>JAQJVL010000119.1:146779-1367933 GCA_035578905.1 Stictocephala bisonia | reverse complement strand
AGTTTTTTATTTTACGTGAACTATCACAGGCATACACAAACTAACTGTATATAGCTTTATTTGATTTATAAATTTCATTTTATCTATCTAGAAAATAATATGTGTTTAATTAATGCTTTAAAAAAATCTGTGTTAAGTTTCTCAAGTTTACAACCATAAACAATACAATTCCCACGTTTTTTTATTGTCAACTTGAACTAAATGGCAATTTGAGTTGTTTTAATGTGAACAAATGATTTCGTTTTAATGTCCAATAAAGGTCTAAAGAATGCAACAAATCGCACTTTAATTCTTGCCAGCCTGTTAAGGGAAGTCTTTACGGAGAGTTACCGACCTGTAAAAAACAACCAACGAACGGCGGCGGAGTTTTATCGTTCTCAACTCATTATTAATTCCCTGTAGCCTACCTTTGGTGTAACAACAGCTGTGAGAATTCTTTGAGGTTGCGAGACAATTCTAAGAAATTGACAGTTGGTCTGCTAAAATAAAAAAAAAATAATAAAACAACTATCATGATAACAATACAAACAATATTATAAACAGTTACTGCAAAAAACTTCCTGCGTTTGAACATTTGGTTTCTAAGTAATAATAGTAAATATGAACTAAATGTTATAATTCGTCCGGACATAAAGTGGCACGCCTGTTATATTTAGCGCATATATGGGTTTCAGCAGCGGAGGGGAAGTTAAATCACTCTGCTGCCGTCCATCAAGGTTGTGACTAACTTCCGTCTTCAAGTGTTAACTTCATCAACACTTGAACAAAAAAATGAACATTACTGCACTAGTTTATTAATTGCTATTTACTGTATAAATTATTGTTCATATAGTTATTGTTATTTTAATTTCACAACCCATTTAAAACAGATGATACAAAAAACATAAACATGACAAAAATCGTGGCTAATTTGGTTATCATTGTGAAATATTTAAGGTCAACTCCGGTAACTCTGGCATGATGCACTACTTTACATTCCTCTAAAATATACTGATAGTGTTTCCTAGACTATAAACCCACCCACACACGTACGGTGGTATTGACCCACCCACCCACCCAGCCATACACGTACGGCAGCGTGCTGAGCTTTTAAATTATTGATGTGATGGTTTAGAGAGAACCACGGAGAGAAGGGTAAGCAGTGTAGAGAACTACCCCGTAGCGAAGCAATGGAGGTCGGTTAGTTAAAATATAACTACCCAAAAGCATAAGTTTACCAAAACATTTACAATTTTAAAAGTTTGAAAATAACCAATCAATTGACTAACAGATGCTAAGATTTTTTTTAGTAAAATGAAAGACCACCACTTTTGTTATGAGATTTAATATACAATTAATTGTAAATTTAAAGTGAACATTTTGTTCAGAGCCTCGTGTATTTTACTCTAAAAACAAACATAAACTACAAACTTGATTAACGTAGTACTGGACATTACATCAGCACTGATCAGCCGTGAAGACAAGCCAAGTTGTTCTCGACACAAGTTAGACGGAACCTGTCTCAGCAAGTCTGAGCACTAAGAAGAAATAAGAAAGAAGGCTGCACCTGACACGTGTCATCTCTAAGCCTAGATCTTATCTTCTAAATTTTCATTTAGGGAAACCACGTCCAGAATAAAGTGTAGTTGACAACTTTCACAAATAGTCCAGGGAAATTGTTTAAAACATTTTAACAATAAAATCAAAAATCTATTTTATTTTCAAGATTTCGTGCCTCTAATTTTATAATATGATACTAAAAACTACCTTAGAAAAATAAAATACTACTTTCACCATCTATATTTTATAAAATAAATATTTACTAAACTCTATTTTTATTTTTTTTTATTTATTTAGGAGAGGCAGGTCTCCTTTTCAACCTTACTCTGCCTATTCCCCATAGACTGTTGATTTGTCCGGGGAACTTATCACACAGTAAAGGGTAGAACCAGTACAGTACAAGGTGAACAGTACTGATAAAAACTAACAATCAAGGCCAGGATTCGAACCTGCCCTATCTCTAACTCTAGAGTCTGGTCCTAACGCCTTAGACCACTCACTCGGCCACGGCCATCGGAAAGTCTTTTTTAGTAGATGAGTTCAAAACTACTAAACACAAAATTGTTTAATAGTATATATGGGAAACAGTTTATTGACTGATTACCTTTATCACAGGACCGATCTTATAAAACCCATGTATTTGGAATATTGGCTCTTTGTTGCATACAAACGTACCGTATACAGCTTAGAAAGCCAAGAAAGAGTTCGGTGAGAAAAGGAAAAAATTGTTTTCTTTCCTCTGGAGAAATCTTTACCTCAAAAAGCGGTATTCTACACAAGAGTCCTTCCCTAAGGATATGGTCTATTCATCACTTTCCTTGGGCGACTCCGAATTGCCATATTTCCTTTAACAGTACTTGCGAAATTCCGTTAGGAATTTGTTATGCCCGATTAATATTAGAAGTAGTATAGAATGGGGTTTCTAGCACCGTGTGACGTCACGTCAGACCGCTACCAGAACAGGGTCAAAGGTCACCGCTAATCTGTTATCAGCCACGTGTTGACCTTGAGGTCAAGTTTACTATTGTTTACAACTGTTATCAGCCACGTGGTGACCTTGAAGGTCAGTTGGGCTAGGTCAGTGTTGTTTTGGTGTGACGTCACGCAGTTTTCGCGCTCTTTTTTCTGACGTTACGCCTGTCGTCTGCTAGTATCAGCTGATGTGGTGCCATATGTGAAAGATGCACAAAAAAAATCTGTTTTTCTTAAAATGTACTAACTGTTTTTTTTCCAACAACAGTGTTACCAACTCACACGATGCAGAAAAAAAATATCTCAGTGCTGCCAACTCACACGATTTATTACATTATACTATAATAAATACTGTATACGATTATTAAAAATTATTTCCATATATTAAATACAAACGCGTCGTTTTTTCGGTGTTACAGTAATATTTTAATTTAAATTCGTAATCCTTTTTTACGTTTAAACTATAATAAATACGAATACGATTATTAAAAATACAAACTCGTTAATAAATACGTTAAAATATGTTCGTTAAGTATTAGGAGAACAGAACTTGGCAAGATCTCTGAAGTCGAGCGTTGGCGCGCTATCATATCGCTTGACCCTAGTGTCAGGCGGCGCGCGCTTTATCAGTCCGTTGGTGCACGACTTTTCTTGGCAACAATTACGGTTCCTCTTCACTGCTGCTAACCTAATACTCTATTTATTTTAAAACTTCTAAATTCGTTCACCTGAGCTAAACAAGGTATAATATGTTTAAATAAAATTAATTGAAGGATTGTTCTTAACCAGTCAACGTCTTTTTTCCCCTGATTTAATCCTATAAAGAGTATTTAAATTATAGTTTTCATACATATAGTAGATGATATTCATATAATAATTAATATTTATATTTTCGAAAACTCTATGAAAAAAGACGTGCTTTAATTAAAGTGTATTTTTTCTTGTTACATAGTATTAATTTGAATAATATTTTGTATTTTATATAGTATTAATTTGTTCTGACCGTTTAACAAAATGAACCAGATGATATTCATATAATAATTAATATTTATATTTTCGAAAACTCTATGAAAAAAGACGTGCTTTAATTAAAGTGTAATTTTTCTTGTTACACATTATTAATTTGAATAATATTTTGTATTTTATATAGTATTAATTTGTTCTAACCGTTTAACAAATGAACCAGAGGGTTTTTTCTTCATTCGCGTTGTACTATAATAAATCCGTGTACTATAATAAGTGCATCGATTCATAAGTATGGTCAACCAATATTTATTCTTTGTCACGTTATGATATAATAGTTGTTATTGTGCTAGCCTGATACTTTGTTTTTCATTGCATGTTGTTCGTATTCCATATTTAAGTGGTTTTTTCCATATATTTAGTAGATGTATAAAAAATAAATAGCATATTATATTTTATTTAATATTTAATTTAATATTTACAAATCGTAAGGTGATATACTATTCTATAATTTTTTAATGACATAAGTAATACAATATTTATTATTCTGTTATGGAATAAGTTATAGTAATATTTAATTAATTATTTAAAAATCGTAAGGAGAAGTTGTATTGCAGATATTTTTAAAGTAATAGGTCGCACAATATTTAAATGTCATTTAGGAATAAAGTATAATAATGTAAATTATTAAATACTGAAAACTCTATAAAAAATACTGTCCTTTTTAAAAACCAACTGATGTATTTGTATGGTATGAAATTGTCCAAGTCCAATTTTGCAATGTTTCATCGTGTGTACTTGTGGTAGTAAGACAGATATAAAAAGTCATATAATTCAATAAAAATCTGCAAAGAGTGGAAACTTCATCTGTACATACATGTATCTCAACAACAACCAAAGTTTAATCGATTGGTAAATATTTGTAAGAATGTTTATTTTTAATATGTACTCTATATGTGGTAGTAAGACAGATGATATAAAAATTCATATAATTTAATACAAATCTACAAAGAGATAAAACTTCATTAGTAGACCTATCTGTACATGCATTTTCCTCAACAACAACCAAAGTTTAGGTGACCTGACGAATATTTTTTTTCTTTAATCAATTGGTAAATATTTGTAAGAATGTTTATTTTTAATATATACTCTATATGTGGTAGTGAGACATATATAAACATTCATATAATTTAATACAAATCTACAAAGAGATGAAACTTCATTAGTAGACCTATCTGTACATGCATTTTCCTCAACAACAACCAAAGTTTAGGTGACCTGACGAATATTTTTTTTCTTTAATCAATTGGTAAATATTTGTAAGAATGTTTATTTTTAATATATACTCTATATGTGGTAGTGAGACATATATAAACATTCATATAATTTAATACAAATCTACAAAGAGATGAAACTTCATTAGTAGACCTATCTGTACATGCATTTTCCTCAACAACAACCAAAGTTTCTAGTTGGCTCTGGTAACCTAAATGGTGACATTTTTTCTTTCATAAATGGTTCAATAATACTGTATTTACACTATTTATTCAAATAATAATTTATATTTAATATAGTAATAATTTGTTGTGATCATTTAATATTCAAACCAGATGCGCCTTCTGCTAAAGGATAGATGTGTCTGAAATTTGTTAGTAAATTTGATATTTAGTTGATATTGGTAATGATTTAAATTATGAGTCAAGTAGTTCAATTATTATTCCCTCACACGTTAGTTAAAACAATCGAATAATATTGAATTGCGAGCCATATTTAGACTCTATATAATATTACAATAGGTAACATTCGCTTTAAGATATCAAATAAAGTCCCTCTATTTACAAACTATCCCATTATTTTAACCTAATAACATAAATAATTACTTTATAGATGTAAATTGCTGTTATTTATTATAAATTTACTACAAGACTTCAATAAGTTATATTCTACTTATGACAAGGGTATCAAAATAAAATTTGATACACATTTCATTTCAGACTTGTTAAACAAAACGTTATTCATCATTTGCATACTTAAGTCCTTTTGTTGAGAAGATTTTTTTTATGTGAGTGTATAAATATAGAATTGAAAAATAATAGTTTATTTTCTCTAATATATTACAATAGGCTATAGATGTGAAGTTCTCTATACATTTCATTTCAGATTTCCATTAGGATCTTACGCACAAGAGCCTTAAGTAAAATGTTAATCTAATATGTTAAACACATTTTAGCTTGCAGTTCTGTAAATATTAAATGGATAAAAATGTTTAATTTCTCCAAGAAAGGATCTTCATACATGTCTAAACTATTATAATATACCACGATTAAATATAAATGGTACTTTAAGTTAAAAATATGTTTTTTCCTACTTTGTAAAGATAATGAATTGAATAATACTTTCTCTTATTAATGAATTGAGTAAATAAAACAACAATGAATCCATTAATAACTGTATAGTGTATTAATTGTCATATATTATGTTGATAATTTATATTAATACGAGCCTTTTCTTATAATTTCAACATAAATATTACAAACACGTATTGAAAAAAACCGAACTTTCAAATAACTTTAAAAAACTTGTGACTGATTCAACACGAATAATTTATTTTAGTAAGGTCAAGATAACTTCATTATGATAGATTTCGGTATTTTTTAAAAATAAGATATATTAAACGTTTATCGCAATTAAAAGTTATACATTGTTACTGATTTACTCATTAAATAAAAACTAAACTCATTGGCTCAATTTGAACGGAAAAAAACAATATAAAAATGGAATATAATACAATATAGATACATATGCCCTATGTTTAAGATGAAACGTTTCTTGTATATGAAAAATCTATCCAAGTTCAATTTTGTCAGTGTCCGTATGTTGTGCAAGGGAGAGAACTAAGTATCAGGCTTGTCAATTAGTTGAAAATCAGGCCAATAATACGTGTTTTTTATCCAACGTAAAGCTCTATGTTACCTTAGTTTTACTGGTTGCTAGACTTTTTATAATACAGTCAAACTCCGTTAGTAACAAGATTATATGGGTTATTCACACTCATCCTACTCATGTTATCATTCATATTCACCTTATAATACGTTCAATCTTGTGTTGCCTTCTCATATCTAAGAATAATACTTTATATTGTTTTCTCTTAAAATGAGCCGTGAGAGTAAATACTATAATAATTGTTGTTTAAATAATTTGTATAACACAGGGTATACCAAATCAACCGTTTAAGTTTATACTTCTTTTGTCTACATATCTTTTATATTCGGTTTAATGATAGAAATAAATATGTAATAAAAATGATAGTAAAATAAATTAAACTTAGCTAAGTAAATTGATTTCGTGTTTTCATAAAGATATTTTTACTTGTATCCGCATTATAGATTTCTAAAGAGATGGTAAACATTAGAGCCTGCAGTTCTGTATATCTGGATAAATATTAAATGGATAAAAATGTTTAATTTCTCAAATAAAGGATCTTCATACATGTACAACTATTATAATAAACATGAGAGAAACGTCTAAATATAAATGACACTTTAAATTAAAAAGCATTATTTTTCCTATTTTGTAAAGATAGTTTCTCTTATCAATGAATTGGGTAAATAAAACAACAATTTTATGAATCCATTAATAACATTATAGTTTTGTCAATGTCCGTATGTTGTGCAGGGGAGAGAACTGAGTATCAGGCTTGTCAAACTAACGTATTACTGTCGGCTGAGCAGAACGAAAGAAAGATAAACGAAAAAATTAGTTTAATTTCTTATTAGTATAGCGCAAATAAATGCAAATTTATAGCATTAAATGAAAATAAGAGAAATATCGATTAAAAAGTAAGCTGACTAAATGATTGTAAATTTCTGGTTCAAGTGATGTCAAGTGATATGATAGCGCACTCGAATAGACTCAAATTAAATCACTTACTTATCGAATGAAAATATAAATTTTGCATTAAAAGATGTATAAAATATGCACACTGTGACTCTATAGTAAAAACCCATTTAGTGGGAAAGCAAAACTGATTCACCACGAGTAGTTACATTTTAGAACTTACTAAAACCTAGTGTCATAACTAGTACCCACCTTTTTGATCACTTTGTTGATGGCAAACAAAGAATCTATATATAGAACTTTCCTTCCATAATACGAGAATATTTGTATAACAATTAGTCTAAACTAAATGTACCAGTTGTATTAACTTTGAAACCTAAGTAAATCGGTCAAAAAATCATATATGAGTAACTCAAGTAATAAAATATAAATTTATTTATAATTACATTGATTTTTAATTACGTTTATTCTAATTTGATGTGATTAAAATTTTAGTTTTTGTCATGAACATTTTCTGTGTGATAAACATAGCCAATAAATAACTAAAACACCAATGTTAATTATTCTGAATTTTTACATTTTAGTAAACAAGTACTATGATTATTCGTTTCAGAGCTTTATATCAAAACATCTTCTTTACTATGTATCGTACATATATACGTATCATTAATATAAAATACTGGATTTATAAGATATAACATGATTTTACACGGTTAATTTTCAGTGTTTCCGAGGCTATAAATATCTAATAAACGCGCAAATTGTATAGCGATAACAATTATATGAATAAACATAAAATAATGGATATACACACATCTATTAAATTTAAAAAAGATAACTAATAATTATCTAGGTGTTTCTATATTTTTAGTTAATTTATACAATCATTCACCTCAACGACCCCATAAATTTGAACTAATATAAGACATCAAAACCACAAAAATGTATAAATCAAACGATTTATTTTAAATTACCAATTGATACACTTCTTATATCACCATTAGGATGTTATACATAAGAGCTTCAAATAAAATGTAAGTCTAAAATGCTTTACATATTAGAGCTTAGAGTTCTGTAAATATAACTATACATTAAATGAACGAAACATTTTTTTATTTCTCAAAGAGGGGATCTTCATACGTATTCAACCACTCTATTAAAACTTAGCGAAACGATTTAAATGTGAATGACACTATGTTTAAGCAGGTTTTTTCCTATTTTGTAAAGATAATCAAACGGATAAAACAACAATTTTATAATTCCGTTAATAACTACTTAGTGAATTGAATGTTACATAGTATATTACTAGTTCATAAAATGGTCTTTTGCTTATGACTGATTTTAAGTGTATAATTTATTTTGGTAAACATGACAAAACAGATATGACCAACTTCGTTACATAGTTATGTAAATTTATGTAAATTATGTAAATTTTTTTGTATAATCCTTATTGCTTGACTTCTTTTAGATTACAAAATAAAACTACTTAGTCTAGAATATACAAGCCTTGAAAATATTAAATATTTTTTAAATGGACAAAAATTTTCATTTGTCAAATAACGGATATAAATTCATATACAACAATTATATCATACTTGAGCCAAACTATTAAAATTAAAGTTCATCAACGACTGTAAAGATAATTTATATAGTCAAATATTTGGGTAAATAAAACATTATACGAGATTGTTCTGTTAAGAAAAATATTCTTATTCTTTATTCTTTTACAAATTTTTCACATATTTATTTACAAATAATGTCCTTGCTCAGAATCTTTGAACTTGTGATTCTTCAACTCCTTTCAGCTCGGCCATTAGTCTGTTGTAGAGTTCTTCCCCACACTCTTTAGGACCGATGCTTTCAAATAATTTAATAAATGAGTATTCGTGATTTCTAACTTTGTTGCAAACGTAACAATCAGACCACAAGTAGCTGTTTCTGTATGGTCCCTCTTAAATTTTATATTTTCTACATCGTCGACCAGTTCAGCCATTCTTTGAAGTTTTTCTTCAGCTTCTGGACTCCAGCTAGGTTTTGCAAATCTCAGCTCAAACATGACCATCAGCAAGTTTGTATACATTGTACCTATGTTGTTACCCGGAGTGTGATATAGTGTCTGAACAATACCTTTATGTAACCTGAAAACTGCATTGAAAAAGTGGTGGGTGGATGGTAACAGATTTATATAAAATGTTTTCAAAATCAAACGGTTATGCTTAAATAGGATCCAGAAGTTGTTATTTTATCTTAAAGATACTGTTTCATACAAACAGTTCACTCTTAACAAGTGTGATAATATTTATAAGTCACATATGTTTACTATAGTACAGACAATTTTCAATAAATTAATAATACCGGTTTTTGAAGCTAAAAATACACATACGAATGAAAATAACTTACGTTAAATTTCAATACCCATAACACATATAAAAAGTCTTGTGATATTTTAGTTATTTTTAGTATAATAAAAATTAAAGAATATGAAACTAAATCAACTGCCATGATGCCATTAAAATGAATCTCAGCCATTTTACAGTTGTATTATTTTTTGTCTTTAGTTAGCATACATTTTTATTTATTTTTTCCCAAAAAACTTGATATGATTTGTTTGTAACGTGGTTACTTTTAGTTGACAGCTATTGTAAAACTATACATTGTGAAGCCCAATAAATGAATTTGAATGTGAAGTGCAGTTGAACATTCAATACTTTCCCTTTCATCCAAATAATGAACTTTATACTTAAGGTAGCACTAAAAAACCATATACTGTACGAACAAAACTATACTTTGTCTAGCTATATAAATAATACAAATGTACATAACTAAACTTTATATTCGTATAATACATTTAAGTGTGTAGGATTAACATAATGAACTTAGGTATAGGGTATTTATTTTATTTTACGATACCTATTTACGTTGTATTCATGTTATTTATGCATTTAATGTGGAATGGAAACTGTAATTTAGATAATAATTTATTTATCAAACACAGTGAATGAAACAGCATTGATATTAAGTAACACCCAAATAATAATATGGAATGCAAACTATAAATTACTTTCAAAGCTAATTCCCATTCACTTTGTCTTATTAGAATTGATATTAAGAGGCATTAAAAATAATTCATATGACGTTTGTATAAATTAAAACCATATGTATATTTTAAACTAGCCAGGCCGCCGTTCAAAGACAAATAGAGCACACTTATTGTAGTAATGTATTACAAATAAAGTAACCAAAACCACAATTGTTAAATGTAATGTTTGTCGTTGCCTTAAATAAATGAGAATGGTAATTTTGCATTTCATTGTTTTCTCTGAAATATATTTTTCCATGCCAACGAAAATAACACATATGTTTTAAATGTTTATGTTACAATAGAAATGACAGTTCAATATAAATACAATAGAAATATAGTTTAAAACGTTCAACTGTTTATTCTCCTCCAACTAAATTTTTGTACTTTACAAGTTATGTGTTTTGAATAAGTAATTTATAGATAAAGAACATTTATTGAGAAAAGTTTTTTCGTTGAATCACATAAATAGAATTAAGTATAATTTATTACTGATATGTTTATAATGCATAATTATATTAAGTATTAGACTTTAATTTTTAATATTTTAATCAAAGAATATCACAAAGACAGATAGAGTAGCTTACGGTGACTTTTTAGTGCAACTTCATTGAATTTGAACTGTGCACATACACATATAAAGGGGCTTATACTGTATTACTAAGTATACTGTATAATTTATAATTTGTATTGTGAATATTTAATGTTAAATTTAATGTTGGATAGATTTTTCATATACAAGAAACGTTTCATCTTAAACATAGGGCATATGTATCTATATTGTATTATATTCCATTTTTATATTGTTTTTTTCCGTTCAAATTGAGCCAATGAGTTTAGTTTTTATTTAATGAGTAAATCAGTAACAATGTATAACTTTTAATTGCGATAAACGTTTAATATATCTTATTTTTAAAAAATACCGAAATCTATCATAATGAAGTTATCTTGACCTTACTAAAATAAATTATTCGTGTTGAATCAGTCACAAGTTTTTTAAAGTTATTTGAAAGTTCGGTTTTTTTCAATACGTGTTTGTAATATTTATGTTGAAATTATAAGAAAAGGCTCGTATTAATATAAATTATCAACATAATATACGACAATTAATACACTATACAGTTATTAATGGATTCATTGTTGTTTTATTTACTCAATTCATTAATAAGAGAAAGTATTATTCAATTCATTATCTTTACAAAGTAGGAAAAAACATATTTTTAACTTAAAGTACCATTTATATTTAATCGTGGTATATTATAATAGTTTAGACATGTATGAAGATCCTTTCTTGGAGAAATTAAACATTTTTATCCATTTAATATTTACAGAACTGCAAGCTAAAATGTGTTTAACATATTAGATTAACATTTTACTTAAGGCTCTTGTGCGTAAGATCCTAATGGAAATCTGAAATGAAATGTATAGAGAACTTCACATCTATAGCCTATTGTAATATATTAGAGAAAATAAACTATTATTTTTCAATTCTATATTTATACACTCACATAAAAAAAATCTTCTCAACAAAAGGACTTAAGTATGCAAATGATGAATAACGTTTTGTTTAACAAGTCTGAAATGAAATGTGTATCAAATTTTATTTTGATACCCTTGTCATAAGTAGAATATAACTTATTGAAGTCTTGTAGTAAATTTATAATAAATAACAGCAATTTACATCTATAAAGTAATTATTTATGTTATTAGGTTAAAATAATGGGATAGTTTGTAAATAGAGGGACTTTATTTGATATCTTAAAGCGAATGTTACCTATTGTAATATTATATAGAGTCTAAATATGGCTCGCAATTCAATATTATTCGATTGTTTTAACTAACGTGTGAGGGAATAATAATTGAACTACTTGACTCATAATTTAAATCATTACCAATATCAACTAAATATCAAATTTACTAACAAATTTCAGACACATCTATCCTTTAGCAGAAGGCGCATCTGGTTTGAATATTAAATGATCACAACAAATTATTACTATATTAAATATAAATTATTATTTGAATAAATAGTGTAAATACAGTATTATTGAACCATTTATGAAAGAAAAAATGTCACCATTTAGGTTACCAGAGCCAACTAGAAACTTTGGTTGTTGTTGAGGAAAATGCATGTACAGATAGGTCTACTAATGAAGTTTCATCTCTTTGTAGATTTGTATTAAATTATATGAATGTTTATATATGTCTCACTACCACATATAGAGTATATATTAAAAATAAACATTCTTACAAATATTTACCAATTGATTAAAGAAAAAAAATATTCGTCAGGTCACCTAAACTTTGGTTGTTGTTGAGGAAAATGCATGTACAGATAGGTCTACTAATGAAGTTTCATCTCTTTGTAGATTTGTATTAAATTATATGAATGTTTATATATGTCTCACTACCACATATAGAGTATATATTAAAAATAAACATTCTTACAAATATTTACCAATTGATTAAAGAAAAAAAATATTCGTCAGGTCACCTAAACTTTGGTTGTTGTTGAGGAAAATGCATGTACAGATAGGTCTACTAATGAAGTTTTATCTCTTTGTAGATTTGTATTAAATTATATGAATTTTTATATCATCTGTCTTACTACCACATATAGAGTACATATTAAAAATAAACATTCTTACAAATATTTACCAATCGATTAAACTTTGGTTGTTGTTGAGATACATGTATGTACAGATGAAGTTTCCACTCTTTGCAGATTTTTATTGAATTATATGACTTTTTATATCTGTCTTACTACCACAAGTACACACGATGAAACATTGCAAAATTGGACTTGGACAATTTCATACCATACAAATACATCAGTTGGTTTTTAAAAAGGACAGTATTTTTTATAGAGTTTTCAGTATTTAATAATTTACATTATTATACTTTATTCCTAAATGACATTTAAATATTGTGCGACCTATTACTTTAAAAATATCTGCAATACAACTTCTCCTTACGATTTTTAAATAATTAATTAAATATTACTATAACTTATTCCATAACAGAATTTAAATATTGTATTACTTATGTCATTAAAAAATTATAGAATAGTATATCACCTTACGATTTGTAAATATTAAATTAAATATTAAATTATAATATGCTATTTATTTTTTATACATCTACTAAATATATGGAAAAAACCACTTAAATATGGAATACGAACAACATGCAATGAAAAACAAAGTATCAGGCTAGCACAATAACAACTATTATATCATAACGTGACAAAGAATAAATATCGGTTGACCATACTTATGAATCGATGCACTTATTATAGTACACGGATTTATTATAGTACAACGCGAATGAAGAAAAAACCCTCTGGTTCATTTGTTAAACGGTTAGAACAAATTAATACTATATAAAATACAAAATATTATTCAAATTAATAATGTGTAACAAGAAAAATTACACTTTAATTAAAGCACGTCTTTTTTCATAGATTTTTCGAAAATATAAATATTAATTATTATATGAATATCATCTGGTTCATTTTGTTAAACGGTCAGAACAAATTAATACTATATAAAATACAAAATATTATTCAAATTAATACTATGTAACAAGAAAAAATACACTTTAATTAAAGCACGTCTTTTTTCATAGAGTTTTCGAAAATATAAATATTAATTATTATATGAATATCATCTACTATATGTATGAAAACTATAATTTAAATACTCTTTATAGGATTAAATCAGGGGAAAAAAGACGTTGACTGGTTAAGAACAATCCTTCAATTAATTTTATTTAAACATATTATACCTTGTTTAGCTCAGGTGAACGAATTTAGAAGTTTTAAAATAAATAGAGTATTAGGTTAGCAGCAGTGAAGAGGAACCGTAATTGTTGCCAAGAAAAGTCGTGCACCAACGGACTGATAAAGCGCGCGCCGCCTGACACTAGGGTCAAGCGATATGATAGCGCGCCAACGCTCGACTTCAGAGATCTTGCCAAGTTCTGTTCTCCTAATACTTAACGAACATATTTTAACGTATTTATTAACGAGTTTGTATTTTTAATAATCGTATTCGTATTTATTATAGTTTAAACGTAAAAAAGGATTACGAATTTAAATTAAAATATTACTGTAACACCGAAAAAACGACGCGTTTGTATTTAATATATGGAAATAATTTTTAATAATCGTATACAGTATTTATTATAGTATAATGTAATAAATCGTGTGAGTTGGCAGCACTGAGATATTTTTTTTCTGCATCGTGTGAGTTGGTAACACTGTTGTTGGAAAAAAAACAGTTAGTACATTTTAAGAAAAACAGATTTTTTTTGTGCATCTTTCACATATGGCACCACATCAGCTGATACTAGCAGACGACAGGCGTAACGTCAGAAAAAAGAGCGCGAAAACTGCGTGACGTCACACCAAAACAACACTGACCTAGCCCAACTGACCTTCAAGGTCACCACGTGGCTGATAACAGTTGTAAACAATAGTAAACTTGACCTCAAGGTCAACACGTGGCTGATAACAGATTAGCGGTGACCTTTGACCCTGTTCTGGTAGCGGTCTGACGTGACGTCACACGGTGCTAGAAACCCCATTCTATACTACTATTAGAACATAGGCGACAATGAGTACTATGTCACTTCAACAGTTTAATAGTAAACACTAAATGTGAAACCATACTATTATTGGAGTGTTTATTCATTAATGATTCGTTATACAACATAATTTATACTATAAAATTAAGTAATCATTTTCTCAAAATGTTTCATCACGTTTTGTCTGTATAGTTTCATGACATATTATTTTGTTAAGTCTCCCACCTTTGATCTCATCTTGAAAAAACGATTTTCATTTCATTGATTTTGTAGCACAATACAAATCATTTTGATTTTGAAATTGCTATTGTTTAGTTTACAAAATATCGTGTTCAGATAGTTATATTTTCTGTGATAATACTCTTATTATCTTTATAAGGTTAAATGTTCAAAATATTGTGATGGATTAGGCTATTAATTATCAGGAGCACCGCCCAGCCATTGCGCACCCTCCCCGCGACAGTAATCGTGCATTACCGTTTATCTATGTCAATCTAGTTACTCCTAGAAGGTGCTAGAATGGTGTATTTAAAATTCCATTATATACTATTTTATATAGAATCACTAAGTCGATGATGCTATTGACATGAAATATTCGAATAATTTGAAATAAGCTAAACAGCGCACCATTTATAACAAATTAAATGAATATAACTTGTGAAAAATGTAAATGTGCGTGTTCATTTATCAACAACATTTAGGCTATACTTATACTATATTATATTTCCTATTTTTTCATTCAAATTTTCATTTCATGTAAAAATAAAAAACTTACTCTTTAAAGATTATTCTCTTTTTCAATAAAGAGACATAACTTTCGACAATCACCTCTAATTCAAGTTATTGACAGGCAAACAAGTTGAACAAGTTTAACTTACCACTTTAGAATGTACCTAAAAGGGGAGTTAATTTGACAGAAGCAACAGGTTCAAACTTGCAGACACGCAATTAACCAAGTTTCGTCACGCAACTAAATCAGCTCACTTCTCAAAGCACGGCCCATGTACTCCACCAGTAATTTGACTACCTGTAATTTGAATTTAATATAGCCATGAAATAGTTTATACTATGTGAGTTGACCTACGTAAACATGTTACTTGCTCTGACGGTCGACAGCACTTGTACGGTGACTACATACAGCACAGAAAGTCAGTCGAGCAATCACTTCAGATGCTCCGTTGCGCAGTGTCAAGTGATAAAAGAATCATGATTAATGTTTACCGCGCGCCGTGACCTACGAAGACGCAATACAACAACAGGAGTGTAATGCAGGTATTGCCTATACAACAAGTAGTGCGGCTCTTTACATCAGCGATATTTTTAGACTGAAAGTGCATGAAGAAATCAACGTCGATTGTTTTTGTTTGTGTGTAATATGACGAGACAGTCGGGCAACGCATTACGATGAAATTCCGTGCAAACTAACAAGCAGATGAAATACTGATCGCCCCACATATAACAGACACTCTTTACGGATATAAACATTCACAGTAACCAATACCAATGTACAGTACATGTATGGGTGGGTCCATACCACTATACATGTATGGGTGGGTGGGTGAGTGAGTCAATCACTCTGTACATGTATGGGTGGACGAGTGGGTCCAAACCACTGTATATGTATGGGTGGGTGGGTGCGTAAGTCAATCACTCCGTACATGTATGGGTGGGAGGGTGGGTCCATACCACTTTACATGTATGGATGGGTGAGTCAATCTCTCTGTACATATATGGGTGGGCGAGTGAGTCATACCACTGTACATGTATGGGTGGGTGGGTCCATACCACTGTACATGTATGGGTGGGTGAGTCAATCTCTCTGTACATATATGGGTGGGCGAGTGAGTCAAACCACTGTACATGTATGGGTGGGTGGGTCCATACCACTTTACATGTATGGATGGGTGAGTCAATCTCTCTGTACATATATGGGTGGGCGAGTGAGTCATATTTCATATTTCATATTTCATCTTTATTCGTTTAAAACAATTACAGATATGTTATAAACACGTCATGACTAATACTAAAAAACTAAAAATAAATTAAAATTGATATAAACTACAGCAAGTCACTTAAATTATAATAACATTTATCAAGAAAATGAGTTTTTACTTTTTTTTTAAATAATGGTAGCTTTTCCTCTGCCTTGATGTTAAGTGGCAATTTATTATAAATACTAATACAAATATGGTATGGGCCTCTCTCAAACACAGAAGTAGAATGTTCCAAGATAGAAAACATGTTCCTATTTCTAGTTGGGTATTTATGAAAAGTGCCATTTGTAATAAAGTTATGTGAATGCTGCCTCACGAAAATACACGCTTCATAACCAATAATACCAGCCAGCGTCAAGATTCCCAACTCTCCGAATAGGGACCTGCAGGAATCAGATCTTCTCCTATTACTCATTACTCTCAGACACCATTTCTGGAGAATGAAAACTCTATTAAAGTTTGTCACACTTGAAGGGCCCCAAAATATAATACCATATCGTAAAATTGATTCTGCATGTGAGAAATATACAGTACGCAGGACCTCACGACTGCAAACCATGGCCAAACGGCTAAGAACAAAACAAATACTTCGGAGCTTCTTACAAACGTGCTCAACGTGACTGTTCCAATTTAGGTTCTGATCAATATGAACTCCAAGGAATTTGACAGATGACTCTTGTTTGGCTTCATCATTTCCCACTTTAATTTTGACTTGGTTTTGTGACCTTTTGGAATTACTCAGGTGAAAGTTAATGAAATTAGTTTTATTGATATTCATTTTAAGTTTATTTGCAGAAAACCATTTGTTAATAATATCAAGCTGATGATTAGCAATTGAAGCAACAGAGTTTGGAGATTTATCAGAAATAAAAATAGAACAATCGTCAGCAAACATAATTATATTTAGATCACTTGAAATTTTTGGGAGATCATTTATATATATTAGAAATAGGACAGGGCCCAGAATAGAACCCTGGGGTACTCCAGACGTAATCGATCTATAAGGAGAATAAATGGTTTGATGACCTGACTGGATCTGAACAGTTTGACTCCGATCTGAAATGTAGGATTGAAACAATTTGAGTGCATGACCCCGCACACCATATTTTTCAAGTTTTTGAAGTAGATTATTATGATTTACGGAGTCAAACGCTTTACTTAAGTCACAGAAAATACCAAGGGATTGATGGCCTTTGTCTAAAGAATGTGTGAGGTCATTTAGAAAACTAAAAATTGCTGAAGACGTAGATCTACCCTTTCGGAAGCCATGCTGTTGGATAGATATTATATTATTAGTATCTAAGAAATTTACAAGCTTGTGACATAGTAGTAGTTCAAAGACTTTAGAAAATGAAGATAGAATTGAAATGGGTCTGTAGTTTTCTGGTAAACGTCTATTTCCAGCTTTGAATAAAGGAATGACTTTACTCAGCTTGAATGGTTTTGGGAATATTCCACCTTTAATACATGAATTACAATGATGAGTAAAAATATGGCGAATATAGGGAAAACACCTCCTCAACAAAGAACAGGGGATCTCATCTATTCCTGCAGAGTTAGTGTTCTTTAACTGCTTCACCACTTTCTCAACATCTGAGACAGAAACCTCAGATAGGTAGAGACTTCCTCTTGGTGATAATATATTTTTATGAAAATCCGACGATTTACTGGTACCAGACAACGCATGCAATCCCAATTTTGAGAAATATATGTTTAACTCCTCAGCTACATCACTACAATTTTTTACCAGCGCATTATTTACTATAAGTTCAATATCTTCATTTATCCTTGGTGATTTAAATGTAATATTATTATTGACAGTTTCCCAAATTGTTTTAGAACGATTTTGAGAGTTTAGAATTTTGTCATCATGAAAAGACATTTTCTTGTCATTAAGATGTTTTTTAAAAGCACTTACTTTTTCATTTATGATTTGATTAATTTCAACTGTTGAAGGAAGGGTCTTTAAAAAGTTTATATGATCACTTTCATGTTGCAAGTCAGAAGTAATCCACTTTTGTTTTTTTTTATAACTGAGATTTATTTTTTTTACTTTATAAGGAAACGCTAGTTCAAAATAATAATTAAAAAAATTTAAAAATAATGAGAACTTATCATCTGGATCTACAGTTGCATAAACTTCATCCCATTTTTCCAGCTTTAATGAATTTTCAAAACTTAAAATTGCATCCTCAGTAAAGTACCGTTTCTTTATTAAAGCGTGTTGTGTTATTCGTGAGGCAGGAGGGGCATAAAACTTAATTAATTGAGCTCTATGATCTGAGAAGGGCACAACCAAATTTTCTATGTGTAGAATTTTATTACAATGGAGATTTGTTAACACATTGTCAATAATATTGCCACCATTCTCTGTAACTCGTGTAGGGGTTTTAATGAGAGCTGTAAATCTATACATGTCAATTAAATCAAACATTATTAATGCCTCTGGCTTACTCAAATTATGAAAAGGAACATTAAAGTCTCCACATATAATGGTTTTGTAATTTGAGTATTGGGCTTCAATAAATATTTCATTCATTATATTTTGAAATGTTGTAAAGTTTCCAGATGGGGGCCTGTAAATAACAACAATATTAGTTTTAATGCTAGATATTGATATACCTGTACATTCGCAATGTGATTCAACTGACATATTTAATATGCTATTTATAACTTTACAGTTTAAATAATCTTTCAAAAAAATAGCCACACCACCACCTATATTATACTTTCTACTCATAGCAGAGACAAGCTTATAATTTTGAAAACAAGCAATATTCAAATTATAATCATGCAGCCAGGTTTCAGATATGCAAAATATGTCTGGGTCTACATCATTTAAAAAAACATTCATTATGTCAATTTTATTACATATACTACGAGCATTAACGTGAAGCAAGCTTAAAATTTGATTGTCATCTCTGTTAAATGTGTTAATTGATTTGTTTTTAGCGTGCGGAAAAGTTGTACTTAAATTATTTGTATAATTTTGTCTAAAAAAACTGGAGGCTGATTTTGAAATGTTGGTAGGTCTGAAGTGTGAGCTTCAGTAGAAATATTACATAAATCTGGGCTTAAAGGTAAGGGAGGAAAGTCCTTAAGAGATGTAATCTGAATACACTCATCGGAGTCACTTGTTTTGCGAGATGCTCTTGCTAGCTGAGCGGCCGACGCTGGCGAAGTCATGCCGGGGCTGGGATAGGGCTCTATGAGGGATAAGTCACTGTCCACATTCCTGGCACGGCTGACAGTTCCTTGTTTACATACAGAACCCTCTTGATTTCTGCAAGGTCCCCTCCAGTTGTCATCCACTCCTCCAGGTAACAAAGTCCGACGGCTGCTGATGGTTTGAAAAATGCTTTTGCCTAAAATTCTCTTCCCTGCCTTGTTTATATGCAGTCCATGCCGTGTGAAATGATATCTATGAAGGATAGTATTTAGCTCACCAAGAGATAATTTGAGTGGCCCCTTATACTCACGGATTAGCCTAGTTATGACCATATTAGCATAAAATATATTATCGTTAAATTGATTTGTATCATAACGATATGGCACACTATTTATTATGACATTGGTATTAACATTGAGTGCTAGCAATGCTTTTATTCCTTGAGTGATTGAAAATTGGCTAGGCTCGCACTTTCCCATGTCATTAGTGCCACCAATCAATACAACAAAATCATTTGTTGAACAGTCTTCAATAAAGCATTTTGAATCTCGAACAATATCCTTTAATTTAGCTCCTGGCTTACTGTGCACACACACTTCATAATCTTCAGTTAAGTTCTGAATGAATGAGTGTAAGTTTCTCCCTTGGCTGTCCGATAAAACTAGTATTTTATATTTACGTCCTCTTTGCTGGTTCACAACAGATTTAATTTTATTTACAGTTGATGGAGAGAAACTAGCTGATCTATGGACTTGCACCTTTGTTTGAATCTGGCAATTCTTGTTAGTGAGTTTTAATGGAACGTCTTCGTTGGCAAGGACCGAGTACTGATTTGCTGTTTCCAAAACATATCCTGTTTTCTCTCTTTGTTTTACTACATTTTTTGGTGTAGTAAATCCAGATGTATGCTCCGTTTTGTTCTTGTGTTGATATATTTTCTCTTTGTATATATGTAATTCTTGTGTTAATTTTTCGCAGTCGGAAATCAATGCAGATACTAAATTAGTACTATTTTTGATTTCTTCCTTGAGAGCTTCTTGTTCTTCCTTCATATTTCGATTTTCTGTTTTTAGTTTCACCAACTCCGCTTCAATCATTTCTTCCATACATAATGAATCTTCTAAATTGATATTTAGTTTTGTTTTCTCCTCTTCAATTTTCTTTTTTAATATATTGTTTTCTTCACTTATCTCGAATAATTGTTGTGTCAAATCTGAATTAATTTTAATGGATGCATCCAACCTATTTAATATTAAGGACACTTCAGGGATAAGATCAACTATAGCATCGTTAGTATATTTACTAGAAACTGTACTTAAAACTCCATAGAGATGAATAGCCATATCAATCACCTCGCCATTTAATAAGTCCTCTGTTAAATTCATGTACTCTGATTTAGCCATCTGCATTCTATTTTCACGTACCTTACGTGTAATCATGGCAATGAAATTTGAACTAACGTAGTGACTTCAACAATACATAGACTATTTATGCTATATGCAATGAAATAAACTCAGCCTTTAAGGTGAGTGATGCAATGTCCGCACAATCCCCAATATTTTTATGTAAACAAGTTGACAGTTGTAATGTTAAAGCTGTAATTTGCTTATATCAGATCAGTCACAATATTTACAATAGTTAGTTGTGACATAAATAAAGTCCACTGGTAGCGCAGACTGTTGCAGCAGGTGTCAGTGCTGTGGGTAGCGTCACCGTCAACGTCAGGGGCAGGTCGGCAATGTAGATTAGTTGACGCAGTCTAAGTTATCCTCAGTATGATGCGAATGATAGCTAATAACATTATCAATCACAAGATCGCGTGCCGATGTACTCGTGCCGATGTACTTTGGCATATGCTACATTCCCACGCCACCTTCCAGAGAATAGCTGAACTATTTATAAACTGGAGCAAAAAGTTTACTTCCACAACCGTGGCTCGAACCAAAACATACACGTCAGCAGTAGCCGCAGATTTCCTCCTTATCAATTGAGCTACTTAGAACCAGGGTTAATAGGGATAATCAGCAAATTCTTATGTTTTGTCTTGGATAAAACAAATTAATAACCCAGCGAGCACGTTGACTAGAAATCAAATATAGGTTATGTTAGTCAAATGAAAAGAAATGTAGCATTCATTAAAACAATGAGAAGTTATTGAGTTTTAAGGCTTTTGCAAAGTATGAATGGCCAAAATATTTACAGTTTTGATTCAATTACTCACGCACCAAGATGAGAACAACTTTGATAGCACACACACTACTTTCCTTTTTTTAAGAGTTTAGTCCGGTTTTCCAGGAAAAAAAAGAGATGTAGAAGAGTAGAACAGAATTACTATTAGCAGGAACACAAAAATCACTACTTATATATGACTTAAATAACTTGATATTTATTAAATATCAAGAGCAGCAACTACCTGTAAACAACAAGGTGGCTCATCCCCACCACACCCCCCAGTCATACCACTGGACATGTATGGGTGGGTGGGTCCATACCACTGTACATGTATGGATGGGTGAGTCAATCACTCTGTACATATATGGGTGGGCGAGTGAGTCATACACCTGTACATGTATGGGTGGATCCATACCACTGTACATGTATGGGTGCGTGAGTCAATCACTCTGTACATATATGGGTGGGCGTGTCAGTCATACCATTATACATGTTTGGGTGGGTCTACATATCGTATTACAGCCCCTGAGTGTTTAATAGATTTATTACCTTTACTGTCCTAAAGATATTTGGAAACTTTATGTGTGGCTAGAATTGGTTTAATTTTGGAACTTAAATAAAACTCGCATCACATTATCCGAATCACATAATGGAAGAACAGCTTTCTCTACAGCTAGCTATCATATGCCTATTGTTCGGTTACGAGTGATTATCTATGTTTGTTTGTTCAATGTTTAGCGATAATGTAACCTGAGTAGCCATTCTGTGGAAGTGTTTTCGAGAGATCCTGAACTTTTCAGTGTTACATTTTATATCAAAACGTTATATTATTAACATTAACAGTAATATGATTAAGATGGTATTGTCATGATATAAAGAAGGATATTGCTATACAGCTAGAAACTATTTGTTCAAAGTCTCCTTTCGGTAGGCCATACTGCGAGCTTAATACTGGCCTCCAGTTCAAAAATACTGAAGAAAACGAAAAGGAGGATATGTGTTAGTATTATTATTTATTTATAATTTTTTTTTCTCTAATTGCCAAAGGAAATTGTGTATGGAATTTAAATATTGTATAGTTTCAAATCATGTAGCCTATATTGTAAGAGCTAATAAACATACAGTATTGTAATGAATTGCATTGACAAACGAATATTATTTTATTACGTTTTTTACAAACGTATAATATAATACAATACGAGTTAGTGGCGTACACACCACACGATAATGTATGCACAATGTGAGCCACACAAACGGCATATATCGGTCAACTGTCAGTAATGGGTTGTACCCCATCCATAATGGTCACGTTAGGGGATGGGGTGATATTATCGACTCCCTCCTACAACCATCTGGTACTACATGATATCACCCACCCTACAACCACACTACTTAAATACAATACGAGTTAGTGGCGTACACACCACACGATAATGTATGCACAATGTAAGCCACACAAACGGCATACATCGGTCAACTGTCAGTAGTGGGTTGTACCCCATCCATAATGGTCACGTTAGGGGATGAGGTGATATTATCGACTCCCTCCTACAACCATCTGGTACCACATGATATCACCCACCCTACGACCACACTACTTAAATACAATACGAGTTAGTGGCGTACACGCCACACGATAATGTATACACAATGTAAGCCACACAAACGGCATACATCGGTCAACTGTCAGTAGTGGGTTGTACCCCATGCATAATGGTCCCGTTAGGGGATGGGGGTGATATTATCGACTCCCTCCTACAACCATCTGGTACCACATGATATTACCCACCCTACGACCACACTACTTAAATACAATACGAGTTAGTGGCGTACACACCACACGATAATGTATGCACAATGTAAGCCACACAAACGGCATACATCGGTCAACTGTCAGTAGTGGGTTGTACCCCATCCATAATGGTCACGTTAGGGGATGAGGTGATATTATCGACTCCCTCCTACAACCATCTGGTACCACATGATATCACCCACCCTACGACCACACTACTTAAATACAATACGAGTTAGTGGCGTACACGCCACACGATAATGTATACACAATGTAAGCCACACAAACGGCATACATCGGTCAACTGTCAGTAGTGGGTTGTACCCCATCCATAATGGTCACGTTAGGGGATGGGGGTGATATTATCGACTCCCTCCTACAACCATCTGGTACCACATGATATTACCCACCCTACGACCACACTACTTAAATACAATACGAGTTAGTGGCGTACACACCACACGATAATGTATGCACAATGTAAGCCACACAAACGGCATACATCGGTCAACTGTCAGTAGTGGGTTGTACCCCATCCATAATGGTCACGTTAGGGGATGAGGTGATATTATCGACTCCCTCCTACAACCATCTGGTACCACATGATATTACTCACCCTACGACCACACTACTTAAATACAATACGAGTTAGTGGCGTACACACCACACGATAATGTATGCACAATGTAAGCCACACAAACGGCATACATCGGTCAACTGTCAGTAGTGGGTTGTACCCCATCCATAATGGTCACGTTAGGGGATGGGGTGATATTATCGACTCCCTCCTACAACCATCTGGTACCACATGATATTACCCACCCTACGACCACACTACTTAAATACAATACGAGTTAGTGGCGTACACGCCACACGATAATGTATGCACAATGTAAGCCACACAAACGGCATATATCGGTCATCTGTCAATAGTGGGTTGTACCCCATCCATAATGGTCACGTTAGGGGATGAGGTGATATTATCGACTCCCTCCTACAACCATCTGGTACCACATGATATTACCCACCCTACGACCACACTCCTTAAATACAATACGAGTTAGTGGCGTACACACCACACGATAATGTATGCACAATGTAAGCCACACAAACGGCATATATCGGTCATCTGTCAATAGTGGGTTGTACCCCATCCATAATGTTCACGTTAGGGGATGGGGGTGATATTATCGACCCCCTCCTACAACCATCTGGTACCACATGATATCACCCACCCTACGACCACACTACTTAAATACAATACGAGTTAGTGGCGTACACACCACACGATAATGTATGCACAATGTAAGCCACACAAACGGCATACATCGGTCAACTGTCAGTAGTGGGTTGTACCCCATCCATAATGGTCACGTTAGGGGATGAGGTGATATTATCGACTCCCTCCTACAACCATCTGGTACCACATGATATCACCCACCCTACGACCACACTACTTAAATACAATACGAGTTAGTGGCGTACACACCACACGATAATGTATGCACAATGTAAGCCACACAAACGGCATACATCGGTCAACTGTCAGTAGTGGGTTGTACCCCATCCATAATGGTCACGTTAGGGGATGAGGTGATATTATCGACTCCCTCCTACAACCATCTGGTACCACATGATATTACCCAACCTACGAGTACACAACTATCAATTATTGTGACTAAGTCACAATATCAATTATTATGATAATTTTTGTATACCATCACAATGTGCGTGTTTTTAGTTTTATTTCAAAATTAACAGATTTATCATGAAAATTAAACTGCGATTAAAGTACAGGCTAAAGTTAAATGTCTTATAAATGTATCCAAAGATTGAGATAGCTCGCGGTAGGTGTCACACTCGCTTTTGTCCAGTCACAGAGGACCTTGTACCAGTGGATCGAATTACGGCACGAGGCTCGAATTATGCCACTATGTACCATATGTTTTACACTACAAGATAATTTGTTAGATGTGTGGTAGGTAAGCAAAAGTGGCGCAGTGTTGTATCCCAGCTACTTGAGGACTAAGTGATATGGAGATTGTAGGTGATAGGTTCTATGCTCGGTCCTCGAAATACTGACATGGCATCTGCTCAATGGTTGCCATCTAGATGGACACTACTACAAAAGTCTGGGGTGTCCTTGTTGGGTGGTAGTAAGGGTCAAGCTTCTGAGGATAAAGCTGTATCAGGCTAGCTAATTAGCTAAAAATCATACCAATACTACGCGGTTCGGATTACACGTACATCTGTAGCTTTCCTAGTTGCTCTGGCTACTGGGCTATTAATAAATTGGCTCTTTCTGAGCAAAAATTCAGTTAGTGACGAGACTACACAGGTAATTCGTATTCGCCTTACGATACGCTTGAGTTCTGTCGGCGTCTCATGTCTGAGAAGTGATCATGCACCCATCCTTTCTTCTTGCCAGCTAGAAGAAGTTCAAAGGCGTTAATTCCCACCAAATACGGGCACAGATTCTCATATACAACCATCATAAATAGTGTACAGTACTTTAATAATATTTCAAAAGCAACACTTTACGTTACTTTTCATAATTATTAAGTGCAGAAAATTGGCTGATAATTTTCATGATTAATCATTGTTTGGTGATTTTCTTTCCAAAATCTATTTGTTCTTAAACAACTAAGTGCCTGCGTTCTATAGCCTGTTTTTATGGTTCTTATATTCTTTGGGACTGAAGATAAATGTAGAAACTAACATTTGCACATTTTAAACTTTAAGGGGTTGACAATCGAAATATTCCCATAGCAAATACACGAGCAACTCGACCGTAAACGGCGAGTTTTGTTATAACAAGTGTACAAGGACGTGTGACGTTTTACAGGAATAAACTAAGATTATATAAATATCAAGTTATTACATTAAGGTCGCGGCAAATAATTGATAAAAGCGTTAATATTATAACCTAGTATTCAAACATACTTATTGTATAAATATTTAGGTAATTATGCACTTTCATGCCACCTCTGAAAATACTATTTTATGTTGAAAAAGTGGCGAAAAATGAGTTTATATCTCTTGAGGAGTTTGATATCATCCGCGAAAAACTAGTTTTTTATCTGATAGTGAAAAGCTAACTTTTTTAAATCGTTATTTTTGGACACATTTTTTTTATTTCTCATGTTTTTTATGCTGAACTCAAATATAAAACTGGTTTTGTAGTAAAATTATTTTTTCAGCTCGAAAATGCATTTTTTACTAACATAACCAAACATAACCTAACTTATCCTAATTGTCTATTTTCTCAATAAAAATTCGTAATTTGCGTTAAATTCGAGTCTTTGGCCTCCGGGACGGCCTGCCTGCCGTCACTCCGGCGGGAATATAGGTGAATTCGGTTTTTGTGATTAATAGTTGTTGTATATAATGATCGCGTAAAGACCGCTAATCGCAACGCCGCGATAGTAGCGTTTTCGTTATATCTCAAGAAATATTTGTAATAGACCAAGATAGGTTTCAAATTTGTATTTAGCGCAAAAAAACACATAAGATGATTAAAATACCATTTAAATTAACGGAAATATGACAAAAAAGTTGTGACATTGATTTTTTCGAATTTTTCGGTCAAATACGTTATTCCGCGGAATAAAAAGCATATCTCGGGAAAATACAGCCAATTCTAGATCCATTTCAAGCAAAATGTTCCAAATTTGTTTGGTGGCAAGAAACTGCATAAATACCAATATTTATTGTTATTCCAGGGAACTTAATGAAAAATAAAAAAATAAGAAAGGATATTAATTTCAACAAGATAAATATTAGACGTATTTTAATCAACGCCCTAATAAGGAGCGTGAATATAGGCGTAAAAACACTGAGTAAGACAAAGTCAATTCAGTAATTGCTCTCAAGGGCAATCGACAAAAACCTAACAAGATTTCCAGCTCTCAGAACACTTACTACTGCTCTCCAGGTGGAGTGCTACCTAGGCTTTTAGTAATAATTAATATTACGTTCATTATGAAGAGAAATAATCGAGATAGAACTGAACCGAAACAGTAATAATACTGAGAAATAATAAAAACTTTAGCAAACGAATATTTTTGACCTGATGTATGACCTGATTGTATATCCATCAATATTTACTGAACCTACGTAATTGATGAACGTGTCCCGTAAATCCCAGGCGTTTCAAAAATTAAAGACGTATTAATGCTGTATCCCGACATGAAAAGTTATAAAGCCAATTTACAAAGTAGCAAAGAAAAAATTAAATTTAGTGCTTCCATATGTCTATATATTTAATATCAACAGATTCTAGAACTGAATAATCTAAGAAATAATGCTTCAAAACAAAACTGCTGCAGTAAATTACATATAAATACGCCCAGGTATTGTAAAGCGACACTAATCAGTAACACTAAATAATTAACATAAGCCACAGAGAAGTAAAACAGAGGTTGCATCCAATAGTGCACTGAATAAAACTGTCAAGTTCTCCTGTTTGACATGCAATTTAAGGGCCAATACCTTGTCAGTCTCTTCCTTTATTCTCTCTAAATCCTAAAGCATATATGTAGTAATTATTATTACAGATGTATAAAGATATACATTAGTTGAACGCTCTTTAAAACTGCCAAGTATGCGTTCACTGCAGTCATAAGAAAGCGACCTCTGTTTCTTTTTTCTCAGTGTCGGTAGGTATCACGCGCATCTCCCATGACGTCACATGGGCGAAATGACAGCTAGCTGTAACAACAAACAAACACTAAAATACTTTATTTAATTCCCTTGGTTACAATTTAAGCTGGTTACGGGTAAGTAGCTTGCTTATTATTTTGCTAAAAGCTTCCACGTGATTGGTAGATTTTGTAACTACTATTTAATAGGATGATCAAACCAGCTGATTTCGCCCGTGTGACGTCACAGTCTACGGCGCAGCCTCTACAATGACCGTGCTCGCGGATTTGTGTACTAACCGTTCTCAACACGAAGTACTATTTTAATTTTGCATCCAAAGAGTAATAAATATTCTCCCCATTAAGTCCCGTTCATATTTTAATAATATTTTGGTGTGATTACTCAGGTGTTACTAAAAGAATAATTTTCTTTTAGTGTTAAAACGACAAAACTAAAATGTTATTTGATTATGTTTATAGTTAGTTATTTAAATTTATAGGAGAAATATATATGAAAAGCAATCAATATATTTAAAACCCAAATAAAAATGTTTTATCCAATTGCTTATCTATAAAATTATATACGTTAGAAAAACTTTCTCCACTGTGACTTAGGAGTACAATGCCAATCAGTTAAATATTGATCTTTTGATCACTCATTGAATAACTTCAGTAATAATATAACAAAATATAACAATAACATGAAAATTATATACAGTAGTAATAAAATAAAATTAATTGATATTCACAAATAATTAATTTCCATACTAACGTTTAAAAATGTCAATATAAGTAAACAATTGTCGATAATTGTTATTCGACAAGTTCAAGACCTGCCTAATCAGAAAAAAAATAGGCAAAACAGATGATTCAAAAACGTACTTCAGATATGCACAGGTTATATGTGTACTAGTTTTCAATCAGCTGATCAGTAAGAATGAAGGTTGTTAAAAAAGTACCCCTATTCTGCCCTGCTCCTATCAACCTCGTGCACTTTTAGGCTGTTCCATATGAACCAGTCTGTTCTAGTCATCGATGCATAAACTATTCATATTTCTAGTTACCGTGTGCTCTCACACTTCCGCTGTAGATTTGTAATGTAAAGAGTATCGCATCTATACATTACAAAAAGTAAAAAAAATTAAATCAAAGATTAAATTTAAGAACTCCGATAACATTGGATAAGGGCACGTAGTCTACATTAACCAAACCATTATTGACCCTGAGGCGGAAAACAAAACCTGTTTATTACAAGTAAGTAGAGATAGTCGCAATATTGAACGTATTCCCATAAAAGCAATGCTAAATACAGAATAGCACTGTGACTTAATAATTTGTTGTACAGTTATAAAATTTAGATCGTTTGAAGGAGCATACAAGTTATTAGAGAATCTACTGTTAAAATGTTGACTGTTTATTTTTCTATTACAATAATAAACTAATATTAATATAGTTCATAAAAATCAAAAAAAATTTTAAAAATCAATTTTCTAGTAACTTAACCGATCAACACTTTGTCTTTAATGTAAAATTTATAATATTCCAAAAAGTAACATTGCTGTTCCGCACTTACGGGAATAAATACAACATGACGACTACCATACGACATGATGGTGGTGAGAGTTAATGTGAGTATCACGACGAATGTCGACAAGTCTAAACTAAGTATAGAATGTATTATATACTAACTAACTGTTCTTTTGTACTACAGCGTGCAGCAAAGTTCTCTAAAACTGGTGGTAAAACCATCTGGAGTAAGTCATAAAAAGTGACAAGGCCATATTGATCTGGTCTAGTGGAGATTACAGCTCAAGTTGCCTGCCACTGTGAGATACAGTAGAAAGAAGCTTCACTCTAATACTCAGTGACACTGTCTGATCCATATTGATCTGGTCCACTGCAGATTATAGCTCAAGTTGCCTGCCAATGTGAGATACAGTAGAAAGAAGCTTCACTCTAATACTCAGTGACACTGTCTGAGCCATATTGATATGGTCCACTGCAGATTACAGCTCAAGTTGCCTGCCAATGTGAGATACAGTATAAAGAAGCTTCACTCTAATACTCAGTAACACTGTCTGATCCATATTGATCTGGTCCACTGCAGATTACAGCTCAAGTTGCCTGCCACTGTGAGATACAGCAGAAAGAAGCTTCACTCTAATACTCAGTGACACTGTCTGAGCCATATTGATATGGTCCACTGGAGATTACAGCTCAAGTTGCCTGCCAATGTGAGATACAGTATAAAGAAGCTTCACTCTAATACTCAGTGACACTGTCTGAGTCATATTGATATGGTCCACTGGAGATTACAGCTCAAGTTGCCTGCCACTGTGAGATACAGTATAAAGAAGCTTCACTCTAATACTCAGTGACACTGTCTGAGTCATATTGATATGGTCCACTGGAGATTACAGCTCAAGTTCCTGCCAATGTGAGATACAGTAGAAAGAAGCTTCACTCTAATACTCAGTGACACTGTCTGAGCCATATTGATATGGTCCACTGGAGATTACAGCTCAAGTTGCCTGCCAATGTGAGATACAGTAGAAAGAAGCTTCACTCTAATACTCAGTGACACTGTCTGAGCCATATTGATATGGTCCACTGGAGATTACAGCTCAAGTTGCCTGCCAATGTGAGATACAGTAGAAAGAAGCTCCACTCTAATACTCAGTGACACTGTCTGAGCCATATTGATCTGGTCCACTGGAGATTACAGCTCAAGTTGCCTGCCACTGTGAGATACAGTATAAAGAAGCTTCACTCTAATACTCAGTGACACTGTCTGAGTCATATTAATCTGGTCCACCAGAGATTACAGCTGAAGTTGCCTGCCAATGTGAGATACAGTAGAAAGAAGCTTCACTCTAATACTCAGTGACACTGTCTGAACTATATTGATCTGGTCCACTGGAGATTACAGCTCAAGTTGCCTGCCAATGTGAGATACAGTAGAAAGAAGCTTCACTCTAATACTCAGTGACACTGTCTGAACCATATTGATCTGGTCCACTGCAGATTACAGCTCAAGTTGCCTGCCAATGTGAGATACAGTAGAAAGAAGCTTCACTCTAATACTCAGTGACACTGTCTGAACCATATTGATCTGGTCCACTGGAGATTACAGCTCAAGTTGCCTGCCAATGTGAGATACAGTAGAAAGAAGCTTCACTCTAATACTCAGTGACACTGTCTGAACCATATTGATCTGGTCCACTGGAGATTACGGCTCAAGTTGCCTGTCACTGTGAGATACAGTAGAAAGAAGCTTCACTCTAATACTCAGTGACACTGTCTGAGTCATATTGATCTGGTCCACTGGAGATTACAGCTCAAGTTGCCTGCCAATGTGAGATACAGTAGAAAGAAGCTTCACTCTAATACTCAGTGACACTGTCTGAACCATATTGATCTGGTCCACTGGAGATTACAGCTCAAGTTGCCTGCCACTGTGAGATACAGTAGAAAGAAGCTTCACTCTAATACTCAGTGACACTGTCTGAACCATATTGATCTGGTCCACTGGAGATTACAGCTCAAGTTGCCTGCCAATGTGAGATACAGTAGAAAGAAGCTTCACTCTAATACTCAGTGACACTGTCTGAGTCATATTGATCTGGTCCACTGGAGATTACAGCTCAAGTTGCCTGCCAATGTGAGATACAGTAGAAAGAAGCTTCACTCTAATACTCAGTGACACTGTCTGAACCATATTGATCTGGTCCACTGGAGATTACAGCTCAAGTTGCCTGTCACTGTGAGATACAGTAGAAAGAAGCTTCACTCTAATACTCAGTGACACTGTCTGAGCCATATTGATCTGGTCCACTGGAGATTACAGCTCAAGTTGCCTGCCAATGTGAGATACAGTAGAAAGAAGCTTCACTCTAATACTCAGTGACACTGTCTGAGCCATATTGATCTGGTCCACTGGAGATTACAGCTCAAGTTGCCTGCCAATGTGAGATACAGTAGAAAGAAGCTTCACTCTAATACTCAGTGACACTGTCTGAGTCATATTGATCTGGTCCACTGGAGATTACAGCTCAAGTTGCCTGCCACTGTGAGATACAGTAGAAAGAAGCTTCACTCTAATACTCAGTGACACTGTCTGAGTCATATTGATCTGGTCCACTGGAGATTACAGCTCAAGTTGCCTGCCACTGTGAGATACAGTATAAAGAAGCTTCACTCTAATACTCAGTGACACTGTCTGAGCCATATTGATCTGGTCCACCGGAGATTACAGCTCAAGTTGCCTGCCACTGTGAGATACAGTATAAAGAAGCTTCACTCTAATACTCAGTGACACTGTCTGAGTCATATTGATCTGGTCCACCGGAGATTACAGCTCAAGTTGCCTGCCACTGTGAGATACAGTATAAAGAAGCTTCACTCTAATACTCAGTGACACTGTCTGAGTCATATTGATCTGGTCCACCGGAGATTACAGCTCAAGTTGCCTGCCACTGTGAGATACAGTATAAAGAAGCTTCACTCTAATACTCAGTGACACTGTCTGAGTCATATTGATCTGGTCCACCGGAGATTACAGCTCAAGTTGCCTGCCACTGTGAGATACAATGGAAAGAAGCTTCACTCTAATACTCAGTGACACTGCCTGAGTCATATTGATCTGGTCCACCGGAGATTACAGCTCAAGTTGCCTGCCACTGTGAGATACAATGGAAAGAAGCTTCACTGTAATACTCAGTGACACTTTCTGAGTCATATTGATCTGGTCCACTGCAGATTATAGCTCAAGTTGCCTGCCAATGTGAGATATAGTATAAAGAAGCTTCACTGTAATACTCAGTGACACTGTCTGAGTCATATTGATCTGGTCCACCGGAGACTACAGCTCAAGTTGCCTGCCACTGTGAGATACAGTATAAAGAAGCTTCACTCTAATACTCAGTGACACTGTCTGATCCATATTGATATGGTCCTCTGCAGATTATAGCTCAAGTTGCCTGCCAATGTGAGATACAGTATAAAGAAGCTTCACTCTAATACTCAGTGACACTGTCTGAGTCATATTGATCTGGTCCACTGGAGATTACAGGTCAAGTTGCCTGTCACTGTGAGATACAGTAGAAAGAAGCTTCACTCTAATACTCAGTGACACTGTCTGATCCATATTGATATGGTCCACTGCAGATTATAGCTCAAGTTGCCTGCCACTGTGAGATACAGTATAAAGAAGCTTCACTCTAATACTCAGTGACACTGTCTGAGTCATATTGATCTGGTCCACTGCAGATTATAGCTCAAGTTGCCTGCCACTGGGATGTACAGTATAAAGAAGCTTCACTCTAATACTCAGTGACACTGTCTGAGTCATATTGATCTGGTCCACTGCAGATTATAGCTCAAGTTGCCTGCCAATGTGAGATACAGTATAAAGAAGCTTCACTCTAATACTCAGTGACACTGTCTGAGTCATATTGATCTGGTCCACCGGAGACTACAGCTCAAGTTGCCTGCCACTGTGAGATACAGTATAAAGAAGCTTCACTCTAATACTCAGTGACACTGTCTGATCCATATTGATATGGTCCTCTGCAGATTATAGCTCAAGTTGCCTGCCACTGTGAGATACAGTATAAAGAAGCTTCACTCTAATACTCAGTGACACTGTCTGATCCATATTGATATGGTCCTCTGCAGATTATAGCTCAAGTTGCCTGCCAATGTGAGATACAGTATAAAGAAGCTTCACTCTAATACTCAGTGACACTGTCTGAGTCATATTGATCTGGTCCACTGGAGATTACAGGTCAAGTTGCCTGTCACTGGGATGTACAGTATAAAGAAGCTTCACTCTAATACACAGTGACACTGTCTGAGTCATATTGATCTGGTCCACTGGAGATTACAGGTCAAGTTGCCTGTCACTGTGAGATACAGTAGAAAGAAGCTTCACTCTAATACTCAGTGACACTGTCTGATCCATATTGATCTGGTCCACTGCAGATTACAGCTCAAGTTGCCTGCCACTGTGAGATACAGTAGAAAGAAGCTTCACTCTAATACTCAGTGACACTGTCTGAGTCATATTGATCTGGTCCACTGCAGATTATAGCTCAAGTTGCCTGCCACTGGGATGTACAGTATAAAGAAGCTTCACTCTAATACACAGTGACACTGTCTGAGTCATATTGATCTGGTCCACTGCAGATTATAGCTCAAGTTGCCTGCCACTGTGAGGAACAGTAGATAGAAGCTTCACTCTAATACTCAGTGACACTGTCTGAGCCATATTGATCTGTCCACTGGAGATTACAGCTGAAGTTTTCTGCCACTGTGAGGTAGAGTAGATAGAAGCTACAGTCTAATACTCAGTGACACTGTCTGAGCCATATTGATCAGTTGCCTGCCAGGCACAGATTACAGCTCATGTTGCCTGCCACTGTGAAGTACGGTAGAAAAATCTCACATTTAATGGATAGATAAGATTAAAAACTTTCTTCACTCAATTACATTATTTTTTGTAAAAGACATAACATGAATGTATGTAAATCACACTTAGGCTACATGATTTGATTATCATATAATACTTTGAGTGCTCACCGTGTGACTGTCTTCGATCTGCAGTTAATGCGTGTTCACGTTTTTCACATTTGAATTTGAATTCAACATAAATTTACGTTAATTCTGAATTTCCAGTATTAAAAAAATTACAAAGAATTATTAGCATATTTTACAATACAAATTATATTATAGGAGTAATTTGTCAAACTAAATATTAGCAGCTACTGACAAATGATTTCATGGAATGAATTATTTTGTTTTGCTGCCACCCAATAGGGCCTAATATTTTTATTTCCAACCGTGTACTCTTAAAATTGTATAGTAACCAACCGAATAGTGATAATAAGAGAGGGGTAGCTGAAATTTGGGCTTTTGCGTGGTAGTAAAGCCCGGCTATCCTTTATCCTTTAAAGATAAATAACATGATTTATAACGTTATTAATGCACGTTTCGTTAGTGGAAAGAATATTAATAAATGTTGTAGCTTTAAGAAGCACACTAATTTCAATTGCAACATTTACAGCAAGAAGTTTGATTGTTGTGTCCAACTATATAACAACTCCCTCGTTCGAGTGTATAATAACTTCAATAACATATCTCTACTTAGTCGTTATAACTATACCTGCCAAAAAATACGACGTATTCATCAAGACAGTTTATTTTCACTGCCACTATGATCCAAGAGCTCCACGCAGCGACAATGGCAGTGCTGTCATGATCGGGAGGTTGACTGTCGTTATTGCTTTGGTGTTAGGGCCAGCTGACTGGATCGAAGTCTGTCAACTGATCAATAAATAAAGAGGGAGAGTGACGATATTTGGGGGAGCAGTGAGAGGGTGACCCTCCATGTATATTTGACAATGGTCTTTGGCTTTATAGGTTTTGATTTTTCTAAGGTACCTAGTAAATATAACTTGTTCCACACGATAATGACAAATATTTAAGAATTGCAGACTCTGATGATAAGAACGTTTTCCCTACTTACTCCCAGCTCATTATATATATAATAAATTGTACACAATATCATTTGAACTTTGGTTACAATGCTAACAAATAAAAATATCGTATATTTTAAATACATCTAAGCATATTTTATAGAGATAGAGGTTATTGAAAATACCAGTTTTTTAGGAAATCGAACAGATGAAGTAGACGAGGCTTAACGTGGGGAGAGGGGCGGAGTTTTATATGTACAATCCATGAATGGAATGTGTAATTGAAAATATTTCACTGCTTTACTAGGGTTTCAGAAAAAAGTTTGTGTAGTTCAATTTTGTTTTATCACGAGAACACAGATATTAAAGCAAGAGATTAAAAAAATAGGCACCAAAGGATTAGATGGACCAAAAAACTAAAACAATTTTGCACAAATCAACTGAAAATTATAATTACAAGTAAAACTTGACACAAATTTACGCTAGCAAAACGTTTTGAACCATAGAATAAGCTTAATCATGACTATACTTATATTGGCTTTTATGAACAAAACTTCCGTAAAAATGTTAAATTTGCACGATCAATGGAAAACTGTCTTAACTCTGAATTTACTGGAAAAACAAGAAGTCGTATATAGAAATTAGAGTATATTAATATTATTTTAATATATGTTTCCCATTACAAATCATCAATTAGTCCGCTAAAACTAGTCAGAGTAAATGCACCATATATTTTTATTTAAGGAGAAATACTATTGTTGAATTATTGTGTTCACACTCACCTAACTAACATTCTCTGTACAAATAAAATGTCAATGTACTCCCAAAGATACTTTTGATGTCGCCAACAATGCACAACACTCACAAAATTACTGAAAACAAACAACACTGAAAAAGTAAATTTTCTCACTGGCCTACAATACAGTCGGCAAGTACACCAAGCACATCACTAAACCTAACCTAAAACCAAGCGAACGCAAACAAAACCGTAATTTACGCTTTAGGAAATATTAAAATCGAGTTGATCAAGATATACACGGTGTCAGGTAGACTCAGCATGACGCCAGGCCGATCGGAAAAGCGTGACGGACATCCAAGTGAACAACGATTTGGTCGCTTTTTGAATGACGCCCCCTCCAAGCGCTAGCAGACATAGTATTTAGAGCAGACGTGAGTAATCAATAGTAGTAGTTCCGGTTGACGATGGGAGAGCGCGACACAGGCTGGGGACAGGCTAGCGCTACTGGTGGTCACTGCTTAAACTTCAACCGTAAAGTACCGTTAATAGTCCAAATTTAGAATCAGAAGAAATGTATCCTTAAAAAAATAATAATAATAATAGTGCGCGAACACTTCAAAGACCAATATTTGTCATTCATAACACAGAAAAGGTTCTAGATAATCCGTTTCAGCTGTTCCTCATATACTAGGAACAAAAAGTTTCAACATTACAAAAAAAAGTACAGTGAGATTCTTTGTTCGAATGAGCAGCATGTGTATCAACTAAATATAATAGGCTACTATATTTCATATGTATTAGGAAAGAATTTCGTAGATTTTTCTAATTCGAGAAACTACGTAACCTGTGTTATAACTTAGTGAAGTGGAAACGCGCGCAGAACTGAATTAATCAACGTCAAGCTATGACTGACTTGGAATCTTTTTACAAAGTGCTACATGGCCACATTGGATCAGATCAGGCTAAGAGTTCGACAATATACCTTTCGCTCAAGAGATCCATTTATTTGCTTATACTTTGGAGTGTGTGATCAAGTGGTCAGATGTGCTAGCATGCAAACAGGCTTTACAACCTAAATTTGTTCGACAACCGTGGCCAGTTCCTAAGGATGCAGAAAGCAGCATATAATTCTTGACTATGTGAATAAACTCACATTCGGCCAGTTAAACCATATTTCTCAAGTGTTGCATGTTTTGGGCATAAAGGGTGTTTTTTAAACTTGAGAGTTCAACTGGCCGGTGTTATGGTCAGTGGACGAATAAAAAATACCTTTGCATATAAATGAAACTATAAATCTATGTATATAATGACAGTACGATTCATTGAATGTTACATGTTGAATTAATTCTTATTACTATTACGTTTCTTGACTAAGCAATTAAAGGTGAAATTAATAATTTGTATATACTCTGCGGATCGAGTAGTGTATTGCCCTGAAGATGGTGCTGCTATGTAATCGAAACGCCGGCAATGTGTACGTAGAGTACATAGCAATCAAACACGATCCAACCCAGATTACGATATAATGTAAATACGTAACTAGAGGGTTCACATAATCAGATGTATTTTTAAATGATAGGGTTTGGAGCACCCAAACGCTCCACCAACTTGGAACACGACAATAAAAAATGTATAAAAATCGTGGAAATTAAATTATAAAGAGTTTTCTTTTTTTTTGCGTATTCGTGTTAGTACTATTTATACCAAGGCATTTTGCCTCTGTATTCGAACTTTTAAAAGTTCATTCAATTACTTTTTTTATTCAAAATATGTAGTCTCAATTATTTTTAGCTTCAGATAAATGTAATTCAACTTCAAAAAAAGTGAATGTGGATAGGAGGGTCAATTAATTCCAACCACGTTGCAGCATTTTGAACAGCAATTAATAAATTACAATAAAATATTCACTTGAAATAATAACTGCCACTGACAATTTTAAGTTACAAGCTTACCTTTAGAATCACCTGCGTATAATGGATTTTTATAAAACTATTTTATGAGTTATATATAAGTAGGTACTACTGAAAAAAACAAACATAAAACAAAGTTTAAAAAAAATTAAAAACGTTATGTTGAGGTAAAAACCCACAGATAATCTGTCGAGCAATACGTTCATAGTAATACACTATCAACGTATCGCCTATCAAACAAAGTTTGCATTCCTTCAAAATGTCAAGTCACTCAAGCGTATAATCTTGAAAATGACGCGAAGAGTGAGTCAATGTTATTTCACGCATATAGTACGTATATGGATATTAAAATTAAATTTTAACTTCAATACGGGGAGCCACGAGTTCAACTCGCAAAAGATTCCACTAAATTTAGCTTGGTGGGTCCCATACCAACGTTAGAATAATCAGTAAAAAAAATGCCACTGACGTTGGCCCAAAAAAAATTTTAAGTACTAATGTCGACTATATAAAATAAAGATATAAAATATTAACAGTAAACGGGAAGAAACGAAATATTTAACTGAACTATCAAGATTTTTCCTCGTAAATACAACTAGCTTTCAGTTTTGAATTAGGCCAGGGGAAAAAAGAAGAAGAAGAATGTTATTTAATTTCGAAATCCATCACTATCAACTGATGTAAACACGGAGGAAGGTAGATGAGGTGAGAAGAGGGGGAGGGAGCGTTAACGATGACTTGATTGCACCGGAAACAGGAAATAACAGGAAAAAAGTACACAGAGGAAGAGCGTCTTGGATCCCATTATATCAATTAGTGTTTCATTTCCCACTTCGGTAGGCCCGCTTTATAATCATTACATAGAACTTTCAGACAACTTTTCCTCAATATTATTGCTTCTAAAAGTTCTAAATAAGTTTTATTAAAAGTTATATCAATGAAAATAACACCCAACACTTATTGCAGATGGCTTGTAGGTGAATTAATTATTGTAATAATAATTTATTTGTAGAAAATACCGTCAAAACTTAACGAATTATTACAATTAGGAATCCATTATTGAAGTTATACTTCTTTGCGCCCGTTAGACACTTTGGGATGGGATGTTGGTCGAGAAACCGCGTCACGCTGAAAAGTAAGAACAAATTTTTAAGAACTATCGATTAATCTATTGTTAATCGAAGAAATTTAATCGAAGAAATTACTGATAATGATAATATAGGTGTATAATATAATAATGAAGTCACGTATAATATATTGAAGATAAATATATTGAATAATATTGAAAAATGTCTTATATTTCATTTATATATCCTGTCTGTTTGTGTGCGTGAGTGGGTGTATGAGAATGGCCAAAGAAGTATAACTTCCACCGTGTGGTCCACGCACACCCATTTTTTTTTTTTTTTTTTTTTTTTTTTTTTTTTTTTTTTTTTTTTTTTTTTTTTTTTGGACGGCTGAAGGTGTCATATTATTTAAAACAGGGTATGATATTTGTAACTTGGCAATTATTCTCGCTGGGTCTCCCCCTGCGTGGGAGTGGGTGCGTCACACCTCCTGTTTCTGGACCAATCCGTGAGCCCTAAAATGGTGCGAGAATGGTTGATAATTAGCCCCAGGCGGAGTTAAAATATTCTGAAATGGTGGTCAAGACCCATTTACATTAAACCTCAAGAAACTTCTAGATTACGAGCGGTGTATAAAGACACCCCTCGCCCGACTAGTCAGTCAGTGTCAGTGGCAGTGTGCGTCTTCAGTCATCAGCCTGGAGTGAAAGTGACAGTGAAGTGATAAGTGTTTAACAGTCACAGTTTACGAGCAGTGACAGACACTGTACAAACATAGGCTCGTGTGTTAACGTTTATGACTATAAACAATAATGGGTTAATTTCAAATAATAAAATAGTGTATGTCTAATAACTTTCATTTATTTTTATATTTTGTTGTACTAACATATTATTTAGGACCATGTTTGACCATAACACCACAATAAATGTTCATGAAAATACAAGGTGCATGCGCTTAAACGCACGTACACAAGCTCAAATGAAAATATGTTAAAAAAATATTCAGTGACAACTCTATTTACCAAAAAGTTCTATTTCAGTAAGACGTATATTACGGAAGCAATAAAGCCAAAATGAGGGTGAGTTCTGGAGGAGGGTTGTTTACCACGACCAAGCTGCCCTTCCCTTCAACACAATATCGTAACGTCAGTGGAATAAGAATGTAATGGATGATACTGTTGTTTCCAAAAAGAAAAACTAGAATGATAACTTTAAAAAGAATAATAACTTATGAATGAATACAGTTAGTTTTCTGCTTAATCGTTATATTCTGTATTTAACTTACAAATACATTCAGTTTATTCCTTCCCTAAGAACACTATAAGTAAATATTAGAACTTAGGCTTAAGCGGCCAGTGTCAAATATCTATGTTATTCAATCTCCGCGAATTCACTGAAGATCCCACATCACAGCATGGGCGAATCGTCTGGTTATCTTGTAAATAGTGTATGTAGTACCTTGACGGTTGACGCGGTTGTCACCGAAAAATATAGATTCTAATATGTGTAAATACCTACATGGGCACCGTGTACTATATGTATCGCCAGCTACAAAAATAATAGCTAGAGGAATACAAAATTCAAATTTGGATCTACAATTGAAAATCTAAATATGATTTTGGTAGATGAACTGTCACTGTTTAATCTTCCAGTTACGTCAGCTCCCAACCGTAGCTAATGTAAGATTCTTTTTTTTATGTTAGTTTTAAAGCAATTTCGATTCCTTATAAACACTTTCTAAATATTCAAGAGCAAACACCTGTCGAATTTAGGAATAATACATAATATTATCTAATGCAAGAACATGTTCTGGATTAAATATCAGTTGATTAATTTCTTTAAAATGTTTTAAAACCCCGTTACGATAATCCAGTTTTCTTATTTTTATATTTTCCTGAAACGTACTGACACATTTAAATGACAACATAATGACAAATTGGCATAACAAATTTATAGATAAACACACACATGTAAAGTAACCTTTCAATGAAAAATGTACTGAAAAGAAACTATTAATCCACATCATTTGGTTTTTCTCAACTATAATAAGAACACAAACATTTCGTTACATTATTGGAACATTCCATTTAAACCTACATGGAAAATATTTACCTACATACTATAATCTCGTATTTACTAATACAAGATGCCTCAATATGTGACTTACTTGCCTTCAATACATCCGATATAGTGTTCTGTAATATAAAGTGCCATTTTGTGTGTAAAGGTTGGCATTCCTGGCGGCGTATATTACCAGCTGTGCGTGTAGTTGGCGGGAAACAGCTCCCTTGTTGAGCGTTATTGTCTTCTATTTAGAGATGGGCAAGAACAGTTAATTTCCGGAACAGTCGGAACCGGAACAACTCCAGGAATTGAACTGTTCCGTAAAGCTGTTCCGGAACAGTTTATGAAGAACAGTCAGATTGTAACCAAGACCAGCTAGATTCATCCAACGCCTGAGTGTTCGGAATCGTTTGGAACCCTGAGTCTAAGGGTAAAAACATTTCCCTGCCAAAAAAAAAAAAAAAAAAAATTATATTTCTAAAGTGGGTTAAATCAATCATATTTGGATAAATTCTTGCTTTTAATACATTTATAATTATACAAAACTGGTTGGACAAATGAGAATGCCAGACAATTAATTAATCATCCATTTATGAATTAATCATCCAAAAGACAAGAAAGTAACATTGTACAAATTAGTTCACATATTTAAATTCAATAAATATTTTAGAAAACTAATATAATAATGAACAGCTACAGAAAAACAAAAATAGTAGATAAAATAACAAAATCAAAACGTAAAATTACCATCAATAATATGGTAAAGTAAATTATAGTACTAAGACATACCATTATTTCCTAAATAAAAAAAAAAAAAAACATGAAAGTACAGCAAATATAATAAAAAACTATACATTATTTTTGTAATACAACATCAGGCCTATTATTTGCAGAATTCAGAATAGTTATAAAATACATATATACTTATATACAACTGTTTGGACAAAAGAAAAAGTCTATTGATAACCCAACAGACAAGAAAGTAAAATTGTTAAAATGAGTTCCCATGTTTAAATTCAATACATATTTTAGAAAACTAATATAATGATGAAGAGGTACATACAAACAAAAATAGTAGATAAAATAACAAAATCAAAACGTTAATTTACTATGAGTAATATGGTAAAGTGAATTATACTAAGAATCGGATTAGTTTAAACTATTCATTGTTTATTGGCCGGATGTGTGTCGAGTTAGTCTTCAACGAGTCCGTCTTCAGCAAACTGTTCCGGAACAGTCATTTCTATTTCTAGTTAACTGCGTATGTGTGACTCAAACGAGTCCGTCTTCAGCAAACTGTTCCGGAACAGTCATTTCTATTTCTGGTGAACTGCGTATGTGTGACTCAAACGAGTCCGTCTTCAGCAAACTGTTCCGGAACAGTCATTTCTGGTGAACTGTTCCGGAACAGAACAACTAACTCTAGAGAACAGTTCCAATAAGACTGTTCCGTTCTTTTTGGCCCATCTCTACTTCTATTGTGATCTACCGCCCCGACAACGCTAAGCACTAGTTTGGTATTAATGGAGATACAAGTGACATTTATTTAGCTTTATTTCAAACCATAGAAACAAGGCAACTTGTTTGAATTAAATAAATTAGGATAGTTGTAGTGAATTTAACGCATTTCCTAATCAATGCAATGTAGTACTGTACATTCATAATACACTGGTGTTTTTGAGGTAACCTCTGAAAAAAATTTAAGGAATATTGGTTTTTTTAAGTGAATGCAATTTTGTGTAGCCTGAAATATCAATACCATATTTTTAATTTAATTTAAGCTTTCAGTTTTAGCAAGATCAAAATTAATTTTTTATAATCTAGCAGACGGAAGATCATTTTGGTGTACGCATTTCTGAGGCGTAGACATCAGCTACTTCTGCACTATTATTACTTTCATACCACTTTTATTTTTGTGAGTTTAAGTGTTAAAAGGGCTTTGCAGCCCTAACTTCGGCTTTTGGAATAATATAGAAGTTTTTAATTCGATTCAATTTTTTATGTTATCTATCGTAAATGTAAACGTCTAAATGAATAATAATAATTGAAATATTATATTCATTTTGTTTCGTTGTGGCTGTAGGCCTACTATTGAAGTTACAAGATTTTTACTATTATTTCTTTCGTTTTGCTTTTGATCAATATTAAGTTTTTACTAAAAATAGCTTCTGCGTAGTGAAAATTGACAGTTTGAATAGTTGTCTTATTTTTTATATAATATACACAAAAAAACCACTATGAGAGTACATTTTACAAAATTGGTAGTTGTATAAAGATACATTTTATTTTATTTACTTATTATTAAAGATGTATTTTCAAGATATCAAGTGTTTATGTTTACAATGCTATTTTTTGTAGTTACTTATATTCATAACAATTACACAAAACAACGGTTTTTGTATTTACTCCTGTAGTCTAAGATATTTTTGTCTAGTTACGCTAGTGGAATTTTTCACTTAGTCTATAAACCGTGTTATGCGGCAACGGTCCAAACCCCCTTAAGCAAATTTTAAGTGGAACTTCCGGGATTTAAACCCGTGACCCTCTGCAAAAGTGCTAACCACTAAGCTAGCAATAGGCCTAAGATTTTTAGAATCAATTTTTACAAAAAGATGCATTTAAACTAAAACGACTTTATTTTTAAGGCGAGGTTAGGACTGGACAGTCCTCTCTACTACCTAACCTTATCACAAATAACAAAACTAATCATAAAAATAACACAAACATTACTATTAATACAATATAAACCAATTGCAACAATTCCGTAATCAACAATAATAAAAACAAAACTCGACATATCAAACATAAAAAATAACTATATAACTAACAAATGAATTCTACACAAAATAATACAAATCTTCAACAATCATCCATCACTCATACATACCACCCGCAAACCATGACGACAGCGATGTTAGAATTTCAAGATTATTTGAGCCAAAGGTTTCTGCGTTTTCAATAAGTTACTCACTACGCCTAGCTACAGAGAAAACGATACAGAAATCGCTTTCTTAATGCCGCAGCGAACGCCTACAGCTATAAGTAGATTACAGCTAACGTAAATCTTTATTTATCTGTGGTAATAATTACTACGTTAATCCTTGAGTATTTGGGGGTAATAAAGGAAGAACTTACAAGGTGCTGGCCCAGTCATCTACTCGAAACACATTCAGTGTACTATGGGAAGTACCCACATTTATTACAATAGAGCATATAAAACTACTTTCTTGTCAATGAGACGCTGCCGTTTTAACTTTCCGAAATCAATATGTTTCAGGGTGATCATTCAGCCCCCAGTTGAGTGCTCCAACCAGATTTCACACAACTGTTTAGGAGTAGCAAAGAGCATGCCTCACTAACACATATACAACGTGTTTCCCTCTCCCCCACCATCATCGTCCCCGCCTGCCCCACCCCGTAAATTGGACACTCTAGCAGTAAAGTTCTTGTGTATTATCTACTCTTTCAGCCAAAGATAAATGTACAAATTTACATTGAAAATTTGTATAGGCTATATGTAATTTATTAAAAAGTAAATTGTTACATTACTTTTTAATTTCAACTCAAAATTTACACATATGTCATTTATAGAAAAAATGAAGCGTGGAATTAAAAAAAAATTATTTTTAGTTTTTTTTAGTTTTACTTTGCATTAAGTTGGTTTAACTTTTGTCCAATTTACTCTAACAATTTTAATAAAACATTAAATCGTACGGTATCTTAATGAGGTATGTGCCCAGAAAGGCCAAATTAAACACTTTTGTACTCATATCTTCCTAAAGAAAATTTTTATTTTTTCCCCCAACACATTTATTATTTATAAAAATAACACTTTAAATGAAAACTATTAAAAATAATTTTTTATCTCAATTTGTCCTTTATGATTTTATTTATTACTAAATAGCAAATGCAAGCCAGTGATTTGGTTGGTGCGAAAAATGGCAACAAGAAATCTCGTCAAACAAGGCGCCACACCTTCATTACCTAAGACTGAGAGACCAGCAGGTTTGTGTAGGCAAATGAGAGAGTATTCAAATTGCATCAGCCATTCTCAAGGGGCACTCCGCCCTCCTCCACGTTTATTGGACCTTTTGACTTGTCTCACAAGTAGGTGAATCGTATCCTTTCTCAGAATGTAATGTTTGACAACTGATTCTCCTCAGAGAAACTGACATATCTGAACGGTTATATAATTATCATACATAATTACCAACTCCATAACTAAATAATTTATTTTTTTTAGGGGAGGCGAGTATTCATTTTACATTATTATACCGATTCCTCATAGAATATTGATCTGTTCCAGGAACTTATAGTAAGAGGAAGGAGAGCCAGTTAAGTAGAAGATGAAAATTACTCATAAAAACTTTCAGTCAATGCCAGAATTCGAACCTGCGCAAGATCAAAGTCCTGGCGCCTTAGACCACTGGACCACCGGATCTTCCAGGATTTTTTCAATTTTCATTTATTCAGAATAATTTACAAAGACTGACACCGTAAGTTACAAAACACATATACACAGACATATTAAACTAATACATAGTACAAAATTAAATGTAATATGAAAACTACAACAACAAATATCTCTAAAACTATAATAATTAATATAAATTAAATTGGCACTGAAGTGGGCAAAACAAAAACCAAACTTAGTCTTCACTACATAAAATATCAAATTTACTTTTCAAAACATATGTTAATACACATCTTTCCTTTGTATTTTTTCCACAAATACACAACTCACGTCTCTCTATTTCAACTAACGTAAAATAATTTATTTCTCTCAATCATATTTATAATAACCTTTCAACATAATCTTATTGTGTGCAACGTTCCACAAAATAAAAAAATCTGAAGGTAATTTAAATAGAATGATGCCAGAATTAATGAATATGAATATGAATGATGCCAGAAATAAATAGATAAAAACATATGAAACAGAAATATGACCCACCCGCCCATATATCACCACGTGCAATGGTATCGACTCGCTCGCCCTCCCATACACATACAGTCGTATTGTCCCACCCATAAACGTACAGTGCATGGGTGGTGCAACAGTGTATAGTTCGAATAAAATAACTTTGGTACTGGCGGAACGCCCCGCTCCACTGGTCTGAAATGACAAAACTCTGAGCTTTAATTTGCTGTCAAACTTAAAATAAATAAGCAATAATTTTCAAACTAATTGTATAGTGTCCACCAGTTTATATTCTTTAAGGAAAAATTATGCCGGAGATTTTTCTTGAGCTAAATTGCTTTTTATAGCGATATTTGTATTTATTTAAAAACACGGTTTTATGAGTGAAATTGGGCGTGAGTCGTCTTCAACCTGTCACTGTAGCAAAAATAATAATAATAAAATAATTTATTGTGGATGGATGACAGTTTGATTCATTGTGATTAGTTTGGTAAAAGTCTCATTTAATAATTCAAACAGGTTAATGAGAAATTAATTTTTTTGAAAACCTTGCAAACTCGGAAACGAAAAACGCTAGACAAAATTTATTTGAGCAAACATTAACTGTGTTATTTATGTATAGTTAAAATAATACTGTGGTGCTAATAAAACATGCGGAAAAATAATGAAGAGTTGATGAAGTAAACTCATAGTTCGTTTACATCAAGGCTGTGTCGGACGCGTAAGGTACACTCTGCTCAAGGGAAAGTGTAGACTGAATATTCAGTCCAAGCGTAAAACGAATCCCGATCGACGATATTTCCAGATAAGAAATGTTTCTCCAGTAAGAAATAAGGTAAGTTAGTTGACTTTTGACTTTGAGGTGTGTTCGTGTTCAGTTCTTTATCGATTTGACAGTGCTTAGTATAGTTTAATCACTAGTTTGTTTTTATTACAGTTATTTAGTTTTAGTGATATAACACGTTTTTATTTATTTAGATGTGACAATAATGCTATAGGATTCAGTGTGTATATAATTATCAGTGTTTATTGCAATTATAATATTTAGACTCTTTCAAATTTTAGGAAGTGTTCTATTAGTAGTTGACAATAAATGTTTGCAATGGAAGAGGCAAGAGCTGAGCCAGTGACTGTACATTGTGCGTGTGGTATCACTGCCGCCTTGTTGACAATCGAGTTTTGAAAACTTCTGAATCTTTCTTCTTAATTCAAGAAAATTCTATTTAATACGAGAGTACGATTTTAGTGTCATTTTAATAACACAATTAATTTAGGTTTAAAGAAATTTTATCTAGCGTTTGTCATTATCGAATTTACAAAGGTTTACAAAAAAATTAATTTCTCATTAACCTGTTTGAATTATTAAATGAGACTTATACCAAACTAATCACAATGAATCAAACTGTCATCCATCCACAAGAAATTATTTTATTATTATTACTCTCACTACAGTAACAGGTTAAAGACGACTCACGCGCAATTTCACTCATAAAACCGTGTTCTTAAACACAAATGTCACAATAAAAAAGCAAATTAGTTTAAGCAAAATATCCAGCATAATTTTTTCTTAAAGAATATAACATGGTGGACACTATACAAGTAGTTTGAAAATTATTGCTTACTTATTTTAAGTTTGACAGCAAATTAAAGCTCAGAGTTTTGTCATTTCAGACCAGTGGTGCGTGGCCGTTCCGCCAGTACCAAAGTTATTTTATTCGGACTATACATGTTTGATAGGGTAAGAGGGTCAACACTGTGCGTGTAAGGGTGGGTGAGAGGGTCATCACCACTGTACGTTGTGGGTGAGAGGGAATGTATGAGAATGGGTGGGTGGGACTGTCTTCATTAATCAACGTGAGTGTATATATCAATACACACTCGCTTTATAACCAACTCCGACCAGTACCCCTTGGTGCATTACTAGTGCCGTGAGATCTGTGGGTAGGCAAAACGTATACAGTATCATAATTGCATTCACAATTGGAAGGCGCTGTCTATAGCATCTAAAATATTCTGAAAGTTCAAAAACGCCAATAAACAATGTAGAAGATTAAATTGTTCCTACACTAAATCGATATATATATATATATATATATATATATATATATATATATATATATATATATATATATATATATATATATATATATATATATATATATATATTTTATATGAACAAAAGTACAATTTTAATCATAATAGCTGTACAGCTGTAGCTGTATGTATCTTAATACAAAAGTCCACAAACATATCGTAACAAAATATTAGAATAATTAAAGGTAGCGCCAACGTCTTGTAAATGTTGCCATAGTATGTTATTGAGGTAAATATTTTCTTACAAAACTCAGAAGTTATCTTAGTATATCAGTGTGTCCAGAAAACCTCCTTAAACAAATTTCCTGACTTTTCCCTGACCGATCCATGATTTCATACAAAATTTCCCTGACCCCAAATCGACATAGTTACATACACGTCTATTTAACTTAACAGTAATATTATGTACTATCATGTATTTACAGTTATTTACAGTCGTTTACAATTATTAATTACCGAAATATCAATATTTCAAAAATATATTTTTATTGAGAACCGTAATAATTAAATTCAAAACTATTACCTACAATAATTATTCTTTTTAAACTATTTTATAAAAGTACAGGTAGAATTTAAAAAAAATATTTTAATTAGCCTTAAGTAAAAAACAAACATACCTTTTATTTTATTGTTAACTTATAACAATTTTCAATGCCTTGAAAAACGGCGCTATATTATAATTTCCCCCAAACCAGCATAAATTTTAGGTCTATGACTTATCTAACAAGTACTAATCAGACAATTATTTCAATAAGTTTTAAACTTTTAGGGATATTAAACTAGTTGTATGAGGTCAAACAAGCATAAGCAAAGTATTTAGTAGCTTTTTCATAATTTAGAATATTAAATAGCATGTAAACTTAACATTTAGTACTGAACAAAGTAAAGGATTTTTTGTAGCGCACCCAAGTATATAGGCCTAGTGACTATTACAAATCACAACTCACTGGTGTTCTTGTTAAGATTTTCCAGGTTTTGTTTCAAATTCCCTGATTTTTCCTGACTTTTCCAGGTCATTTAAAATTCCCTGACTTTTCCAGGTTTTCCCTATTTTCCCTGTTGCTGGACACCCTGTATATATAATCTACAAACGATAAACACACTAATCACAAAATCTCCGGAACTATTGAACAGATTTTGATGACATTTGGAGGAAAATTAGCTTTTGTATCATAGAGAGACCCTTTAAGACAGGATGTCTTGAAATTCCATTCCTAAGGGGTAGAAATAGCCCCTAAACGTTTCCTTCTATCCATAAAAGTAAAATTGGCATTAATTTAATATAATAATTTATTTAAAACATCTGACACAAAAAAATAAACACAATAAAAATAAAAATATGGTTTTCATTGTAAACATTTTAAGGGCATTTCTACTGACTCAGACATGATTGCACTGCTTTGCATCACCCTAAAGTGGACTTAAGAGGGCTTTATGGACCAAAAACTTCAAAAAAATTTGTTTTCTTGGAGAACGGCAGTAGACTTTTATATTAATGTAATGGTTTAGTTAGAGAGAACCACGGCAGGAAGGGTAAGCAAGCGTAGAGAACCACCCCGTAGTGTCAAGGGCTGCCGGAAGATATTCTCTATTTATTGGTTGGTTAATGGTACTGAAACAACATAGTGACATAAAGTTGCTGACGTTGTGGTTCAGTGGCTTCGGACTGAGGACAAGGTGCAAGGATGGAGTCCTCAACAGACCTAACGGTCATTACTTCATTCATTGAATAAAGTTGACACACAGGCCTGCAGGCCCATGTGCTGGTTAATTTTTTAAAGCAAAAAATAAAAAGTAAATGTTTTTATCTTTTTATTTACAAAAAAGAGGACATGTTTATCTTTTGTAAGTGACATAAATATTTAGGAAATGTGAAAAAAAACAATTTAAATACTGGTCAAATAATAAAACTGTTATTTGAAGACGATTTGGTAAGTTTTTTTTTACATCAATTCAACAGATTTTTTAAAATTCATGAATTTGTATTCAGAAAATATAATAACAAATAATAAGGTTAACGTACCTTTGTCGTCTTCAGCTACAAAATAGTTTATTGGACTACCGGTTTCAAAACAAGAACTCCATGGTCACATCAACTGTACGTTGTCGAAACAGTCACATTGGATGTGACCATGGAGTTCTTGTTCTGAAACCGGTAGTCCAATAAACTATTTTGTAGCTGAAGACGACAAAGGTACGTTAACCTTATTATTTGTTATTATATTTTCTGAATAACAAATTCATAAATTTAAAAATCTGTTAAATTGATGTACAAAAAAACTTACCAAATCGTCTTCAAATAACAGTTTTAATATTTGACCAGTATTTAAATTGTTTTGTTTCACATTTCCTAAATATTTATGTCACTTACAAAAGATAAATATGTTCTCTTTTTTTAAATAAAAAGATAAAAACATTTCCTTTTTATTTTTTGCTATAAAAAATTAACCAGTTCACATGGGCCTGCAGGCCTGTGTGTCAACTTTATTCAATGAATGAAGTAATTTGTTTATATATATATATATTTGTTATTTTTTTTACTTTCACTTAGTATCAGGTTTCTATATTGTGTGTTGTGTTGTAGGAGGACCGATTTGCTCCACTAAAAATTCCTAAAACATTGGTCTCTATTTCAACGATTCGGATCGTAATAATGATTGTATCGTAAGATTTGAAGTGTCGTTGGTTCCAGTGGACCATAAGTTGGTTTTGTTCAAAATTGAGTATTTCTATAAATTTTCTACAGTTAACTTTGTGAAACTTCACATGTCATTCTAAACAACGATTGTAGTTTTAAAAACCTATATCAGCTTATGGTCCACTAGATTGGGCCTGTAATATTCGTAAATGGTTCACTATGATTCATTATAAAATAAATACGAACTGTACAGTTGAAATAGAAAAGCGTGTTTTACTCACTGACGATAAAATTGCATGTATCTTTAGAATATATAGAATATATTATAGCCTTTAGGGCTGTCAACAGCAGTTACTTGACGGTTTTGGAAACAACCACTTTTGGTTTTTACATTCAGAAAATGATTATTATTATTTATTTTGGAATTCGAAACGTTGATACGATTTCGTTATTTATAGTAAGCCAGTAGTAATTTTATAAACTTAAAAATACACAGATTAATATTATAATAGATAGGCTTCTCATTACTTAGCTAGCAACTTTTTCGGAAAATATTTCACTTTAATATATAAAATCATTCTCAATCCATTTAACAAATTCAACAACAAAAATATAATTTAAATAAATACAGATGGTTGATCGATTAAAATTTGTATACAACTATACAATTTTGTTACTTAGATTTGTTGTGTATCTATTGATACTTCTTTTCATTTCGATTTAAATTAAAGGTATTTATATGGAATTTAATTTTGTGCTGGGTTGATGAATAAATTTAAAGTTAAACTCAATGTACATATCAATCAATTTTAGATAGCTAAATTATAAACATTTTAAATAAACCATCCGTCGTTATTTTATTTATCATTATTTTGTTGTTAATTTTTAACAGATTGGAGGTGATTTCAAACATTAAATAAAAAATCATCCACACAAAAATTGTAATTCAGTGATTAGAAGCCTATTTATTGTAATTATTTATTTATGTATTATACCGTCATGAAAATGACGGACCGTAATTAATTTGAAATAAACTTCATAAAAAATCTAATAAAATATAAAATCCATAAAATTAAAAATGATCCATCGTACGAATAGAGCAGAATTGTGATAATTCTAGAAGGGTGTTTAGGTTTCCTTTGAGGACACGGACATCCTGCCGAGGGACGACAGTTAAATAATATCAAGGATCCGGCGAAGGAAGGTCCTTTTTAAGAATTCTGGGCCAATTTAAAGAGTGGTCTGGAGCGAGCGCGCTGCTTCTACCTCACCCTAAATCACCCTTCATTTCCACGTCTTTATTTTCTCTTACGTTTCCCCCAAAATACGGAGGATTTTAAAAACATCACAGATATATTCGGTTGTACAATACATTTAACTCGAATTTCTACTTACATTTGCTTTTTATTTATCCTTAAGACGCTGATCGTCAAGATATGGGCGAATATTGATTCTGAATGAATGTGACGAGTGTTGATGAGTGAATTTAGTCATTGTTACAAACTTAGTTTCCTTAGGAAAACTCACTTATGAAAAATCATTCCTATGACAAATGAACAGCCGGAGTTTATTTGTTTATATAGTAAAATGTATGTATATATACACGCACTAACCTACCCACCCGCCCACTCATACACATACAGTGGTATTAACCTACCCACGCGCCCATACACGAGCAGTGGTACTAACCCACCCACTCACCCATACACGTGCAGTGGTCCTAACCCACCCACATGCCCATATACGCACAGTGGTACTGACCTACCCTCCCGCCCACCCATACACATACAGTGGCACTAGCGTAACTTTTTGAATAGCGTAAACTTTTTATCAATATATATACACACACATTTTTTTCTTTTGTGTCGTGTGTTTGTGATATGAAGGTAAGTTAAGAGATATCCCAATTAAAAACCTCTTTCCAATTGATTTAAAGCAGTACTAATAAAAATAGTAAAATGTTCATCTTTGTTCAACGTTGCCCAAAATTAAGGAATTCGTGAAGTGTGGTTCATGAAGAGTCCACCCACCCTTACAACACACATTGAATTAGCACATAGGGCGGGCGAATTTGACCTATCCTTAGAGTGGATGGATGGCCTTAACGGTGTCAAACACATTTTTTTTTAATTTTTAATTTCTTCCATATGCGTTACCCATTTTTACAATTTGGTCTAAAAATCTATTTTAGGGTCCCCTGAACCCAAAAAGTGTTTTTTTTTTCGAGAACTCAAATTTGGTATCTGCACATTAGAGTGTCACTCTGTGTGTATTTGTAGTTCACTGGAAACCAAACTAATGGATACATTTTTATGAAATTTGGTATGCAGGTGTATTTGGCGAATATCACTAGACCATTTTATCCCCATTTTAGTTTTTAATGGGCAAAAAACATACAAAAATGGAATTTTCTCAAAATCGTCTTTTACGATTTTCATTAAATTTTCAGGAAAGATGTAAATTACAATTAAAATATTTTAGAAAAAATCGCAAGTCTCTAACTTGACTAGTTTTTGAGTTATGGCAAAAATATATATTTGGGAATCAAACTGGTAATTTTCAAAGTTTTGATTTTTTTAGTGTTTAATATAGAGGAAAGTTTGTAACAATACTTTGAAACCATTTATTTTCTATTGAAAGTGTTAGATTCCTCAGAGTGAAAAATGTGTCGAGGGAAAAATCAAAATATTCATTATTAGATCTACCTAAAGTGGCTAATTTGGCCTTTCTAGTTACATAACTCACTAAGAAATCGTGTGATATAGTTTTTTATTAATTTTTAGAATAGTCTATAGTGGACATAAGGTATGCCTACTAACCTATTGTAAAGTGTAGTGTAGGTGTTCTCTGGCACTAATCACCTACAGTTGGGACCTACCCTACGCGTCCACTTCAGTACATACAAGTACTTGGGGGTTAGCTTGTAGCTATAGTACACTTATGTCGACTTACCATTTCCAGTCTGGTCAGCCGGCGCTCCAGGCCGTCCGCCCTTCCCCTCCGCCGTCCACTCTTCCTCTGAAACAAATAGGAGAAATAATTAAAATAAAGGTATATAAGAAGAAATTTTCTATAAAGATTAAATTTAAGGACATTTTACACGACTAATGAGACCTATTACAATTCAGGGAAGAAAGCCATGGACGAATTTTAGTAATATTTTTTCGCACTCGCTCATCTCCAAACATACTGTACCAGACATTGAGGAAATTAGGGGTGTTTTTAAAACATTACCTAATATGAGGAATCGTCGTCGGTAGCCAATAGCATGTAGTGCTTCCATTTTCTGTCGTCGGTAGCCAATAGCATGTAGTGCTTCCATTTTCTGTCGTCAGTAGCCAATAGCATGTAGTGCTTCCATTTTCTGTCGTCGGTAGCCAATGGCATGTAGTGCTTCCATTTTCTGTCGTCGGTAGCCAATGGCATGTAGTGCTTCCATTTTCTGTCGTCGGTAGCCAATGGCATGTAGTGCTTCCATTTTCTGTCGTCGGTAGCCAATAGCATGTAGTGCTACCATTTTCTGTCGTCGGTAGCCAATGGCATGTAGTGCTTCCATTTTCTGTCGTCGGTAGCCAATAGCATGTAGTGCCTCCATTTTCTGTCGTCGGTAGTCAATGGCATGTAGTGCTTCCATTTTCTGTCGTCGGTAGCCAATGGCATGTAGTGCTTCCATTTTCTGTCGTCGGTAGCCAATAGCATGTAGTGCTACCATTTTCTGTCGTCGGTAGCCAATGGCATGTAGTGCTTCCATTTTCTGTCGTCGGTAGCCAATAGCATGTAGTGCTTTCATTTTCTGTCGTTGTAGCTGTCCCATCGCACGAAATATGTCACTGTTGTTGAACTGTCACTATAAACACTGTCACTTGACAATCACTCCCACTGCAGGTTGAAAACTTAAGGCACACTTACACTGGGACTGACTGACGATGAGTAACTCATTGGCAGAGGATCGTATTTTATATAAGGAACTGGTACAAGTCTAGGAAATACTGGAGCTTTGGTGGAGATTGTTCTAGAAGGGAGATCTAGGTTCTTCTGGATGGTATTTCGGGTGGTATATTCTCCATTTACCCAGAAACACGTAATTAATTCGTGGGGAACCAACACCATGTAAATGTACATGCAATTATGTCACTACGTAGCCTATATACATAATGGTTACTTTCTTATACTATCAAGCGTGCTTAAGCATCAGGCCCTAATCGTCTTGTCATAACGTCGCAGTTTTACAGTTGGTTTGTTGTACTGTATAACTGTTATTTGTTATAGTTTACAACTTTTAATGTTGATGACCATTTTATAGTGTTTAGTCTTTGATATTTGTACACATTGTACAATAACATTTTTGCTATACTAGTTGTTTACCCATGCTTTACTTCTGGATATTTATATGATTATATATATTTTCTTTAGTTAAATGTTGAATTACAATAAGCATTACTAAGTAAATTTCAAAAGATTATAATTAATTTGTTTTGATTCGACATTATTAAATAAATAAAGCAATTCAATAAGGTTAAAAAATATAAAAAATTAAAGAAAATTGGGCGGATCCGTAGTGTCGGATGTGAACAAAACTATATCAGAAAACTTCCAAAGAGATACTCTACAACGTATCAAAGTTTCATTGCGATTAGATGAAAGGTGTAGTAAAGCACGCTTCGTCCTACAACACCATACATTTACTCGTACTTAATATATGTATAAATGTATATATGTACTTATATGTATGTACAACACCATACATTTAAGTATAAATGTATGGTGTTGTAAGACGAAGCGTGGACAAACAGACATACATTTACAATTAAATAGATTATCTTACATAACCATTTCAAGATTGTCTAGTTTTTTATTCCTATTCCTTTTTTAGTCAATTTAGGATTACCGTAGCCTACTCTGTTCCAATGTACAATATGGGCGCACCAGAGAAAGTAACACTGACGGTACTAGTGGCGCAGTGCTGTAACCCGCAAAGTGTTGTGGAGATTGTAGGCGATATGTTCTATACTGAGTCCTCTTAATACAGACATAGCGTCCACTCAATGGTTGCCATCTACATGGACACTACTATGAAAGGTATCCACTTTGGATGGTATGCAATACCCGGATGTTGTCTAGGGAAGAGCACTGAGTTTGAGGCTTGTGAATATCAGACCAATACTCCGTGGTTCACATTCCACGTAAAGCTGTCTCCTGGCTATTGGTCTATTATTAAATGGTCTTTTCTAAGTTAAGTGAAACTCAGTTAGTAACCAGACTACACAATTCATCCATTCTCATCCGTGTAATGTAATCATTCTTGTTTGCCTTAAAATGCGTATCGTTATCTTTTATCTGTATCTGATATCAATTGTGAATACGAACAGATTACTACTAAATTACTAAAAACTACTAAAAAACGGCAATTTTAAGGATACATCACAAATATGTTTTAGAAATTCGTGTTGGTTTTCAACAAGTCGGGACAATAACAGACAATAGAGTGGATACATTGTCTGCTCACTGTCTAGTGGCAGTACTCCGAAGTTCAATAGTGGTGACCTACAAACAGGAAGTGTGTGTCACGTTAAATACATAATCGTACTGTAACACACCTCCGAGAACTGCAGACGGGTAATGACCAGACTTGTATCGAAACAACACCGCCATAGTTTTTACAATGCAATCTTTAATTTAAGTTCGTTAGTTATTCTTCAGTGTGCCGCATATATTGCCTTATTATACATTATTAAAACACCTGTGCAGTAGTAGAGAAATATGTGAATATGAGGGTTGATCGAGTGTAGATGAATGAGTGTGGTCATTGTTACTAATCAAGATTAATTGTTCCTTAGAAAGGTCATTTATTAATAGCCCAATAGCCAGGGCAAGTAAGGGACTTACAGCTTTACGTGGAATTCGAACCACGTAGTAGAAGTTTAATTTTCAGCTAATTAACAAGTCAGATAGATCCTCAGTTTTCTCCTTTGTACAACATCCGGACACTGACTACCATCCAACATGGACAACCCAAACTTCTATAGCAGTGTCCACGTCGATGGTAACCATTGAGCGGGAGCCGTGTCAGTATTAAGAGGGCCGAGCATAGAATGGGATGTGTTTTCCTTTCAATTATTATATAAAAACATCTCTTATTGAATATTTATATAAAACATAAGGGAATGTTTTATATAAATATTCAACTATAAAGTAAATAAATGTTGTAGTTGTCGTTAGTGTTTTTTGGCTGATTTTACCATTGCCGAAGTTTTCGTCACAGTCCAAAAAATGTTGTACAAAATTCAACGTAACTACGTTATTCTGAAATGCCGGACATTGAATATGTTGGCAATTTCATAACGGAATTGTCATTTCCGGTTGCCAAAAGAGGTAACAATGACCTTTGCAACGTAGAGGCCGATGTCAACCACTCTTTGTACGGCCATTTGTAAACGATTGTACACGTCATACAATATGGAATTTGGTGAAATAATATTTACTGTAGTTAGAGGTCAAGGAAATTGTATTTAACAACAATTTAACGTTGCTGAAATATATTTTTTTCGTCTTGAAAAGAAAAACAGTATACGTATGTTTATTGCTTAGTTGCCCCAATTTAATGCTGTCACAGAGAAAAAAGCAATAGAGGTCGCTTTCGTGTGGCTCCAACGAACACCTAAGTGACAGCTATAAATAGATCACAAACAACTAATCTTTATACATCTATAGCAATAATTAATCCGTTTATCCTTGAGGATTTGAGTGAATACAAGAAGAGACTGAGGTCTTCAGGAAATACAAGAAGAGACTGAGGTCTTGAGGGAATACAAGAAGAGACTGAGGTCTTGAGGGAATACAAGAAGAGACTGAGGTCTTGAGGGAATACAAGAAGAGACTGAGGTCTTGAGGGAATACAAGAAGAGACTGAGGTCTTGAGGGAATACGAGAAGAGACTGAGGTCTTGAGGGAATACAAGAAGAGACTGAGGTCTTGAGGGAATACAAGAAGAGACTGAGGTCTTGATGGAATACAATAAGAGACTGAGGTCTTGAGGAAATACAAGAAGAGACTGAGGTCTTGAGGGAATACAAGAAGAAACTGAGGTCTTGAGGGAATAAAACAGTTCTGCCCTCCCATCGCGTGGAAAACTAGAGTAATAACTACTCGATACACACTCAGCGCACATTGGATGCGACCTCTTGTTTCTTTCTTTTCTGTTATTTAGCCTTAGCTTTATTTTCAACATGAATTCAATAAATTAATTTTAAAACATTTACGCGTAGCCTACTACATAAAACCTTATAAATTGCAATTAGTTTTTATTCGTAAACATGTAAATGTTTTAACTTTAGACAAGTTTCTCCATTTAACAATTTATTTCACTCACATGTCCCAAAGGGTGAGCACTGTGAACTAGTTAACTAACCACTTCCCACGTCCCGGCCTGGGCAAACCCGAAGCAGTCTAATTAGACCTATTTGCCTTCAGTGGGCAAACTTGAATCAGAGAACGTACCTCAAACCTTGTTACTGCCGACTTTATCAGGCCACCTTGCCTCCCCAAACCTGGAGTGACGTCAGCTGAGGGGAAGGGGAGATTTGTGGGCGACGTGCCTCTACTGCTCAACGAACACCTTTGGCTCTTGAAATTGATTTTGGACGAGGTACGCGCAATTCTCAAAGTCAGCCGGATTATCACAAGCCGACACTAATCTGGTATTGTTATTTCCTAAGTTAATTTATAACTTAAAAGTTAATTTAACATTTCTAGATACAACTCAACAAGATAACAAGTACGATATGTTTTATTAAAATGTTGAGAATATAGTCAACGAAAGGTATTAACTGAATTAAAACTAAAAAAATATATTTTTGCTGTAACAAATTATTGTTATATAAATTACAACTGTACAAATTTATATAAAAATTAACTTATAGCATAAAAAAGTGTCGAATGAGTATAATTACAAGCCCTGAGCAACTTCTTTTATATATTAACAGGAATGTTTTTAGTTTAACATAGTATATATTTGTTATGAATACTTTAGAATATTACTGGAAGGAAGATTACTAATGTAGTATTGTTTGATGCTACCGCGTTGGTCTTTTTGTTGAAATATTATTGTTGTAATGGAACCCCAAAACAGATATATGATCTAAGGGGCCCTATTTATTTTCTCAACAGATTTAAATGATACTAAGTGTGTGTGCGCGCGCGCGCGCGTGTGTGTGTGTGTGTGTGTGTGTGTGTGTGCGTTCGTGCGTGCATGCGTGCGTGCATGCATGCGTGCGCGCGCGCGCGCGTGTGTGTGTGTACAGCTGCAGGTTGGGTAGTTGTATGTGCATGTTATATCATGTATGTGTGTGTATATATTTATGTGTATCTATTTCTTGTATAGGAAAGCAGCATTGGGAGTACAATTATGTTTGATTTGTTTAACTTTGTATGTATATAATGAGAATATAAAACATTATTATATAATTTTGAGTTAAAATATGTACAGTTATCCTTGGCTGAAAGAGTAGATTAATAATAAACGCCCCCCCCCCTAAAATAATGTCATTCATTACGAAGGCACATGTTTGAACTTTTTATGTATTATAGAAAGTTATTATAGAATGTTGCATGGCTTAAGTCGACTTCTTTATGTTTATCCTACTGATATCTTGGAAACGGCACAAACCTTTGGAATTTTAAATATAATATTGTTTGCAGGGTTAAAAGGCAATGTTAATAGACATGTATGACTTATAAAGAATTCAAAAGTTGACTCCTATATTTTGGACCTCAGGTTACTCCTAATATTCCATAATACTTAAAAAGTTGGGCCAGTTATTATGGACCTACTGTTTATATTGAATTGCCTGACTAAAAAAACACTTAAGATGTAAATCGTACAAAAAAGTGGGTATTTTATAAACCACCCTGTATACAAAATTCGTTGTTACAATTTACTGGGAGGGTTGTGTGCTTTTGTACAGTTTGCGGTGCGGGGACGATAAGGGAAAGAGTGGGCAGGGAAACATGTTGTGTGTTAGTGAGGTAAGCTCTTTGATACTCCTAGCGATAGTTGCGTGAATTCTAGAACTAAATTCTTTGGAGAGCTCAACTGGGCGCCTGAATGAACACCCAGTTTATCAGCCTACCTCCACTAAGAAAGAGCACGACCCTTGTCAGCCTACCTCCACTAAGAAAGAATACGACTCTTGTCAGCCCACCTCCACTAAGAACATGATTCTTGTCAGCCCACCTCCATTAAGAACATGATTCTTGTCAGCCTACCTCCACTAAGAAAGAGCACGACCCTTGTCAGCCCACCTCCACTAAGAACATGATTCTTGTCAGCCCACCTCCACTAAGAAAGAATACGACTCTGGTCAGCCCAACTCCACTAAGAACATGATTCTTGTCAGCCTACCTCCACTAAGAAAGAGCACGACCCTTGTCAGCCCACCTCCACTAAGAAAGAACACGACCCTTGTGGTTGTATAAAAATAGTTTTATGTTTAAATAATAGTTTTCTACAATAAGTGTATTGAGATTCTGTGTGTATTAGTTCTGAGAATGTCAAAGACAACAACAGTAAAATGGTTTTCCCAAGCGGTGTCCATTTAGTTAAGCTGACGTGAACACTGTCTACTAGTTTACCCTCTCTGTGGGCTATCCCAGATCACGTAACACACTGTCCAACACTGACCACACACGTGTGTTCCACCTCAACCGTAGTTATACAATCACAGAACCGAACACCCGATTAGACGAATGTCTTTTTCGTGATTATTGTTTTTTGCTACAGTTTTTAGAACTAAAATCTCCTGTTAATTTCTCCCAAGATCCTTGCATCTCTCCCGACGCTTTTGAGCCCTTGGAAAAAGCGTATCCTGTTTACCCTGTTCTTCAGAACGATACATACGCTTCTGGAATATACCATGCTCGTTCCTTTTAATACCAACATGGCGTCCGCTCCATAGTTGCTCTCGGGATTGACACTAATCTAGTTTTTGGAGTATCCAAGTTGGGTGGTAGGTAGTGTCCGGGTGTTGTGTAGAGAAAACGACTGACTATGAGGCTTATCAGATAGCTGAGTCAGACCATTACTAAGTGGTTTGGATTCCACGTAAAGCTGTAGGTCCCTTAGTTACTTTGACTATTGGGCTAATAATAAAACGGCCTTTCTCAGCATAACTCGAACTCAGTTAGTAACCAGACTACACAGATCATTCAAACTCATCCTACACTCATGTAAATCTTTCATATTCGCTCTAAATGTGCATATAGATATGTCGGCGTCTCATATCCGAGAAAAATCTGAGAACTTCTACAAGTTCTTCATTACTTACAACAGGGGCTGTTTGGGGGTAAGTGAAAATGTTTAGACATTCCTAACAAGTGACTCCTAATTTTAAAAGTATTTAATAAAGGAGAATGAAACAAACTAATTGTCTCTAATGTTACACTTTTAAATTTGGTGCTACTTACAGTTGGAATTGATTCCTACAGCCCCTTAATGTAAGTTACATTTAAAGTTATTTTAAGGCATATCAAACTACCAATCACCAGTTATTTTTAGAATTTCTGACACTAATTCTTATGTAAAACAACGAGTTATTACAATAATAAAAAAATAGTAAAAACCATGAATAATAATATTTAGTTTTAAAAACCCTTCCCCATCTCGATAAATGCTTTATTATTTGTAACTGTTGATTCATGTAATAATTTGTTTTACATTAGATTTGGTATCATAATTTCTCAAAATAACTTGTGAGTAAATATTTTATCTGCCTTAAAATGACTTAAATTGTAAGTTAAATCGAGAGGTTTTAGGAAAGAGTTCCAAAATTTGATAGAGTAACATTGGTAGTAGATAGAGTAACATTGGTAGATACCACCAGTTTGTACCATTCGTTTTCTTTTCTTAATACCTTTAAAATGAGGTGTCACTTGCTAGGAGTTTACACTTAAAATTTTAGACCTATTTCAAAACTACCGTTTTCACGGGGGGGGGGGGATATTTTTCAAAAATCCAAAACTCCCAAGTTAATCATATAAACATTTCCTGAAGAAAATCACTTCATTTCCATTCATAAAAAAGTTAATCAGGGAGGAATACTGTTTCGATTTTATCAGTCCACCAGTGAGTTATCCGCTGGAAAAACTGGAAGCTAATTGATCGTGTCCAATTGCATGTCACACTCCAAAGAGCCTGGAGCTGGAGCCATGTGGCATGTTTCATATTAACTTTACATTTCCAGATGTCTGGATGCCGCTCTCAGTGTTCTCCTTTTGAATGTTTCATGCCCAATTTACTTCAGCCCTTTAAGTCTCTTCTACTTTCTTTTTATCCTCCATACAGCTTCTTTAAAATTAAAATTATATTCTGCACGACTAACTGTTCTCTACTTTTTAGTTCATTAAGACTGTTTGAAATTGTTATTGTTACTAGAAGTACTAGATAGAACCATAGAAGTTTTTTAATAATAACTTGTATGATGGTATTGACCCACCCATGAATTATTTATTCTCAGACGCCGACCATCAACATATGGACGAATATGGGTTTCGAAGACTGACAATAGTTATTGGAAACAGACTGCTAGCTATTCAGTGCCAGTCAAGTTGTCAATCAGAGTAGCCAACTATTGAAAGATTATTATTGAATTGAAACTAGGAAGGCAACACTATAATTATGACCAGTACTCAGTTCCCAAACTGTGTACGACATTGGACGAACACTTTTTATTTATTTTATTTCAACGTTTCTAAGCAACATACAACAATATTATATTTACATTTCCTTGAAGAAAAATAGCATATTTTAAAATGATGAAAATTAAAAAATACTTTTAAAAATATTTTTTTCCTTTCCTGCTCCCCTTAAGTCCCTTTCACTTTCGTTCTTTCTTTTTATCCTCCGTACAGCTTCTTTAAACTTGAAATTCTATTCTGCACGAATAATTGTTCTCTACTTTTTAGTTCATTAAGATTGTTTGAAATTGTCATTGTTACCAGAAGTACTAGATAGGACCATGTAACTTAAGTTATTTTATTTTTAATAGTAACTTGTACAGTGGTATTGACCCACCCATGAATTATTTATACTTTTATATTCATTTCATTGAGGATGAAAAAGGAAAATAATATCTTTAAAAACTTCCTTATTAAACCGCACAAATCTTCAATACTGTCTTTTACTACTATTTTTGTACCATTCATTATCTTCATTCAATTAAATATCTGTTTGCAACAAAACAATTGAAATTGCTTTTGTTTATTTAACAGTCACCTGTCTTCCCCAAGGGGAGGATGATACAAATAAAAGATATTATATTTGTAAGGAAGTCTCAAAACTGGGTGCATTAAAAAGAGTTAATTATGAAATATAGGTTATATGAATTCAGTCAAAGATTCTTAATTCTCCTACAGATATGCCACTTAAGAAGTTACCTACTGAAAGCACCTTACGAGAGATATGCACTAAGTGGTGGAAGTGAAATAGAGAACTACTCTTCCCACACTGTCTCATTCCGTTTAAAAAAGGACGACGCGGGCTGGCGGCGCAATAACAAGGCACTATGTTAGCATCAGTGGTCATTGGTTGGGTTGATAAACACTAAAGAACCAAGATTCGAACGATTAATTAAGCCATTATTTGTATTCAAATAAAATTAATAAAATCAGTAATTCAATAAATAATAATGTAAACAATAAATATCAATAAAACGAGTACAGTTCATTACAGTTATTTTATTCAACTAAACACTTTGCGAAAGTTAAACACTTGAAGGCGGAAGTTAGTCACGCTCGTGTATTGGAACGATCCCCTCCGCTGCTGAAACTCCTATATGCGCTAAATATTACACGAAGGCCACTTTCTGTTCGGCTCAATTATAGACACATAACTATATACATTTTAGTTAGTTCCATCTACATAGTTAGACAAAATATCACTTTTCCTGTTACACACATTCTTTAAACATTTTAGAATATATGGCCGTGTGTGAATGTTTTGAATTTATGATAGCTTAGTACAGCATGAATATTATTTCTTGTTCAATACCTAATTATGAAACAAATACTACAAACAATAGGCCTATCTATAAAATTTAGAATTGAAGGCAAATAACGTTTAGTTTATACGTTTAACAGATCAAAAATCTTTCTACAGGCATTAAACTACATAGAGTTAGTTATACATCAAAAACTGATATGGGTTTCCTAGTAACAATATTTATTTTAAGCAGCTTCGTTTTCACTTCATGATTTTTCTACCATTGCATTAATTATAATATACAACAAATAAGGTTAAAGAAAATCTGCTAGAACATTTTTTTAATTTAGTATTATTTTATTATTATAACAGTATTACTTTTTTTAACAACAACAGTTTTTATTCAATTAATTGTCAAAAAAAATTATTTCTCTTCATTTATTACGTAAAAACATTACATGACTATGTAAAACACTTGATTTTTATTTGTATAAAATCAATGGTAAAACAAAAGATATAAAAGTGTATACAAATAGTATTCTTACCTGGATTTACAATAAATGCTCATTTAACTTCTAACGGCCTCGTAACGTTAGTACCAACCATAAAGCTGTTTTATTACACCATCATGAAAATGCCATTTCACGAATTTCGTTTTCAGCGCTAAGCTTACAATATGTTCAAAAATTTTCACGTCCAGATAAATACAAACTGAATTTAAAATCCGTTTGTTGTTTTTGTTATTAGGAGGTATTTATTAGTTGTTTAACAATTATATTTTTAAGAATAGTATAGATAATAAAGAAAGTCGTCCAAATAGACACTCAAGACTTCTCTAGTAGTGTCTATACCGATAGCAACCACTGAGCGGACTTCAAGTCGGTATTAAGAGAACCGAGCAGAGAACAATATCCACAACACTCTGTCCCCGAGTACCTGATTTCAGCACTGCACCACTAGTGCCGAGTGGCAAATTAATTAACCTACGGCCACAAAGAAAAAATAGGAGGTCGCTTTCTTACAGCCATAGCGAACAGCGTGGCAGTTATAATTAGATTACTACACCTAATGTATATATTTATAGATATGTAGTAATAATTACTACATTTATCCTTGAGTATTTAGGGGGGAATAAATGAGAGACTGACAAGGTGCTGGCCCTGTCTCGCATGTCAAAGTGGAGAAATGTGTATTCGATGCAAATTAGCGCGCTATTGAATGCAAACTCTGGTTTTTTTTTTAAGGAGAGGCTGATCCTCCTTCTTAACCTTACTCTGCCCATTCCTCATAGACTATTGATCTGTGCGGGGAACCTATTCGGACAGAGTCAGAGGGCGAACCAATACAGTAGAAGGTGAATATTACTGATAAATCTTCCAGTCTAGGCCGGATTCGAACCAGCGCTATCTCTAAGTGCTCTTTCACACGATCCGGCGAGCGCCGTGCGGCGCTCGCCTGATGCGGCGTTGGGCTATGGGAGTAGATAAGTCTCTCCACACGAGATCCGGCGGGCGCCGCACGGCGGAGACGCCGCGCGGCGCGCATATTTCCGCCGGACTCCCCTACGCCGGACATGCGGCGTCCACGCCGGACCACTCTGCGAAGGGCTATTGTTTCTTATTGAGGTTTTCACACGGTCGGGCGCGCGCCGCGCGGCCGAACCTCCAGTCTTGGATCTGCCACTGGAGAGTGAAGACGTACGTGTACTACAGTATTGTTTTTGATATAAAATACTGTTTTTGAGATAAAGGCTATCGAATATTTCTAGCCTTTATTTATCATTTTTGTCGTATGTAGGCTAGCCTAGTACTAGGCCTATATCTAACCTAACTTAGTAAAACCTTCAAATCATGTTTAAGATTTGCTATATTATGTTATTTTATGTTAGGCTACGTAGTAATAGGCTCAATTAATTGTAAATATATTAAATATTACATAATAGTATAATTTGAATTACCAGGTATGAGTAGAATCAAATAGGTTACATTAGAACTTTCCAGTAGCTTCATGAAGCTATACAACTTTTATGTTATAATTAATAGTTATGTGTGAATATTACCAAATAGACTACTTAAAACAATAAACTTATTTTATTTATGCTTTAATATTAAACTTTTGACAATTATAGGATAAAAGATGTCATACTGTCGTATTTTGACATATTGACGACAGAATGTTCTATAACTTTCTTTTTGTTGTAATATGTTCCATGGCTTCTGGAGCCTTCGGGGTCGGGTTTGTTCTTGAAGTTCTAGATTGTAACAAATATATATTAACCCAAGCTCAAAGTCCTGACGCCTTAGACCACTCGGCCACCGGCTCGCCCTCGGTTATTTCTTTTCTGTACTATGGTAGCAGGAGTTCCTGCTATGACGAAGTATCATAATCTATTTCACAGTAATAAAACCATAACTCTTTAATAGGTAATACAGTTACATTACTATAACGAGAAAACACGATGAGGATAAACAGTTTTATAGGTATAACACTTTTAACTAGTTTTAATTTGCAATTTTGAACTGTTGTACAAAAATGTAGTTGTTGTATGTAATAATTTAGATATGAATGTGACAGACGAGAACAGACTCAAAATTTATGTATAAGTCTCAAATTTACTAAAATCTTCTTACAATTAATGCGCGCGTTTTACAGTGGTTAAGTGAGAAGAATCATTAACATCTGACTTTCCTCACTTCTGACTTTTATCATTCACGTACCTTGTCTTGCTTCGTGTTAACTGTGTTACAACAAAATTATTTTTTTACTACACTACTATGAGTTCAGCTGTTTTCGTTATGTGTTTACAACCTGCGAAACATCATATTTTCAACAGGTGTCTATTGTTTACTACCGAAAGTAACATTGTTTACAACCGAAAATTTTCTACAGTCAACAACACCTGTTTTTATTCCGTAGTGTAGTGAAAAGTATCGTTCAAAACTCGAGTGAAAGTGTTTTGTATGTTCTCGACCATTTGAAGTGCTCGACAAGTCTCGCACTTCAAACATATGGTCTCGAACATGCAAAACCCCACTTTCCACTCTTGTTATGAAATATACTATTACCCTTCACTTATAAGACAGTGTCTGATACTTGGTGGATAGTGATCTAAATGGACGCCTGAATGCACCAAAAATATTTTTACTTGTTCACACCCACAAAAATGTCCCAAAACATATACAGAAAGACACGTCTTTCCTAACCGAGCAATTTGTTAGGATCGACTGTTCACAGGTGGTTTAAATTGAAAAATGAATAAAGAATCAAACATAATAATTTGATGCGTATTGAGTGAAGACGTTTCTTAAACGGATTTACATTCATTATTCACCATTATAACATCACATATTACACGTCTGCCAAAAAACTCACGGTAATATTGAACCTCTTTTATTGATTGTTGAAAAAATTGACTGTGGTAAGATTTTTAGATTATACAATACTATTGGACTAGTTTATTTAAAATTATAATTAAATAAAACAAACGTTAAACAATAGTTGTAAGTATATAACAATTGATCTATAGTGTACCACGGTACTGCAGCGGGAAAAAACTGTAATCCTTCTTTGTGAAGCAGGATAGTGATATGTCAAATGAAATAACTACCACGATAGACAAGTTCAGGGTTCACAGACACCCTCTCTGGTGCAGGGGTAGCTGTGATTGTCATTGGTTCAGTTTATCTGTAACTGTTGATTGACGTTGGATGTGACTCCACACATATTGTTACCGACACCTTTACCACTCCTCTCAGGTGCAGGGGTAGTCGTGATTGTCATTGGTTCAGTTTATCTGCAACTGTTGGTTAACGCTGGATGTGACTCCCACACATATTGTTACCGACGCCTTTACCACCCCTCTCTGGTGCAGGGGTAGTCCTGATTGTCATTGGGTCTGTTTATCTCTAACTGTTGGTAGACGTTGGATCTGACTCAACAAACATTGTTACCGTCGACATTGCCACCCCTCTTTGGTGCAGGGGTAGCCGTGATTCGTATTCTACGTGAGTAAAATATCAACTAATTTTTCCTCGTCGAATCGATATCATTCGAGTTTCAGCATTAAAATCCTTTCCATTAACAGAAAGGGTCTTAACAGTTTTAAAAATAACATAGTTTAACCTATATCCTTGTAAAAGGTATACATCGTTTTTATATAGGAAGTAACAATTATTTTCAATTGTTATTTTTAAAACATACAATTTTTGTAAAAAAAATAAACTGGAATTTAATATAATAATTAGACAAAGTATTTTTAATTTAATTTTTAATGGTTTTGAAATGACTTTTACTAGCGGGGCGTATAAGTTTAAACACAAAATTACAAAAACACACCCAGTTCGTTTGTTATAATATGGCTGGCAATGCACGAACCAATATCCTTTGTAAACCATATCCTGAGGTGAATGCTGTATTTAGGTAATATTTGCTCAACAGAGTTACAATCGTTTCCCTGGCGGGATGGTGAGTTAGTTGTCAATAACAGTGACGTTCGTTCTGCGAAATAGTAATCAGTGATAACCTTGACTATAAGCATTAACCACATGACCACCTTGTTGTTTTCACAATAACGTTCTTGCCGGTAAGGAAGTAGTTAACCTTTCGTCGTGATATTTTTTAAGTTAAAACATTTAATGCATGAGTAAAAAACTAATTTAATGCGACAGTAATTTCACCGATTATTACCGAGTGATTAATATTTAGTCAAAGATCTTCAGAAGAAGTGAGCCCCTTATGTCACTCATATATTAATAGAAAACTTGAGAAAGGTGTTCACATGTCATAAAAGATATTAGCATGACGGTATATGTAACGTGACACAAGTGACGATCACATTAAAGTGGATCAGTTACTTAAGTGACGTTTTATCTCCTGAAAAATGAGACAGTCTGTTATTCACAGATGTGTTTTCTATAACCTAACAACAGGTAATATAAATTTGTTACTTGTGTGTTTTTAGATATGCTGAGAGGGACCGTACGTGGATTGGCGTGGTATAAGTAGGGTTGGATGGTCCGCGCCAGGATTGAAATGGTGTACTTAGGGTATGAGGGTCCGTGCCAGGATTGGAGTGGTGTAAGTAGGGTGGGAGGGTCCGTACAAGGATTGGCGTGGAGTACGTAGAACGAGAGAGTTCATGCCAGCATTAGCATTGTGTACGTAGGGTTGGAGGGTCCGTACCAGGATTGACGTGGATACGAAGTGTGGTAAAATCCATCCCAGCATTGGCGTTGGTTACATAGAGTAGGAGGCTCCATACCAGCATTAGCGTGCTGTTCGTAGAGTGGCAAGGTTAGTACCAGCATTGGCGTGCTGTTCGTAGACTGGCAAGGTTCGAACCAGGATTCGCGTGGCGTTCATAGAGTGGCAAGGTTACCAGGATTGGCGTGGGGAATGTATGATGTGAGAGTCCATGCCACGTTGGCGTGGAGAACGAAGGTGGGAGGGTCCATGCCATCATTGGAGTTGTTTACATAGGGTGAAGAGTCCGTGCCAGGATTGACGTGATGTAAGTAGGGTGGGAAGGTCCGTACAACGATTGACGTGGGGTATGTAGGATGGAAGGGTCCGTGCGAGGATTGACGTGGTGTAAGTAGGGTGGGAAGGTCCGTACAACGATTGACGTGGAGTATGTAGGGTGGAAGGGTCCGTGCGAGGATTGACGTGGTGTAAGTAGGGTGGGAAGGTCCGTACAACGATTTACGTGGGGTATGTAGGGTGGAAGGGTCCGTGCGAGGATTGACGTGGTGTAAGTAGGGTGGGAAGGTCCGTACAACGATTTACGTGGGGTATGTAGGGTGGAAGGGTCCGTACAACGATTGACGTGGTGTAAGTAGGGTGGGAAGGTCCGTACAACGATTTACGTGGGGTATGTAGGGTGGAAGGGTCCGTACAACGATTGACGTGGGGTATGTAGGGTGGAAGGGTCCGTGCGACGATTGACGTGGAGTATGTAGGGTGGAAGGGTCCGTGCGAGGATTGACGTGGTGTAAGTAGGGTGGGAAGGTCCGTACAACGATTGACGTGGGGTATGTAGGGTGGAAGGGTCCGTGCGAGGATTGACGTGGTGTAAGTAGGGTGGAAGGGTCCGTACAACGATTGACGTGGGGTATGTAGGATGGAAGGGTCCGTGCGACGATTGACGTGGTGTAAGTAGGGTGGGAAGGTCCGTACAACAATTGACGTGGGGTATGTAGGATGGAAGGGTCCGTGCCAGGATTGGCGTGGTGTAAGTAAGGTGGGAGGGTCCGTACAACGATTGACGAGGGGTATGTAGGGTGGAAGGGTCCGTGCGAGGATTGACGTGGGGTATGTAGGGTGGAAGGGTCCGTGCGACGATTGACGTGGTGTAAGTAGGATGGGAAGGTCCATACAACGATTGACGTGGGGTATGTAGGGTGGAAGGGTCCGTGCGAGGAGTGACGTGGTGTAAGAGGGTGGGAAGGTCCGTACAACGATTGACGTGGGGTATGTAGGATGGAAGGATCCGTGCGAGGAGTGACGTGGTGTAAGTAGGGTGGGAAGGTCCGTACAACGATTGACGTGGGGTATGTAAGGTGGAAGGGTCCGTGCCAGGATTGGCGTGGTGTAAGTAAGGTGGAGTGTCCGTACCAGGATTGGTTTGGTGTAAGTAGGGTGGGAGGGTTCGTATCAGGATTGACATGGTTTAAGTAGGGTGGGAGGGTTCGTATCAGGATTGACGTGGTGTAGTAGGGTGGAAGGGTCCGCACTAGGATTGGCGTAGTGTACGTAGGGTGCCTGAGGGAGCCAGCAATGTTGAACTGGTTAATAAACTAGGACACTATTGGCTATAAAGCATTTAAAAAGATAAAACTAATGCTGCATGTTTTTATATATCTCTCTGGAAAGCTCATGTTTAGGCAGAGAATAAATAAATATGGTTTACATTCGATTGGATGTCGAGTAGTCATTTCGCAGTTCACCATGCAGAGCACTGACTACAGATATAATTCTATTTTTTTAGACTATGACGGAGGGTAGGGCCAGCGGCGTTGTAAATCCCTACTTTAATTCTCCCAAATCCTCTAGGATAAAGTAGTATTTATTGCTACAGATTTCTGAGGAAGTTCACAATTGGAATCTATTTCTAACTGCCACAGGGGCGTTTGCTGCAGCATAAGAAAGCAATTTCTGTTTCTTTCTTCTCTGTGATATTTGCACTGAGGCGATAATCTTGTTTCTTATTAGACAAGACGTCAAATTTCATTTTTACTAGAATGACACGTGGAATTATGCTACGAGGTAATAATTGGCACAGTAACATTATTTTCAAATATATATATAAGCCAAATACCACTTACTCACTCACTTACTGACTGATCACGAAAACCACCGAACTGATGTACACGACATTTTAAAGGAAGTTCGCGTTAGTATCAAAGGGATCCACTAAGAAAGGATTTTCAAAATTCCATTCCTAAGGGGTACAAACAGCCCCCAAAAATTTCCTTTTTTCCATTGAATTGATTTTAGTAAATTAATAACAGTTGTTTTTTAAATAAATGAACATGTTTATTTTGTATATTTGAAATTGCCCTATTGATGCATTGACAGTTTAATCTTCAGCTGTTAAACAAAAACAAATAAAATAAACACGTTTGAAATAAGCTAAGTAATACCCTATACTAATAAATAGGTAGCAACGCAAGTAGTGTGAGTGAAATACTGTAAATACATTTAGTATTGTCATTTAACTTTATACGGTTAATCTACTATTATTTATAGTAAAAAGTCACATGCCGAGGCCGAGGTATCCGTGAACGAGCGTCGGGGTTGGCACGCGAAACGTGCACGGGTGTCCACTAGTCATAAATAAATATCCCGAAGTAATAAAAATAGTTTGTGGTTTTAAGTCCGAGGATTCTTGCAAAACATATTTCATCACATCAAAAACGTTAACTTTACCATCAATTTTGGTTGACTCGATCATACACAGAAAAGTAAACAACAGTTTTTAATAAATTGCAGACTTTCTAAATCTCTTAAATCGAACTGTGACCGATCGGAATACAGCTTTTAACAATTTTTGTTTAAATACCATATAAAATATGACTCTAAAACGTTTAACAAATATTTTAAAAAATGTTAGGATATAGAATTATAATTAATAAAATATTTTACTCATAAATCGATATCGATATATTTCTATTGAGTTTCCAATACCTGAAAACGTTTTAAGAATAATTTACGGTAAATGATAACATTTTTATTTTGTCAAGATACTAAAATTTAGATTTATTTCTATAAATTCCTTTATAAGACAACATCCGTTGTAATATTAACCTAGTATTTTTAAAAGCTCTGCAATATCACTGTGTAAAAACAACAAAATCTGTTTTATTTGTTTAATTTAAAACTGAAACCTAGTTACAATATCAAGCGAGCATTCAACTGTTATTCTAAATTCTTTTAATTGTCGGATACGTTTCTTCTATAATTAAGGTACATATTAACGAACTTGCTAATTACTACCTTTTAACTGTGTTAAAAATAATTGATGCTTTTATATAATATAAACGAAATATAAACAAATTAATATTTAATTTAAAAAGCGCAAATAATACTCGGAAGGAACACTTTATGTGCATAATGTACCTTGCTTTACTACTGAGAAGGGTTTGAAGTTTAACTTGGCAATAAAGTGTTTTATTACAGCACCTGTTACAAAGTGAGAAAGATTTACATCAAATAATAAGTACATCGACCTTATTTACCTTAATCTGTGTGGAAAACTCTCACAGAGTAAAGCGGAGAACCAGTAAAGTACCAGGTGAATATTTCTGATAACAACTATCAGTCAAGACCAGGAGTAAGGCGAAGAACTGGTTCAGTACAAGGTGAATGTTACTGATAACAACTAACAGTCAAGGCCAGGATTAAGGCGAAGAACTGGTTCAGTACAAGGTGAATGTTACTGATAACAACTAACAGTCAAGGCCAGGATTAAGGCGAAGAACTGGTTCAGTACAAGGTGAATGTTACTGATAAAAACTAACAGTCAAGGCCAGGAGTAAGGCGAAGAACTGGTTCAGTACAAGGTGAATGTTACTGATAACAACAAACAGTCAAGGCCAGGATTAAGGCGAAGAACTGGTTCAGTACAAGGTGAATGTTACTGATAAAAACTAACAGTCAAGGCCAGGATTAAGGCGAAGAACTGGTTCAGTACAAGGTGAATGTTACTGATAACAACTAACAGTCAAGGCCAGGATTAAGGCGAAGAACTGGTTCAGTACAAGGTGAATGTTACTGATAAAAACTAACAGTCAAGGCCAGGATTAAGGCGAAGAACTGGTTCAGTACAAGGTGAATGTTACTGATAACAACAAACAGTCAAGGCCAGGAGTAAGGTGGAGAACTGGTTCAGTACAAGGTGAATGTTACTGATAACAACTAACAGTCAAGGCCAGGAGTAAGGCGGAGAACTGGTTCAGTACAAGGTAAATGTTACTGATAACAACTAACAGTCAAGGCCAGGAGTAAGGCGGAGAACTGGTTCAGTACAAGGTGAATGTTACTGATAACAACTAACAGTCAAGGCCAGTAGGGCGGAGAACCAGTAGAATACAAGGCGAATGTTACTGATAACAACTAACAGTCAAGGCCAGGATTAAGGCGAAGAACTGGTTCAGTACAAGGTGAATGTTACTGATAAAAACTAACAGTCAAGGCCAGGAGTAAGGCGAAGAACTGGTCAGTACAAGGTGAATGTTACTGATAACAACTAACAGTCAAGGCCACGACTAAGGCGAAGAACTGGTTCAGTACAAGGTGAATGTTACTGATAACAACTAACAGTCAAGGCCACGACTAAGGCGAAGAACTGGTTCAGTACAAGGTGAATGTTACTGATAACAACCAACAGTCAAGGCCAGGATTCGAACTTGAGCAATCTCCAACTCAAGTCCTGACCGCTCGGCCACGAACCTGTGTTTTATAATAACACAAATTGCTTTAACTTTTTGAAGTTCCTGATTTCAGTTTATGTTAAAACAATCATGTCATTCAATGTTTTACGATAAAAGAGCACTATGAATTTATGGCTGAATAAAATATCGTGCCTCAAAATGTATACAATATACAGAGTGGAAAAATATCGTGCCTCAAAGTGTATACAATATACAGAGTGGAAAAATATCGTGCCTCAAAGTGTATACAATATACAGAGTGGAAAAATATCGTGCCTCAAAGTGAATACAATATACAGAGTGGAAAAATATCGTGCCTCAAAGTGTATACAATATACAGAGTGGAAACAATATGGAAACGCTTCCACAACTTTTGTATGACTTCAATTGTAAAAGTGAAATCTTGTACATGATCGTGGTTACATAGAACATACTTTTTGACGCCATTAGCAACATTTCATCTTTTCAGGGGAGTTGAACGAAAATCTACAACGTAAAGCCTTGGTCGAGTTTGGTATCAAATGAAAAGGTATATTTAAGAGAAATTAATTGCCGCAAACCGGACATCGAAAGGTTTATTCTTTCCAGAGTAGCAGTCATTTGAATTTCAAAGAAACCAATTAAAAAATATTATTTCTCCGCTATTTACCGGTTTTCAGTCAATTATTCTGATCAAAAATTATACTTTATAGGAACAAAATTATTTTTTTTATTTAATCATAAATTATCTATGGAAAAAATAACTTATCTATGGAAAGCATTTTCATATGTTTTTCCACCTTGTACATGCAATAAGGTCGGAATACAATGATATATACAAACATATATCTTGATGTATTTACTATTGGTAAAAGAAGGAAAACAATATCCACATCTTAGAATGTTTTTCTTGTTTACATCTTACTCCATGTCTTAATTTGCAATAATAGTATGTTTATTTATTTGGCCTGACTGTTGGGTTACAAATAAATGGCTTTTTATAGAATCTTCTCTTTTTCATTTTTTTTCTTTTAAAGAAGGCTGATCTCTATTTTATCCCCCCATAGACTATAGAACTGTACTTGGAATCTATCAAACAGGGTAGGAGGAAGAGAGAGAACCAATACAGGACAACACCTTGTACCAACCAATATTACTGATAAAATGTGTAAGTCGTGGCCAGGATTTGAACCTGCGCTATCGCTAACTCAAGCTGAATGTCTTGACGCTTTCTACCGCTTAATGGGTAACATAATTCAATCTCATCTATGTTCAAAATCAAATGAAATAAATATTTCCTGTAAATACAAAATAAAAAAAGAACAATACATATGACATAATGCATCACATGGACATGAGCCTGTACGTGGTGCACAGTTTTACTGGATGGTTATCCTTAATATAGAGAAATATAATATTTATATACGTCATATATAAACGAAAAATATTTATGATAGAAATATAATAAATAAACAAAGAGGTTTACATGTAGACAGCTTTTAATTATGAACACAAGTAAATATAAAATGACCCTTAAAATTAATAGAAGAGTGAGAAAAATACAATCAACAAAAACTACAACATTATTGTAGAAGCACATACAAAGTTATGATTTTAAAAAAAATAATTTGACTTGTTCACACAAATAATTTAATAAATCTTACAGCAATGCGTTTAAATAAGTTAGTAACAGAGACCGCACTCATTCGGATTCATTCGCCCATAAAATCCAATTTGAATATGTTATGAAAAACAAGATTAACAGAAATAAATGAAACAAATTATTATGAACAAAGGAAAATAATTCTCATACGATTGTTTAATTGTGATTTTTAAGCGTAGGAATGGGCGACCATGTTTTGATGATTGGCGAAGTAAAGTAAATAAATAAATTTAATTTGTGTGAATGCGATATTATTAATTATCGAACAATTTTATAAAATTATAAAGAAGTTAAGCTATAAAAACACTAATAAATGGCGTGGAAGTACATATGACGTACGGCAGATGATTGGTGGCGCAGCAAGTACGACGAAGGAATAAACAAAATATAATATATAACATTTTTCGCAAAAACTGGGTTGTTTAAGGACATTAGTGAATGAAAAATTATGCTTCGTAGGTTGTAAAAGTATCAAAGAAACATTTGTAGAGAATATTTTTACAAAGAGTAAAAATAATTAATAACACATTTCCGTTGCATGAGTTAACGTATTTCTTACCATTCACTCACTCCCTTTGAAAGCCCTCCTTTTGAGTCATCGTGTCAGACAAGTTAACCTTTACACTAACCCCCTCCCCTCTCCTTGCCGCCTGGCGAGCTCGCCTCCTCTTGTTTCAACAAACAAAATTAATGACGCCCCACTGATGAAAACTCCAGCGTATTGTCGAAATTTCATATCAGTGCTGGTTTGTTTTCCCCACCGTTTCACGACCTTAGAAAAAGCTGGAATGTCGTTTGTTTGTTAAATTGTCTGTACGCATAGTTGAAAAAAAATTTAAACATAATCGTAGTAATTTTGAACTTTTTTTTATAAAATGGCCACCACTATCAATATACATTTGCTATGGAACATGACTTAGTAAAAATGATAAATATTAACAACTATGCCGGACAGACTGCGACCTGCATATGGTATTTAGCACACATACGGATTAGAACAGCGGGGGGGGGGGACGTTTCACCCCTCCGGCGCACGTCACGGGCGTGACTAACCTTCAATCTCCCGTCTGTGCTCAAATTCCGCAATAGTGTTTTATTGTAACAGGTACTGAACAAGCTTGCTTTGTTGTTATAACATGTTGTTTATTGTTTAATTTCATCGTTTTAATCTTGCGTCGTCAACGTTGCTAAAACCAACACTGATAACTAGTAATGACGAGGGAATGGCCAGGGCTTCCTACTGTGCATCCAGCAATTACTAAAAACAACAAAATAGCTAATACACAGATTGCAACCTACTGAGAGATACTGGTGAGAGAGAGATGCACTGAGTGGTGGAAGTGAGAGAGAGAACTACTCTTACCCCACTGTACCGTACCAACAGGATGTAGGAGTAGACGTTAGGCCACGAGCTGGCTCTTAATTTAAACTATTTAAATAACGATTATACACAATAATTATTTGGTATTAAGGCGACAAGTAGTAGCCTAATAACATTAACACAGAAAAAATAATGTAAACAATAACAACATTTTATAGCTCTTCACAGTTATATTTTACAACTTAACATTATTGTGGAAGTTGGTACACTTGAACGCAAAAGTTAATCACGCCCAGGATGTACGGCAGTGGAGCGATGGAACGTTTCCCCTCCGCTGCTGAAACCCCTATATGCGCTAGATATGTGACACGCAGGTCACACTTGTCTGGCTCAATTGTAAATAAGTGAAGTAGGAATTCCAAAGTTGTCAATGTAATAATGTAAATGACAATTGATTATTTTCTTTATATACAAATTTATCTGTATTGAATGATGATTCTAGAAGAAGGGAAGGGAAAAGCAATTTTAGAGTGGATTGGCAGGTATAAAATAAGATGGTCTTGTGAATTTAAGTGGACGGGACAAAGGGGATGTCAAGAAACGTTCTTGATGAGAGAATGCAAATAAAAATACGAAAAAGGATGACCCAGGGACGCTCGGCTGGAAGAGTAAAGAGGAGGTGAATTAAAGGCACTGGATGGGAAAATATGGGTAGATAAACGAAGTTGGAGAGGAGTCCATGCCAGCAGACCAGTGTGCTGGAAACTGCTGGGGATAAATTGATAAAAAGTATTTGGACTAAGGCCGGATTCTGATAACTGTCCACGCAGAAATTATGTGTACCCGCGTTTGAAGGTTGTTTACTGAGAAACTAAGATTCCTACATTTTGTTCACACCATTGTTTACCTCCTTTAATTGTACAATATGAAATATGCATGTTTAATTTTTACTATAAGTTTTATAATTGTTATCCTAGTTGAAACAAAACAAAGTACCGGAATTTTAAATAGATTTCACTGGGCATCAAGTTAACACATTTATTACTCAAAACCCGACAATGTATCCCATTCATATTTTAATACGTAGTTGACAAAAATGTCTTCTAAATGTTTTATAAATTTCAAAATTTTAATTTTTCAAGATTTAAGTTCTTATCTATTTCCTGAAACAACACTTTCTTGGCTTCGAGAGGTCGTAAAATTAATTACTTGATCACGCGCTATTCCGATGATATTTAAAGTTACGATACTTTCATGTGCATAAGTAAATGAAGCGATTTTTAATTGATTACAATCAATTTAAAATCACTGTATTTTTTATGCACATGACAGTAATGTATCGTAACTTTACTTTTCATAATAATTAGTACGTGATTGTGTAATTAATTTTACGACCTCTAGAGGCCAAAAAAGCGTTGTTGCAGGAAATTGTGAGAACTTTTTTTAAGTAAAAATTCTGAAATGTTTAAAACTGACAGGGAATGATATGTGTCAACCATGAGTTAAAATATAAATGCTATACATGAACGATTGTTTGTAATGGTAAAAGTGTAAAGTTAACGAATAATGGAAAATATTAAAAATTCTATTACTTTTTTGTTCCAACTGGGATTGTAACTATTAAAACTTATTATTTATTTTAATAATAAATTTTAAATACGTACATTATATAACATACAGTTAAACAAGGAAAACAATGGTGTGACTGGATTTTTCGTAGGTTTCAGCGTGGACAGTTTTCAGTTAAATTATTCGTAAAAATTATTGCAATTTTATAAATATTAGCTATTGTGGGTGTTTCATTCCTTGTTGGTGAGATACGAACATGTGTTAAAACAATATTGATTGTAGGTTTAAAAGAGATTTCGGAAGTATTTTATAACAACTTTTACTGAAAGACTTAATAATTAATTAATTGTGACTGTTAATTGGTTAAAAATAATACGACTACTGATTATTTATTCCTTCACGACATGTTTGTGTTTTAGAATTCAAATTTACTGATGAAATAACAAACGAATATTAACAAACAAATATTATCTTTAACAAGTGTACATTCAAATGAAAATATTTTAATTATAAAAAAGTAACAATAAATATATTTCTATAATAACAAATAAAACAGGATTTGTCCGTGATAACGAAGTTTTTATGTGTCTCCTTAATTTATTTTAAAAATAAACAAAAATGTTTCTTAATTTCGTTACTACATTCTATATTATATTAAATAACAAAACTATATTTTTTATTCTTTGATGTTTTCCTCCTTTTATTATATTTATAATATTTTCATTTTACATTCTCTTAAATAAAATATTTTTATTTTTTACCTGCAATTAGTATATTATAAAACCGAAACGTGAGAAGAAATAAATGACAACTTTTATTCTTTTATTTGGATATTATTTATTTAACTCTTAATTTGAGAAATAAATACATTTTAACTTTAACTCGAGTTTAAGTTATGTTATTTTAAATCATGACAGTTCTGAGTTTAAACATGTTGAATTCATACAATATATTATTGTTTAATGATATCTCTTGTACGTTCGTATTCCAGATAAAACGTGGGCTATCTAAGTGGGATTGCTTGTCCCCCGCCACATACACCTTGGGGTAGACCGCGGTCGTTCGATCTGGTCATTGCGGTTACGTTTGCAAGGATTCCCACCGGCATTTGTAGATCCCAGAACATTTCACTGCCTATAAACGATCCTCACTGAATCTTACATACTTTATATGTAATAATAATTTAAGGATTTATACGTTTTTATGTAAATTCGTCAAATACAATTAGTCTTACTATTATTTTTGAGCAGATTAAATGTGTCGCCCAATACTAGCTGGGCCGTAGCCATTAAGTGTACATGTAAAGTGGTATTACCTGGTACGACCTATCGTCAAACACACATACAGTGTTATTGAACCACCCAACCGTACATGTAAAGTGGTATTACCTGGTACGACCTATCATCAAACACACATACAGTGTTATTGAATCACCAAACCGTACATGTAAAGTGGTATTACCTGGTACGACCCATCGACAAACACACATACAGTGTCATTGAACCACCCAACTGTACATGTAAAGTGGCATTACCTGGTACGACCCATCGACAAACACACATACAGTGTTATTGAACCACCCAACCGTACATGTAAAGTGGTATTACCTGGTACGACCTATCGACAAACACACATACAGTGTTATTGAACCACCAAACCGTACATGTAAAGTGGTATTATCTGGTACGACCCATCGTCAAACACACATACTGTGTTATTGAACCACCCAACCGTACATGTACAGTGGTATTACCTGGTACGACCCATCGACAAACACACATACAGTGTTATTGAACCACCCAACCGTACATGTAAAGTGGTATTATCTGGTACGACCCATCGTCAAACACACATACAGTGTTATTGAACCACCAAACCGTACATGTAAAGTGGCATTACCTTGTACGACCTATCATCAAACACACATACAGTGTTATTGAACCACCCAACCGTACATGTAAAGTGGTATTACCTGGTACGACCTATCGTCAAACACACATACAGTGTTATTGAACCACCAAACCGTACATGTAAAGTGGTATTACCTGGTACGACCCATCGTCAAACACACATACAGTGTTATTGAACCACCAAACCGTACATGTAAAGTGGTATTACCTGGTACGACCTATCATCAAACACACATACAGTGTTATTGAACCACCAAACCGTACATGTAAAGTGGTATTACCTGGTACGACCCATCGTCAAACACACATACAGTGTTATTGAACCACCAAACCGTACATGTAAAGTGGCATTACCTTGTACGACCTATCATCAAACACACATACAGTGTTATTGAACCACCCAACCGTACATGTAAAGTGGTATTACCTTGTACGACCTATCATCAAACACACATACAGTGTTATTGAACCACCAAACCGTACATGTAAAGTGGTATTACCTTGTACGACCTATCATCAAACACACATACAGTGTTATTGAACCACCCAACCGTACATGTAAAGTGGTATTACCTTGTACGACCTATCATCAAACACACATACAGTGTTATTGAACCACCCAACCGTACATGTAAAGTGGTATTACCTGGTACGACCCATCGAAGAACACACATACAGTGTTATTGAACCACCCAACCGTACATGTAAAGTAGCATTACCTGGTACGACCCATCGACAAACACACATACAGTGTTATTGAACCACCCAACCGTACATGTAAAGTAGCATTACCTGGTACGACCCATCGTCAAACACACATACAGTGTTATTGAACCACCAAACCGTACATGTAAAGTGGTATTACCTGGTACAAACCATCGTCAAACACACATACAGTGTTATTGAACCACCAAACCGTACATGTAAAGTGGTATTATCTGGTACGACCCATCGTCAAACACACATACTGTGTTATTGAACCACCCAACTGTACATGTACAGTGGTATTACCTGGTACGACCCATCGACAAACACACATACAGTGTTATTGAACCACCAAACCGTATATGTAAAGTGGTATTACCTTGTACGACCTATCATCAAACACACATACAGTGTTATTGAACCACCCAACCGTACATGTAAAGTGGTATTACCTTGTACGACCTATCATCAAACACACATACAGTGTTATTGAACCACCCAACCGTACATGTAAAGTGGTATTACTTGGTACGACCCATCGAAGAACACACATACAGTGTTATTGAACCACCCAACCGTACATGTAAAGTAGCATTACCTGGTACGACCCATCGACAAACACACATACAGTGTTATTGAACCACCCAACCGTACATGTAAAGTAGCATTACCTGGTACGACCCATCGACAAACACACATACAGTGTTATTGAACCACCCAACCGTACATGTAAAGTGGTATTACCTGGTACGACCTATCGACAAACACACATACAGTGTTATTGAACCACCAAACCGTACATGTAAAGTGGTATTATCTGGTAAGACCCATCGTCAAACACACATACTGTGTTATTGAACCACCCAACCGTACATGTACAGTGGTATTACCTGGTACGACCCATCGACAAACACACATACAGTGTTATTGAACCACCCAACCGTACATGTAAAGTGGTATTACCTGGTACGACCTATCATCAAACACACATACAGTGTTATTGAACCACCAAACCGTACATGTAAAGTGGTATTACCTGGTACGACCCATCGACAAACACACATACAGTGTTATTGAACCACCCAACCGTACATGTAAAGTGGTATTACCTGGTACAACCTATCATCAAACACACATACAGTGTTATTGAACCACCAAACTGTACATGTAAAGTGGTATTACCTGGTACGACCCATCGTCAAACACACATACTGTGTTATTGAACCACCCAACCGTACATGTAAAGTGGTATTACCTGGTACGACCCATCGACAAACACACATACAGTGTTATTGAACCACCCAACCGTACATGTAAAGTGGTATTATCTGGTACGACCCATCGTCAAACACACATACAGTGTTATTGAACCACCAAACCGTACATGTAAAGTGGCATTACCTAGTACGACCCATCGTCAAACACACATACAGTGTTATTGAACCACCCAACCGTACATGTAAAGTAGTATTACCTGGTACGACCCATCGACAAACACACATACAGTGTTATTGAACCACCCAACCGTACATGTAAAGTGGTATTACCTGGTACGACCTATCATCAAACACACATACAGTGTTATTGAACCACCAAACCGTACATGTAAAGTGGTATTACCTGGTACGACCCATCGACAAACACTCATACAGTGTTATTGAACCACCCAACCGTACATGTAAAGTAGCATTACCTGGTACGACCCATCGACAAACACACATACACGTACATTGGAATTGATCCACCCGCCCATCCATACACGTACAGTGGTATTGACCCACCAGCCTTCCTATACACGTACAGTGGTATTGACCCACCAGCCTTCCTATACACGTACAATGGTATTGATTCACCAGCCTCCCTATACACGTACAATGGTATTGATCCACCCGCCCATCCATACACGTACAGTGGTATTGACCCACCAGCCTTCCTATACACGTACAGTGGTATTGACCCACCAGCCTTCCTATACACGTACAATGGTATTGATTCACCAGCCTCCCTATACACGTACATTGGAATTGATCCACCCGCCCATCCATACACGTACAGTGGTATTAACCCACCAGCCTTCCTATACACGTACAGTGGTATGGATCCACCAGCCTCCCTATACACGTACAATGTTATTGACTCAGACTCACCAGCCTTCCTATACAAGTACAGTGGTATTGATGGAACAGTTTGATTGACGAAATAAGTTCCTTATCAACGATCCGACAATACTTGTAGGAGGGATTCATTTTACAATTTATTTTACATAGAATATATATAAAAACTAGTTAATGTACTATGAATAAATATTTTTCAATAGTAAAAACTGAACAGTGAATGGAAACGGGTTAAATAACTTAGCTAACCACAGAAAGAGACTAAACAGGGGTATATTCCGTACGGCCACAGTGGCTGTAACATAGATATTACAACTAATGTTAACTTTATAACTCTATAGTGATATTTACTACGTTTATTCTGGTAGGTTTGGGGAATATAGGAGGGACTGACAAGGTGCTGGATCTGCCATCCACTGTGCGAACTGGAGAAATATCTACTCGACACAAATTCAGCGCACATTATCTAAATAATATAGACAAGTTATACAAGGAATAAAAACATACACGATTGTTTATGAATAAAGAAATATTTTATACAAACTTCTCTTTAAACCCAGTAAAACAAAGTTTCAACCTTGATTCTTTTTATGAATAATCAATAGTTTAACTGAAAAAAAAAACAAAAATGAAATAATAATTATAACCAGAACGACTATTTCCTTAAATTATAGTTAAAATGCATTCAATTAATTAGCGATATTTCATTAAGCTTATTTTTGACTCAGTTAGCTTATTTATAAAATTATCAAAAAATGCACTTTTTCTGGTGAACTGATAGTGGCATTTCCAGTACAAGCCAGTTACCATTAAATTTGGTTTACCTCAGTTTTAGGGAAAATAAAGTTTAAAATACATTATTTATCTGAATTGCGATCTAAAAAAATGAAATATATCGTGGGTTTTAGTTCAAATATTTGCTTTGATAAAAAAGAGTCACTTTGTTGTCCCCCTAATTATACTGCTCAGCTGATTGCCTGTTTAGATCTCTCCACCCCTCCCCCCTACCCTTTCTACAACACGAAACACTTTGTATGGCGATACCTTGTAATTAATTATCCCTATAATCTGGCTAATGTACCCTCAGTGGCGGCTACGTACCACCGTTACCACGAAACCACGTTAAATATTGAATCATAATGTTTCGAGATATTCTGACATTTTAGAGAACAAAACCACTAAAATTACCCCGGACAGATTGCACCTGCATGTTACATTTAGCACATATATGAGTTTCAGCAGCGGAGGGGAATCATTCCACCGCTCAGCTGCCGTCCATCACGAGTGTGACTAACTTCCATATTCAAGTGTTCAACTTCCGTAACAGTGGTTAGCTTAAAAAAAACTTAAGAACTGTACAGGTTAGTTTTACTATTATTTATTGAGTTTTCTTGGTAAATTATGCTCTATTCTCTTCACATGCACAAACCATTTTATTATTATCTATACGAGTAAAACTCCTTTTTTAGATCTTACTCAGTCCATTCCCCTTATATTGTTGATCTGTGCGAGGAACTTATTCAGACAGTGTAAGTGGGAGAACTAGCACAGTACAAGGTAAACATTAGTGATAAATCTTTCCGTTCTACCGGATTCGAGCCTGACATAACCCAGGCTCGAAGTCCAGATACTTCATTCACTCGCTCTCGACCACTAAAGAACTTTGTTGTACCGTGTCCAGGGGAGAGAACTGACCTAGCCTTCTGGCTTGTCATTTAGCCATCTGGCTAGTCAGTTATCCTTCTACTTGTCAGTTAGCCTTCCGATTTGTCATTTAGCTGTCTGGCTTGTCAGCTAGCCTTCTGATTTCTCATTGAGCCTTCTGACTTGTCAGTTAGCTTTCTGGCTTGTCATTTAACCATCGGGCTAGTCAGTTATCCTTCTGGCTTGTCAGCTAGCCTTCTGGATTGTCATTTAGCCATCTGGCTTGTCAGTTATCCTTCTGGCTTGTCAGCTAGCCTTCTGGATTGTCATTTAGCCATCTGGCTTGTCAGTTATCCATCTGGATTGCTAGCCTTCTGACTTGTCATTTAGCCTTATGGATTGTCAGTTGGCCTTATGGCTTATCGGTTAGTCATCTGGCTTGTCAGTTAGCCATCTGGATTGTCAATTAGTCATCTGGTTTGTCGGTTATCCAGCTTGTCAGTTAGGCCTACCATACACGGAACGATTGGTTGGACGATAAAAGTCGGCCGAACGATCGTTTCAGTTTCATCTGTTGGCGATTGTTCTCCACACATGTAACGATTAGTCGCCAGAGTGCTTTGGTCCGTGGAGGGTCGATGGTAGTGGTTCGGTTAAAACTTTTCTGTGTTTTGTTGCTTTATGTGAATTTGCTATGTTGTCATCAGAATCAGAGGATCTAATGGCTTATGCTGTAATTGCGATGTGTGCGAAAAAGAAGAAGAAGAAAAGAAGCTGTTGGCGCAAGGATTGGCTTGACAGAAAATCATACAATGATGTCAATTTATTCGAAGAATTGAGGTTATACCCTAAAGACTGGAAAAATTACCTACGGATGGATGAACCAACTTACCTGGAATTATTGTCCTTGGTGGCACCATTCATTCATCGTCGGTCGGACGATACCCCCACTCACATCAGTTTCATCGTCAGACCGGCGTTGGTTGGACGGCGCCTGATGAAAATCCCATCAGTTCTCCGATCAACGATTCGTCTGAACGATTTACCCACTCACGTAACAATCGATCTGACGATTCGAACTGTTCAGACCAAATCGTCCAACCAATCGTTCCGTGTATGGTAGGCCTTAGCCATCTGGCTTGTCAGTCAACTCAGACCAATACAACGTAGCTTATAATCCATGATAAGCTGTAATTTCTTAATTACCTTGACAATTATTCAAGGGAGCGGCCGTAGATAAGGGTCTAAGACGCTGGCTTGCCACGCAATCGGACCGGGTTCGATTCCCGATGTGACCTCTAATAGATTTTGCCCTGCCGCTCCCGTGGTTCGGAAGTCACGTAAAGCCGTTGGTCTCCAGGTTAAGTGTTAGAGAGGGCTCCTTAGCCCTAACTTCGCCTGGTAAAATAAGACAATCTTTAATTTTTTTATTTTTTTTTACAATTATTAGTCTATTTATAAACTCTTTCTAGGGATCAGTTGGTGGCACATTCAATCATTAACAAACATTGTCAACCTTTTTAGCCCTTATCGTGACGACCGAAATTTTTATTGTAGATTATAACGATCTGAATCTGTGTCGTATAAATTTAGCTTTATTCGAATGCCTCGGTGTTGCTGAGAGTTTTTGTAAAGTAAACAGAAAAAGAAACGACATTAAGACAAAAGTATTCTTGGGTCGTAACAAATTTTTGACGTGAAGAATTTGTATCATACGAATTTGACAGACATCACAGTCACAGAGATCAAATAAACCCCCTCCCCTTCCCAGGGCGCAATCAACTACCCTTAGGCTAAAGGTGTGGCTTTATGAGCCGAACTATAAAGTTGCCATAGGCATTAACCCTTTGTTCTATTCTAACTTAGTGACGGGGATAGTTTTCAAAGAAAATTATTTCGTCGGGGTGGTAGCTCAGTGGCTAAGCTTTCAACTGACTCCACTTTCTAATGTTCGAACTCCCAACTGAGCTGACGGTCGGAACCTTTCTCTTGTTAATCTCGTATAATTAACTTAATATAATTATCAGCGATTAAGTTCGTAATAATGATCGTATCGGAACACTTGAAGTGTCAATTGATAGCTGCTGACCAATTCCAGTGGACCAAAAGTTAGTTTTCGTCCAACATTTAGTATTTTTATAGTTTTTTACAGTTAAATATGTGTAACTTTGCATGTTATTCATCACGGTTTTATGTTAAAATTCAAAAATGTTAACTTATGGTCCACTAGAATAGACCTTAAATAACCCTAAGGTATTCATTATAATCAATTAAAATAATAAATACAAACCGTACAGTTGAAATAGGAAAGCATGTTTTGGACCGCTGTCGGTAATATTGTATGTCTACTATGGGGATGTCGACTTCCCATCGGTGACTTGATGGTTTGAAAAAATGACACTAAAATAATAATAATAATGAATATATATATATATATATATATATATATATATATATATATATATATATATATATATATATATATATATACTTGAACTGTTCGACAAACTTCAACCACTCATTAGATGTTTAAAGCGGGACAGATTAACATAGACAACTTTAATGATTTTCTTTTAACGTATAAAAATAGAGAGTACAATATCGTTGCAGATTTGATTATTCTGAAATTTAGTGGGACTTGTTCAACGAGTATTTGCAATTTGTCTTGTTTGTTTTGATATTGCTTTTGAATTTGGTTGTTTGTTACTGGCATCGTATTTTTGTTGTAAGTATTTTTAAGTTATATAATAAGATTTAAGATTGTAAAAAGTAACTGTGACAAGACCTGTTATTCTTTTTATGTAAGTTTTAGTAAGTTTTTTATGCAAGTAAGTTTAGTAAGTTCTTTTTAAGTAGGTTTTAGCCACTTGAGAACGTGAGAAGTTCAATGTTTCTCGTGTAGTTAAAAACACCGACTAGCTGGAAAAGTCCAACTAGATTTAAGAATAAGATATAACATGTACTAATTCGTTTCGTATAATTGTAAGAAAATCATATTTTGGCTCTGCTACGAGCAATATTATTTTATTTACTAAATGATTTTTGAATTAGCAAAGAACAACACTAGCTTCTCTTACTGTTACTATTTATAGTTTACAAAACTGGAAGGACAGCAATATAGTTTAATTAGAGTCGGCTGGCGGGAACGGTAACGCTCGGGGAGTGCGGCAAACCACATTAATGTCGGTAACGATGAGAAATGGCTCTGTGGAGTCTGCCGTGAACCCTCTCTGCGAACACCGAACAATGCTTTATTTACGAACGAGCATATTTTCAAACGTTTCTGAAACCGAGACTGGTTAATTTATGACGATAAATAACCTAGCAATGTTCGCTAATGCTTCCGACTTACGTATAATAGGATGCCATCGGCTCTCTAACGAATAGCCTTGGACAATATTACGAAAAAACAATTAATTGTTATTATTTTATTTATAGAAACTATGTTAATAACTTAAGTGTCTTTGGCTTTGAAATGTTATTTACATATTTTCTAATCTTTGATCACATCTGTTTGGATATTTAATGTTTATGTATTGTGCAGTCACCTAGAAATAACACGTTATTGTTTAGTTAGTGCCGTGTGCAGCCATTTAGAGTCTATACTCAATAAACAAATATATTCAAAAATACTTAATATTTAATAAAACATTTACTCAAGTTACTATAAAACGTAAATTATAAAAAGTGTTTGATAGTTTTAATTGTTTTATCAACTTTAATTTGCGATTTTCAACTGAACAAACATGTTTTGTCGTCATTTTTTACCCACTTCAACCGTATGATGGTTGAAGTGGGGAAGAACTTCAGTACCTGTTCTTTCTCCAGTTACTACTTCAACTAAAATCAATGTAATAAATTTATAAATTAAACAATCACAATTAAAATTATCTCTGCTGTGAAAATAGTGAAAATAAACAGCCACTATTCATCAAATCAATCGGTTAATTAATAAACTCATTTTTTTGTTTCATCTAGGTCTAATAATTCAAAGCTAAAACTATTCAGATTTAAAAATAAACAATCAAAATTTTGTGCAAGTTACTGTAAACTTCCTAAGTTAAAAAAAAACTTCATGACCAGTAAAATATTGCCAATGGTCTTGACCGAAGGGTTCCGACGTTATCGCAAGATAACGGAGTCAAGCAACATCGAGCGTGGCTGTCCCTTGGACGGGTGACCGTCTGAGTGAATCCGTCCTCGCATGCAAAACGCCTGCTGCCCGGTCACTGGTAGTTCGGTGTCATCCGTAAGCTGTTGGTCCCCAGGTTAAGTATTAGAGAGCGCTTATTAGCCCTAACTTCGCCTGATAAAATAAGACAATCTTTGTTTTACTAAGTAATTACATTCATGTCTCCATTAACACTGCGTTATGGATGATCCACAAAACAAACATGATAAAGACTAAGCGAATGAGAGAGGGCGATTCAAATTCAATTAGACATGGCTGAATGTAAACATTAATATTCTTTACCCAATATTTTAAACTCTGAAACACTAAGAGTACTTAAAAGTTCTTAGTAATATCATTGATTTTATACACAAATAGATTTCCCATCCAATGTTAAATTTTGAGTCTCAAAATCTCAGCTGTTTTTGTGGTCCATTGTGGAGCGCTAGTGTAGTTCCATGTAAATATAATGCAGTTTAAACCAGCTGTGGTTGCGGGCCTCACTAACTAACAAAATTACAAGCTTAAATATTCCTATTAGATGGGATATCTATTGTAGGTGTATATAATCAAGGGTAATATGCAGACGATTCTAGAAAATTTACAAAACTACACACATTTTTCACAATCAGGTAGGCAGAGTAAAATTAGTGTTGATTAACTTGACAGTATTCTTTAAGATAATCAGCGAAAAATCTTTTATCTTACAGAACCACAGAACAACACTAACACGTAAGAATGTCGTTATTTCCTAAGTAGCATACAGACCTGACTACTACAAGACATATGTTACTTAGTAACAAGCCCTTCTACACCACAGGACTTCAGCAAACTATACGACATATGTTACTTAGTAACAAGCAGTTCTACACTACAGGACTTCAGCAAACTACACGACATATGTTACTTAGTAGCAAGCAGTTCTACACTACAGGACTTCAGCAAACTACACGACATATGTTACTTAGTAACAAGCACTTCTACACCACAGTACTTCAGCAAACTACACGACATATGTTACTTAGTAACAAGCATTTCTACACTACAGTACTTCAGCAAACTACACGGCATATGTTATTTAGTAACAAGCAGTTCTACACTACATGACTTCAGCAAACTACAAGACATATGTTACTTAGTAACAAGCACTTCTACACCACAGGACTTCAGCAAACTACACGATATATGTTACTTAGTAACAAGCAGTTCTACACTACAGGACTTCAGCAAACTACACGACATATGTTACTTAGTAACAAGCAGTTCTACACTACAGGACTTCAGCAAACTACACGACATATGTTACTTAGTAGCAAGCAGTTCTACACTACAGGACTTCAGCAAACTACACGACATATGTTACTTAGTAACAAGCACTTCTACACCACAGGACTTCAGCAAACTACACGACATATGTTACTTAGTAACAAGCATTTCTACACTACAGTACTTCAGCAAACTACACGGCATATGTTATTTAGTAACAAGCAGTTCTACACTACATGACTTCAGCAAACTACAAGACATATGTTACTTAGTAACAAGCATTTCTACACTACAGTACTTCAGCAAACTACACGGCATATGTTATTTAGTAACAAGCAGTTCTACACTACATGACTTCAGCAAACTACAAGACATATGTTACTTAGTAACAAGCACTTCTACACCACAGGACTTCAGCAAACTACACGATATATGTTACTTAGTAACAAGCAGTTCTACACTACAGGACTTCAGCAAACTACACGACATATGTTACTTAGTAGCAAGCAGTTCTACACTACAGTACTTCAGCAAACTACACGACATATGTTACTTAGTAACAAGCAGTTCTACATTACAGGACTTCAGCAAACTACACGACATATGTTACTTAGTAACAAGCATTTCTACACTACAGTACTTCAGCAAACTACACGACATATGTTACTTAGTAACAAGCAGTTCTACACTACAGTACTTCAGAAAACTACACGACATATGTAACTTAGTAACAAGCATTTCTACACTACAGTACTTCAGCAAACTACACGACATATGTTACTTAGTAACAAGCATTTCTACACTACAGGACTTCAGCAAACTACACGACATATGTTACTTAGTAACAAGCAGTTCTACACTACAGGACTTCAGCAAACTACACGACATATGTTACTTAGTAACAAGCATTTCTACACTACAGTACTTCAGCAAACTACACGACATATGTTACTTAATAACAAGCGGTTTTACACTACAGGACTTCAGCAAACTACACAGCATATGTTACTTAGTAACAAACGGTTCTACTCTACAGGACTTCAGCAAACTACACGGCATATGTTACTTAGTAACAAGCGGTTCTACACTACATGACTTAAACAAACTAAATGACATATGTTACTTAGTAACAAGCGGTTCTACACTACAGGACTTTAGCAAACTACACGACATATGTTACTTAGTATCAAACGGTTCCACAGTACAGGACTTCAGCAAACTACACGGCATATGTTACTTAGTAACAATCGGTTCTACACTACATGACTTAAACAAACTAAATGACATATGTTACTTAGTAACAAGCGGTTCTACACTACAGGACTTTAGCAAACTACACGACATATGTTACTTAGTATCAAACGGTTCCACAGTACAGGACTTCAGCAAACTACACGGCATATGTTATTTAGTAACAAGCAGTTCTACACTACATGACTTCAGCAAACTACACGGCATATGTTACTTAGTAACAAGCAGTTCTACACTACAGTACTTCAGCAAACTACACGGCATATGTTATTTAGTAACAAGCAGTTCTACACTACAAGACTCCAGCAAACTACACGGCATATGTTATTTAGTAACAAGCAGTTCTACACTACATGACTTCTACAAACTACACGACATATGTTACTTAGTAACAAGCATTTCTACACTACAGTACTTCAGCAAACTACACGACATATGTTACTTAATAACAAGCGGTTTTACACTACAGGACTTCAGCAAACTACACGGCATATGTTACTTAGTAACAAACGGTTCTACTCTACAGGACTTCAGCAAAACTACACGGCATATGTTACTTAGTAACAAGCGGTTCTACACTACATGACTTAAACAAACTAAATGACATATGTTACTTAGTAACAAGCGGTTCTACACTACAGGACTTTAGCAAACTACACGACATATGTTACTTAGTATCAAACGGTTCCACAGTACAGGACTTCAGCAAACTACACGGCATATGTTACTTAGTAACAAGCGGTTCTACACTACATGACTTAAACTAACTACATGACATATGTTACTTAGTAACAAGCGGTTCTACACTACAGGACTCCAGCAAACTACTCGGCATATGTTACTTAGTAACTAGTAGTTCTACACTACAAGACTCCAGCAAACTACACGGCATATGTTATTTAGTAACAAGCAGTTCTACACTACATGACTTCAGCAAACTACACGGCATATGTTACTTAGTAACAAGCAGTTCTACACTACAGTACTTCAGCAAACTACACGGCATATGTTATTTAGTAACAAGCAGTTCTACACTACAAGACTCCAGCAAACTACACGGCATATGTTATTTAGTAACAAGCAGTTCTACACTACATGACTTCTACAAACTACACGACATATGTTATTTAGTAACAAGCAGTTCTACACTACAGTACTTCAGCAAACTACACGAATTTACCAGTGAACGAGGCTGTGTTAAGAGTGCACTGTAGTTCTGTCTATTCATAGGGAGACCGGTAGTAAGCTATAATGTGTTACAGGAAATCCAGCATTCTATTTTTATACACAATCAGCTGTGGTTGTGTGGATTGTACCATGAAATTGCTCTTACCAAAGTAACTCTAAATATCTTTTATCTACAAAAGTAGGTCACTCCTTTATTCAGAGGCGAGTCTACCCTTTGTGGCTGCTGGAAACTACACTAACATCGTTAACTGTGAGCGATGGCAGTGGGGAGTTCGCTGCAGGCTTCCTCAAGTAATAGCTCAGCCTTGCCAACGGATGTATTAAATAAATAAACATTGGAAATTGTACTTTAATAAAAACGACACATTGTAATACAATATCAGAAACTACATATGTGGTATAAAATTTTTTTTTTTTTTAATATTGTGTATATCATTGCAATTTAAGTCTGTAAAAGTAGTGATAAATACTTTAGTGAAATAGGTACTATTATTTTTTGTATATTATCACTCACGAGTAATAGTTAGTCTTGAGCCCTTGTTTGACTTCAATTCACTCAGTTTGTGTTTGTAACTTATATATGTTAGTCTTCTCCAGTGAACAATTATGTCACACTCCAGCTTCCTCCGACCTTCTACTGGTGTTATATTTGGAACTGCTTGCAACTCCGTCTAATATCTAAAGACCGGTTGTCGTCTGTCGTCCGTCCCCAAACCATTGTGTGATTTGAACAGTCGCGGCAGTTGATCCTTCTTCGCTAGGCTATCAAGCAACGCTTCATCGGCAACTGACGCCCACGTTTTACAGCCGAAAATTACTCCACTTGAAAACGTTTCCTACTTACGATTTTCAACATGTGCATTTCAAATTTTGACATGCATTATAGCATATGTATTACTAGTCTCTCCTGAGATTGTTTTTTTCCAAACAGGTTTTGTTTCATTAAAACATGTTATTAAAACAATAGTTCTGCATATTTTAAAATAAATTAAGGTAAAAAATTAATATCTGTTCTCAGGGTAGAAAATTGTACTCTCTTTCAAAAAAGGTCAATCGGTTTTCGAAAGTAACAAGAGGTGGTTTAGCAATTTTGGAAACGGCCTCCTTCGGTGGGAGAACCAGTGGCCGAGTGGTCTAATGCGTCTGGACATTGTACCTAAGTTAAGATAGTAGTGGTCTAATGCATCTGGACATTGTACCTAAGTTAAGATAGTAGTGGTCTAATGCGTCTGGACATTGTACCTAAGTTAAGAAAGAATTGGTCTAATGCGACTGGACATTGTACCCAAGTTAAGATAGGAGTGGTCTAATGCGTCTGGACATTGTAATTAAGTTAATATAGGAATGGTCTAATGCGTCTGGACATTGTACCCAAGTTAAGATAGGAGTGGTCTAATGCGTCTGGACATTGTAACTAAGTTAATATAGGAATGGTCTAATGCGTCTGGACATTGTACCCAAGTTAAGATAGGAGTGGTCTAATGCGTCTGGACATTGTACCTAAGTTAAGAAAGAATTGGTCTAATGCGACTGGACATTGTACCCAAGTTAAGATAGGAGTGGTCTAATGCGTCTGGACATTGTAACTAAGTTAATATAGGAATGGTCTAATGCGTCTGGACATTGTACCCAAGTTAAGATAGTAGTGGTCTAATGCGTCTGGACATTGTACCTAAGTTAAGAAAGAATTGGTCTAATGCGACTGGACATTGTACCCAAGTTAAGATAGGAGTGGTCTAATGCGTCTGGACATTGTAACTAAGTTAATATAGGAATGGTCTAATGCGTCTGGACATTGTACCCAAGTTAAGATAGGAGTGGTCTAATGCGTCTGGACATTGTAACTAAGTTAATATAGGAATGGTCTAATGCGTCTGGACATTGTACCCAAGTTAAGATAGGAGTGGTCTAATGCGTCTGGACATTGTAACTAAGTTAATATAGGAATGGTCTAATGCGTCTGGACATTGTACCCAAGTTAAGATAGGAGTGGTCTAATGCGCCTGGACATTGTAACTAAGTTAATATAGGAATGGTCTAATGCGTCTGGACATTGTACCCAAGTTAAGATAGGAGTGGTCTAATGCGTCTGGACATTGTACCTAAGTTAAGATAGGAGTGGTCTAATGCGTCTGGACATTGTACCTAAGTTAAGATAGGAGTGGTCTAATGCGTCTGGACATTGTACCTAAGTTAATATAGGAATGGTCTAATGCGTCTGGACATTGTACCCAAGTTAAGATAGGAGTGGTCTAATGCGTCTGGACATTGTACCCAAGTTAAGATAGGAGTGGTCTAATGCGTCTGGACATTGTACCTAAGTTAAGATAGGGCAGGTACGAAACCAGACGTCGACTGTAAGTTTTTAACAGTAATATTCACCTGGTTCTCTCGCTTGCTCTGATAAGTTCCCCACAGATCAATAGTCTGGGGGAATGGGTAGAGTTGTTTTTCTGCCATCAGATAATATTACATTCTTAGAGGAGCTTCTTAAGAATACTTTTCCTGTTTCTTGACAATAAATAATTCTATACAATCCTAATATATAGTAGGTTTCTTGACAATAAATACCCCAGTGTGGTGAGAAGCCTCCTAGGGGACGACCCTTTCCCGTCTCAGGGGGCTTTTAACGTCCTTTGTAATGCCTTTACCCTTTCCTCCCATTTTAACGGTACAAGCTTCTGGCATTATAAAATATGAGAGATATTTATCGTAAAAAAAATTGTTAAAAAAAACGTAAATTGTTTAGAATTAAATGATAAATATAATGAAGTACCCTTTTACTATGTTTAGAATTATATCATTATAATTCTCAGTAATTTCAATGAAATTTTTTATCTTTGTGGAGACGTTATTTATTATTAATTGTAAATAATTAACTATTTACTATTTAATATTAAAAAAATATGTTGATTTATTGATTAATAAATAAATTATACATAATTAATTACATAATGATCCTGCACGCATTCAAAATCCTCCGTTTATTTTGGATAACTCAACTAAAAATATTATTTATATACACACATTCTAACTTGCACTATGTTTTATAAAAGTTCTATTGTTATATTTTATGAAAAAATGTTTTAATTTCAATTTTTGTTGGTAGTGATAAGTGTCAAACAAGTTTTTCATATCGGTTTTATTTAGGTTGACACATAATACTAAAGTCAATTTTAGTTTAAACACTATTTGATGCCTAGTTAAAAGGTCACAAACATACAATATTTCTGTGCATTTATTCTACCGATTTCCCCAACTCCAGTTCCGATGTTAGCTTACCAACTGTGTGGTCTCCAAGTTATTCGCCAAAAAAACCCACACAAGCTATAAAATGGATGTTTGGCTAGAAGCACAATTTGGCAGTTTGTTGTAAAGATGGACACCTGCCTCTGAGGGCGAATGCTCGTAAGTAACAGTTATGTGCCTCCCAATCCTATAGTTGTCCCTGCCTCTGAGCGCGAATGCTCGTAAGTAACAGTTCTGTGCCTCCCAATCCTCTAGTTGTCCCTGCCTCTGAGGGCGAATGCTCGTAAGTAACTGTTCTGTGCCTCCCAATCCTATAGTTGTCCCTGCCTCTGAGGGCGAATGCTCGTAAGTAACTGTTCTGTGCCTCCCAATCCTATAGTTGTCCCTGCCTCTGAGGGCGAATGCTCGTAAATAACAGTTATGTGACTCCCAGTCCTATAGTTGACCCTGCCTCTGAATGCGAATGCTCGTAAATAACAGTTCTGTGTCTCCCAGTCCTATAGTTGACCCTGCCTCTGAATGCGAATGCTCGTAAGTAACTGTTCTGTGCCTCCCAATCCTATAGTTGTCCCTGCCTCTGAGGGCGAATGCTCGTAAATAACAGTTATGTGACTCCCAGTCCTATAGTTGACCCTGCCTCTGAATGCGAATGCTCGTAAATAACAGTTCTGTGTCTCCCAGTCCTATAGTTGACCCTGCCTCTGAATGCGAATGCTCGTAAGTAACTGTTCTGTGCCTCCCAATCCTATAGTTGTCCCTGCCTCTGAGGGCGAATGCTCGTAAATAACAGTTCTGTGACTCCCAGTCCTATAGTTGACCCTGCCTCTGAATGCGAATGCTCGTAAATAACAGTTCTGTGTCTCCCAGTCCTATAGTTGACCCTGCCTCTGAATGCGAATGCTCGTAAATAACAGTTCTGTGTCTCCCAGTCCTATAGTTGACCCTGCCTCTGAATGCGGATGCTCGTAAATAACAGTTATGTGACTCCCAGTCCTATAGTTGACCCTGCCTCTGAATGCGAATGCTCGTAAATAACAGTTCTGTGTCTCCCAGTCCTATAGTTGACCCTGCCTCTGAATGCGAATGCTCGTAAATAACAGTTCTGTGACTCCCAGTCCTATAGTTGACCCTGCCTCTGAATGCGAATGCTCGTAAATAACAGTTATGTGACTCCCAGTCCTATAGTTGACCCTGCCTCTGAATGCGGATGCTCGTAAATAACAGTTCTGTGTCTCCCAGTCCTATAGTTGACCCTGCCTCTGAGGGCGAATGCTCGTAAGTAACAGTTCTGTGTCTCCCAGTCCTATAGTTGACCCTGCCTCTGAATGCGGATGCTCGTAAATAACAGTTCTGTGTCTCCCAGTCCTATAGTTGACCCTGCCTCTGAATGCGAATGCTCGTAAATAACAGTTCTGTGTCTCCCAGTCCTATAGTTGACCCTGCCTCTGAATGCGAATGCTCGTAAATAACAGTTCTGTGTCTCCCAGTCCTATAGTTGTCCCTGCCTCTGAGGGCGAATGCTCGTAAATAACAGTTATGTGACTCCCAGTCCTATAGTTGACCCTGCCTCTGAATGCGAATGCTCGTAAATAACAGTTCTGTGTCTCCCAGTCCTATAGTTGACCCTGCCTCTGAATGCGAATGCTCGTAAATAACAGTTCTGTGTCTCCCAGTCCTATAGTTGACCCTGCCTCTGAGGGCGAATGCTCGTAAATAACAGTTATGTGACTCCCAGTCCTATAGTTGACCCTGCCTCTGAATGCGAATGCTCGTAAGTAACTGTTCTGTGCCTCCCAATCCTATAGTTGTCCCTGCCTCTGAGGGCGAATGCTCGTAAATAACAGTTATGTGACTTCCAGTCCTATAGTTGACCCTGCCTCTGAATGCGGATGCTCGTAAATAACAGTTATGTGACTCCCAGTCCTATAGTTGACCCTGCCTCTGAATGCGAATGCTCGTAAATAACAGTTATGTGACTCCCAGTCCTATAGTTGACCCTGCCTCTGAATGCGGATGCTCGTAAATAACAGTTCTGTGTCTCCCAGTCCTATAGTTGACCCTGCCTCTGAATGCGGATGCTCGTAAATAACAGTTATGTGACTCCCAGTCCTATAGTTGACCCTGCCTCTGAATGCGAATGCTCGTAAATAACAGTTATGTGACTCCCAGTCCTATAGTTGTCCCTGCCTCTGAGGGCGAATGCTCGTAAGTAACAGTTCTGTGTCTCCCAGTCCTATAGTTGTCCCTGCCTCTGAATGCGGATGCTCGTAAATAACAGTTATGTGACTCCCAGTCCTATAGTTGACCCTGCCTCTGAATGCGGATGCTCGTAAATAACAGTTATGTGACTCCCAGTCCTATAGTTGACCCTGCCTCTGAATGCGAATGCTCGTAAGTAACAGTTCTGTGTCTCCCAGTCCTATAGTTGACCCTGCCTCTGAATGCGGATGCTCGTAAATAACAGTTATGTGACTCCCAGTCCTATAGTTGACCCTGCCTCTGAATGCGAATGCTCGTAAATAACAGTTATGTGACTCCCAGTCCTATAGTTGTCCCTGCCTCTGAGGGCGAATGCTCGTAAGTAACAGTTCTGTGTCTCCCAGTCCTATAGTTGTCCCTGCCTCTGAGGGCGAATGCTCGTAAGTAACAGTTATGTGACTCCCAGTCCTATAGTTGTCCCTGCCTCTGAGGGCGAATGCTCGTAAGTAACAGTTCTGTGTCTCCCAGTCCTATAGTTGTCCCTGCCTCTGAGGGCGAATGCTCGTAAGTAACAGTTATGTGACTCCCAGTCCTATAGTTGACCCTGCCTCTGAATGCGAATGCTCGTAAATAACAGTTATGTGACTCCCAGTCCTATAGTTGACCCTGCCTCTGAATGCGGATGCTCGTAAATAACAGTTCTGTGTCTCCCAGTCCTATAGTTGACCCTGCCTCTGAATGCGGATGCTCGTAAATAACAGTTATGTGACTCCCAGTCCTATAGTTGACCCTGCCTCTGAATGCGAATGCTCGTAAATAACAGTTATGTGACTCCCAGTCCTATAGTTGTCCCTGCCTCTGAGGGCGAATGCTCGTAAGTAACAGTTCTGTGTCTCCCAGTCCTATAGTTGTCCCTGCCTCTGAGGGCGAATGCTCGTAAGTAACAGTTCTGTGTCTCCCAGTCCTATAGTTGTCCCTGCCTCTGAATGCGGATGCTCGTAAATAACAGTTCTGTGTCTCCCAGTCCTATAGTTGTCCCTGCCTCTGAGGGCGAATGCTCGTAAGTAACAGTTCTGTGCCTCCCAATCCTCTAGTTGTCCCTGCCTCTGAGGGCGAATGCTCGTAAGTAACAGTTCTGTGTCTCCCAGTCCTATAGTTGTCCCTGCCTCTGAATGCGGATGCTCGTAAATAACAGTTCTGTGTCTCCCAGTCCTATAGTTGTCCCTGCCTCTGAGGGCGAATGCTCGTAAGTAACAGTTCTGTGTCTCCCAGTCCTATAGTTGTCCCTGCCTCTGAGGGCGAATGCTCGTAAATAACAGTTCTGTGTCTCCCAGTCCTATAGTTGCCCCTGCCTCTGAGGGCGAATGCTCGTAAGTAACAGTTCTGTGCCTCCCAATCCTCTAGTTGTCCCTGCCTCTGAGGGCGAATGCTCGTAAGTAACAGTTGTGTGTCTCCCAATCCTCTAGTTGTCCCTGCCTCTGAGGGCGAATGCTCGTAAGTAACAGTTCTGTGCCTCCCAATCCTCTAGTTGTCCCTGCCTCTGAGGGCGAATGCTCGTAAGTAACAGTTCTGTGTCTCCCAGTCCTATAGTTGTCCCTGCCTCTGAGGGCGAATGCTCGTAAGTAACAGTTCTGTGTCTCCCAATCCTCTAGTTGTCCCTGCCTCTGAGGGCGAATGCTCGTAAGTAACAGTTCTGTGCCTCCCAATCCTCTAGTTGTCCCTGCCTCTGAGGGCGAATGCTCGTAAGTAACAGTTCTGTGTCTCCCAGTCCTATAGTTGTCCCTGCCTCTGAATGCGGATGCTCGTAAATAACAGTTCTGTGTCTCCCAGTCCTATAGTTGACCCTGCCTCTGAGGGCGAATGCTCGTAAGTAACAGTTCTGTGTCTCCCAGTCCTATAGTTGACCCTGCCTCTGAATGCGGATGCTCGTAAATAACAGTTCTGTGTCTCCCAGTCCTATAGTTGACCCTGCCTCTGAATGCGGATGCTCGTAAATAACAGTTCTGTGTCTCCCAGTCATCAAAGCCTGGGTGACATATACGTGAATGTCTCGTCCCCCAAATCAAAGCACACTTAGAAATAAAGAATGTTGTTGTTTCTAGAATGTAGAGGTAGGGTAAAAGCAAAATTCCTAACTGTTTCTTAATTGGCCGGCAAAATTCTCTGAATCAACTTTTTGGATTATCCGCTCTTTTTTTGTAGTCTGAACACTCTCAAGAGACTAGGTTCACTTGCACAGGTTCCCAAAACATAGTACACATTATATAATGGACCAAACCTCAGACCAAAGGATTTTAAAAATATGTATACTATCTTGTTCATTCTACTTGCTTCTGGTTTCTGTAACTCCTAGCATCTCAATACAAGGTACGTTTAGTTGAGAAATAGTAGATTTTAAAATAAATAAGATACATTTTTGTAAAATAATGAAATCCTATTATTGTAGCTGTACCGATATTTTAAACAGTACAGCTACAATAATAGGACTTAAAAAATAATAAAACATTTTTACGGCAAATTTTTACAACCCCTGGAATTCCATATTCATTCCAAGTCCGGCTCCAGTAAGAGGTTTAACCCAACAGCATTTCTCTGATTCTAATTAATATATAATCCTCATTGTTAATGTGAAGCTCCTATAATGCTGTTCCAACTGGGTTTCATTAGGCTGGGCGCACACTGAAGGAGCAAAACGGTGGGAGTAAAATGGAGCGCGGCATTTTGTCTGAAGTATTTTGACTCTCCTCAATTTTTGTGCGATCATAGCTCATTTTGACCCAAATGGTTTAAAAGTAAAAAGAAAAATGTAAACGTTATATTATTTAGTTGATCAAAGTGAGAGTCGATGAAATCAAAGAAGCATATACATACAATGTATATTATACTGTATGTAACCGTTATCCACTATAAACACACACGAGGATATATTGAAGTTTTAATAGCGACAAACAATACATTTTATTTTATATTTTGTATAATAACGTTGGTGTAAAATACAGCTATTTTCAGATTAACACTATACATTATATTTTAGTTTTACGGGAGTTTTCACGGATCGTCCAACACAGCCTCCTCCATTTTTGTCTTTCCCATCCTTTTCCTCCAATTGTTTTTTCTGCAGTCCTCTTTTCTCTACATCCTTCCACACTTAGTCCTCTTACCTTCCCCTCAGAGACTTCCTCTCGGTCTTCTTCCTCTTTCCTCTTTTTCCCGCGCTGCTCTCGACGATCTGATATTTTCCATTTTCTTTACATGCCACTTTCACTGTATCCTTTTTCTTTTCATTGTCTCTTGTACAGCGGCCTCACTTCAACCTTTCTCTGGTCACTCCTTATTCATTATTAAGACGACGATCGTCAAAACTGGCAAATATAAGGGGCGAATGAGTGTGATGAGTGTAGAATAACGAGTGTAGTCTTTGTTACTAACTAAGGTTGACTGTTCGTCATTTTATTTATTAATAATCCAATAGCCAGGGCAACTAAGAAACCTAAGTTTTACGTGGAGTCCGAACCATGTAGTGTTGGTCTGATTTTCAGCTAACTAACTAGCCTGACATTCAGTTCTTTTCCCTACACAACATCTAAACCTTGACTACCATCCAAAATGGACACTCTAGACTTCTCCAGTATTGTCCGCGTGGATGTCAATTAATGAGCGGACGCCATATGTTGGTGTTGAAAGGACCGAGCATAGAATCTATCACCTACAATCCCCTCAACATTGTGTCCGTAAGTAGCTGGATTACAGCATTGCGCCACCAGTGCTGACTGTAACTTATTCATTCTGTAACATATTCATCTCCTCTTCTAATCTTCTCTATGGATCTTGAAAAAAAAAAAAAAACACACAAAATAAACATATTTGATCCATATTTTACTGTAAGTTGAACGCTTGATCCGGGTTTTACTGTAAACTAATAAATAACTTTGGTACTTATACATTTCAAAAATAAATCAAGTAATATTCAATAACAAAATACAGCCTAACATTTGCTAACAAGTCAACTATGTCAGTGTCAGGTGGTAACATTAAACTGACAAGGTACAGCCATCCACCCTCACCCCCAGGTTACAACATGTGAAACACGCAGTCCTGGGCGTGTTGGAATTAATGTGATTAGGGTCGCGAGGGTCAAGTTTTCTTACTCCGAGCATAATTGGCAGCGCGTGTTTTTCCACCCTTGTTGCGATGTAAATAATTACGTGGAAAAAAGATTTCCCCTTGCCTACATGTGTTACGGAATCTTTACCTCGTAATGTACACGCTGCGTGGCTCCCTGCAGCGGAATTGGGTCCGGTTTAATGAATATTCAAGGGCGTGATAAATCTTTTTTACAGTTTTAAATGAAAGATTATCATCTTACATGCAAAAAACAAGTAGAAATGTACAGTAGCTTACTGAAAACTGCTTTAGACGTTAAATTTAGTAAGTAGTTTAAATTTTATTCGTTAAAACAACTTTTTCAAATTTAGTTTTTTGCAACCCCTCTGGGTAGTTTAAATTTTATTCGTTAAAACAACTTTTTCAAATTTAGTTTTTTGCAACCCCTCTAAATCAACAAAACAATGATAAAAATCATATAAAATAAACAAATTAAAATAAAATCCTCAATTATACAAATTATCAAAACGTTTTCAAAACTACAACCCCTCCCCCATAAAATGAATGTGACAACATCCCCCAAATAAACTTCTAAAACACTACCTCCATATGTAACAAAAGATTCTCTTGTTACAAGCAATTCAATAAAGTACTTACCAAATAAGGGTGTTTCTCAATACTTGTGGCATTTCCCATGTACATTCCTAAGCCTCCATCCTGAGAACTAGAACCCTTATAGATGCCCAGGCACAGACCAGCCATTTGGATAAACCTCATTCATACACGTACAGTCCTACTAACCCACCTGCCCACCCATACACGTACGGTGGTACTGACCCACCCGCCCACCCATACACGTACAACCCTACTGACCCACCTGCCCACCCATACACGTACGGTGGTACTGACCCACCCGCCCACCCATACACGTACGGTGGTACTGACCCACCCGCCCACCCATACACGTACAGTTGCTTTTGGCAACTGATATCTGCCATGTTAAACTAATCCGCTTCGTTATCGGCCAATTTATGTTGTGGCATGACATTAACAAGACATTAAAGAGGGTATTCAGTCTATTTGGAACTGGGTTTTGCCACAGAGATAAAAATGGCTGAATATGTGTCGAGTCTTTCTCCAGTTTGCCGTGCGGACGGCAGGGCCAGCACCTTGTCAGTCCCTCCCTGTATTCTCCCCAAAACCTCAGATACTAACATAGTAATTATTACTACAGATGTAAATTGGTTGTTGTATATGTAACTGCCACCTCGGCCTTTCTTCGTTCACTACGGCCATAAGAAAGCGATATCTGTTTCTATTTTCTCTGTGGCCTCACTCACAAACTCCCATTTTTTCATGTTATTGTTAATCTTTTTACTAGCTAAATTCATATTTCGGTCAATAAAAACTTAAATTTGATTTACTCGAGTAGCTATTTTCCCAAAATATATACGGTTTTGTGTTTTGGACCATATTACCAACACTTTTTATATTTCATAAACTTGAAAGTATAATAGGATTTAGGAGAAGAATATAAGTTTACTTGATTTTATATTCTACTTTATTTGCAAATGCATTTTAGATATTCGTGTTTCGTTTGTTTAAACGCACAACGCCTTTGTGCTTGTGATGACAAAGTTGTATGGAGTCATACAAGGGTGACGTATGTGTGCGCGTGCATGCGTGCGTGCGTGTGTGTATATAATGGAAACGGACTAGTGGGCGGTTATGTTGCTTAGCAATGCTTAGTAACGGCATACAAAATATCAATACTGCAACTGGAACAAAATTGTAGCTAACGCCAAGCACTCACTATTCACACCTGTGCTTTCTACATACAATTTATGTAATGAATCAAACAGGAAACTTCTATTCAGGGACCTGTTCTGATTTAATTTAGAAAGACGACATTTCAGACAAGAAGAACATTATACTGTACTACTCGCTTGTGCATAGTAGGTTAGACTATGGTTTATTTTGCTGAGGCGGGACCTTTTAAACCAACCTGAGGACCATAATAATCCAAGAAAAGAAATTTATAAGATTAATTAAAAATAAAAGCAGAATGGAACCATCACGCCCATTGTTTGTTAGTCTAAATATCTTGCCTTTAAAATATATGTTCATACACAATGTGGTAACTTGCCACTAGTACATAATATATTTAAGTGTAAATTAAGGAGGAAAGAGGATATATTAGTTCCTAAACGTAATTTGACATTCTTTACAAAGTTTTATTGCTTTTTAGGACCAATTCATTCAATTCCTGAGCCTATTAAAAAATATAAAAATCTTAAAATTTTTTCAATGAAATTAAAATCTTGGCTCTTAAAACATGAATGCATTGGTTTTTCTGACAAATATCAAATTTAATAAATAATTTTCTTTAAACTAATGAACTTTAATCATGTAGGTGGGATTTAAATGTATTTCAAACTATTGTCTTGAGCTTTAAAGTTTTTTCATATTTTGAAGGAACCTCAACACAGGCTCTACCTAATGAGGCCCTATATTTTTTGAATAATTAGCTCTCTATATTAGTTTAAAACATATTTTATCTGTGCAATAATAATGATAAAAGTATTAAGTATACTATATATTAGGTATAATGTAAAACTAATTTATTTTCTTGGGTACTATGTTTAAATTTTGTTGTATATATTAATGTTCCTAAACATATATTATGCATATACATATTTGTACAATCTTGTATCTTTCAAAAAATAAAACATATTCTATTCTATTTCCTCCGCTGTTTTATTGAAAGTTATAAAGTTAAAAAATACAATATTACAAATTATCAACATGATACAAACTAGACCAAATTCTAATAACCTTATGATATCTCCTCCATGATGTGTTTACTAAGAATATTAGTCCAAAAATGTAATTCGAGCTGTTCACAATTGTCATAGTAAGATGAATTTTTATCTGTTTTTTAATTCACACAGGCTAAAAACCTTAAAAAATTAGAAGAAAATTCGTCACTATTAATATATGATTGTATATATATATGTATATAATTGATATTTATGTATATAAAATGTATATGTAATGAACGCCCTGGTATGACTAAACGCCAAACTGTGTTACCTCACAGTTGGTAACTGTCAGTGGTTTTACAAAACACCAAACTGTTACTTTACAGTTGGTAACTGTCAGTGGTTTTACAAAACATCAAACTGTTACTTCACAGTTGGTAACTGTCAGTGGTTTTACAAAACATCAAACTGTTACTTCACAGTTGGTAACTGTCAGTGGTTTTACAAAACATCAAACTGTTACTTCACAGTTGGTAACTGTCAGTGGTTTTACAAAACATCAAACTGTTACTTCACAGTTGGTAACAGTGAGTGGTTTTGGACAATGTCAAACTATTTTACTTTAAAGTCGGTAACAATCAGTGGTTTTACAAAACGTCAAACTATTTGTTACTGCACAGTTGATAACATGACCACTACTCTGGACAGGATAACCCTTTCGAAGTCCGGTTTACGGCAATTAATTTATCTGCAATAGACCTTTCATTTGATACCAAATTCGACCTAAGCTTACTTTGAAGATTTTCGTTCAACTCCTCATGAGCAATTAACGTCCCACTGAAAAGATGAAATTTCACTAATGGCGTCAAAAAGTATGTTCTTTGTAACCATGATCATGTACAGGATTTCACTGTTACAAGTGAAGTGATATAAAAGTTGTGGAAGCGTTTCCATATTTTTCGCCCTTTATATGTTTATATATAGCTCTAAAAACAGTTTGTACGTGTCAACAAAAAGTAATCATAACCTTGAAGAGGGACGTAAGATAAATGATACGATCTGAAAGTGTTAACATAAGCCATCGTTCATGACACCTTTACATTCCAGTCAATAAATACCATCAATAAACAACGTATTTAGTTAGCTCGTATAACAGCGATTGGCTCCAGTGACGGAGGTATTTAACCTGCATTTTAGTAACCATGGTACATCGGGCAGATGGCCAATATTGGTGGCATACTTGGCTAACAGCCCTGAACACACCAATAGCTGTGTTACAAGTTACCTTATGTATTGTATGTAACGTTCAGGTTCAGTGAACTAAGGTTAGTTTACATAGGCAGGCTGGCAGTTTTCCATTATCCATGACATTGTAGGCAGCGGACAGTAACAAACCGATAGCATGCTCCTGTTTCAAAATATCTCCTGTTATATTACTGTGACTGGACTTGTAATGGAAACCAATAACCTGAAAAATGTTAACTATGCTTAATTTGGAAAGACAGTTTGCCAATAAAAACGACACATTTGGATAGTTACAAACTACAGACCGATAACCTTGTTGCCAAAAATCTCCTGTTATAGTATTTATAGTACCAGAGTTTGGTACTTGACATGGAAGCCAATGATCTGGAATAACGTAGGCTACAACTGTATGTTTGCCAATACATATGACCAATTTGGATAGTTACCAACAACATAAACATGTTGCCAAATCATGAAAGTCGTTTCCTGAATATATGAATGTAGGATGGAAACCAGTTTTCAAACATCCATGACTTTTTGGATGGGGGTAAATATAGACTATATAACAATGTTGTCAAATGTATAATCTGATAGGACACGTTTAGAAATCGTGATGGATCGTGACATCGATTATGTAATTGCAGACTGCCTGACAAGTTGCCAATATCCACGATATGTTTGGCTACAAGCCAATCGCAGAGCATCAACCATGTTGCCAAGTGTCTACTCTTGCGGTATGCAGTGTTTGAAAATCGTGTGGTAGACGCGACCTATTGTAGACCGTCAGCCAAGATGCCGATATTCAAGACTGTTTGTATGGTAGTCAATTACAGACCGATAAGCGTGTTGCCAAATGGGCCCCGCTGTAGTACCATAATTATAATAGTTTAAAAGTTCGTTAAAAACCCTTTTAAGTCCTTGGTTTTTTTGTATTTTAAGATTTTAAAAGTTGTAAAATGCCTATAAAAGAACGAACATAGAAAACAACGTCGTGTAACACGTTTTTTTTTTTTTTTTTTTTTTTTTTTTTTTTTTAAGACGCCGATCGCTCATATCTTGACGATCATACATACTCACCAGTGTAGATGATCGAATGTAAAGTTAAAAAAGCTAAAAATCGCCTTATTTTACCAAGCGAAGTTATGGCTAATAAGCCCTCTCTAATACTTAACCTGAGGACCAACGGCTTAAGGGTGACTTCCGAACCATCACCAGTGACCGTGCAGGCGGGCTGCGTGCAAGGACGAGATCGCTCAAACGGTCACCCATCCAAGGGACAGCCACGCTCGATATTGCTTGACGCCATTATCTTACGATAACGTCGGAACCCTCCGGTCAAGGCCACTGGCAAACCGTCCAACACTGGCAAACAAATGTAGTCATTGTTACAAACTAAGGCCGACCTAATTAATGGCTTTTAGTGGGGAGAGATGCCTAATTAGGATACAGTTTCATTCACTTAATCTGACAAGCCCATTTTTGTTTTATAGGATCATTGAGCCAATGGCTTCCGAAGCACTGCAGCAGCACAGGGGTAAATCTGCATGGACCTTCCAGGAACCAAACCTGGACCGACTATGTGCTATATGACAAAGTATGTGCTAAATATGCAGAATCTTTGCGTACGACATAAGCTAACTGAAGTTCTGATAAATGAAACAAGTACAAACCAATTATATTCAGGTGACTTGAACAAAATTAATCAAGGTAGATACACTAATCAGAGGGACGCAATTTGTAGTCTACGCAGTTATATTAGGTATGCGTAACCTATAAAGTGGTTTCTACTTTACGACGAATTGACCCACCTGCCCACCCATACACGTACATTGGTATTGACCCACCCATACACGTACATTGGTATTGACCCAACTGCCCGCCCATACACTTACAGTGGCATTGATAATGACAAATGAACAGCCGGTGGTTATCAGCTGATCCTTCTCAAAATGTATTATGACTCTGATTGGGATCGAACTGAGAAACTTTAGCACATGGAGCTGGGATTGAATCAACTACGCTACCGACCAATTTTATAAATGTATGATTTCGAAAACAGTACATTAACAGTCCACAATATTTGATTATTATCACAAACATGCCGACAACCCTTCCTTCGCTACGGAATAGTTCTCTGCACTTGCTTACCCCTCCCTCCGTGATTCTCTCTTAACCATCACATCAATTTTAAAGATCATCCTGCTGCCGTTCTCCTAGAAAACGAACTTTTATAGTTTACAAACCCTATAAGTCTACTTTGGGGGATGCAAAGTTGTGCAGTAATTTCAGAGTAAGTAAAAATAACTCTTAAAATATCACAACGGAAATAAATTAGTCAAACTTTTGTGTCCTGTATATGATTTTTGTATCAGGTATTTGGAATAAACTGCTTAATTAAAGCAATGGCAATGTTGCTCTTATCGAGGAAAAAAGGAAACATCTAGGGGCTGTTTCAATTTACGAATAGAATTTTAGGGAATTCATTCTTAGGGAATATCTATGATACAAAAGATAACTTCCCTCGAAATTTTTTAAAATCCATTCAGTGATTCCGGAGATTTCGTGATGATGACGTACACAATTTTGGAGTTGTATATATTAAGATGAAAAAAAAAGATAATATTATTGCCAATATAAAAAATCGTGGTAATTGTTATAAACCCATTAAATGTTGCAGTATTGTTAATTAGTATTCTTTCCTAAAATAAGAACAATTAATTTGCAGTACAAGTAAAACCATAAAATAAATAAATTTATACGACAGTAAAAACTACACTGTTGTATATGACAAATCGGGTTCCCTAACAAAGCTAGTAACAAGCCAAGTGCGAGGGGTAGTTATCCAGGTCCCTCGGCGTCCCTATCTCATTGTACATGCATTATCTTTCCCAACAACGGGCATTATTAATGACTATCATCACCGGAATTACGAATTTTGAAACCTATAAATTTATGTACAGAATAATGATGTCGGTTTTTGATGACTGTAACTACAACACAAAATAGTATAGTTTTATACTGGCTATAAATAAGGTAAACCTATTTATAAAACATAATTAATGAATAAATATTATTAATTATGTATAAATAAATTCGAATGTAATTAACTACCAAAGAACTGAGAGACTTTTTAATAATTACTCCAATTAAATTCTCAATAAACCGATGATATTGTACACCATTACTAACATAAAAATAATCTATGTAAACTAGAAACTATATTCCATGAAACATTTGGAATCTCCTCAAGTCTAAAGTTCCATTATAAAATAAACGGTACTTTATTAGCAACCTTTAACCGGTAAAAATGCCATTGAGATCCTCGGTTTGTTTTTTTCGGATAACTTGTTTCCTGTTTTCAAACATGAAGCGTCATCGGTATTATTTTATTGTAAGAATAATTGGTAATGTGAGTTTATTCCCACAAGCAGATTGGCAGTTATTGTTTTCATCTAAAACTATGTTATAATAACCAACATGTTTTTTAAAATGTACTATTGTTTATTATTGAATGTCCCAAATTGACTTCAGAGCACTCTAACAGCAAATACTGGAACTACGTGGAGTTTCACGTTATCAATCCATGCACATACTATCACTGGTCACTGCACTTATTAATCTCCTTTGTACCGCACAGTATTTATACGCAATACGAACACTGGTCAATCACTTATAAAAAAGGACAAAGCTGTATCGTGTCGAAAGCACAGCGAACTTTCCTGTCTGGAGTCTAATAAACAGGATTCAATATTTGAGTGCATGAAATTTCCAAACAATAAAGTCAAACATTTGTTTTGGAGTAATGTCTCAATGTTATCACGTACAGTGGTACTGACCCACCCGACCACCCATACAGTACAGTAGTACTGACCCACCCGTGGTACTGACCTCCCACCCTCAGTGGTACTGACTACGTTCAGTGGTACTGACCCACCCATACTCGTACAATGGTACTATCTACAACCAATGGCGTGACGATGTAAGCCAGCTGCAACAACAGCGACACCTTTACGTCTTGCATTGTTGCCACGTTTTAGGTTTTCAAATGCAACTGTTGTTTGATATTGTGAATTTGAGTGAACATATTGTAATCTTGCACTTTCTTGTTGTTTATATTCAGTACAAGTAAACGTCATACAACACACATTTATTACAATATAAGCACAAAATACACAAATATATTACAATACAAGTACAAAATGCACAAATATTATGGTGAACGATTTCGGTGAACCACGCTCACCTTCCTCAGACCAGAGGGATTCACAAAAGAAAGATTTTTTTGTGAATCCCTCTGGTCTGAGGAAGGTGAGCGTGGTTCACCGAAATCGTTCACCATAATATTTGTGCATTTTGTACTTGTATTGTAATATATTTGTGTATTTTATGCTTATATTGTAATAAATTTGTGTTGTATGACGTTTACTTGTACTGTATATGTACCAACACGTATTATTCTAACTAAAAAGCTATTTGTTTATATTGTCTTTTACTTTGTTTGTACTGTTTGTATATTTTTTTATTCAATTATTTATAGATGTATTATTGAACCAATTTAAAAGGCCTCTACATCTGGATTTGCTGTATATAAGTAATAACTTGTATGTCGTATGTAAAATACCGTATCATCTCATCGTAAAAGCCTCCTTGTATACAATCCTGCTGACCCGCTGCCAACTTGAAATGCAAGAAACTCCCCTGATGACAACGGACCTTAAACCATTAATTTTAAGATCCACCAATCACTGTTCACCTTTAATATTTCAAACTTCCATCGAAACTATTTGAACTCAGAATAAATTATATTCGGAATTCTAAGTAATTTACCGAACCGAAGTTGAAGTCTTTCTTTCATTCAATACAAGACATGACAAAAGAGACTCTGCGTTCAAACGTCGAATAATGAAGATGTAAGAATGAAAAACGTTTTAGTTCTTGTTTGTTTGGTTTTTAGCAAACAACCACTCCCTCCCTCCCATCCATATCTACCAAACAACCACTCCCTCCCTCCCATCCATATCTACCAAACAACCACTCCCTCCCTCCCATCCATATCTACCAAACAACCACTCCCTCCCTCCCATCCATATCTACCAAACAACAGTTACTCTAACGATTTTATGTATAAAAAAATGCCGAATACTGTTCTGTAAACACAGTTGTTCTAAAAGAAGAAGAATAGGAAAAACATAATACCACTAACAAAAATAGATTTAATGAAATATATCCTAAACAAGGATTGAAATATCATCAAATTGTATCCCTTACAAGAAGGGGATTACATTTTTTTTGCAAATTCCAATTTAACTTGGAACAAAGAATCTCCTTATTCTTGAGATAAGTAGGTATATTTCCTAGAACAAATTAAATTACAATTCTCATCAAATTGGGTAAGCTGAGGTTTTGGAATCTGAAATACTGGATTGCAAATGCCAATTTAAGTTATAACCATATTTCTCGTTATTCTTGATATAAGTAAGCCGATTTCTACGAGAAAATTAAATAAGATTCATGTTAAATTTGCTAAGCTTCCTGTTTTTCCTCCACACAAAACAGGAAGTGAAGAGTACAAAGTGTTGTGGAAATTGTCGGCGAATGTAAGTTCTATACTCGGTCCTCTTAATACTGACATGCTGTCCGCTCAATGGTTGCCAGCGGCGTGGACACTACTAGAGAAGTCTGGGGTGTCCATGTTGGGTAGAAGTCAGGAGCCGAGTGTTGTGTTGGGGAGAAAACTGAATACAGTTAAAAGTTTAAATTAAAAATCTTCTTATTTTACCAGGCAAAGTAAGGGCTAAGAATTCCTCTCTAACACTTAACCTAGAAGACTAACGGCTTAACGTGACTTCCGAACCACGGGAGCGGCAGGGCAAACACTGTTAGTGGTTTTATCGAGAATCGAACCCGGCCCAACTGCGTGTCAAGCCAGCACCTTAGCTACGGCCGCTCCAAAGATGATGCAATACCAGGTTTGTTTATTAACTGAAACCAGACCAATGCAACGTGGATCGGATTCCACATAAAGCCGTAGATCTCTAGTTGTTAACAAGGGCTTTCTGATAAAAGGCCCTTTCTGATCATAAGTCAAACTCAGTTAGTAACCAGACTTCTCAAATCATTCGCACTCATATAATCATTCATATTCGGCTTAAAATTCGAACAAAAGTTGTACCGGCGCCTGAGTATAATTCTGATAGAGTGATAAATAAATAAATAGATTCTGAGTATAATCTGAGAAGTGCTGGGGATTTAAAACCATTGTTCAAATGCAGTAAAAATTTGTGATATTTCCGTTAAAACTCGATTTAATATTTCGATTACAAACAACCGCCATTGAGGATAAATCCCCTCTGCCTGGAATAATATGAGAGGGTTTGTTTCAGCTTGCGTTTTCTAGATTCCAAACTCACTTACCCAAATGACAGTTTCGTCGGCAGATTTATGGAGGCTCCACTTGCTGAAAGACAAATTTATAGAAATGCCGTTCTGATCGAAAATACATTTGAGTCAAGTTTCAGCTTGACGTATTTTTGATTGTACTGGGGCATTTTGAATTGTGTCGTTTGTATAATTTGAATTGAGATGAAGGCTCTTTTTCAAATTTAAAATATTCATTACTTGAAAGACATTTTTTTCCGTTTAATTACGTTTTTTAGCATTAATTATAAATTACTTAATCTCTATTTTACTTGATTCTAAATGGCAACGATCCTATAGTAAAATATGACGTAGTGTACTAATACAATGGGAAGGAAACATTATGTTTAATACCTGTATTTCTTATATTCTAACATATTTTTATATAGTCAATAGTCAATTTGTAATGCATTCTAATTGAACAACTAATTAAAACTCTACAAGTGGCTAAATTACTTAAGCTGAATGACAAAATGCAATTCAATGGTGAATTATAAACAGGCAAGAAGCTCGACAAAGGCATTTCAGTTAGTATGTAACGACAATGTGAGACATCGTCCATCCTTGGCCGAATATTACAGAACTGTCCCTCAACTCTACAAAGCCCAAAGTCAAGGATGGCACTTTGCCCAATGACGAGATAAGTCGGTTTATTAAACAACTTCAAGCCATAAAATCAAATGGCTTAAACTGAATTTAATGTCTCATTAAAAAATGTCGAAGTTTATATTCAGCTTTGGGTATATACTCATAAGTATATAATATGAACTTATTAGCTAAAATATGTCTTTCCAAATTGGATTCCTTCCTTATTCCTAAAAACTGCCACATTCATGACAATTTATAAAAAAAACTACATCCTTTCTCAGTACAAAATTATCGGCCTATCTATATTTCACCATTTATGATCAAGATCTTAGAAAAAAAGGAAAGCAAAGAACATTCCATTTATGAGGCAGATGTTCATTTTTTCAACAAACTGCTCAATACAAATAACATCATCGGAACGCCCAACTTTCACACAGCAAGACAGTTTTGGGCGAGTAACTTGAGATCACATATTTAGGAGCTGTAATGGGTAATTTCATTGATAGATGGAAATGTTTTGAAGGTACAAAATATGTATGTATGAAAGATAATGGTGTTAGAGATACGTTTGGAAATTTTCAGAAAATTGTACATGACGTTATCTTGAATTATGTTAATAATTAATACTTACTGCAATGATAATTTGGTCAAAAGAGGGTTTTAACTTTGGAAGTGCATTAGATTACTTCAGTATTTTTATCTGTTAAATTGTACGACTAGCCATTCATTGGTTTAGTGCGCCCATTAATGATAATAAATCAATCAATATTAAAGCTGCATATCCAATCCAGTGACTGCATAAAATGTTAACGATACCTAGAAATGCCGTTGCAGAAAATATCTGATTTTATTATTTCTAAGATTCAAATAAATTGCAAAATATACTTACAGTATAAATAAACAAATATACACAGCTTTGTATACTAACAATATGGTGGCAGATATATCCAGTCACCGCCAAAATACAAACGTCCAGAATGGTATTCATTTTTAATTGCATTTTAAAAAGTATTAAATTGTACATATTTAAATTGTGCAGCAAACATTTTTTGCTTGGCTTACTTTTTAATGTATTCATTGATCATATCACGCCATAAGAGAAAACAAAGAGAAAAGACGCCATAATTGTCACAATTATTTTGGAAGAATAGTGTTTGTAATTTGAAAATATATTTTGTTTAATGTATTCTACAATATTACATTTTACACTTTATTATATGTTATTGGACAAAATCACCATTCAGTCTAAATGCTCAATAAATACGAATAAGATTGTATTTATTTGTAATACAAATACACTGCAATATAAAAATACAATGGAAATAATAAATTTCAAAATAACAAACGATTCCTCACCGAACAATCACAGCCTGTAGCGGAAAACTGTGTTTAAAGAAAAATAACGAGAAACAGTGGGTTGCGAAACAAAACGATTTCAGCAACCAAATTGTATTTGTTTTACATTAACCCATAAAGTACGAACCACGGATGTTTGCGCACGTCATGTCGGGTCCCAAACCCTACAAAACGATCATAACTAGGGTCTGGTTCATACGAAATAACGATGTGAATAACAATAATAATGTAGACATTTATATCTGTAAACTTATTCTTATTTTAACGAAAATGACTCATGTAATTATAATATATAACAGGGGCCTTGTCGAGTTGTCGAACTAAAAAAACAGCGATTTGGGCACTCCAATTGTGCTTTATTGTGCCCTGATCACGAACACGGTAAACTTTTTACAATCGAACCATTATTAAGAACCAAAGCGCCGGAAATGTGCCGATTTCAGTAAGGTTACGAGCCTGTTAGGTCTGGTTAGGTTATGTTAGGTTTGTTTAGGTTTTGTAGTTTGGTAAGGTTGTTAGGTTTGGTTAGGTTTTTAATTAATAAATAGTCCCTTCTGAGCTAAGTAGAACTAAGAAAGTAACAATGACTACACTTGTTCATCTACACTATTCACACTCATTCACCACTCATATTCGCACATATCTCTAAGATCGGCGTCTTAGAAATGAAAAATGAACAAAATAACAATTGACGTGAACACTATTATGTAAGTCTCGTGTCTCCATGTTGGGTGTTAGTCAGAATCCGTGTGTTTTGTAGGGAAGTGAAGTAGCCTGTCACTTAGCTGGAGGTCAGAACAATGCGAAGTGGTTCGGAAAATCTACATTACGTAACGTCTTCACAAACCCAGTCAAGCTTATTGAAGCGTTAAGGAAAACAGATTTTAAAAATATAAAGAAAAAACATAAATCCTTCTATCATTAATGAATAAGCATCTGTAAAATAATAGTAGTTTTTATTTATTTATTTTTTTTTTTTTGAATAAAGTATTTAAGGCACAACGCCATCTGCGGGATTAGAAAGTAGTGGTTAAAAATACAGTACGTAAATTCACCCTTTTTAGTCCAAAACGTTTATTTAAATTTCAATCCATTTTTCTTTAATCATATCAGTACAGAAATATTTCTTTCTTTGTTTAATGTAATAAATGTTTTTTTTTAACTATTGTATAGAACAACAGAGTAGGAACACATTGTAATGCTTAATTAACACCTCAGGTCTTGGAACACTATTGTAAGAAACGACTGAGTAGGGCAACATTGTAATGCTTAATTAACAACCTCAGGTCTTAGAACACTATTGTAAGAAACGACTGAGTAGGAACACATTGTAATGCTTAATTAACAACCTCAGGTCTTGGAACACTTCTGTAAGAAACGACTGAGTAGGAACACATTGTAATGCTTAATTAACAACCTCAGGTCTTGGAACACTTCTGTAAGAAACGACTGAGTAGGAACACATTGTAATGCTTAATTAACAACCTCAGGTCTTGGAACACTTCTGTAAGAAACGACTGAGTAGGAACACATTGTAATGCTTAATTAACAACCTCAGGTCTTGGAACACTTCTGTAAGAAACGACTGAGTAGGAACACATTGTAATGCTTAATTAACAACCTCAGGTCTTGGAACACTTCTGTAAGAAACGACTGAGTAGGAACACATTGTAATGCTTAATTAACAACCTCAGGTCTTGGAACACTTCTGTAAGAAACGACTGAGTAGGAACACATTGTAATGCTTAATTAACAACCTCAGGTCTTGGAACACTTCTGTAAGAAACGACTGAGTAGGAACACATTGTAATGCTTAATTAACAACCTCAGGTCTTGGAACACTTCTGTAAGAAACGACTGAGTAGGAACACATTGCTTATTGTAAGAAACGACTGAGTAGGAACACATTGTAATGCTTAATTAACAACCTCAGGTCTTGGAACACTTCTGTAAGAAACGACTGAGTAGGAACACATTGTAATGCTTAATTAACAACCTCAGGTCTTGGAACACTTCTGTAAGAAAACGACTGAGTAGGAACACATTGTAATGCTTAATTAACAACCTCAGGTCTTGGAACACTTCTGTAAGAAACGACTGAGTAGGAAACACATTGTAATGCTTAATTAACAACCTCAGGTCTTGGAACACTTCTGTAAGAAACGACTGAGTAGGAACACATTGTAATGCTTAATTAACAACCTCAGGTCTTGGAACACTTCTGTAAGAAACGACTGAGTAGGAACACATTGTAATGCTTAATTAACAACCTCAGGTCTTGGAACACTTCTGTAAGAAACGACTGAGTAGGAACACATTGTAATGCTTAATTAACAACCTCAGGTCTTGGAACACTTCTGTAAGAAACGACTGAGTAGGAACACATTGTAATGCTTAATTAACAACCTCAGGTCTTGGAACACTTCTGTAAGAAACGACTGAGTAGGAACACATTGTAATGCTTAACCAACAAAACTAATCATTAGTTCTTAGGAAACTCTTTTAGAAAACGAGTGAGCGCGGCCACATCGTAATCTAGAACATGTTACTTTTGAGAAATAACAAACTATTCGAAACACGACGGCGTACGTGGAACAACCGTTACAAAATCCAATCAATATCACCCTCCGTTAGGGAGGTGTGGTATGGTGCGACACCAATCAAAACTGTATTTTGCAAAAGAATAATAAGGATCTTATTTTGATAGCTAATAATAAATAGCACATCTTATTTAAGTATTAAAAGCCTTTACAGTCTGCAGCACTACATTAATGAATCCTTGCAATGGGGAGTGTTATTTTTCATGTTTCCATTGAAGTCATAGTTGTACAAATTAGGGATTTACATATAAAACGGGTAGTAACAATGTTCGAGGCTTAATGACCGTAGTAATGAACTGTTTCGCCATCTTGAAAGTCGTTAGGACCGCCTCAGGTGTTCTTCGCTTCATTTGTCAGAACGGGAGAACTAAGACAGCGTCTGCCATTAAATGTTAAGTTTCCATTTTTTCTTCTTTTAAAACCACTTGTTATTTTTCCGAAGAACCCTTTCTAACAAATCGTTAATTTCTTTTTATTGTTACTCATAAATTTTATACAAATCGTCAATGGTCTGCGAATATGAATTTGGTAATAAATTTACTTACAAACAAAATGTAATTGTTGTTTTAGGAAAGGTTTACGAATAGGCCTATAAATATGTACAAATGAAGATAGCAACTCTACCGGTAGATTTAAAACACACTCACAGAATTCCAACCAATTTACGTTCTTCAAGGCATTTAAAGGGCAAGAACGTTAAAACTTTGGCATTTCAAATTAAAAAAGTAATGGAAATTGCCTATTTTTTATGCAAAACATTTACTTTAATACTTATTTTTTCATCATTTACTGAAAACAAAATTTAAAGTAAAAGTTCAGTATCATGAGGAATTTACATTCATTCCAAATGACGTAAGTAAAAATTGTGTACACGCACTTGACCACAGATAAAGGGTAAACAACCCCTCTATACAGCTACATCACAACGATGTAACACTGGATTGTATCGAAAACTGTTTCGAGATAAAATCATTTTAGCGGCTACATTGTAGTTAGGTTAAAAGTGTCATGCGTTAGTTAAATTTACCATCAGTTTGAATAAAGATGCAACATCTGACATGTTGGACACATTTGTTTGATTAAAGCTGCTAAAAAGACTCAAGTCTACAGGCTCAGGTTATTGATGTATATTTTGAATTGTAGATTCACCTGTTAAATAACTCTGACGGAGATAATTCTGTAATCTCAACTAAAGGAAGAATTGTAGAGGAGCGATTGTTTACAATACGCTTAGCATTTTTTTAGATTTAAGGAAAACCAATGCATTATGTAATTACATACTTAAAAAGCCAAATATCATTGAATGGCTGATAAGTTTTTAAAAAATATAAGGCTTTGGACCATAAAATAGGCACACATAATCTTTATATGCTCTGTATGCGCACTTAGAAAGGATTTAAAAATATTTTCTCTCAAAGAGCCAAAATAAGGCAGATGACAAATATACCAATACAGGTCGATCAGAGCCTTTGTTGTCATTCACAATACTAATGAGAGAGCTTAGGACGGTGCAACTTGACATAAGAGGGTGTTTTTTTTTAACAATGTAAGCGTGCAATGTGAAGAAATATAACAAACTTATACGAGCGAGGTAAGACGAGAGTAGCGAGTTATGGGGAGTAGGGGTGTCCCCTAGTGATTACAATAATCACACTTAACGAATTCAGACAATTTAAACTATAAAATATAATATTTAGTACAGATCTGATAACGGTGGTTAGTTAGTGGGTTTAAAGAATAAAATATTGAAAATGGAATGTAAAAATTTATATGAATGAATAAAACCAGTTAATACAGATAAATATATCGGAAAGTTAAAATGGAATGAAATGAACTAAATTAGAAGGAGGACAGTGTCAACAGTTGCTTCTCGCTTCTGACTTGACACTGTCCCCTTCCCCCGGAGGGTAGAGGGTCTGGGGTTCTGACCTTCACCAGCCATGGCGAAGACCCAACATTCATTATTTCATATTTTTATGTTAGGACAGTACAACGTACTCCAATGCTCCCCCCCACCACCACCAAATCAGGTATACAGGTGACAGCGGCAGATTCTTAAGAGTTATCTATTTCTGAACCATCTCGATCGGTAATCCAGTTATTTAGTTTAGATATTTTTTTTTTATATTGGAGCGATAGGAGATTTGCAAACTTACCTTAGAAGACAAGTCCACTAACACCATAGTAGTAGTAACTTGTTAGTAGACTTGTCTTCTAAGGTAAGTTTGCTGATGTCCTATCTCTCCGATCGTACTTAAATCCTGGCATGGTGCCTTTAACCTAACCTAAAATTAGTTTAGATATTGTGTAGTCCACATCATACAGAGACACAGAGACTGGAGAGTACGACTTGTCGTAGAGAGATAAGAGGTACTACAGAAAGGGTCCAGAGAGCAAGACTACTGGTGTCAACACAGAAGGGAGGAGGGGGGGTGAGAGGGGGTACGTAGACTAGCCAAGGGGAATGGATAGTAATACAAAACCGTTATTTCCAAAAAATGGTAGCTAATTATTCCAACGCTGTTTAGTTATTATATGCTATTAATTTTTAAATATAAAAGGAGTTTTTTTAACCACAGTACAATTATAATTTTAAAAATTTACGATTTTCGTAATTTTATGAACTTGGAATAATAATAACTAGTGTCCAAAAAGTGGACCGAACTACAATTACGAAAAAATAACACTGCATACAATAAATATTACAACAAACTGCTAAACGACAGCTAGAACTGCAAAATGAAATAATGGAATTACGACAATAAGGAATAGAAAACTATAACTACATAGTCATCAGAACTTCACTTATGTAGATTCAATAACTTAATTAATTAAACTATGAAAACTTATTTCAATACTCACAACTTGTGGTACAAAGGCTCACCTGAAAAATAAAATACCATTTTGTAAGAAAATAATATCAATGTAGGTGTTAATATTAAACATTAATATGTGTATTTAATATGTACAGAAATAACGAAATGACACAAGTTAAAAATAATTAGCAAATATGTGTTTTTAAATCAAAGTAACATTTCGGAATTAGTTCATTTCATGAACATCCTTGAAATCATCAATGAAAAAATAAAAGAACTGGAAATAAAATCTTAATGTGCGTTTATTTAAAAATTGTCATTCATATAACACCTTAATTTTAAAATTTCAGCTCTTAGCAGGGTAACAGATTTACACATTGTGGTCTGCACGTTTGGCCTCATTTCCTGGACACACTTCGTCTATCATATTTTTAATACAAGTACAATTGTTTAAATTGATTTTCATGTTACGAAAGCTTTTGGTGAAAATCTAAGCTAACTAGACTTTGAAAGTTGTACAGTGTGTCACAAAAAATGTGTCCTTGGTATCTATTTTCAGATTCAACATTTAATTTTTAAAAAAATTAAAGATTACACATTTTTTTAAAGAATGTTGCCCTGTTTTGCCTCCATAGGGTTTATGTATAAAAAAATCAATAACTTGATTATGGGCTGACTGACTTCAAACTTTGCAACACTCTTAACATTAACATTAAAAAAAAAATAGCCATTAAGGACTTTAAAAGTTTTTGTTTGTTTTCAAGGTATTTTAAAAACATTTTACACGGACACATTATGAAATAGCTAAGGAATGCTAGAAGTGTGCAACATTTTAAAGCCAATCTGTAAAACTATTAAACCATTTATTATTATTTATTACGTGCAAAATACAAAAGGACAGGGCACTAAACGGAGAGGAATTCGAAAAAAAAATATCCCTAAGTTTTTGCTTTGGGACCAAGCGGGCGATCTATCGCCCGCAAGTACTATGCGAAAACGACCGTGCGGGCGATTCATCGCCCGCCGAGATATATGCGAAAATGACCGCGCGGGCGATCCGTCGCCCGCTCAATGTTTTTAATATATTTTATGTTACAGAGGTTAATGTTTATCAAAGTAACTGGTATATATGTTTAGTAATAAGTTCAGAATATTGTGAATCATTCGTGATTACTGTTGGTAACACTGTTTGTAGTGTTGGAGGGAAATGAAAACAATAATACAACTGCATCATAAGTTACAGTCGTGTTGAGTCGTCTGCCTGGAGTTTGTTTATATGCGAATGCTTACTGTGATTCTTTCGTTATTATTAGGGTTTGAGTAAAACGTTGTGTTTTCTTAGTAAATTGAGTTGTGTAGAACAAGTTTAGTGTTTGTTTGAAGTGATATTTTGTGTGACACTCAACAATGGAGCGAGAAAACCTTAGGACTAGTGAGTTAGATAGGGAACTGGCAATGTCAGATGACTCTGATCAAAGTAACTTTACTTTGTCTGATATTTTTGGTGACGATTCTGATTCCGATCCACATTACATCCCTGATCAGTCTACTTCTGTTTACAATTTGTCTTCAACCGACAGTGAAAATGAGGTAAGGAGTCAGACTAGGCCTAGAAATCAGCAGAGAAGGAGGCCTGTACCTAGGCCTAATAACAGTAGGCAAGTTTTGAGTGATAAAGCATAAAAATTCAAAAACCTTGTAAATAGTATGTGTAAATATTTGTTCTAAGTGTTATTGTGTAATTTAGACTGTTCTCCAGTGACCAGAATCCAGCTTTGAGTGAGTACCTAATCATTTACTGCATGTTAGTTGTATACTTTATATTTTAGCAAAAAACCCGTAGTTTACAGTATTTTATATATTTATTTATTTCTCAAGTAAATTTTACTGTACATAAATAAAACTTTGCACTTTATCAGAAAACTATGTTCTAAACATAATGAGCAGGTTTCCAACGATAAAAATATTTCTAGTTTCAGAGCTATAGTACAATAGATTTGTAAATATAAAGATATAAAAATATATTTCTATTTATTTTTATTTTTTAAATTTTTTTTATGTGTGTATATGAAATTACTTTATGCTAGTACTGTAGTACATTGCTTTGCCTAAAAAATGACACTAAAATCATGTCTCTATCTTTATTGAAAGTTATTTTCTAAAGAGTTTCCCGAAATCCTACAAAATGCCCTTTTGAGGGACGGTCTTTTTCAGCTGGTGCTATGTTATATCACTGATAAAAAAAAAAAAATGTCACACAAAAAATGCCCATAAAATTAATGGTCCTAAAAGGGTTTTAAATTAGCTGTAGAATCAGAAAATAAACAGCCAGAATAAATAAACTGTATAAACATTTTGGAGAGGTTTTCACCGATTCGTATAATTTAACATTTGTATCAACAACGCCAATTTAAGTAGGATTGGATTACAAATGACTGTGATTTTGTGGGTAAGTTAAGTAGCCTTTGTTACAAACTAAAGCCGACTTATCCTTAGAAAGTGTCACTAATTAACTAGTCCAATAACCAGAGAGCAGCCGGAACCGCCAGCTAACACCTCTCAACATTCGTTTGACTCGGTTTCTCGATCCGATTAAATTATATCCAGGTCTTTATTTCCACTTTCAAACGTCTAGCTGCACTTTATAAATAAACAACTCACTCAGTGAATTCGTGAAGAACGTAGCCAACAAACGAGCAGGTGACTTGGAATGAATATAAACAATTTGTTAACTCGGCCCAGTTTATAAAATAGTATAATAAAATTGTGGTAAAGAACTGATTAAATCCTAAAACTTGTCAGGACCAACCTGTTGTAGTTTAGATGTCAATATCGTTCATTCCGCTGTGTAAAGGCCAAATGTGGAATAATCGTGCACTATGTAGATTCTGGATAGTATTGGATAGACAAATTAAATCCCTTGAACGCATCCATAAGGACCGTCTGCATTACCATAAAATATACAGTGTCCCTATACTACGTACCATACTGAAGGATATGATTCCTTAGATCAAAATAAAACAAAAATCCTGTTAACATAGGTCCAAAAACGTTTCAATAACCAGCTAGCCATAATATCTTCAATAAAAATTACTCAACTAAAAAACTGACCGAAAACTTAAAACTGTCCAACATAATAAAAAATATCGATTTGATACGGTTATAATTTTATTAATAGCTAACCTTTTTAATTATTAAATAAACAATAACACCAAAACTAGTCTTTTTTTTTTTTTTTTTTTTTTTTTATTATATGTGTAATATTTAATTTTAAATTTCATTACAAATCTAACATCTTGTTTTTGAAAATCGTATGATAAATAGTACTAATTGCGATGAGTTTTTTAAGACACCACCAGTGTGGTGGAAGTGAGATGGAGAACTACCCCACGAGTCATTCCACTTAAAATTTGTTACGGCAACTAGGAACACGGCAGACCGCGGGATGGCAGCGCAGTAACAAGCACCGCCCTCTACGTCATTAGTAGCAATGGCCATAGGTTGGTATGATTAACACTAACAAATCAAGCTTAGATTGATTAAATTAAATCATCATTTATAACTAATAAACTAACCATATTAATAATAAATAAATAATAATATAACAGAAGGAATAATAAAGAAAACAATAAATAACAATTACACAAACTTGTACAGTTCATTAGGTTTTTTCCTGTTTAAGGCTGTTGTGGAGGTTGGGCACGCCAGTGATGTGCGGCACCTGATTGGTGTTACGTGCCCCTCCGCTGCTAACCATATATGCGCTAAATATAAAACGTAGGTCTGTTTTCTGTCCGTCCCAAGTACAGTAATATTACATATTTATAAGTAATTCTATGCACAAAACTAAGGTTTGCTCACTAAGGAGACCTTAATGTTGACTAATGATGGATGCCTAAAGGTTAGTAATTGTGTAGCCAGAGGGCGGTAGCTAAGTGGCTGATCGTTAGCACCCACCCCTCTGTAGTATCATGGCGGTAACACAATACACTGTCCGTTCTCTAATCAAAATGGTCCTTACATTTGCATTTATCATTTCATTATGACCGGGAGAATACCGTATGTGAACAATGGGACCAACACCATCGACGTTTTTCTAATGACCTAACTCTATCGACCTGTTTCAGTCTTACAAACCTTTTACCAAAGACAAAACAAAGACAAGTGTCTGCGTGAATTATTCACACTCCACTTCTCCGCTGGCTCAGCGTTCTCGCAACATGTCGTTGTATTGTTCTGCTGCAGACATCGTCCCGTCTCTTAGTATATTTATTTCTTTACAATAAAGATCGGAATATTTTGTCAGCAAACTTTTACAATAGAAGTTTAGTGGTCTGGTGCGACGGTTGAGAAACTTTGGAACGGGTTCGATTTTTTTGCGACTACCAGACTGAAACAATACGAAGCAGAAAAACACAAACTCTAAATCAATGTAATATTTTAAATATGTATTCAAAGTTAATATTAATATATAAAATTTTTAAATATTTAAAATTAAGTACTGTAGTAATAATTAATCACTCGATTTTTAAAAGAATATTTTTTTAAATTATGTCTCACATCACTTTTTTAAAGTTATTTAGCCCATTCCCCATATATTACTACTCTCTGCTTATCAGACAAGGTAAGTGGGTAAATATTACTGTATAATAACGTCCAGGCCAGGATTCAAATCTACGCTAACTCTAAGTCAGGTTCAACGTCCAGACGCCTAAAACCACTCGACCACTGGCTCTCCAAAATTTAATTAATTTAATAATCATGTAAAATGTGTCTATTTATATTTAAAATATTTAACATTTCAAGATATTAATAGAGGATTTCTACGTGATTATCATAACAATAAAGTTAGATGAATAGCTTTTTATTAATTACTAGGGGACACCCCTGCACGCTTCGCGTGCCAACCCCGACGCTCACTACGCTCGATACACCTCGGCCTTCGGCCTCGGCATGTAACTATTCAATACAAAAATCGGTATATTAACTATATAACGTAAAATTACAATATTACATTTCGGTACAGTATCTCACTCACACTAATTGCTTTGCCACCTATTTAGCCTATTTCAAGAGTGTTCATTTCATTTATTTTTGTTTAACAGCTGAAGATTAAACTCATAGTAAAATATTAAATAGTATAATGTCAAACATTCAAAATAGACATGTTTATTTATTTACAAAACAGCTGTTATTAATTTACTAAAATCAACCCAATGTTATCCTTATGGACCAATCTTTTAAGGGTGCTTTATACCCCTTAGGAGTACTTTATCAAGATGAAAATACTTTAGTTGTCATATTTAAGTTCTAAAGAAACAGTGTACAAAATTTCAGCTCTCCACCTAAATGGGAAGTTGGAGAATTAGTGATGAGTGAGTGAGTCAATCAGTGAGGGCTTTGCCTTTTATTTATTTATTTTATTTATTGCTTTTACGACCCTATTGGATCACTTTAGTTCAAAACTTGTAGTCGTCCTTAGCTGTTTCATTTGTTTGGCTGTCTCTTCTTTCTTTTTAGCCCATATTTTTTTTAGCCGTTCCGATCTTCGTCTTCTTTCCTCCTCTGAATATACCACATTTCGTCTTGGTCTTGGTTTGTGCGTGAGTGTTATTGTGTTTGTTTTTACCCATTCGCTGTATTTCTGTGATTTTGTTACGAGATCCTCCTTCAAGATTCCTAGTTCTTCCATGTCCTTCTGCACTTCTCTCACCCAGTTTGACTTGATTTTTTTATTCCAGTAAAAGTCGATCAGTCGTTTAGCTAGTCTAGTGTCTTCCGTTCTCAATATGTGTCCTAGGAATGATATCCTTTTCCTTCTGAAGAATTCTGTTAGTGGAGTGATTGTTTTATAGACGGTTTCGTTTGGGATTATTCTCCATTGACCTTCCACTAGGTTCTTCTTGTTTATACACTTTCTTATTATCCTTCTTTCTAATTTTTCTATTGCTTCTATCTCTCCTATTTTGTAAGGTCCGGAGATTGTCTCGCATGTGTATTGTATTTCCGGGAGAATTACCGTTTGGTAATGTCTGATTTTGGTTTTTGTTGATAAGCATCTCTTATTGTATATGTTTTGAGTTGTGAATAGAGACTTCTTCAGTTTGTCAATTCTTTCTTTCCAGTTGATTTTCTCGTTATTGTTGTGTGTTATTGTTTCCCCCAGATACTTGAATTTTTTCACCAGTTCTACTTTAGTGTTAAAAATTGATATGTGATCAACGCAGAGAGGATCCCTGACCATGATTTTGGTCTTTTCGAATGAGATTTTTAGTCCAATTTTCCCAGCTATCTCTTCTAGTGTCTCAATTTGCGTTCTTGCCTCTTTTATGCTGTTTGCTAACAAAGCCAAGTCGTCCGCAAAACCTAAACAGTTCACTTTGATTTTCGTTCCTACTTTTATTAGTTCTGGGTTAATCTTCCTCCATTCTCTCATCAGATATTCCAGTGCGCAGTTAAATAAAATTGGGGACACTATTTTAATAAAATTAGCTTTGCCTTTTATATATATAGATTTATATTTCCTGTATTATTGACTACCAAGTCAGTACACCAATATAAGATAGTACTAAACCAATTCTCTTACGCAATTTTGTAATTAAATAACATTCAAATTGGTTTTTAACTATACGCGTTTTTTTTCACAATAAGTTATCTCCTCCTTCAGAAACAGTCTACGACAAAATTGAGTGTTTGCCCCTTCGTGAAATTTTCAAAAAGGAAAACAAAAATATACTATTTCATGTCCTCATTTAACTTTCTTTAAACATGACAAAGTTCTTTAATTTTGAAAATCAAAATTGATTGTTTGAATTATGTTTTCTCACTTGACACGTCAATAAGCTAGATAATTAGAAGCATGCATTATAAATTTCAAATTAAGAATATAAATCCTGTTTTAAGGCAGGATAGCTATTTTTTTATTGATTCTTAATTGTATTCATTCCAAAGCGTATATAATTTAGTTCATACATTTATTTTTAACAATAAACGAACATGTTGTCAGGTATTTTGTCGTGTTGAATTACGGCTGTGTTTAGTTTTCCAAGTTTTGTTCTTCAGCAATAAACAATTGTATTATTTTTATTACTAGATAGTTACCTCTTTTACTAACACTATCAAAAAGTATTTTTGGGTTGATTTCTATACAATAAACCCGGCTACGCTTTGCTCTGGCTTAGTCTGATATTAAATATTAGGGATATCATTATTGGCTTTAGTAGATAGAAAAAGAAAGGTTGACTGTTTATTTGATTTTATCTGAAATTAAGTTACTTTTCACAAATAAACAATCATCTGGTCACAGAAGTAAACTTATAGGATATGATTTAGATATAATATGCGCAGCTGGTCACAGGACTACTTTTTTTCAGCACTGACATTTATTTTCATTGGTGATACGTAGGTAGGTCGGGAAATCTTTGAAATTCCCTGTTCCCAGTTACAATTTTAGGAAATAAACATTTTAAAAAACACTCTTGTATATAAATGCAATGTTGTGTAAAAATGTCAAGTGAATCCATTCACTATTTTTATAATTTAATGTACACAAACATACGAAATGCTTATTTTGTTATATAATAGATATATATTTAATTTACATGAAAACGACATTATTTGAAACGGTTTGATAATTAAGTGTATAATATTACTAAAATTCAATATTTAAAATGTTAAAATATTACTTTTATGAAAGAGTTTGTATTTTTCCGCTTCGTATTTGTTTCAAGTATCCCCCAGTCTGGTAGTCGCAAAAAAGTGGAACCATTTCCAAAGTTTCAACCGTCGCACCAGACCACTAAACTACAGTTGTAAAAGTTTGCTGACAAAATATTTCGATCTTTATTGTAAATAAATAAATAAACTAAGAGACGGGACGATGTCTGCAGCAGAACAATACACAACGACATGTTGCGAGAACGCTGAGCCAGCGGAGAAGTGGAGTGTGAATAATTCACGCAGACACTTGTCTTTGTTTTTTCTTTCGTAAAAGGTTTGTAAGACTGAAACAGGTCGATAGAGTTAGGTCATTAGAAAAACGTCGATGGTATTGGTCCCATTGTTCACGTACGGTATTCTCCCGGTCATAATGAAATGATAAATGCAAATGTAAGGACCATTTTGATTAGAGAACGGACAGTGTATTGTGTTACCGCCATGATACTACAGAGGGGTGGGTGCAACGATCAGCCACTTGGCTACCACCCTCTGGCTACACAATTACTACCCTTTAGGCATCCATCATTAGTCAACATTAAGGTCTCCTTAGTGAACAAACCTTAGTTTTGTGCATAGAAATGCTTATAAAAATAAGACATAAGCCATTTATTTCCTTTTTGATACACAATATACATTGGAATAGTCACTGTATATAGTTATCTATAAACAAAAACATTTTTTAATAAAATAATAATTCTAGTCCAAATCCATATTGTATTTACTCTAGTGACACTATATCAGCATTAAGAAATTCTTCAATTGAGAGGTGTTTACATTAACTTTAAAAAAATCTGTTGACCTTCTTAAAAAAATATTATTTGGTATAATATTAATATGTCCTTCCGTAACATACTGCATTAATTATTTTACAAGTCATTTGATGATGCGATCGTTCACATTTATTGGTATTATGAGATGGATATAACATAACATTCTGCCTTGTATTGTAGATTATATTGTAAAGATTTTTGAAAACATATATATTTTTTAACTAAATATTTATAAACTTCAAAACTATACAGACTTGGAAGTGTTAAAAATGTTCTTGATATAAATGAAGGTATTCAATTGGATCTGAGTGGTTTCTTGAATAATATTCTTATTGCTTGTTTTTAAATGTTGAAAATCCTATTAAAGTTGTCTAGTCCTATGCCGGCCCAAGCAATTAACCGAAAATGAAAATATTCGTGACTTTACGATCGACACAAAATAGTCGTGACTTTACGGTCGTTACAAAATAGTCGCTACTTTACGATCGTCACAAAAAGCGTAAAGGGACAGTGTTTTTAAAATACAAAAATTTGACGATATATTATATCAAGATGAATACAATTAGACAAGATCGTTGTCTGAGTCACCGTTGACCGAGGTGTCTGAACGACTGAGCGCCGGACAACACCCGCGGCAGTTACTGCACATCCTACCGGACCTGAACACGAGTACACTAAAGACCGCCTTTAACCTAATGTATACTCACCTGAACACGTGTGGTATTGACGAGTTGTCTGAGTCACCGTTGACCGAGGTGTCTGAACGACTGAGCGCCGGACAACACCCGCGGCAGTTACTGCACATCCCACCGGACCTGAACACGAGTACACTAAAGACCGCCTTTAACCTAATGTATACTCACCTGAACACGTGTGGTATTGACGAGTTGTCTGAGTCACCGTTGACCGAGGTGTCTGAACGACTGAGCGCCGGACAACACCCGCGGCAGTTACTGCACATCCCACCGGACCTGAACACGAGTACACTAAAGACCGCCTTTAACCTAATGTATACTCACCTGAACACGTGTGGTATTGACGAGTTGTCTGAGTCACCGTTGACCGAGGTGTCTGAACGACTGAGCGCCGGACAACACCCGCGGCAGTTACTGCACATCCTACCGGACCTGAACACGAGTACACTAAAGACCGCCTTTAACCTACAAGCTACTATGTATACTCACCTGAACACGTGTCTGGTATTGACGAGTTGTCTGAGTCACCGTTGACCGAGGTGTCTGAACGACTGTGCGCCGGACAACACCCGCGGCAGTTACTGCACATCCCACCGGACCTGAACACGAGTACACTAAAGACCGCCTTTAACATAATGTATACTCACCTGAACACGTGTGGTATTGACGAGTTGTCTGAGTCACCGTTGACCGAGGTGTCTGAACGACTGAGCGCCGGACAACACCCGCGGCAGTTACTGCACATCCTACCGGACCTGAACACGAGTACACTAAAGACCGCCTTTAACCTACAAGCTACTATGTATACTCACCTGAACACGTGTCTGGTATTGACGAGTTGTCTGAGTCACCGTTGACCGAGGTGTCTGAACGACTGTGCGCCCGACAACACTCGCTGCAGTTACTGCACATCCCACCGGACCTGAACACGAGTACACTAAAGACCGCCTTTAACCTACAAGCTACTATGTATACTCACCTGAACACGTGTCTGGTATTGACGAGTTGTCTGAGTCACCGTTGACCGAGGTGTCTGAACGACTGTGCGCCCGACAACACTCGCTGCAGTTACTGCACATCCCACCGGACCTGAACACTTTGCCGTCCTGTCGAACACTTTTGACAACACTGAACACTTCCACTCTACCACACGCTGAACACCTTGGTGGGGATATTGTAACTTGGTGCGAATAGTTTACATATCAACAACTGTTAAAAGGGCACTTTAGTGTGGGTGAAACCTAAAGTGGAACACTCCGAGTTACTGTGTGGAACCACAGAGAAGAAAGAAACATAGATCGCAACCATTAGTGCGCTAAACGTGTGTGGAGTCGTTATTTCTCCAGTAGGACCCTGTCAGTCCCTCCTTAGTCCCTATTCCCCCCAAATTATCAAGGCTAAATATAGTAATTATTACTGCAGATGTCTAAAGATGTTTATTAACTGTTATCTATTAATAACTGCCTCTAGAGCGATCGCTGAGGCCATAAGAAAGCGACTTCAGTTTATTTTTTCTCTGTGGTGGAACTTAAATATGTTATTCTTATATTTTAAATGTATTAAGATGAGTTTCTGCAACAGGTATTTTCTATTGCATATATATAAAGACGCCAGTGTTAAACCAATTTTTCTAAAGTACAGTATTAATTACTAAATGTTGGGTGAAACAATATTACGAAATATTGCTGTATATCACAAAAGGTTCTTAATAACAAATGAGCAAAATATATTTAAACAAGATAATTGTTTATTCGCAACTAAATTAATCCAAGAAGAGAATATCAGTTATTTAATATCGTGGATTTTAATAGTATTACATTCCAAACACCATTATAAATGAGAGTACTTGATTAATTTTGCGATTCCAATTGTTAGTTTAAGCACTGAAACGTAATTTAAAACACTCTTCGAACTGTAGATAATTTTATGATAAAATGTCACGCCCGGAATCAATTTAACCAATTAAATAATTGACCAATGCGTTTATAACTAGCTTAGTAAACAAGTTAACATACTAATAAAAACGTTACTTAGTTTCCTCATAAATCAAACATGCCAAAATGTTCATCATTTATGAAAAAAATAATGTTTCATAACATGAAAAATGTTAAGGTTTCATTTAACACAAATGGAAATGTAACTACACATAATTATTTGAGTGATTTATTATAATAATAATAACCTTTATTGTATAAAACCTCAAATGAGGTATTACATTGTTGTAAAATAACAAAAAGTTTAATTAAATTTATATACATATTAAAGTTGAATTTTAAAGAAGTCTTCAATTTTTAATAAACACTCTTCTAATAAATAATTGCGTAGTTTTACTTTTTTTATTTTTATTTTACACTTCTAGATTTCTTATTTGCTAAGACAATTTGTTGAATAATTTAATAACCGTAAGTTAACATTTGTTGTTGTTGTAGAGTATTTACATTGTTCAACTTTTATTTGATTTGAATTTCTTGTTCTTATGTATATTTTTGTTTTAAGGGAAATTGTAAAGATAATTTTTTTGTGTACATTGATTTTCATATATAAATGGTAAAGGAAGAGTCATAACATGTAATTTCTTATTAATATAGGTTGGAATGGATTTTTAAAAGATACTCCACAAATTAGTCGAATTGCTCTTTTTTAATTTTAAATAATTTAATTGAGTTTGATAGCTGTCTCCATAATATCAATATACTATATATTTGTGCGTAGTAAATTTGTAGAAGTAAATATCACTATCATTATATTTGAATCTTGTTAGACAATAGATACATTTATTAAGATTTTTTATCATATAATCCACATGATTATTCCAAGATAGATTATAATCAAGGAAAATTCTATTGGATTGATTTTAAGGTCAAGTCTCAATTTATGTAAGTAAAATGTATGTCATGTACTTAAATGTTACTTATTATAAGTAAGTAAAATTTATCAAGTTATTGACTTTACAATACTACGAGGCATTCAAATTACAGTAAAATGCGTGTGCAGTATACAAATTATACATAAAAACTTGTAAAAATTTAACGACAAATAAATATACAGGCCTCGATATTTATATAGGTCATAAACGCTGTAACTCTAGTCTGATAGAGGAAATTAAATGTTTATTTAGTGCTCTGTGGACAAACACATTCGACTTCAGTCCCGAGGGAGAGAAAGGGCAAAGGGTAACCTTTAAAATACCTTTACCCTATTCAGTTCCATTTGATGATTTAGTAAACTATATTTACTGAATATTATGATAACAAATTGCTACCAAAACCATCCGAATTCGTTTCATTGGTTAGGTAGGTGAGCCACAGATTGCCGAATGATATCGTAGGTTAGGTGGGTGAGCCACATACAACCATACGTGTTCTTTGGTTAAGTGGGTGAGCCACAGACAGCCGTATGAGATCGTAGGTTAGGTGGGTGAGCCACGGACAGCCTAATGTGTTCTTTAGTTAGGTTGGTGCACCACATACAACAATACGTGTTCTTTGGTTAAGTGGGTGAGCCACAGACAGCCGTATGAGATCGTAGGTTAAGTGGGTGAGCCACATACAGCCGTATGAGATCGTAGGTTAAGTGGGTGAGCCACATACAGCCGTATGAGATCGTAGGTTAAGTGGGTGAGCCTCACAGACAGCCGTATGTATTATTTAGTTAGGTTGGTGCGCCACATACAACCATACGTGTTCTTTGGTTAAGTGGGTGAGCCACAGACAGACGTATGAGATCGTAGGTTAGGTGGGTGAGCCACGGACAACCGTATGTGTTCTTAGATTAGATGTGAGCAACAGACTACGTGATCGTAGATTAGGTGGGTGAGCCACTGACAAGTTCTTAGGTTAGATGGGTGAGCCACGGTCAGCCGTATGTGATCGTAGATTACGTGGGTGAGACGCAGACAACTGTATGTGTTCTCAGTTTAGGTACGGAAGCAAAATCTCGGTTTTACATAATCCTGTTTTGAACATTTTACCTAACTTGTAATATTTTATCCTTTAGTTATATTAAGTACTACTTATTTTGTGTTTCGTGGCGTATATAACGAGGATACTCACCCTTAACACCGAACCCTCATTACAGGGTGAATAACACTCAAACATCCTGGGGGAACCTTGTGATGTACCCAGTTACGTTCACCAAGTACATTTGTAATCACCCCTTGGGGAAGGTAAGAGTTGAGCATGAACATTGTTCAACGGGTGTATTTTCAGTAGCTTCGAAAAATGTTGTCGGCACTGGTGGTGCAGTGCTGTAATCCAGCTACATGGGGACAAAGTGTTTGGGAGATTGTAGACGATAGGTTCCATGCATGGTCCTTTTAATACTAACATCGCGTCCGCTTGGTGGTTGCTATCAGCGTGGACACTACTTGAGAAGTCTGGAGTGTCCATGTTGGGTGGTAATCATTGTGCGGATGTTGTGTAGGGGAGATAACTGAGTATTAGGCTTGTCAATTAGCTGAAAATCAGACCAGCACTACGTGGTTCGGATTTCACGTAAAGCTGTAGGTCCCTTAGTTGCCCTGGCTGTTGGGCTATTAATAAATTGCCCTTTCTGAGGAACAGTTGAACTCAGTTAGTAACCAGACTACACTCATCCACATTCATCCTACACTCATATAACCATTCATATTCGCCTTAAAATACCAACAACGTTGTGTCGGCGTCTTATATGTAATAGTAATAATAGTAATGTAATTAAGTCTCAACACAATTAAATTGTTGAAGCAAAATTCCAAGTTAATCATGATCATTTCATTCAAGTTTCATTCAAGTTTGTTAGATTATATAGTTAAACATAACTACTAATCAAATATTACAAGGATGTCACTCAGTTGAGGGCTCTAGAGAATTCAGTTTTAGATTTCACGAAACTAGAAGTAGCAAGAGCCTGCCTCACTAACACACACGACGTGACTACCTCCCTTCTCTCATCTTCACTGTGTCCGCCTGCCTCACTAACACACACAACGTGTCTACCTCCCTTCTCTCATCTTCACTGTGTCCGCCTGCCTCACTAACACACACAACGTGTCTACCTCCCTTCTCTCATCTTCACTGTGTCCGCCTGCCTCACTAACACACACAACGTGTCTACCTCCCTTCTCTCATCTTCACTGTGTCCGCCTGCCTCACTAACACACACAACGTGTCTACCTCCCTTCTCTCATCTTCACTGTGTCCGCCTGCCTCACTAACACACACAACGTGTCTACCTCCCTTCTCTCATCTTCATTGTGTCCGACTGCCCCACCCCGCAAATTTACAAAAGGGCATAATTCTCTTATTTATATAAAACTCAAGCAATGGAAGTTTTAATACATATTATCAGCCGACAGCCCGACAGTTTTCATACATTAATCTACTCTTTCAGCTAAAGAATTATACAATTTTCAACTGAACTTTTGTACAGATCTCATTTGTAGAAAAATAGTTTTACTTTCACTATATTGGCTAGTACATAACTTTTGTCCACTACATTCTTAAAATGTTGATCAAATATATCACACGGTTACTTAATGATTTATGTACCTGTAGTCTTCCTAGAAAGACCAAATTAGCCACTTTAGGTCGTCATACCTCCATAAAGAAATTTGATTCATTTTTTCTTCGACAAACATATTAATTATAAGAGACACGCGTTTTAATTTAAAAAATTTCAAAATAATTTTTGATTAAATGACACACCCTTAAATGAGTTGGGTTCATTTTTAATTTTTAAATTTACGAGTATTTCGTTTATTACCTTCTGTAATTTCTTGGTTGAGGTATTTTGCTATTTTGTGCTAAAGTTGATTAAATGCAGACGATAAGTTAAAATATTTATATTTAGATCCACATATCTAACATGCAAAATGATGCTAAATATACTACACAGGGTAAAATGATTCTAAATATACTACACAGAGTAAAATCAAAGTTTGCAGGGAATTCTTGGTGTAATACAGTCAAATGACTTTCAGTTCAGTGATAAATGATGTCCCGGCCGGTAATCGAGTTCCTCCAGGATTCTATCACCACCCACTCCCACAGGAACTCCCAACAATCTGACAGGCGATGGTGGGGAGTGGCCCAACTACGTCATTAACTAGTTTTCAGTTATCAACCTCAAAACACAAATGTTATAAGATTTTTTTTTATTTAGGTTTTATTCGTTGAAATCCTAAAACGTACGGTAGAAGATAGGGTGTAACTTACATTGAAACCATATTTACAAAAGATTCTCAAAATATCGACAATCGAAAAAATTTGACGAAATATTAAATTTCATTCCAAATGTGATGTATTTAAATCTTTAGTCTTTTGCATAATTTTACGGCACTTCTAAGTATTGTCAAAGATTGTCGAACTAAAGATATAGTTATAATATTTGATATTATAATGACCCCCTATAGGTACGAAATTTCCGGTTACGACACAAAGAAAAAAGAAACAGATGTCGCATCCAATAGAGCATGGAATGTGTGTCGAGTAGTTATTTATCCAGTTTTTCTTGCGATGAAGAGGCTAGCACCTTGTCAGTCCCTACTTTATCTTCCCCCCCCCCCAAATGCTCTAGAATAAACGTATTAATTATTGCTACACATGTATTAAAAAGCGACATCTGTTTCTAATGTCTCTATGGTTACGGTCAATAAGGGAAGGGCAAAGATTAATAAACGTTGGTTAAAGTCATCATCCTACGACTCTCCCAAGGCTAAGTCGAGAAGAATATTTTAAACGCATTTCGTTATATCAATTTCATCTGAAATTGTACACTAATCTTTTATTTTTACTTTTGGGAATTTATAGAACTCATTATATTTCCTTTTTATTGTATCGCCTTTTACACATAAAACATAATTGATTTACAAAAAGTAAACGTTAGGTATCCTCCCTCGGCTTGCACATATGTATATACATGTGCATACTCTTTTTGAGTCTAAACGAGTGCATTCTCACTAAGAAAAGCTAATTAATCACTTCTTTCTTTAAAGCACCAATTTTACAAACTTAAATTACAAATAATGATCAAAAGTAAATATGTTACTATACATTTTTGCAATATTACTAGAAATACACTACAAATTTAATTAAAATAAATTATTTTATTTATAAATTTTTAATTTAATTAAAATAATAAAAATTAAGGTTGTAAATATTTGAAGGGTTAAGATTTTAACTATTGTATTAGTTTATAAATGTGCATTATCAATTTTATTACAATACCAATTCATAGGATTGTTATAAATTGGGAGGATTATTTTTATATTTAAGAGAAGGTGACTTTTACGGTATATTTAGTTGGAAGGATTATATTTTAACTTATATGAGCGTCACTACATGACACCCCAGTCTTCTTTAGTAGTATTCACGTCGATGGCAACCATTGAGCGGACGTCATATTAGTGTCATATTAGTGGATTAATCACCTACCATATCCACAAAACTTTGGCCTCAAGTAGCTGGATTACAGCACTATGCCACTAGTTAAACATAAACAAACGGGTTATTGCATCATCAACCTATTTCCACTTACACCCAATGTTGAGAGGACTGTCAGTTGTTATAAACCAAAACGTGCCTGTAAATAAAATGGCTGGTAGAGGAGACTTAGGTGACAAGAGGCGATTGGATCTATTTGTTGTTGAGACAACTAACAATGCTAATAACATACAAAGAGTACAATTTACTAAAACTAACTTAAATACACTGCATATTTTGTAGTCGACAATGGTACGAGATATTCTAAACTCTAAAATTAAAATTAATTCCAATATTATTTCTGTAATTCGAAACATCTCTATATTAAAACCTCTACAATTGAAATAAACCGTTTTAGTTGAAATTTGATCTAGGGAAAATGTTAACGGTGTCATAGAGAAGTAAGAAAGAGGTCACGTCCAATAGTGCGCTGAATGTGTGTCGAGTAGTTATTTCTCCAGTTTGCCGTTTGATGATAGGCCCATCACCTTCTCACCCTCCTTTATTTCCCCAAATCCTCAAGTATAAACGTAGTAACTATTACTACAGATGTATAACGATGAACATAGTTGCAACCTTTTTTTAACTGACGCTGAGGCGTTCGCTGCGGCAATAAGGAAGCGACATCAGTATTTTTTCTCTGTAGTTAAAAATTGAGTAACCTTTAGTTCAATAATGTTGTACCACAACCAGAACAAAATAGGAGAGTACCAATCCTCGGTCTTTTTGAGGTAAGGTACTTTTCAAACCCCAAGTTCGGATGTGAAAAGCGGAATAAAAAGGCAATTAGAGGCGTCTCGCAAAAGGCGCCGAGCGGGGACCCCTCAAGGAAGGGGTTGGGGCACGTGAAATGTCAAGCTCAACCCTACTTTCAATGGTAAGTCAGACGTTATTGCAGCCCGCTCACTTTATTACTCTTTGATCTTTAAAGCAAATTTGTTTTATGCACTGTGTAATACTTTAAACGTGCTTCATAGTTTTGGTAAATGGTAAATTAACACGAACTTTGATGTTGTAAATATATAAATCAGTTTAATTGAGGCACATTTTTCGTAATAAGAATTATTGATCAATAAGCGAATTGCGTACAAAAAATCAATGTTTTTAGTGAAGATGCCGATCTCCTATTTACCCATTCCCACAGAATATTGATCGTAGTGGGAGACTGATCAGACAGTGTTATGGACAGAACCAGTTCAGGACCAGGTGAATAGTTAAGGCCAGGATTAGGACCTGCGCTGTCTCTAACTCACGTGCAAAATCCTGACGCCTTAGCTTAAACCGCTTCGCCACTGGCTTTCCCATATTTGACAGTGGTCAGTGAACTTGCTTTCATCTAGCTCTGCTTGAAAGTAGTAACTGCCTAAACAAGCAGTCCTACTCACGAAATGACCCACCAGACACCCTGGATACCAGACTAACTTCACCCAGGTTGCCCTTGCCCATATAAACACATAGTAATTAATTTTCCATAGTTTTGGGCCGTCGAGCATATGTCAACCAAGCGGCGGTGCCAGCTTGTGTACTCAGTCAACAACAATGTCACTAACATCGCTTGGTCATTTCGGTCGTTTGGAGACCGTAGCGCGTCACAAGCAAGCATTATAAATAAGTTAAGGGTAGCTTTTGTTTCATTTTTGTGTATTTTGATAAGTTACAGTTGACAGCGTGGATAGGAATACGAACTTTTATACCAACTTTATAAACTGCTTTTCGGCTGTGTAAATCCCAATCACGAAGTCGAGGGATTGGGCTAAACACTATGGTAAGTACTTTACGGATAATGATCCAGTCACATTTCTGAGGGTAAAATTAGCTATTTTAAAAACATAAACACAATCACGCCTGATCCTATCGCCTACAATCTCCTCAACGCTTTGTCCCCAAGTAGCTGGGTTACAGCACTACGCCACTAGTGCCGACTTGTGATAAACTTGTGTTTAGTGATATTTTACTTGTTTACAATTTATTATGAGAACACTGTAGATTTATTAGTGTTTAGTGAAGGTTATATATTCGTGTCGTAACAAGAGCCCCCCTCCTTAACCAGAGTGCTTCATTCCGCTGAGTTATCCTTCCCCTGAATTCACCTGCGGTATTTCTGGCAGCACTTACGTCGTGCGAGGGGTGGGTGGGTGTACATTTAGATGCAGATATCCGAGACGTTTTACTTCAGTCAGGTGTGGGGATAGTCCTCTGTAGCTGACTTCCCTAGTAAAGCAACTACAGAAATAAACTTTCTGTTTTCCGTTTATGTTAGTAATATTTAACAAAAATACAGTTTTTTGACTGAGTTGTAAAACAATAAATCGTTTAATGTTTTTATAAATTTGTTGATTTCTGTTGGGAGGATTATGACTGATTAATTGTTTATCGCGAAAATGATGTTTTTGAAATGTACAAAACTTACCATACACAACGTACTTATATAACTGGTTAAAAATAACAAAGCTAATTTTTGAAAATGTTATTTCGGTCTTCTCAAAAATGATTAATCCTCTAAAGTGATGTGTTTCCATCTTCTGTTGAACGAATTTAGAATTTATGGTGAGTTTGTTGATATATTTTTTAAAATTATAATAAGGAAAGTTCAATCTCCTTTTCAACCTTGTTCTGCCCATTCCCCATAGACTATGGATCTTAAGGAGATTTGCCGGACAGAGTAAAGGGAGAACAAGTTCATTACAAGGTGAATATTACTGATAAAAATAATCAGTCAAGGTAAGGATTTTAACCTGCACTATCTCTAATTCAGGTACAAAGCCCAATGACAGTCGGTGTTTATCAGCTGATTCCTTTCAACATGTCATAACTCTGTTTGGGACCGAACTGAGGACCTTTAGCTTATGGAGCTCGTAAAGGTATAGAGATATCACTCATAAATGTTCATTCAGCAGAAAGAAGCATTATATTCGTAGTTCGTATAATAGCTAAGGTGCACGAACGTCGAAAATAAGAAAAAGATAAAAGAAACATCGTTTTAAATTTACTGTCATAAAATTTTTTATAAAAACAGATAATGGCTTAGATTTTATAAAATATATCGAATTAAATTAATGGTAGTAATTTTGTTATATATAATTTAGTTCTAACTTTACAAGTTTACGACAAAGTTGTGTTGCGACTGTTGAATAACAGCTGTGACGCTCAAACGTATGCTGCGACAGTGGGAAATATGTAGAGCAAAGCATTGAATTCAATAAAAGTAATACAATCGAGTGGTAGAGGAAGGATAAAATAATAAAGGGCCGGGGGTAAGACAGGGATGGTTTATGTTATGTGACATCGAGGGTCGGTGTATCGACTAACCCCCTCCCTCTGCCAAACCATGAGTCGGTAACAATCTGCACCAACTAGACTGCTGCGCTGGGTACACAAGATAAGCAAAACACAATTTTTTCAACGATTTACATTGAGGTCTAGGATTTTTTCGTCAAGGAATAACTAACGATATTGATCCTTTCCAACAAAGTAAATGCTAACCTAACAACTAAGTGTGAAATTACCTATATTGAAATAAAAGTGTCAAGAAGTTTGTTACATCTACAGTTGGTCGCCTTCCCATCCATTCTACCACTCATAACGGCGTGAAAAACGTCAGTTGGTCGCTTTCATATCCATTCTACACTGACAGCCGTGTACCAAATGTCAGTTGGTCACCTTCTCATCCATTTTACCACTGACTACGAAACGACAGTTTATCGCCTTCTCATCTAATCTACAACCATCCAAGGTATAATAACCAAACTTTTGTCCCATTCTCATCTACTCTACAACTCACCACGGTGTAACAACCAACAGTTTGTCCCCTTCTCATCTACTCTACAACTTACCACGGTGTAACAACCAACAGTTTGTCCCCTTCTCATCTACTCTACAACTTACCACGGTGTAACAACCAACAGTTTGTCCCCTTCACATCTTGTCTACAGCTCACCACGATATGCCAAACGACAGTTTTTCTCCTTTACATCCACTCTTCAACTCACCACGGTGTAATCTATGACATTTGGTCAACTTATCATCTTCTTTACCACTCACCACGGTGTAATAAACGACAGATTGTCACCTTCTCATTCACTCTACCAGCAAACGCAGTGTAACAATCACAGTTAGTCGCCTTATCGTGACTCTAACAGTCACTTTGGTGCAACAAACGACAGACTGTCACCTTCACATCTACTCCACCGGTACCTACGGTGTACCGATTGACTGTTTGTCACCTCAGCCACTCTAAAATTCACCACAGAGTAAACTAAAGACATTTGGCCACGTTTCATCTACTCCACCACTCACCACAGATTCAAACTACATTTTGTCGCCTTCTCATCCACTCTACCACCTACCGCGGTGTAACAAACGACAGTTTGTATCCTTCCCATCCATTCTAACACTCACCGTGGTGTAACAAACAAAATGTTGTCACCTTCTCATCCAGTCTAACACTCACCACGGTGTAACAAACGACCAGTCTAACACTCACCACGGTGTAACAAACGACATGTTGTCGCCTTATCATCCAATCTAACACTCACCGCAGTGTAACAAACGACAGTTTGTCTCCATCCCATCCTCTCTGACGCTCACCATGGTGTAACAAACCACATGTTGTCGCCTTCTCGTCCAGTCTAACACTCACCGCGATGTAACATGTTGTCGCCTTATCATCCATTCTAACACTCACCGCGATGTAACATGTTGTCGCCTTCTCATCCATTCTAACACTCACCGCGGTGTAACAAACGACAGTTTGTCTCCTTCCCATCCACTCTAACACTCATCACGATGTAACAAACGACATTTTGTCACCTTCCCATCCATTCTAACACTCACCGCGATGTAACAAACGACAGTTTGTCTCCTTCCCATCCACTCTAACACTCATCACGGTGTAACAAACGGCATTTTGTCACCTTCTCATCCATTCTAACACTCACCGCGGTGTAACAAACGACAGTTTGTCTCCTTCCCATCCAATCTAACACTCACCACGGTGTAACAAACGACATTTTGTCGCCTTCTCATCCATTCTAACACTCACCGCGGTGTAACAAACGACAGTTTGTCTCCTTCCCATCCACTCTAACACTCATCACGGTGTAACAAACGACATTTTGTCACCTTCTCATCCATTCTAACACTCACCGCGGTGTAACAAACGACAGTTTGTCTCTTTCCCATCCACTCTAACACTCACCGCGGTGTAACAAACAACAGTTTGTCTCCTTCCCATCCACTCTAACACTCATCACGGTGTAACAAACGACAGTTTGTCTCCTTCCCATTCACTCTAACACTCATCACGGTGTAACAAACGACATTTTGTCTCCTTCCCATCCACTCTAACACTCATCACGGTGTAACAAACGACATTTTGTCGCCTTCTCATCCATTCTAACACTCACCGCGGTGTAACAAACGACAGTTTGTCTCCTTCCCATCCACTCTAACACTCATCACGGTGTAACAAACGACATTTTGTCGCCTTCTCATCCATTCTAACACTCACCGCGGTGTAACAAACGACAGTTTGTCTCCTTCCCATCCACTCTAACACTTACCGCGGTGTAACAAACGACAGTTTGTCTCCTTCCCATCCACTCTAACACTCATCACGGTGTAACAAACGACATTTTGTCTCCTTCCCATCCACTCTAACACTCATCACGGTGTAACAAACGACAGTTTGTCGCCTTATCATCCATTCTAACACTCACCGCGATGTAACATTTTGTCGCCTTCCCATCCACTCTAACACTCATCACGGTGTAACAAACGACATTTTGTCGCCTTCTCATCCATTCTAACACTCATCACGGTGTAACAAACGACATTTTGTCGCCTTCTCATCCATTCTAACACTCACCACGGTGTAACAAACTACATTTTGTCGCCTTCTCATCCATTCTAACACTCACCACGGTGTAACAAACGACAGTTTGTCTCCTTCCCATCCAGTCTAACACTCACCACAGTGTAACAAACGAAGGTTTGTCGCCTTCTCATCCAATCTAACACTCACCACGGTGTAACAAACGACATTTTGTCGCCTTCTCATCCATTCTAACACTCACCACGGTGTAACAAACGACAGTTTGTCTCCTTCCCATCCAGTCTAACACTCACCACAGTGTAACAAACGAAGGTTTGTCGCCTTCCCATCCAGTCTAACACTCACCACGGTGTAACAAACGACAGTTTGTCTCCTTCCCATCCAGTCTAACGCTCACCACGGTGTAACAAACGACATTTTGTCGCCTTCTCATCCATTCTAACACTCACCACGGTGTAACAAACGACATTTTGTCGCCTTCTCATCCATTCTAACACTCACCACGGTGTAACAAACGACAGTTTGTCTCCTTCCCATCCAGTCTAACACTCACCACAGTGTAACAAACGACATTTTGTCGCCTTCTCATCCATTATAACACTCACCACGGTGTAACAAACGAAGGTTTGTCGCCTTCCCACCCACTCTAAACTCTCATGTGACACACATATGATGTAAAGAATTCTTAACTAACTGTATAAGGAGACTTTCACGATTTAAAGAAACTTTGTGCGTATAAGTTTACTATCGTAAAATATCTTTCCTGAACGGACATCAATAGTAATATTAAAAGTAGAAAACTAAACACTGTAAACTTGAACAATTGTATTGTGAATCTATTTTCTACATTTTGCCGAGAAATCAGTGCCCGAGTTATACATTGGCAAAATAAATTATCTTTGGCTGCCAGTTTCGAATAAGAAAAATGTTCTTTATAGAAAATTCTAAACATTTATAATTAGTCGTTAGCGTAATTGGTTAAAGCTAACTAATGGTTCTCAGTTCGATCCCCATCTGATCTGAGCCGTATGAAATATTGAGAGGAATCAGCTGATAAAGAACGGCTGTTCATTTGTCAATGGACTATTAATTAATGAAACGTTTTAATAAATAGTCGGCCTTAGTTTGTAACAATGACTTCATTAACACTAATTTGGAATCCATATTCGCCCATATCTTGACGATATTAAAAAAAATAAAAAACTATTCCCAAAAAAAAAAAAACGTAATGAGAGGTTTTGGGACGACTACAGTTCATGGGAATCTATATATAAAACATGATATAAATTAATATCACAAATTATATAACAATAAATATAGTGACCCCCTAGACTTAAGAAGTAAATAATGAAATTTATATAAAAAAGTTTACTCTTTTTAAAAATATTTACGCAAGAAAGACATTTAATGCAACAATTCCAAGAAACGTGATTCTATAACCCAGATCACAAGTAAACAACTTACTTATTATCCGCAACTCTCGAGTTCTTCCTTCAACAAACTTAGTTCAAGAAAGAAGATAATTGATAAAAAGCGTTTCCAAACTGCATTACTCGATTTCTGGAGTTTACAAATTTTCATAGTACGATGAAAAAGTATTCAACGATTTGATGAATACTTACTTACTTTCATAAACTTCATTACTTTCATAAACAACAAACGTTTAAAATTACGTATCATAGTTATTAGTCACAATTTTATTTTATCTACAGAATTAGTTTTCCAAACATTTATAGCATGAAAATATTCGTTAAATATTTCTCATAGATAATTTGGGGCAATAGTCGTGAAAAAGAAAAGTATTCTCACTAAATAAAAAAACAAAAAACAATTAGAGCAATGTGCGAAATTCCACAAATTAAATTATGTCGAAGTCTTCTAAGAAATTTGAAGTTACAAATTTTTAATTAGTTCAGTTTCTGGATTTTAAATATAAAATACAACTGTAAAAAATATAAAAAGTATAAAAAATAGAAACATTTCAAAGGAAAATCTATTTAAAGGAAGCATACATAAATTAGAAGACTTTTTACCACCAAAAAGTAATCGATAAATACTTGTATAATTTACAAAAAAAACCTTGACCAGATTAATATTAAAAATTAAAATACAAAAATAAAGACACGGATGTCCAAATCTTATCCATAGACATCTGTTGGTCACTATAACTAAACTAAAAACTAGTGGAATATCTTATGGTCCTTTCCCGTACGAATTAAATCTACAATTTAATGGAACTAATTAAGGAGCACGGTTCTATTTCCCATGACTGCGATGGAATATTAAATCAGTTTGTGTGTTAATCAACGAACAATCATTCGTGTAATTAAATAACCTAAGCTTGATTTATCGCTGTATATAATTTACCCTTTAAAATACTAGCGAAAAGTCCCGAGTCGCTAAAAAGTTTGCAAAAAACAAACTTGCGTGAATACAATTAGTATTAAGGAACTTTTCTATGATAATTAATTAAGGTTAAGCTACACAAAACTATACATGATGCTGTTATTTACTTATATTATTTATTTTATAAAACCATACAAGTGAGGTTGTATCAATAATAAACTTACACCATTTCATTGATAACTTTTAGCAATTTAAAAAAGGATAAAAGTTTATATCATCTAGTGTTCTAAAACCAGCCAAATACCCATAAAAGAAATTGCCTTTCCAAGTGATAACAAAGCTGATGGTAGTCATTGAGCGGTCTCCGAAATCACCACTAGTCCCAACGTCTAACCTATTCATTAAAAAACCTCTAGGGTCTGAATAGATTAGTATTCAAATTAAAATATGTTATATTCCTCTAAACCTAAATAACCTCTACACCTAGCTACTGGGCTATTAATAAATAGCTCTTTCTGAGGATCAGTCAACCTTAGTTAGTAACAATGACTACACTCGTTCATCTACACTCATCACACTCACTCGCCCCTCATATTCGCCCATATCTCTACGATCGGCGTCTTACTGATAATAAATAATAAATTATCATCTGACGACTGAGCGAAATACGTGGCTTAAACCTAACCATCTAACGATAGAGTGTAATACATTGGTCTACAGCGACGATATAATTAAATGAATTGGTCGTAACATAATCGTCTGACGATATTGTGTGAAATTAGCCTAAAGATAACCTTCTGACAATATAGTGAAATACATTGATCTACACGTAATCATCTGACGGTATAATGAAATATATTGGTCGAAACATAATCATCTGACGATATTGTGTGAAATGCATTAGCCTAAAGATAACCTTCTAAAAATATAGTGAAATATATTAGTCTAAACATAAATGTCTGACGAGAGGGTGATATACAATGATCTACACGTAATCATCTGACGGTATAATGAAATATATTGGTCGAAACATAATCATCTGACGATATTGTGTGAAGTGCATTAGCCTAAAGATAACCTTCTACCAATATAGTGAAATATATTGGTCTAAAGTCTAAACATAAATGTCTGACGAGAGGGTGATATACATTGATCTACACGTAATCATCTGACGGTATAATGAAATACATTGATCTACACGTAATCATCTGACGGTATAATGAAATACATTGATCTACACGTAATCATCTGACGATATAGTGAAATACAATTGTCTGTATCTAATCTGCTGACAAAAAAGTAATACATAATTGTAATCGTCTGATGATACAGTGAAATAAATCGGTTTCAAATCATTTATACGACACTGTATAAAATGCAGACTGTCTAAAAAATTTACTTTAGCTTTCTCTTCAGACTGTCTAAATTGAGCAATGCTAGATAGATGTCAATACATACAGTCTAAAAGTAAAAATATTGTAAATAGACAGTCTTTTTTTAGTAAATTTCACAAATTTTAATTTTTATCAAGATGCCAGTTAAGGCATCTTCCGTTGTAAATTGAATCAAGAATATACAGCAGAAAATAAAAATATTGTACTGAAATGCAATACAATAAATCTAAAAGCAACATTTTGTCACTAGATTTTTATAGCCTGAGCCTCAAAGTAACCGCTGTGTTAGATATTCCGCATTAACGGTTTACGATAGGGTATAAAACAGTTCTATAACAGTAACGATCTAATGTTAATTCTATAAGTATCTTCACGTTTGTAAAGGTTGTTAAAATCCATACATAAAAAGTTTAAAATATAAAATGACGGTCTTTTACTCAAAGTCCGGCGCATCTTTCTGAATCTGGACTGTCGAAAATAGTCAGTTGCAACATTGCCGTAATACGTACTAAAAGTAAAGCTCTATTCAAACAAGTTAGAGCAACGTCAAACAAAAAATTGTCCATAACATCATACCTTTAGAGCCTAACGGAACATAACCCTATATAGCCTTCCTTTTCACACCCTACATGGGATTAAGACAAAGTTTTGCGAAAACTGTAGTATTTCCCGTGAAATGCGAACAACGCTAGCGTTTCTGACATACACAGACACTGAACAAACAGAAAGACAACAATTTATATAAGGCTTGTAGATGCTTTGGTTTACAATACGTGAATATATGCAAAATATATACAGAACTAGTTATTTTAAAACTAGCTAAACCCAGCCACTCTTTTCTGTGGCTTAGATTGGTCTACACTGTTAATTATTATTATAAATGATATTAATTAATTATTAAACGTTATTTTTTACTTAAGTCGTTCGAAAAATAAAAGTTGTATGTTTACTTGATTTTATCCTAAATATAGTAAACTTACGGTCGTTTTCATAAATAAGCAATCATACGGCCTGTGGTCAAGCAATAAACTTGACCACAACTGATATGCACATAAATCAGCTACTTCATTTAATTTGTGAAACTTAGGTAGGTATAGAAATGCTTTAAATGCCCTGCTCCCGTTTACAATTTTAGAAACTAAATAAAGAAAAACACTCTTATATATAAATGCAATGTTGTGTAAAAATGTCAAGTGAATCCATTCACTATTTTTCGAGTTTTGTGTACACAAACTCACGGAAGTTTGATATTTACATTTATAGTTGGAAGGATATCATTAAATTTCTTATCGTACGCTATTTTGTCTTAAAAAGATATTGTCACAATAGTTAAAAAAGTATCCTCACTAAAAATGTACATTGTAGGTTATATTACAATGATTCACTGTTTTTTAGTCACCTGTGGGGAACTTCAGTTATTAAATGTGTGGTAATAGGGAAGTTTATTAAAGCAAAAAGTGGCAGGAGAAAACTGACAAGAAATCCGAGAAGCTTTCACTGTTGATGAAATTTAGGCAAGCAATAACAAAGTTTTAGAGAATCTAATTAAGGTGGCAGGTGATTGTTAAAGGCGTATCGTCGGTGCGTGTGCGTGCGTACACCAGCAGTACGCGTTGTTTACCTCTACCACAGCTGACTGATGTAACTAAACAACGATCGGGCTATTTATCAACGGAATCCAGCCGACCACTTCCCGAAATAAGTTTCGATACTGAAAGAGTGGCTGGAGGAATCCAACATGATTAATATCGGGGGTGATCTAAGATAAACAAACAAACCCTGATTCAATCCTACTTTGGTCCATAAATAATTTATCACTTTTGGTTGGTCTTTGTGAAACAAAAAACTTGTGATAAAATGGTACATATTACAAGCAACATTGCTACACATCGTATTTCCATCTATTGACTGGTAGACATGGCCTGGATGTTGTGTATAGAAGATAACTGAGTATCAGGCTTGTCATTTAGCTGAAAATCAGACCAATACAACGTGGTTCGTATTCCACTTAAAGCTGTATGTAGGTCCCTTAGTTGATCTGGTTATTGGTTCATTAATAAATGGCTCCTTATAAAGAACAGTCGACCTTAGTTAGTAATAATGACTACACTCGTTCTGCTCATATTCGCCCACATCTCAAAGATCGGCGTGTTAATCAGGATGAATAATGAATAAGAAATAGTGATATATTTTTATATTTAAAAAACAAACTTCTGTATGTTTATAAACAAAAAAACTCAAATAGGTGGCAATGGATTGACATTTTTACACAACGTACTCTTTATATGCAAGAGTGTTTTTATGTGTTTGGTTCCTAAAAGTGTAAACAAGACCAAGGCATTTCAAGCATTTCCGGACCTATCTACATTTTACAAATGAAAATAAATGTCAGTGCTAAAAAATAGCTACTGTGAGTAGCTTTTTTACGTGCCTTATATACAAATCATATACTGTAAGTTTGTTACTGTGACCAGTGTTACTTATTTGTGAAACTCATTGTAAGTTACTTTATTTCAGATACAATCAAGGAAACCCTCAACCTTTTTTTCTAACAACTGAAGTACAAAATAAGGACTAACAGTTAGTCAATATCAGACTAAACCACAGCAAAGCGTGACCGGGTTCAGCTAGTACTGTAATAATATAAATGAGGAAATGGTTTTGTTTCTTCATTATCTACAAGTGTAAACAAATAAAATAATACAACATAAAATGTTTCGTTAACATTAATTATTGCGCGTTATTTATTTAATTAAATTACATAAGGTAGTATTTTTGACGTTATATTGAAGGATAGAAAAATGTCATAAAATACGTGACAGATATTGAGTTACTTACAATCATCCAAAAAATTTTTGATATTGTTATTTGGTTAACACTTTGTCCAACAAAAGGCAAAATTACAATCATCTTGGAAGGAAAAGTTAAAAATTGTTTTTCCTCCACGACTTATTTGTATATGAAAATATAACACTTTTTAATTTATGGAAAGAAAATTTTGCATATACCACTACTGTAAAGCCTATTGATGGTAAAAATATATAAATTTCCATAACATATACTTTAAGTAAATTCACATCATAGGAGCGGAAATGCACCACTCTCAGTAATCAATTTAAACCGACAAATTGGATCCAGTCAATTCTGGCTTCGTGTTAAACGAAACGCAATTTCAAAAGTTTATGCTTTATCCAATATGTGAAAACCCTCATATTACGTCATTACGGGCTTGTTTTACACTCACTCTCATTCGATACAGAACCATCGATATAAACATATGTAGCAGTATTGTAATATCAGTGGTATAAACAGCTTTTCAATGTTATGAAAATGCTTGAGGACCTGGCTCGATCACTGGAAGCCTAGATAAGGATCTTGGTCCTTGGACACGTTTTTAAGGGTGATCCTCCCTGACAGCTAGCCGAGAGCGCGTTGACATCACTAACGAATAGAACGCACGATTATTGTTTTAAAATGAAAACGGGCGTTGAGGTTCAGTGGCTAAGGGTTCAGACCGCGGAGCGCAATGTCCAAGGTTCTGACCCAACTAGCTAACGATCGCTACTTTACAAGTTGAATAAAGTTCACGCACAGGCCTGTAGGCCTGTGTGAACTGGTAACTATAGTTTTATTTAAAAAATCCTATAATGCATAAAAACAATATAAAATGTTATTAAAGTTTAATTAATTAATTAAAGTCCCATTTACAGACAAACTGTAATTTGTAATTGCCCTTAAAAACTTTAGTAAAAATACATTCTTTAGTAAAAATGTGTTAGTAAACTATATTACGGACACCGATAAAAAGGAAAACTGTTGCAGAAGCTCAACCAACACTTTATAAAGACTAGATAAATCACAATAACAACTCAAGGAGAACTGTCACTAACTGACACTGATAAGACAAATATGACACATAGATAAACACAGACAGAGACACAGAGAGGAACGGTAGTGTGAAGGCGCGAGCGGGACTGAGTGAACTGTGCCATAGGGCGGGGAGAGTGCGCACTAGCGTAGCCTAGTGGCCATCGACCGAGGCACTACTACACGGTCATATGTGTGACCTAGTGCGGGGTAGGTTGGCATCTGAATAAACATATGGTGTGTCCATATACAGACATTCGGTAAAATGGTCCTCTTTACTTAAAACAATAACTACAATAAAAGCACAGCTAAATTAAAAAAAAAAAATTAAAATTAAAACATATTTACTTTAGTAAACAAATTGTATTACGAACGTCACTACCTTAGTATAATACAAAAGCAAACTAACGAGTATAAAATAAAAATGATATATGCATGCATTATATGATTTTTTTTAACGCTTGCTTGAATTAAATATACTGCCCTATAAAATATATTGATGAAATTTAATACAAGTTTAAATTGATATGCGGATATCAATTTATTAATGAATTACAAAATATATTTGATCGTAAGCCCTCTTTACTGGACAAGAGTTTTAGCATTTTTTTTTTTTATCTATAATCGAAAAAAGATATACGATTTTTAAGGGTTAAAAAAAAAGTGAGCACAACTCTTACGAGTAATAATTAATGCAATGTAAATTAAATCCACGCACACGTCATAAAAATCAGATTTAGTTGTAATAAAAGTATGACTACGTTATTACAGTCAATAACACAAGACAACAGTGTGACTAATTTCTCGTATATTATGTCAAAGCGTACACCACTGTCATACAATATCACTGTACGGGGGGTGGGCCCGTACCATTGTACGTGTATATGTGGGCCAGTACCACTGTTCGTGTATGTGTGGGCCAGTATCACTGTGCGTGTATGGGTGGGCCAGTATCACTGTGCGTGTATGGGTGGGGGGTGAGCCTATTACCACTGTACGTGTATGTATGGGCACTGACCACTGTGCGTGTATGGGTAGGACAGTACCACTGTGCGTTTATTGGTAGGACAGTACAACTGTGCGTGTATGGGTAGGACAGTACAACTGTGCGTGTATGGGTGTGTGGGTGAACCGACTACACTTTACATGTCTGGGTGGGTGTGTGACCCAATATCACTGTACGTATATGTGTGGGCCAATACCACTGTATGTGTATGGGTAGGTGGGTGGGTGGGCCAGTACTACTGTGCGTGTATGGGTGTGTGGTGAGCCAACTACACACTACATGTCTGAATGGGTGTGTGAGCCAATATGACTGTACGTATATGTGTGGGCCAATACCACTGTAAGTGTTTAGGTGGGTGGGTGGGTGTGCCACTACCACTATACGTGTATTGGTGGGTGTGCGTGTATGGGTAGGACAGTACAACTGTGCGTGTATGGGTGTGTGGGTGAACCGACTACACTTTACATGTCTGGGTGGGTGTGTGACCCAATATCACTGTACGTATATGTGTGGGCCAATACCACTGTAAGTGTATAGGTGGGTGGGCCACTACCACTACACGTGTATGGGTGGGTGGGTGGGCCACTACCACTACACGTGTATGGGTAGGACAGTACCACAGTGCGTGTATGGGTAGGACAGTACAACTGTGCGTGTATGGGTGTGTGGGTGAACCGACTACACTTTACATGTCTGGGTGGGTGTGTGACCCAATATCACTGTACGTATATGTGTGGGCCAATACCACTGTAAGTGTATAGGTGGGTGGGCCACTACCACTACACGTGTATGGTTAGGACAGTACCACTGTGCGTGTATGGGTAGGACAGTACAACTGTGCGTGTATGGGTGTGTGGGTGAACCGACTACACTTTACATGTCGGGCCACTACCACTACACGTGTATGGTTAGGACAGTACCACTGTGCGTGTATGGGTTAATGGGTGAGCCAACTACACACTACATGTCTGAATGAGTGTGTGAGCCAATATCACTGTACGTATATGTGTGGACCAATACCACTGTATGTGTATAGGTGGATGGGTGGGTGGGCCAGTACCACACTGTATGTGTATGGGTGGTTGGGTGAGCCTATACCACAGTACGTGTATGTGTGTGTAGGTGGCCCAATACTACTGTATCCTGTATAGGTGGGCCTGTACCACTGTACGTACATGAGTGGGTGGGTGATCAAAACACCATTGTGCATGATTTAGACATGGTTATGACAAAGAAATATAATCTACATTTGTAAAAGGCGTATGTTGGGAGCAGAAAGCCCACTTTGAAGCAACATATTCTAAAAACCCTGCAAGAATACTTGATTCCAGTGCTCTTTTTGATATGATAATTGACTACATAGCTACGGGTGTAATAATGTAATACAATCAGCGACCTGTTTCAAGCGTGCGAACTAATTAATGAATAAATTACACAATCAGCCTGACGTCATTTCACGGCATTTTAATATGAATGCGTTATCAATAAATAATATTTCCCTGTAGCAGGCCCTAAAAGATCTAAAATTTACCGTAAAAATTTTTTAAATTAAAAAAATGTAAAAGATTTAATGTAAAAAACCATATTAAAATGCTATATACTCTGCAATTGAATTTTAAAGCCATTTATGAATAAATAAATTATAACTGACCTCGATTTCTGCAGCAGGTCACAAAGAAAGTAAAACAACAACTACTCGTACTTTGGAAATATAGTTACACAAACAACAAATTCCACAATCAATGAAAAAATACCTTAATTATTTAAAAGGTTATATATTCTACAATTATAACTACAATCTACATTTCCCGGTGACAACCATGTCAACGTGCTATATATATACAATTTACAAGGTAACCGAACGTTTCGTCCGAGTGGTCATTAGCTTATTAACTGTAATACTACTAAAATTAAAATTGAAGATAAGGAAATCTATGGTTTCTGAGGTGACAGAGATATTCCACTGAGGATGCCACATCCCAGCATGGGCAAAACGTCTGGTTATCTTGTAAATAGTGTAGATAGAACCACCTTGACGCGGTCGTCACCGGGAAATCTACCCTCTACTTAATGACACCAACTGCTTAAGCCTAAGATGGTACAATAAGCTTCAATATATATTTAATGAGCTTTTCAAGTTAACTACCATGTATAAAATATGTACAAAATGTCGAGAAAATCAAAAGTCATTATATTGAAAACATACATTTGTCACAAACAAGATATACATCTCAATCGTCCTAGATTAGTCATAACTTAAATTAATAACTAAATTTCTAATATTAAAAATATTACTGTCAGAATTATTTATAAAACTATGAAAGAGCTAATAAAGTTGCTATTATAAATATTCTATGCTATAATATATATATAGGCCTACCGGTATATACAATGTTGTTATGCACTTTTTGAAAGCATTTTCATTACTTATGTCTCTTATATTTGCAGGTAAGTTATTAAAATATTTGATACATGTTAAACTTTTCTCTCTCCAACAAACCAAGACGTCTCGTAGTGCCTCACCATACCTGATAGGATAGGCCTATTTGTGATGAGCCCCGACAGTGGGTATTTTATCTTTCTTGATGAGAACACTTTAAGAATTGCTCTAAAAATGAATCGGGCTTGAAATGTGAAAACCTTAAGAGAACGGAAAGTCTCTCTACATGATTGTGGCGGGCCTAAATTACTTATAATTAGCACTGCTCTTTTTTGTTCAATAAAGACTCTTTCTGCGGGAGGAGAGCTCTCTTAAAGCTTTATTTCATAAGGTATTGCTGAGAAAAAAGTTCCTTAATGTACTGGTAATAGTGTTGCTTGGTCTTACAAAGGTTTAAGTGTTCGTAAAGCAAAACTAACTTGGCCAGGCTTTGTGCAAAGTTTAGTGATATGGGACTCCTATGTTAGACCTGAGTCGTTCATTCGATCCGTTAATCGAATTCGATAACAATCGGTTCACAATATTACCTTGATAGCAATCTCAGGCTACCATAAAATATAATCTGAATGTATAGCAATTATTTTGTACTTATCGATTGGAGTCATTTGCAGGTTACTTATACATATCGAATCAAGAAATCGAATGGTTTTAACGATATATGCATAAGGATCGATTGTATATAATGTATTTACACATCTAGAAGTGTTTGTAGGCTGACAAGGTAGGACGTTCATTGGGCAGATTAGTGGTCAGGCAGACGCCCACGTCTGTGAGACGGACGTAGTTTGTGGTCAGAAGGACGGGAGATGACGTAGGCACTAATTACCTGAATATAAACAGAGGGGATGTTAGATAGCCGTACTTTAAAATGACAAGTACGAGTACTATAAGAACATATATTGAATCAAGTTTCGGAACACCCAAGGTAAGTACACTAGGAAGACAGGCGCGCCGTTCCATCCACCAGTTTCCCCTAAGCACACTAGGAAGACGAGTACGGCGCGTCGTTCCATCTACCAGTTTCACCTGAGTACAATAGGAAGACGAGTACGGCGCACCATTCCATCAACCAGTTTCACCTAAGTAAACTAGGAAAACAAATACGGCACACCATTCCATCCACCAGTTTCACCTAAGCACACTAGGAAAACAAGTACAGCGCGCCGTTTAATCCACCAGTTTCACCTAAGTACACTAAGAAAACAAGTACAGCGCGCCGTTTTATCCACCAGTTTCCCCTAAGCACCCTAGGAAAACAAGTATAGCGCACCGTTTAATCCACCAGATTTACCTAAGTACAATAGGAAGACGAGTACGGCACACCGTTCCATCCACCAGTTTCCCCTAAGTACACTAGGAAAACAAGTACAGCGCACCATTTTATCTACCAATTTCCCCTAAGCACACTAGGAAAACAAGTACAGCACGCCGTTTTATCCACCAGTTTCTCCTAAGCATACTAGGAAAACAAGTACAGCACGCCGTTTTATCCACCAGTTTCTTCTAAGCATACTAGGAAAACAAGTACAGCGCGCCGTTTTATCCACCAGTTTCCCCTAAGCACACTAGGAAACAAGTATAGCGCAATACCAGTTTCACCGAAGTACAATAGGAAGACGAGTACGGCGCACCGTTCCATCCACCAGTTTCACCTAAGTACAATAGGAAGACAAGTACGGCGCACCGTATCTACCAGTTTTGTCATTGACTATACAAACAAATCCAGTAGACTGCTCAACCCAATGAACTTGCTGTAGGCTCACGTATGTACTGCTATCTAATAGTGATTCGTTTTTAAAATAAGAGCATGGACGACTAATGGCGTACTGATGGATCAGCCAATGCCAGTGAATGGAGTGTGAGTATGTGCCGGAAGATTATGTTTGCGGATCCAATTCTCCGTTAAGATAGATCGTTTCACAATCAAACAATAAACACATCCAACTTATAAACACATGTGTAAATTCGATGTGTAGTTATGTTTATTTTTCAAAGTTAAATATTTTCTTTAAAATATATATTCTTAAATTGTATATCCTTTTAAAATTATTATAGTATAGTTACAATGTTCAAGTACGTTAGCTGTTAAAGAGCCCTTTCATCACCCACAGGCTGTAGCCCATGTGGGAAAATTTCAAGTTACTTTTTATATGTATTTTATATTGTATTCATTTTTACTGAAATAAACGGATTATAATTTAATTTCAATGTTTATTGAATCCTAGACTCAGCTATTAATATCTTCAGCGAGTGCTAAACAGAGACAGAGAGAGGAGGGATACAGAGAGATATATGAGGGAGACAGCTGCTGCTACCTGTGAAAACCAAACAAGAACTAATTTCACTGAACATGACAACTGGCTTTACGGGACCCGTATGTGAACAGTATTATTGTTTCTATAATAAATGGTTTCACTAAACTTTGTAACTAAATTCCTCAATATCTTATTAAAATTAACAATTTTAGAAACGATGCCTTAAGGATCTTTATATTAATTAGGAAAGGCTATTATTCCTTAATCTAGTTCTTACAAGAGATTTTCTAAAATCCGCTTTTAATTTGACATTCATGAGATACGATTTTCTCTCTGTAATTTTAAATTATTCTTAAGGTTTTTAAAACGTTTCCGTTAAGGTTATTTATTATTATTTTTTACGTTTTAGTTAATATTGATAAGTTTGTAACCCTGATTTGGATATGACAACTTTAAAAACACTAATAAGTTTCAGAGAGTAAACGTTTTCAAGGCATCCATAGAACTAATGTCGGTACCAGTGGTGCAGTGCTGTAACCCAACTACTATAAATTCTGTACTCCACCCTCTCTATACCGACACGACGTCCGCTCAATGCTTTCCATCGATGTTAACATTAATGGAGAAGTCAGAGTCGTCCGTGTTGGGTGATAGTCAGGGTCCGGATGTTGTGTCTTGAAGAAAACTGAGTACTGTATGAGGCTTCACAGTTGAAGGCCGTGGTTCGGATTCTACGTAATGCTGTAGATTCCTTAAGTTGCCCTGGCTATTTGGGATATTAATAAATGGCTCTTTATAAAGAACAGTCGACCTTAGTAACAATGACTACACACGTTCCTATAGACTTATCACACTCATTCATTCACCTCTCGTATTCGCCAATTCTCTACGATCTCCTATGTCCACTGATAACTGAGCAGTAAGTTGCTTCAATTCACGTTTTACTGTTATTCGCTGATTATTACTTTCGCAGAATAACTGGCTATTTTTGTTTTATTCTTTTGAACATATGTTAAGTATTTGTTCAACTTAAAAAAAACACACACACACACAAATTTATAAAACAAAATATGAAATTCAAAAGCTGTTTTACAAAGAAGTAAGCATAATGATTTAAAAATAAAAAATAAAATGTTCAAATTCATAGAACACTCTGAACTGTTTTATAGCTGACACCCTTCACTACATTGTGGTTCTCTACGCTTCCCTGCGTGGTTATCTCTACTTCATCATATCAATACATAAGGTCAGCCTGCTTCCGTTTGATAGTAAACATTTTGAAGTCTACTTTATGGGACTGTAAGAAGAGCAACCATTTCAGAGTTAGTAGATATGACATTGAACATTTCACAATGAAAACCAAACTAGAAAAGCTTTGCGTCATTATGTACTGTATTTTATCTGTTGTTTGGAAAAAATTATTAATTTAAATTAATACCTCTTAGAGAAAAATGGAACCATTTAAGGGCTGTTTCTACCCCTTAGGAATGTAATTGCCAGAAATGATTTCTTATTGGTTCACTATGATACAAAATTTAACCTCCCTCCAAATGTTCCTCAAAATTTGTTTAGTGGGTCCGGAGATTTCATGATGAGCGAGTACGTTTTTCTTTTTTTGCTGTATATTTTTGTTCAGTAAAACAACCAAAATTGTTAGATTATGGTCATGATATTGGACCAGAACTGCCTTTGATGGTCATGATATTGGAGATGAATCCAATATTATGACCATCAAATCGTATAAAAACTTCTACATTGTCAATTTTATTTCTACAAATTGGCAAAACAGCTCCTGTGTTAGAGCTAGACAGGATTTCTCCAAGAGAAAAGTATATTTCTAAAACATACCGTCAAACAAGATGTCAACATTCCCATCATCCCAAGATAACTTCACAAAGTTTAAAGTGAAAACTTCGCCAACATGTTCTTGGAAAGTCAAATATCAGTTCCTGTCAATCCATCGTTCAGGTTAAACCAGGTTAAAATATCAAAACCCTCGTCAGGTTAAACCAGAAATAAATAAAGAAACAGAGGTCGCTTCCTTATGGCTGCAGCGAACGCCTCAGTGGCAGTTATTGGTAGATAGCAACTATAATAATGTGCATCATTATAAACATTTGTAGTAATAGTTATTACGTTTATTTTGGAAGATTTGGGGGGGGGGAATAAGGGAGGGACTGGCAAGGTGCTGGCCTTTCTATCACATGGCAAACTAGAGAAATAACTAACTACTCAAACACATTAAGCGCACTGTTAGATACGACATCTGTTTATTTCTTTCCTGTGGTTAAACCCAGTAATCATCGTAACAGTTATCGAATAAATAAATTAAAAACATATTATTTATTTATTATCGACCCTAAATCTTCACGTTCAAACATGATTTAAATGTAAATTTACGTTAAACCTATACTTAAACCTATCTTATATTGTAGATCTATTGATAATATTTACATCGGTTGCCAGGTGGATGTACATGCCATATATGTACTATTATGTCCAAACTTCGACAGATTAATAAAACTTGTTTTATTTCATTTCAATATGAATGCGTATTGCCGGTTTAATAACCCACCCACCTAACGTAAAAACAAAAACAAATGTAAACATATTAAAAGATTTAAAAAACAAACACATGATAATTGATTGCAAATTTAAGTATTTTTATTTAAATCAACGCATAGATAGGCCTAAATTATTTTCTCCAAATACACATATTTTGATTTGCAAGCTACCATTTATTAATTTAAATTTATATAAAAGTTGTGTTATATACATGGCAAAATCACCAAAAGTAACTAGATATCAATAAAAAAAATCAAGTGATCTCCTGTCACTAAGCTAAATCCAATCCACTAAGCCATTTAAGACCTGCCTCACAGGTTCTATTTATGCTGGCTAATCCCTCCGTAAAACAGCACAGGGGGCACTCTGTAACTATGTGATCCATTGTTTGAGTAGACTTCCCGTAATCAAATAACTGATCTAGTGTCAATCCCTATTTGTATTTCAAGAAGTTACATCTGCCTATGCAAGTTCGGAACAGAATTTCCCTATTTTCTCTATAAAATACAATTAAAACTCTACAGTTTGACGAGACACGCCAGTCTGGTTTTGTTTAATCTTCACAGGACTGTTGTAACCTCATACATGTGAAGCGCAGAGTAACGAAACTGACGAGCTTCTAGATCTGGTTACAGCATGAAGAATAGTTTCGGTTGAAAACAAATAAATGAGTTAAAAGACTCAGGTGTCTTCTACGAAAGTTAAAATGAATCACTCTTTTTATGTCATCCATTACGTTCTCCTTTATTATATTTATTAATTACAAAGCCACGTCACATTTCCACATACATTCGTTTCCAACTATACACGGTAAATCTACTTATGACATCTTCGAGAGAATACGAAATGACCCGTTCTATCTTCCATCGCTCCCTCATGCCTCATAAAATATTCTGTAACTTAATATACTGTATCAGCGAACAGCCAACTACCCTTAGACCTTCTCCACACTCTGTCACTCCTACACGTAGCACCACAGAGAAAAATATAAACATAGATCGCTTCGTGATGAAGTTTACTCAGTGGCAGTTATAAATAGATTACAACTTAATATGTATACATCTTTTGTAATCATTACTACGTTTATCCTTGATGTATTGGGAGGAATAAGGGTGGAGCTGACAAGGTGCTGGCGCTGCTATTGCATGACAAACTGGAGAAATAACTATTCATATCGCTCTTCATCTTAGATTTATCTTAAACCCGTGCCCACACTGATAATTTTATGTTAATTGATATTAAGTTTACAATGTTGTTTTAGAGGCTAATACTCAGAGTCTGCACCAAGAATTTAATGCAATAACAATAATTGAAATTGTGACTTGAATAAATCATCGACATAGTGTATTATCAAGCTTAGAGATAGTTTAAAAGAAACATCAAACATGTTTACAGTGATAGCAAAATTGAAGTCAATTGTACAACGTTTTAACCCTATTACGTTCATAGATTCTTATATTCTTAGATATGAGACGCCGACACAACTTTGTGCGTGTTTTAAGGCGAATATGAATGATTAATTGAGTGTAGGATGAGTGGGGATCACGTATGTGGTCTGGTTACTAATTGAGTTTGACTGTGTCACATTTATTAATATCACTATTAGTCCGGGCAACTAAGGGACCTACAGCTGTAGTTGGAATCCGGAACACATAGTATTGGTATGATTTTCAGCAAATTGATAATTCTGATATGCAGTTCTTTTCCCTACACAATATCCGAACAATGACTACCACCCAACATGGATATCACAGACTTCTCTTGTAGTGTTCACAGCGATGGCAACCCTTGAGGGGACGCCCAGTCGGCATGAAGAGGACCGGGCACAGAACCTACCGCTTACAATCTCCACAACACTTTGTCCCCAAGTAGCTGGGTTACATCACTGTGCCACCAGTGCCTACAATCTCCACAACACTGTGTCCCCAAATAGCTGAGTTACATCACTGTGCCACCACTGCTGACAATCTCCGCAACACTTTGTCCCCAAGTAGTTGGGTTACATCACTGTTCCACCAGTGCTGACAATTTCCACAACACTTTGTCCCCAAGTAGTTGGGTTACATCACTGTTCCACCACTGCTGACAATCTCCACAGCACGTTGTCCCCAAGTAGCTGGGTTACATCACTGTGCCACCAGTGCCTACAATCTCCACAACACTGTGTCCCCAAATAGCTGAGTTACATCACTGTGCCACCAGTGCCAACAATCTCCACAACACTTTGTCCCTAAGTAGCTGAGTTACGTCACTGTGCCACCACTGCTGACAATCTCCACAACACTTTGTCCCAAAGTAGTTGGGTTACATCACTGTGCCACCAGTGCCAACAATCTCCACAACACTTTGTCCCCAAGTAGCTGAGTTACATCACTGAGCCACCAGTGCTGACAATCTCCACAACACTTTGTCCCCAAGTAGCTGAGTTACATCACTGTGCCACCAGTGCCAACAATCTCCACAACACTTTGTCCCCAAGTAGCTGAGTTACATCACTGAGCCACCAGTGCTGACAATCTCCACAACACTTTGTCCCCAAGTAGCTGAGTTACATCACTGTGCCACCAGTGCCGACAATCTCCCCAACACTTTGTCCCTAAGTAGCTGAGTTACATCACTGTGCCACCAGTGCTGACAATCTCCACAACACTTTGTCCCCAAGTAGTTGGGTTACATCACTGTGCCACCAGTGCCAACAATCTCCACAACACTTTGTCCCCAAGTAGCTGAGTTACATCACTGTGCCACCAGTGCTGACAATTTTGTCCCCAAGTAACTGGATTACATCACCTCGCCACCAGTGCTGACAACTAGTGTTATTATATTGTTTATTTTACTTTAAAAACACATGATTATTTAAATCCTACAAGTAAACGTTTCTTTGTAATAAAGCAGTGCTTGTGTTCTTCCTGTATCAACCATTCCCTGGGTTAACACCGAACCTCACAAGACACTTTGAAAATGCTGCTGTATTGAAGACAATTTAATAAATCATGTATTAGAGACACTGTGTATTAAATCCATGTACAAAACACCATGCCTCCAGTAACAGGCTTCAATCTACACGAGTCACTCATCTTAACTCGTTCAACTGCTATCCTCCCACGCATTTTTTGTTCTATTCGCTACTTATGGGAAACATAAAACAAGAAGGTCTTGAACTCTTTTTTGTTGTTAAGGACAAGGGTGATTAACATCGGAATGTCAGTTTTAACCTTCAACGCTAATAGGAATTGACGCTCTGTGACATTTTACTTAGTTTGCAATATAAACCTTAATGAAGAAAGAACTATGAGAAAAATACATCTACAGTACTACTGACCGGGTGGCCTACCCATACACGTACAGTGGGTATTGACCCACTCGCTCACTCAAACACGTAAAATGGTATTGACCCACCCGTCCACGCATGTAGCGTGGTATTGACCTACCCGCCCACCCATGTAGCATAGTATTGACCCACCCGCCCAACCACTCACGTACAGTGTTATTGACCTACACGCCCGCCCGCCCATACACGTAGAGTGGTTTTGACCCACTCGCCCATCCATACACGTACAGTGGTATTGACCCACTCGCCCTCCAATACACGTACAGTGGTATTGATCCACCCACTCACCCTTGTACAGTGGTATTCTTTACTATATTTGGGCCGGACAAATAGTAGACTTGACTACTTGTCCATAAAAATGTCCAAAAAAAGTGTACGTATATTGCATATCTTACATCTGTGTAGTTAATAAGTCTGTCATTGTCATTGTAAAACTAAATTTACGTAAACAACTAGTTACCTACTTTGTATTATGTAATGATGTGATGGTAAATGTCAAATAATTAAAAGAACTGAGGAGCTATTGAGTACAAGGTCGAAAATCCAGTAGGACGCTAGTAGTGACCGAGTGGTCTAAGGCGTCAGGACTGAGTTAGAGATAGCACAATTTATATTCCTAGCCGCAACTGTTGGCTTTAATAAATAATATTCACCTTGTACTGTACTGGTTCTCCCCCTTACTCTATCTGATAAGTTCCCCACACAGACCAATAATACATGGGGAATTGGTAAGGTAAGGTTAAAGAGGAGATCGGCCTTTCTTTTATATAAAAATAAAACCAATATCAATTTAAAAATAAACATGGTAGGTATTCATGGTTACTAACAATGTAAGATATCAAACATTCAAGCCCACAAGAAAGCAAGAATTTTGAAAAACTGAAGAGAAGAAAAATAAATAAGAAGGATGACGTAAAATAGAAAGCGTTTAAAGGAGCTACGTCCTTCGGCGAATTAAAGCAAATAGTTTGTAAGTAATATTTGCACATTACTTACCCTTGAACGTCCTCCTGTACATGTTTCACCCTTTGGAGTCATCATCTAGTCTCGTAAGTAATATTTGCACATTACTTGCCCTTGAACGTCCTCCTGTACATGTTTCACCCTTTGGAGTCATCATCTAGTCTCGTAAGTAGTTTACTTTCATATACAAACTATACGTAATTTATAATAAATTCCAACTGGATCTTGATCAAACAGAGCGATTGAAAACAAGTTGTTCTCAATCTCGTGACAATACAGGTTTATTGGTATATCCATTCTAGCGCAATCCCGCCTTAAGCCGGGATAAAAGTATACAGCCTTAAGTCTGCTCATTCTCTTGCCTAGCTTCTCGACGTCACAGGATTTCTCAGTATTCTCATAATTTAGAGGAAAAGATTGATTATACTTAAAAAAAAAAAAAAACATAAATTACATGTACACTATTTTTGCCCATTTGAGTATGTAGTTAATGAAAACAATCGTTTGCTTTTTATGGCTGCAACGAACGCACAGTGGCAGTTAAAAATAGATTATAGCAAACGTACACCTTTATACATTTGTAATAATAATTACTACGATTATCCTTCATGATTTGGGGGGAGGAGGGAGGGACTCACAAGGTGCTGGCCCAGTCGTCCGTATACAATTCAGATGCCACTAGACATGTATATGAATATGTTATCTAAATATAATTTTTATGACGGTAAATTAATAAATCAAAGAATTATTTTATTTTTATTACCCACAGTAAACACGACAGTCGTTTATGTACAACAACGCTTTCTAACAAGAAACCCGACAAAACAAAATTCTTAATAGCGGAACTACCAATTGGTTGAATATGGATAATGTTGAAGCATAAAGCTATTTTATTTCCTTTATGGATTATAGAAGCTATTCAGAAGTTGGTCGGAAGAGGAAGTTTGCGGAATAATTGAAATCATTGGGAACATTTCCAATAATTTAAAACTCTCTACTTAGTCTGCTTCTAAACATTGAATGGCCTTATAGAAATTGTGTATTTTAAGCGTAAACTACTTCAACAATTTGATTTCAACTTAAAATGTAATAATAACAGTTAAACGTATTGCATGATTCACAAAATGAAGTTTGAAAAGAAAAGAATTAGATATATTTGATTCCATAGATACATAATAGAATTAGTAAACAATAATAAAAATAGAATCAATCAATATATATCTGCGTTACTATAAATGTGCTGATCTTAGATCTAACAATGATCAATTTAATAAATGAGCTGATCTTAGATCTAACAATGATCAATTTAATAAATGAGTTGATCTTAGATCTAACAATGATCAATTTAATAAATGAGCTATAATTAAATTTCATTACATAATCCAAGTTTTTTTCTTTCTTTATCTAATCAAAAGGATGTTTTAACAACATCTAAACAAGGAGTATATAACAACAGCAACAAGGCTACACTCATCCGTCAGTATTTACAGTCATATACGACAGTGCAATTAATAACTTACAGAGTATATGATTACGAAGTTTCATTACAAGTTTATTATTTGAAAGGGGTAAATCACAATTTGTTTATTGTCCCACAAACACTGGCTATACTCGTATTACTAAATTGTTTCATATAAATAATGTTACTTCACCTAATAAAATATTTATTTTACTTTCATATAATATTGAAATATTTTGAAAACACTTACTATCAGCAGTTTGGCTTCGTGGATTTGACTTTCTATGGAACATACCTGAAACAAACAAAAACGTTGTATTGGTTAGTTTCTTGACAAGGCGGTTCAAACATTGCTAGCCAAATTGACAAGTAGGTTATCACTTCTGCTTCCAATGCCGAGAGTAATGGGAGCTCACTTAAATGTGCCATAGGGACCATTGTCTTGCACCAACATATCAACACTTTTTTTATTTTGAGTGGTTGCTGTGATAGCTGGGAGATCACAAATTTGTGACGGTCCAGCTACCAGGTTTGTTGCTCGTTTAAAACTACCCATGGGATACATACAGCTTTAAAGATTTGCTGTGTGGAAGGGAACAACATCGCTCCCTCTATTAGTGGTACTCCCTGGCAACTCCACTACCTTGGCTCCCGGTTCTGTGCAATATAGCCCCTCCAGGAATAAGACGTTAGGAGGCACTACTTAAAGAATTCAATAAGATCTTGAATGTCCCGCACCTCCCCATTACCCAGGATCTCCCACGTCAGAAAGGTCGCTTAAAATCTTGAAACCCACCTCTACGTACTGCTACGAGCAGATCAAGTTTCTCACCCAATACTAGCTGGGCCATATCGTGGAACGGTTTTGATGGACGAAATAAGTTCCTTATTAACGACCCGTCGTTATCTGTAAGTGGGATGAACCTCCCTCGTGGACATTATTGAATCGGTTCTGAACTGGAGTGGGCAGATATAACTACTGGAAATACAAATGAGGATTTACAGTTGATCAGTCATGTGATTGCGGGGAGTCTAACCAAACAATGGATCACATGGTTTTAGAGTGCCCCTTGCGCTATTTTTACGGAGGGATTAGCTAGCATAAATAGAATCAGTGAGGTAGGTCTTAAATGGCTTGTTGGATTGGATGGCTTTGTGACAGGAGATCATTTATTTATTTTTAATTTTTATTATAATGCAATGACTTTTGGACTTTTTGCCTAAGTAGAGAACTCAGTTTTTACATAATTTCAAATAAAAGAAATTTCAGCTGACAAAAAAACCATACGATATATATCTCAACACCACGTTAAAAATACTACTTGCTCAAACAGTAAAAATAAAGAAAAATAAAAACTATTACTGTGTACATATTATACACACTGTTCGGTATGTAGATATGGCTGACAACTTATCCTGGACAAAACTTCTGAGGGGTGAGTGGTACGTTAAGTTGAAGCAGCCTGAACAGGTGATGTTAACTCCCACCCCGAGCTACAAGGTATACAGAATACACTGTAGTATTCTGTATGTACACCTCTAGTATACCCTCCTGTAATCTGCTGGGGGGGGGGGAGATACGAGAATATCATCAGCAGGTTTCGTTGTAGCAGGCTGAAACACATGATATAACGTATCCCCCCCCCCCACACACACTTTTTTTCAAGGTAAATATGCACATTACTGTGTATGTAGACATGGCTGACAAATCCCCCCCTAAACAAAACTGCTGGTGAGTGGATAAGAGGAAATGAGTGGCCGGTTGAGTTTTAGTAGACTTAAACAAGTGATATCAACCCCCTCTCCATCCTACATGATATAAATATTACATACTGTACTGTAGGTACGGCTGACAACTCACCCTCGACAAAACTGCTGGTGAGTGGATAAGAGGAAATGAGTGGCCGGTTGAGTTTTAGTAGACTTAAACAAGTGATATCAACCCCCTCTCCATCCTACATGATATAAATATTACATACTGTACTGTAGGTACGGCTGACAACTCACCCTCCTACAGTAATACCCAGTTGGGGGGGGGGGGAGTTAGATACTTGAAACTATTAGCATGTTAAGTTGTGGCAGGCTGAAACACGCAATACCAACGCCTACCCCACTATCAATACAAGATAAATATTAGCACGCCCAAGTTTGGGTGAATGTGGTTCGTAAAGTTTGTGAGTGGAGTTCGCAAAAAGGAGTCCCTCCCTCATTACTGTCGTCTCGCTTGTATTTTCCCTGGGAGTTCGTGACTATTCAGGCTATGGAGGATAACGGTAATCATAATTACACGTAACAAGAAGCACACGTTTATTTTTCGCAGTTTAAGACGAATATGGATTGTGGGATGGATGTGCTCTAGCTACTAGCTGAAACCGACTTAATCCCTTCATTTGTTATTCATAAAAACAAAATTGCATCGGAATGACCTATATTTTATTGTACTATCCGAACCACGTGGCATATTTCTTTTTCTATTTAGTAGTACTGTGATTACCCACCCACTGGTAAGGACAATCATCACCCACCATTGTAACAAGCACTCATCATGAACATGACTATCCTCGCTGCAACACAACGTGTTGCTTTTAGGCTCCTGTAATCTGTCATTTTGAAAGTAAATTAAGAAGAGCTTTTCTGAATTGCGAAGTTAGACAATAGAGTCTTCTTTCACTTAACCACATATGTATATATATATATATATAGTAATCATGTTTTCAATTCATTTTTAACCCTAAAAATACAAATAGGGTATTTTTAGGGTTAATCAAATCAATAAATTGCCTTGTTTGTATGTGTATGGGTGGGTGGGTGGGTCAATACCACTGATCTGTATGGATGGGTGGGTGGGTCAATACCACTGTATGTGTATGGGTGGGTCAATACCACTGAATGCGTATGGGTGGGCGGGTCAATACCACTGTATGTGTATGGGTGGGTCAATACCACTGTATGTGTATGGGTGGGTCAATACCACTGTATGCGTATGGGTGGGTGGGTGGGTCAATACCATAGTATGTGTATGGGTGAGTGGGTGGGTTAAACTACTAATAGTTAGACTATTAGTAGTTTAGACATGGGAAGCCCTCAAAGTACGTTTTTCGGACATAATATCATGGAGAGAGATTTAAATTGGTAAAAAGTTAACAGCTGTTCAAATGTAAATAGTGATGTTTATGAAATTGTAACAGCTGTTGGAATGTAAATACTGTAACATACAAGGAGCTGGATTACAACGCTACGTCATTAGGAATTCCACGAACTACAGTAAAAAAATTGTACGTTGTCTTCGTAGCACGTGAGTTAATATACTAATTTCTCTTTGCATATCATAGGCAAAACACGGCCACCTAAAACTACCAACGTAGCAAACACAAATCATTATAGATTCAGGATTCAGTTTGGGTTTGCATTGTATATTAAGATAGCCGTTTTCCAAACTGCCAAGCATCGCTGGTAACTCGACAGGCCGAGACAGCCCTATAGAAGCCAAGTCATCTTACCCTCAACGGGCTAAAATATCCTTTTATATTTCAACTGTACGGTTCTTGTTTGTTATTTTAATGTGTCATAGTGAACACTGTGTGCTATTTAAGGTCCAATCTAGTGGACCTTAAGCTAACAATATGAAATTTTCAATATAAAATAGCCAATAATTATATTCAAAGTTTAACATATTTAACGTTAGATAAATGGTTCCAAAAAATTGACACACACTTTCCCCCATACTAAACATTTAAAAAATGAAAACTTTGAAAATTACCAGTTTGATTCCCAAATTTCTTTTGCCATTACTCAAAAACTAGCCAAGTTAGAGACATGCAGTTTTTACTAAAATATTTAAATTATAATTAATTCACATCTTCCCTGAAAATTTAATCAAAATCGTTAGAGAAGTTTTTGAGAAAATTCTATTTTTGTATATTTTTTCCTATAAAAATAAAAAACTTAAAATTTCAAAAAAGTGAAAAGATTGTTTGGAGATATTGGCTAAATACGCCTAGATACCAAATTTCATTACAATGTATCCATCCGTCTTGTCTCTAGTGAAGTGCACATACACACATACGGACAGACGTCGTAAATTTTTTCGAAAAACCACTTTTTAGGTTCAGGGGACCCTAAAATGGATTTTAAGACCCAACTTGTACAATTTTTTTTACGATCAAAATACCTTCCCTATGCTAACGCATATGGGAGAAAGTAAAAAGATAAAAAAAATCACTCAATGTTTTGCAAAAATATCACACAAAAATAACTGCTGTAAAGAATGGCACTTCAAGTGTTACGATATCGTCATTATTACGGACCGGATCGTTGAAATAGGAACCCATGTTTTGGGTGTTTTTCGAGGAGCTTAAGAGGCCACATGTAAAGGTGCACGTTTCCCACCAACAAAAACGTGGGTTTCTATTTCAACGATTCGATTCGTAATAATGATCGCACCAGACACCGTAATGAAGTGTCTTTTGATGGGAGAAGACCCGTTCTAGTGGACCATAAGTTGGTTTTTGTAAACAAATTGAGTAGTTTAATACTTTTCACGGTTAAATATGTAAACCTTAAAATGTCATGCGATTTGCGATTTGACGAAAGCCTATGATACAATGAACAGAGTTATTTTAATTGAAAAGATGGATAGGTATGGTATTCGTGGTGTTGCGAAAAATCTATTTACATCCTATTTTCACGATAGATTTCAAAGAGTACATATAGAGGATAAAGAAGGAAAATATCACTCTCGCTGGGAACGGAATGATACGGGATGTCCTCAAGGTTCCATCTGTAGAATAATTATATTCATTATTTTTATGGCTGACCTCCCTTCTTCTTTGAAATTAAAATTGAGTGATATCTGTGAATATTTAGATGACACGTCAGCCCTAGCGAGGTGCGAAAATTCACTTAGTCTCTCCACAAGAGTTAGTGAATGCATAGAAGGTCTCAATAAATGGTTCGTTGCAAACGGACTGAAATTAAACTGTTCAAAAACGCAAATAATTAACATTTCAAAACACAATTTACAACTTCCTCGTATTACAAATGTAACGACTCAACCTTCCACTAAATTTCTGGGCGTACATATAGATTCTAAATAAAATTATAATACACACATTAATTACTTAGCAAACAGACTTAATTCTGTTTTTTTTTTTTTCTCTCTTTAAAAATCTTGTCAACTTGCGTATCAGAAAATACAATTAGAACAGTATTTTTTCAAATTTTCAAAGTTTAATCGCCTATGGAATAGTTGTTTGGGGCAGCACAACATTTGAAAACCTTAATAGAATCTTCAAAATTCAAAAATCTGCTATAAGGATATTATTTAAGAAACCATGCCGATCTCATTGTAGGCCTTTATTTTTAGCTAGAGAAATTGTGACCCTTCCAAGCCTTTATATTTACGAAATATGTAAATATTTATAAAAAAATAAAAACAAATTTAAGAATAGAATTTAAATTATAACACCAGGCATAACTTTCTAGAATATCCTATACGCAACAGTTGTAAATTCGAAAAATCAAAGCACTACATGACTTTTAAATAACTAATAAAATATGCACGAGTAATAATATTATTGAATTTGACAACTATTTTTTAAGATCAGTCAAGAGATATTTATTAATTAACGCATTTTACACTTTAGAGGATTCTTAAATTGTGATGTAGCACTAATATATCATGGCATGTATTTATTAGTAGCACATACATAAATTAGTTCGTAATAAATGTAGTATAAGATATCTAGTATTTAAGTTGACTATTCCTATGTACAGTATTGTATTTTACAGGAAATAAATTATGTCTTATGTCATTCTTGACGTTTTTACATTTAAAAACCTCATAAACGTATCTTCCACAAGAATGGACCTTAAATGATCATAAAGGATTCACTATAACTCATTACAACGATAAACACGGACCTTACAGTTGAAATAGCCCCCTGTAGTAGTCCGCTTATGACTCCTAAAGGGCTGTCTGGTAAATTAAAAGTGGTTTGGTAAACTTTTCAAGATTAAAGTTCTCATCAATTTTCTGCAACAACACTTACTTACATTTTGGAGGTCGTACAATTAATTTCTTGGTCTTTTTATAATCCTTATGACATGTATAGTTACGATACATTACTTTCATATGTGTAAATAAATGCAGTGATTTTAAATCGATTTAAATCAGTTTAAAATAACTTTAAACTGGTAAATTCAAATTGATTTTAATCTATATTCATAAAAGAGGATGTTTGTGTATTTGAAGTTTATGCGCTGCCAAACCATCCAACCAATCGCCATGAAACTTTAGGATGTTGTCCTGTATACTCCCGAGATGGTTTCTGTGAAGTTTGATGCAGATCCGTCCACAGGGTCCCGCCCCACGGGCTCCTAAAGATCCCATGTTATTCAAATGGAGAATCTGAATTGTTTACAAAAAACATATGACTGTGTGGTTTAATGTAGTTTTACATGCCATAAGCAGATTGAAGTTCTCACAACAACAGTACTGTATATGTTTGATTTATTGTAGTTCTACATTTCACCTTGAGAATGTAGCACACACTACTTTTACTTGATCAGGTGATCTGTATTTGGCGTTAACCTTTTTACCTCGATAATTAAAACATGTGGTGAAACGTGAAAATAAAAAATAAATAATTATTTGTTTTGCAGTTTACTTTTTATGACATGCCTCCTAAAAAATCTAATATTGGTAGAAGAAGCAAAAATGCTCGAATTCTTTCAGCTATTAGGTTCTAAATCAAACTCAATATTATGACCGGCGAAGCGGGCGGGTACAGCTAGTTAATATAATATTATTGCATTTATTTAAAAATATGAATTTAAAGTTTCGTAACTATACATGTCATAAGGATTACAACAAGACTAAGTGATTAATTATACAACTTCTAGAAGCCGATAAAACAATGTTTCAAGTAATTGAATAAAACTTGTTATCTCGAAATGTTAAAATTCTAAAATTGATCAAAATGATAGAAACCCTTCTTATTAACCAGATGTTAAAATATAAATTTGATACATGAACGGGTTTTGAGTAATGATGGTGTAAATGTGATGTACGGTGAACACTAGTTAAAATTCCTTTACTTCAAACTAGGATAAAAATGATTAAATCTTGTAACCAAACTAAAAGATTCATGAGTCATTACGTACAATTAAACAGGGAAAACAATGATGAGATTAGGGTTTTCTATGCCTCTTAGTTTCTTAGAAAACAACGTTCAAACTCGGGTGCACATAATTTCTGCGCCGATAGTAGTATACAGAAATATGTGTTTATAATAATAAAAAGATTTGTTGGCATTCTTTGAGCGAAATACTTTTAAACTGTTTATAAGAAAGTCTCTGGGTGGAAAGAGTAGAATTCTTAAGATCGTTTTTGCAGAAGGTATAATAAAAGGGGACAATAGTGCGTAACAAACCGTCGACATTGTGTCCTTTAATAGGAAGCGTGTCCTTATTGTGTGTTGATAGCTGCTGCATCCAGTCACTGAGGGCGCGGCGCTTGTAACAGTTACCTGGGCGTTCCTGCAACAGTTTCTCTAAGTGTTATTTGAGGGCGTTCCTTCCGGCTGCACAGCAACCCAAGGATTTGGCAAGTTTGCCTTGTGAAACATTTCCTTTTTAGGCAGTTCGGCCGGTTTTTGGAACAACTGAATTCCGCTCGAAGCGCTGACTGTACTTATGACCGCGATCTACTCATACACAGACACTCGACCCCTCCTCCTCCCCTGATATGGATGGGATATCATTGCAGGAAGTCGTTTAAGCGCGATCCTGCGGGTGCGGGTGCTGTGTCTCGCTGTACGTGTGCATAGTGATTAGATTGTAATATAACATGCGGGTAAAAGTACAACCAAAAGTTGAGTATATAAAGTTAGTCAATTTTGTTAATTGTGTGATATTAAAAATCATAAGATGCCAAACACAACGTGGTCTTTCTCGTCGTAATAAAATAAAAACAACGTATAAGATTAATTATTTAAAATCAAATTTACTAATTTGCAGTACAATTACGTAATTTGAAATAACTGATGAGCAAGACCAGTCCTGTGAGAGTCTGTTTTTAAAATTTGGGAATAATCGGGAAAATAGTTTCTTAATTCTGCATGTACGAGAAAGCTCAAATTCGCATCTTTGAGGTGATGTATTTATAACTATAAACAGAATTTTAATGAAAGAACTACTTGGGAGGCATTTAGTAGCTCTAAAGTCATTTAAATCGAAAAAAAATAGATTTTTTTTGACCAAACCGCCTTGAGTACGATCTTACCTGAAATATAAAGACCAACATGATCTACTCCATCTTCCTCGAGTGATCAGAATTCAGTAAATTTTAATGTGTAATACCTCAAAGACTTATTCGGGTAAAGAAAACTGGCCAAGGACGACTGACCTTGTTAAACCTACTAAAGTACACTAGTACACATAAAATAAAATACTTACAATATCACAAAAACTGAAATTTAAATTGGGTAGTTTTGAGGACGATATTTGCTGGTTGCATTGCATGAAGGCTCAAAACAAAAGGCTGCAACTGAACATTTACTCAGTTAGATGACATTTAATCATAATCAAAGTTAAAAAATAAATTTTATGAGTGTTTTTAATATGTGCATGCGTGTCTGTGTCTGTGCCTGCGTGTGTCTGTGTGTGTCTGTCTGTGTGTGTCTGTCTGTGTGTGTCAGTCTGTATTCATAAATGTATTCCTTGTAAGCGTCGAATAAATTGAACAGTTCTTAACAAAATTGACAAGGCAAGTTCACTGTTGAAAAATAATGAAATTAAGGACTTAAAAAACAAACTGTTTTTATTGTTCGTTAAAAATATGGTGTAACATAACAAAAACCTGTTAATGCCAGACCCTTTAGTACTTTTATTTTGACAATTGAAATATATGTATATTCAACAAAACTAGAGAAGTAGTGAACGGATTCACTTGAAATTATTTATACAACATTGCATTCATATACAAAAATGTATATATATATATATATATATATATATATATATATATATATATATATATACTTTCAACGATTGTTGCAAGTATATATATATAAACTTGCAACAATCGTAAACGAGAGCATGGTATTTCAAGGATTTCCCGACCTACCTACATTTCATAAATGAAAATAAAATTTCAGTGCTGAAAAAGTGCTACTGTGACCAGCTGATTTATGTGCATATTATAATATCCACATCATATCCTGTACTGTTTATTACTGTGGCCAACTGTAAGTTACTTTATTTCAGATAAAATCAAGGAAACAGTCAACCTTTATTTCTCTAACAACTAAAGTAAAAAATAACTAAGAATTGTTCAAATCAGTCATAGCCACAGCAAGGCGAGGCCGGGCTTAGCTAGTTTGTTATAAACACTTCTTAACAATTTTAAACCAACAAGTTTGACAAATAGTTTTCACAGAATTATCTTTAAACCTAAAAAATGAGTTTGCGGTGAATTTCAACAAATTTATAAAATCCATAAATCTACAAAGAATACTCACAATTCAACTATACAATACAATATTCAACTAATATAAATAATGTTAAAAGAAAATGTACAAACATTGATCAACTAACTTTAAAATTATGTTTATTATAATGTCCGTGGTTAAGCAGCTTGTAGTTTAATGGAACACTAAGATCATTAAACTTCAAGTTCTCTTTTATGTTTTTACTTTAGCTAAAAGCCCCCCCTCCCCATCTCACCTGAGCACCGCATAATCATTTAACGTAAATATTTTACCATGAATTTCGTTTTAAATGTAAAAAGCCTGTTAAAGTTGTTATACATCATTATCATATGATTACACTCACAGTATTAGTTTAAAATTCACGAAGCTCTTCTCTATAAAATCGACTCCACATCGAGTATGCGTTTTTCAAAAAGTTCCTACAAATGTCTTAATAAGCATAATACGTGTTGGTTGAAATACAACACAAGCGATCGTCACACAACACAAGCGATCGTCACACAACACAAAGGTATTATAACCACCCGCACTTGTGGGAGGGTGTGAATCAGTTACATAGTACCTAGATAATGGGAAGGAAATTCAGTTTAATGAAACGCCCATTACTTTTTACTATATTATACAAAAAAAGTACCCTCTAGTTGCCTCCTTACTTTGGTATTGACCCACCCGCCCACCCATACACGTACAGTGGCATTGACCCACCCACCCACCCATACACGTACAGTGGCAATTGATTTACCCACCCACCCATACACGTACAGTGGTATTGACCCACCCGACCACCCATACACGTACAGTGGCATTGACCCACCCACCCACCCATACACGTACAGTGGCATTGACCCACCCACCCACCCATACACGTACAGTGGCATTGACCCACCCACCCACCCATACACGTACAGTGGCATTGACGTTTACCGTCTTCAGACCAGAAAGATTCGCATGTCTTATATGGTTTACTAAAATCGATCACCATAATATTCGTACATTTTGTACATCACTAGTGTTGGATAGCAAATTAACTATTGTATCTTAGCCAATAATGCAGAAAAAATACAAAACGTCTTAAATGTCAACAAAAATAGAACTGTTATGAGCATACACAACGGAATTAATGACAACCATATTCCAGCTTGATTACAACAGACATTTCCATAGGAAATAATACAAAAATAATTCTTTATACAGATGGAGCGAGACTTTATAATTGTTAGAGCTGTTTCTAAGGGCCCATTGTGTCTTGTGTGAAGTGACTGGTCCTGTGTAACACAACAGGCAACAAAAAGACAAAGATAAGTTGAAGTACCACGTCTGTATGCCCGATCGTATATAACTGTTAGAGCTGTTTCTAAGGGCCCATAGTCTTGTGTGAAGTGACTGGTCCTGTGATACACAACAGGCAACAAAAAGACAAAGATAAGTTGAAGTACCACGTCTGTATGCCCGAACGTCTATAACTGTTAGAGCCGTCTCTAGCGGCCCATAGAGTCTTGTGTGAAGTGACTGGTCATGTATAACACAACATGCATCAAAAAGACAAAGAAAAGTTGAAGTACCACGTATGTAAGCCCGATCGTATATAACTGTTAGAGCTGTTTCTAAGTGCCCATTGAGTCTTGTGTGAAGTGACTGGTCATGTATAACACAACAGGCAACAACAAGACCTGTGTTTAACAAGTTGAAGCACCAAGGCCCGATAGTCTATAATTCATAGAGCCGTTTCTAAGTGCCCATTGAGTCTTGTGTGAAGTGACTGGTCTTGTATATGACAACAGGCAACAACAAGACCTGTTTTTAACAAGTTGAAGTACCGAGGTCCGATAGTCTATAACTGTTAGAGCCGTCTCCAGGGCTCATAGAGTGTGGGACGTTTCGGCGTTATGTAGATGAGGTTGCACTTATCCTAGCTCAAGCTTGGTCTATATAATTCTGCCTCTGTGGTCCCTCAAGACCCTCTTATTCCAACTATATCTTCCTCAGTTTATCTTATTTATAATATCCATTTTCCAATAAAGGTGTTTTTTGATCCATCTTCCAATATTTTGTCAACTAGTTTAAAAAAAGACTTCTTAAGAATGTTTATTGTATTGTAAACTCAACAAAAGCACCAACAAAATGCTTACTTGTTTTTATAGCTCGTCATTTAGTAGAAGAAACGGCATTCACTTTCAAAGCGTTTATATTAATTCTCCTTGGCTGATTATTTCTTAAATGTAGTCTTTCTACCACAAAACCCACATTGCAATTTATTCAATTTATTGAATTTTCACACCGACCTACGTTGAATTTTTTATTTTATTTACATTTTGTAAACACTAAGTAATGTTTTTTTTTTTTATGTAAATGTGTAAACTATATGTAGTTTTTGCATAATGTACTTAAAGTATCATGAAACAATTTATTAGTACACTCGTCAGTCGGTCTGACCGTAACAACGATAAACAAAATTAAATATTGTGTAATTATCTACAAAAATGTAAACGTATTTAATTTTTTATCGTTAAAATGCCGATCGAAAAGATATGGGCGAATATGATTAGGTAAATGAGTGAAGATGAACGAGTGTAGTCATTGTTACTGAGTTAGACTATTCCTCAGAGAAAGAGCTATTTATCTATAGCCCAATGGCCAGGGCATCTATGGAACCTACAGCTTCACGTGGAATCCGATTCGTGTGGTATTGGTCTGTTGTACAGTTAATTGACAAGCCTAATAATCAGTTGTCTCTCCCTCACAACATACGTACACTGACTACCACCAAACACGGACACCGCAGACTTTTCTAGACGCGTTGACACCGATGGCAACCATTGGGCGGACGCCATTTCGGTATTGTTAAGACCGGGTATAGAACCTAAAATTTCCCAACCTTTGTCCCCAAGTAGCTGGGTTACAGCACTGCGTCACAAGTAAGATTTGTGACTATATAAATTAGATGGACCTAAAAAAAGATCAAACACGCAAATAAATTGTAAATTTTAGATTGAGTTGATATTGGTATTCTTCGTTGTTAATAAATTTTCACAAAATCACCAATAAATAACACTTTTTTCGAGGCCTTTCGCCAGCAAAGCTGGCATCATCATCACTGATGATATATAAAATATAAATTTGTGTTGCCTGATGATGCTGGCGAAAGGCCTCGAAAAAAGTGTTATTTATTGGTGATTTTGTGAAAATTTATTAACAACGCAAATAACTCATGATTTTTTTTAATTCAAAAGAACTGGAATACCATACTAACCACAACCACAGAGATACGTATGGTATTGTTCTCATTATAATGTATAGTACATAATCAGATTTCTAAGAAATACACTATAGAATGCAGTTGATGTGACCAAAGGGACTGTGGTCATGTGACAGGCAGTGTGCCCACCCACCACTCACATCGGCTTGCGGTTACATGCCCCCCTCCCCCCGGCGAAGGACACTTTAACCGTTAGCCACAACTGTAATTAAACCGTAAATAGTAGGATTCTTCAGTTTGAATCTGGCTTTTAAAAGTTTCAAGTGCACCACCCATATTATTTATTTGATTCTCTTTGAAGGCTTTTATTTCTGGGAACACGATATTGTACATAATTTAAATATTAATAGACGATTCAGAATTAAAAACTAATTCAAATTCGGGTTTTTATTCAAATAACCAGATGACCACATTGAATAACACTATGTTAGTATTATTATTCATTCATTATTCATCTCTAAGACGCCGATCGTAGAGATGTGGGCGAATATGAGGCATGAATGAGTGTGATGAGTGTAGATGAACGAGTGTAGTCATTGTTACTATCTGAGTTCGACTTAGCTCAGAAAGGACTATTTATTAATAGCCCAATAGCCGGGGCAACTATTGGACCTAGCTTTACGTGGAATCCGAACCACGTAGTGTTGGTCTGATTTTCAGCTAACTAACAAGTTTGACACTTAGTTCTCTTCTCCACACAACACCTAAACCTTGACTACCATTCAACACAGACACTCCAGACTTCTCTAGTAGTGTCTATATTGATGACAACTATTGAGCGGACGCCGTGTCGGTATTAAGAGAACCGAGCATGGAACCTATATCCTACAATCCCCCAAACACTTTGTCCCCAAGTAGCTGAGTTACGGCACTGCGCCACCAGTGCCGATCGTAGAGATTATTATTTGATTTGATCGTAGAGATGTGGGCGAATGAGTGTGATCAGTGTAGATAAACGAGTGTAGTCATTGTTACTAAGCTTGACTGTTCCTTAGAAAGTGACATCTATGAATAGTCCAATAGCCAGGGCATCTAAAATCTAAAAGACCTTAGTTACGTGGAATCCGTAACCACGTAGTATTAGTCTGATTTCCAGCTAACTGACAAGCCTGATACTAATTATGACGATAGGTTCTATACTGACACGGCGTCCACTCTATATGGTTGGTTCTATACTGACACGGCGTCCACTCTATATGGTTGGTTCTATACTGACACGGCGTCCACTCTATATGGTTGGTTCTATACTGACACGGCCCGGCGTCCACTCTATATGGTTGGTTCTATACTGACACGGCGTCCACTCCATATGGTTGGTTCTATACTGACACGGCGTAAACTCCATATGGTTGGTTTTATACTGACACGGCGTCCACTCTATATGGTTGGTTCTATACTGACACGGCGTCCACTCTATATGGTTGGTTCTATACTGACACGGCGACCACTCTATATGGTTGGTTCTATACTGACACGGCGTCCACTCTATATGGGTGGTTCTATACTGACACGGCGTCCACTCTATATGGTTGGTTCTATACTGACACGGCGTCCACTCTATATGGTTGGTTCTATACGGACACGGCGTCCACTCTATATGGTTGGTTCTATACTGACACGGCGTCCACTCTATATGGTTGGTTCTATACTGACACGGCGTCCACTCTATATGGTTGGTTCTATACCGACACGGCGTCCACTCTATATGGTTGGTTCTATACCGACACGGCGTCCACTCTATATGGTTGGTTCTATACCGACACGGCGTCCACTCTATATGGTTGGTTCTATACTGACACGCGTCCACTCTATATGGTTGGTTCTATACTGACACGGCGTCCACTCTATATGGTTGGTTCTATACTGACACGGCGTCCACTCTACATGGTTGCCATCGAGGTGAACTCTACTAGACACTGTTAGAAATCCAGACCAATACTACGTTATTCGGATTCTATGTAAAGCTATAAGTCTTAGTTGCTCTGGATATTGAGCTGTTACTGATTGGATCTTTCTAAAGAACTATCGACCTTAAGTAGTAATAATGACTACAGTCGTTAATCTACATTCATCACAATCATACGATCGGCGTCTTCGTGATTTGTGTTCTTTTTGAGTCTCGCGTTCCCTTCCACTAATGCATCCTACGGTCTATTCCAGTCGATTATCTTCAATAATCTTAAGACTCTTGAGGGTATTGTTGCCCCCGAACACTATGCAACGGAATCGAGTGCGTGGCTCACATGTTGAAGACACGCAACCCCTAACACCGAAGCCATATTACACAGGGAATCACACCAGGGCAGCTAAATAAACATCCTGAGTGTTACAGTCTTGGTATCAAAATATAGACAACCCCTATTGGTACCACCCCTTCACACTATTAGAAGTGTGGTTTTGTTTTATACTTTTTAATTTTAAAATTGACGTATCTCTACCTGTGCACGTGTTTTATCTAGTCATTTTTTCACTGCAATTATAGTTATTGTATAGGACAGACAATGCATTACAATGTTATGTTTATATAAACAAGTTGGAGCGCAACGTAAAATTGGTTTGACGTTTATATAAAAGAACTTTATAGATTTACTTAGGTATTCTTCTATAATATTATTAGATAACGTCTTCTTTAAGTGTTTTAAAATTAAATTTTTAATTTTATTGGCAAATTTCAATTCACTGCAGATTTGTTGGTATCAAGGACCATTGTACTACTTTGTACATGCAAGATGGTTGCCTCTATTGTAGTACACTGTATTATCAAACTGGGAGTGCGGCTGGACTCCAGACAGGTTCACTCTCTCTCACACGCAGCGGATTAGGACCGACCCAAATCACCCGGGACCGGCCGCACTTTGTTGACCTTTCCAATCGATAAGTATTTTTTTATTTTGGCATTCTATATCGAAATATGATTAATCAATATAAAATCTACTCACAATTACAAGAGAAATGCTACCAAACAATATATTGTTTACTTCAGTTTATCTTACGAACATTGTTCACAGTAATTTATAAATCATGCAATATTTTTCAATGCTGTAACAAATTCACTTAATATTTACTTCAGAAAATCACAGATTGTTTGGTATCATTTTGCTTGTAAGTTTGAGTAAATTTCATATTTATTAACCATTTTGAGATAAAAAGGTAAATTAAAAAAATTACTGATTGATTGGAAAGGTTGACTATGTGACTAATCGAGTGGAAGTGCGGCCGGTTCCTGGAAGGTTGGGTCGGTCATAATCCGCTGCGTGTGTGTGAGCAATGACTACAGATAGAATCTGTAGTCAATGGTGTGAGTGAACCTACCTAGCGTCCAGCCGCACTCCCAGTTTGATAATAGTATAGGTTGCTATACACTGATCAAAGCACTGTTAATTTTCACTAATAACGCTCAGAACACGAATTCATAAGAGGGACGATTTATTTCACGAAAATGCCAAAAACACGGGCTTCCTTTTCAAGGATTCAGTTCGTAATCATGACTGTATCGTAGCACTTGAAGTGTCATTTGATATGTTAGGTAGGTGAAGAAGTGGGCCATATATTTTTTTTCGAAAAAATTGAGCATTTTTATAATTTGTTTTCTAATATAATGTAGTACATTTAAAATCTCGTTCTTGTAATAATTTCTATATAAAATCTATACTATTTTAATCTCTGTATGTGGGGGTGTGCGATGCATGATTCGATGAACAACAATCAAAATATCGACGTATCGGAAGTATTGTTGTGTCAGAAATATTCTGATGTGACAAAATTGATAAAAATAAATGTGGTTTTTTATCAATATCATTTATTGAGGCATAATTTCGAACAAATACTTTGATGCTTCATATAACATATTTGACAATGACATATTTATAAAATTACTTCTCGAGTTTGTTTTTATTCCGCATAGTCGACCCGAGTGCACAAGGACGAGCATGATCAGACGCACAAACCTGATTATATTTTGAATACAAATACATGATCTCTACTTTCGGATTCAAAACGCAATGTACTCGAGTTTGAACCTCTCCTACAAAATAAATACTCATCCTATTTCGTTGTGTTGTACACCAAAATTTAGCTCATTTAATTCTACGTAATTTCATATAACTTATATATTGTTTTAAAGTATTTAAGACTTTTTTATAGCAAGTAGAATACAACAAAAATACGAAATTTTATCCTTTTGAAGTAAAGCTCAAGTTTAAAACCTGTTTAAAGAAAAACTACTACAGATAAGTCAGTGAAACTTTAACCACATGTGAATAATGTTGTTTTCCTGTAGTCTGTCCAAATTCTAGAATGTTTACTCTTTTATTTAATTTTCTGTTGTAATTTTTGTAAACCCTTGTAAACTTAAAAATGGCTGATCATACAAACTTCCATAACGGTTCAAAAATACCGGATTTAAAAATAAAGTAAGATTATAAAACGGTAAGTGCGATAAAAGAATTTTGCGATTTTATATCACATGATAATTCAACAGACATCGAAGTGCCGTAACTCGCACGTCCGGCCGAGTCACCGAACGCGGTGTTGCCACTTCATGAAGCTGGACTTCCACTCCGTATTAGGGAACTTATTACCTATTATTACCTATGAATGACAGGTAGGCATGTTACAGCTAAAGGCTGATGAATCTCAGTTACTAGAAATGTGATAAGTACATCCTGCAAATCACCAATATTATGGGGTGGCTCTCATTTTCACGTTACATTTAGCTTGTTACATGTGCAATTTACATAATTGTAAATCCTGTAAATAAGTTATTTTTTAATTTGACAATATTTTTAGAGCTATAAAATTTTAAAACCTGTCGTTGGAGGTCCAACGCCCTCATGACAAAAGGTGATTTAAAAATGGTTTAAATTTAGATAGAAAACATGATTGATTAACTGTTCAATACTTCCACAGTAATAAACCTTTCGTGCACTGTTTAAATACTTCCAGGCACACGATTCGGCAACGCCGAAATGCTCAGTTGAAACTAGTGGTCGTGCGAGTTACGGCACATCAATTTATGTTGAATTATCATGTGATATAAAATCCCAAGCTTTTTTTATCGCACTTACCATTTCTTACTTTATTTTTCAATCCGATATTTTTGAACCGTTGTGGAAGGTTGTATGATCAGCCATTATTAAGTTTGCAAGGGTTTACAAAAATTACAACAGCAAAGTTATTGAAAGCGTAAAACTTCTAGAATTTGGATAGACTAAAAAGAAGAACCTTCTTCTTAAAGTGATTAAAGTTTCACTAACTTATCTTTAGTACTTGTTGTTTAAAAAATGTTTAAATTTGACCTTTACTCCAAAAGTGCTAAAATGTAGGGTCTTTTTTCTTTTTGTTTTCTACCTGCTATAAAAATTCTTAAAGCCATCAAAAACATATGTAAGTTATATGAAATTACATAGAATTAATAAGCTAAATTTTGGTTTACAAGACAACGAAATCGGATGAGTATTTATTTCCTATCAGAGGTTCAAACTCGAGTACATTGCTTTTTGAATCCGACAGTAGTAGTTCTACCGGGGGATATAACTCGCACTGACATAAGGCCGCCGGGCAGTGAGTATAGATACTGTAAAGAACTTGTGACGAACCACAAATCAGTGGAATATTCAACTATAAATGGTACATCTACTTTAGTTAGTCAGTAATTTAATTTTTAATTATATTTAAACTCATTAAATCAATTTATGGTTCACTAGATTGGACCTTTAATAATCATACAGTTATAAACATAACTAATACTGTGTGATTACTGTAACACGAGCCGTACAGTTGAAGTATAACAGTATGTTTTAGCCCGCTGACGGAAAGCTTGTATGGCTACTGAAGCTTCCTAGCGACTACTAAAGCGCTGTCGACTTCCTAGCGGCTACCAAAGCACAGTTGACTTCCTAGCAGCTACTAAAGCGCTGTCGACTTTCTAGCGGCTACCAAAGCGCTGTCGACTTCCTTGCGGCTACTAAAGCGCTGTCGACTTCCTAGCGGCTACTAAAGCGCTGTCGACTTCCTAGCGTCTACTAAAGCGGCTACTAAACTTCCTAGCGGTGGCTTGGCAGATTAGGAAACAGCCATCTTAAGTAAATGTTTTATTGCTATGTCTAGACGTCCAGTTTATAATGGTTATAACGATAATATATTTAACTGCAAATTGGAGTTATCTAAACATGATACAAATATTTAAGATCCCAAGTATCATCATAACCGAATAGTTAGCGTTATACAGTTTTAGTAACAACCACTTAACGAAGTTCCGAGATACGATGAGTGCGGAAGTTTACGACAACCTGCAAAGATACTTCAACCACTTAACTGCTCAAAATGCGGCAGGATTCAGTGTTTATAGTCACGGCAGAAGACTTAGTAAGAAATATTAAGTGTTACAAATATAACAATCATCTAATATGAGCGCAATAAATATTGAACGCTATTTATTTGGAAATTACGACTAATCAATCAATTAGAAAATAGATTATAAAAAAACATGCACACACTCAAAAAGAAAACTTGAAGACCAATTAGAATAATTTACTAAACTATATAGAAATTGCAATAAAATCTCGTGCTACAATTGAATTGAAATAATTTTGAGTCATCACTGCATCGTCTCTTGGAGTAAGTTAATTTAAGGAAGAAAAATATGCAGGAAATGATAACGTTTCCAGGCATAACCAATGTCAGCCGTTAGTACCTACTTCCGATAAAGAAAAGAAAATTGCTTTTTAATCCGTCAAGGATAAAGAATAGATATGACACAAAATTCAAAGCGTTGAGATAAATTGGAAAAGGCAAAGCACTCGGGTGAAGTGGCATTAATGACGAAGACAGAGACAAGTGAGTCCATTAGCATTGATCGATTCAGTCTGTAGCTTCACCTCTCGTGCAACCTCACAATAGCTTTACATGTTGATTATTGATTCTGTCTGTAGCTTCATCTCTCGTGCAACCTCACAATAGCTTTACATGTTGATTACTGATTCTGTCTGTAGCTTCATCTCTCGTGCAACCTCACAATAGCTTTACATGTTGATTATTGATTCTGTCTGTAGCTTCACCTCTCGTGCAACCTCACAATAGCTTTACATGTTGATTATTGATTCTGTCTGTAGCTTCATCTCTCGTGCAACCTCACAATAGCTTTACATGTTGATTATTGATTCTGTCTGTAGCTTCACCTCTCGTGCAACCTCACAATAGCTTTACACGTTGATTATTGATTCTGTCTGTAGCTTCACCTCTCGTGCAACTCACAATAGCTTTACATGTTGATTATTGATTCTGTCTGTAGCTTCACCTCTCGTGCAACCTCACAATAGCTTTACACGTTGATTATTGATTCTGTCTGTAGCTTCACCTCTCGTGCAACCTCACAATAGCTTTACATGTTGATTATTGATTCTGTCTGTAGCTTCACCTCTCGTGCAACCTCACAATAGCTTTACATGTTGATTATTGATTCTGTCTGTAGCTTCACCTCTCGTGCAACCTCAATAGCTTTACAGTTGATTATTGATTCTGTCTGTAGCTTCATCTCTCGTGCAACCTCACAATAGCTTTACATGTTGATTATCGATTCTGTCTGTAGCTTCAACTATCGTGTAACTTCACAATAGCTTTACATGTTGATTAAGTACCACTGTGCGTGTATGGGTGGGCGGGTGAATCAATATCACGGTGCGTGTATGGGTGGGTGGGTGGGTCAATACCACAGTACTTGTATGGGTGGGTGAGTGGGTCAATACCACTAGACGTGTATGGGTGGGCGGGTGGGTCAATACCACAGTACGTGTATGGGTTGATGGGTCAATACCACAGTACGTGTATGGGTGGGTGGGTGGGTCAATACCACTGTACGTGTATGGGTAGATGTAATATCTGAGTGATGTGTTGTTGATTGTCTTTTAAGAATTTGCCATATTTCAATGTTCCACTGTATTCTAGCCATTCAAGTACTGTCTGTAGCTTCACCTCTCGTGCAACCTCACAATAGCTTTACAGGTTGATTATTGATTCTGTCTGTAGCTTCAATTATCGCTCCAACCTCACAATCAACTAATTGGATGAGTATCGGTTCTGTCTGTAGCTTCACCTAGATTTTAACTACCTTTAAAGTCTGAATAAAATAGGATGTACAAAGGTATTGAAATAGTTTTAAATTAACTTGAGAAAGTTATTGACAAAAGAAAAAAGCATTAATGAAAATGTCAGCATAAGAATATCTAGTAAAAATTATCATTTGGTAAAATGGACATTTTCAGTGGCCAAAAGAGCGCAGTGTGTGACAGGAAGAGCCCATTAAAGTGTCAAAACGCCCCCCGGACTGTGTCAGTGACGTCACAGGACTGTACTGTTAATGCCACAGTACGTATATTTGAGGGTGGGTCGGCCTTGCCATACTAAGTATTTGGGACTAAGTATTTGCCATACTAAGTTGCTTCTTGTCTTTAGGACTATACTGTGCTTATATAACAGTTCTTTAAATTTCAAATCTTACAAAGTTTTCACATTAATAAAACTGTTTACACTCTTCATTCTGAGCAACTTGTGAAATGACAGTATCCTGGAGTTTTACTGTCAATTGAGTTACAGTAAAAATTTTTACAGTCAATTGTTTTACAGTTTGACACAAGTTTCAAAAACATTGACACAAAATACGCGTAAAATAACTACTTTGCTAGAGATAGCATATTATTGGTGTTAGAATATTTGCTTTAACTGATTAAGTTGATCGCTAAGGGAAGCGAAATAGGAGAGCTTTCTAGTTCATTCACATACAGTAGGGCAATCGAAATATATTTCTGCACAGCACAGCATTCCATTTCCGTTAACAGTAGGAAGCCAGTTGCAGAGGTCACCCATTTACAACGTTTTTGAGTTTTACACGCCCTTAATTGTTTGTAGCGTTATCTTACTTACTTTAGCTAATTGTACATCACAATAAGCATAACATTAGATGAATTATTAAGACTTATAAATACAAAATATAGTGTTTATTGAGAGACCACAGACTAATGAATTAATAATAATTAGTTTTATAATCTACTTAAAATACACATGATTGGGAGTAAATTCGATTGTAAATCTAGTTACTCCTTTGGTTGGGTAGCAGTTTGGTTCCTTTGTGCTGCAACGTTAATGGGTTGCTGTGGCTAACGTCATCTGTACCGAGTAAATCAGAGAGTAGTAAAATCGATTCAGATTCTTGAAGTACTGATTAACTCGATTGTAAGTTTTATTCGATATAATTCTGTTTCATTATGGTGCAACATTAATGGATTACTGTGGCCCTCATAATCTGTATAGATTAGATCCTAAAAGAGGTAAAATCGGAGTAATTTCTCGAAGTAAAGATAAGTAACTCGATTGTAAGTTATTCGTTATATTTCTGTTTCATTATGGTGCAACATTAATGGATTACTGTGGCCCTCATCATCTGTATAGATTAGATCCTAAAAGAGGTAAAATCGGAGTAATTTCTCGAAGTAAAGATAAGTAACTCGATTGTAAGTTATTCGATATATTTCTGTTTCATTATGGTGCAACATTAATGGATTACTGTGGCCCTCGTCATTATGTAATTTCGTCATAATTCGGAGTAATTTCTTGAAGTAAAGATAAGTAACTCGATTGTAAGTTATTCGATATAATTCTGTTTCATACTGTGGCCCTCGTCATTATGTAATTTCGTCATAATTCGGAGTAATTTCTCGAAGTAAAGTTAAGTAACTCGATTGTAAGTTATTCAATATAATTCTGTTTCATACTGTGGCCCTCGTCATTATGTAATTTCGTCATAATTCGGAGTAATTTCTCGAAGTAAAGATAAGTAACTCGATTGTAAGTTAGTTATTCCTTCGATTTCATGCATCCCTTTTATTAGTTACAAATTCGATCACATCGTGCTTAAATTAAATGGTTCTTTCGAATATCGTAACAAGAATAAACGTAGAAATAACGATAAAGTAGTTAATTCTGTTACTCTTTCAATAGCCCTTCCATTCCATTGTAATGCAACGATAGTGAACCGCTTTAGTTAGACTATGTAGAGTAAGTTGGAGTGGAGGTAAAATCCATTATAACTTTAGTTTCTCCTTTGAATGAAATTGATTCAATTGTACTATAATGGATAACGTACTGCATACTGTGATAGTTTGTTCTTTCCATACAAGTAATAGTAAATTGATTTTCACAGTTTCATAAGATCGATAGCAGGTACTTTATATATTTTAAAACTGATACAAATGTTATCAAAGTTTTCATTTCATCCTACTATATTCTCACGGACACGACAATTATCGATATCACCGCGACCCTCTCCTTGCACCAAAAATTGTTTCCAGTTCTCAACCAACTATCCCAAATATTGTGATAATGTCCAGTCATTACTGAACCCTCCCATATGGTACTCTAGACACTTAGACAATCGTCTTGAATAACACATATGGAAACATCTAGACTCGCAGCGACAATATAAAGGCACCCCTCAGCCGACCAGCCAGTCAGTCTCAGTGGAAGTGTGTCTTCGGAGTTCAACCTACAGTGAAGTGATAGTGTTAAACGGTGATAGTTAAAGAACAGTGTAAGATAATTGTGTGAACACAAACTGGAGTTTGATAAGTTACATAATTATTTTAAATAATAGTGGTTTAATTTCACGTGTAAAAATAGTGTTCGACTGGTATTATGAATCTTTTAATATCTGAAAGTGTGTAATTTAGCTAATTAAGGGGTGTGAACACAGTTAGTAGACACAGAGTGGAACCGCCTTATTAATTCGAACCCTGTGAATGGTAAAAATGTCTCTAATAGATAATATTATGGTCAGCACTGGTGGCGCAGTGCTGTAACCCAGCTACTTGGGGACAAAGTGTTTGAGAGATTGTAGGCGATAGGTTTCTATGCTCGGTCCTCTTAATACCAACACGGCGTCCACTCAATGGTTGCCATCGACGTGGACACTACTAGAAAAGTCTGGGGTGTCTATGTTGGATGGTAGTCAAGTTTCAGATGTTGTGTAAGGAAGAGAACTGAGTGTCAGACTTGTCAGGTAACTGAAAATCAGACCAACACTACGTAGTTGGGATTCCACAGAAAGCTGTAGGTCCCATAGTTGGCCTGACTACTGGGCTATTAATAAGTAGTCCTTTATGAGCTAAGTCGAATCAGATAGTAATAATGATTACACTCTACACTCATCCCACTCATTCATTCACCACTCGTATTCGCCCATATCTCTACGATGGGCGTCTTAAAAATGAATACTGGCTAATATAAACAATGAGATGGATAGGAGTAAAGGTAAAACGATTAAAGTGTTAAATTCTCCACCTAGTCGATTTCGCTGTTCTAAAACTGATAAGGAACTGCTTTGAAAAACTAAAATAAACAGATACGATCGGAATTTAGGTTAAATCGATTGTATATCGATTGTATAAAGTCGATTGTTACATCTCTCATATAAGTTCGATTCCATCGTACTGCAACTAACAATCCTCAAACGGTAGATCGATTGTAACGGTAAAGTCGATTGTACTTTTGTTCCTCCTTTGATACGAGCTCGATTCCACTCTGGTGCTGTGGTAATGGATTGCTTTGGCTGACGTAATCTCATTTACAGTAACCAAGATTGGAACACGCCTCTGTTGCTTGCGTCTCTGTGGTTAATTTATCGATTTACTAATCTCTCAACAAAAGAAAATTTGTTAGAGGTAATTTTTACTTGCTCACGTCTTCATTTATTTTGAAACTAGCTTGTTACTTACCTTAGTGTACGAGTAAATCACTTAGACATCTTTTACAAGTATCATTATTGAAGTTTTAGACTTTTGAATATTATTTCCTAAAAACGAGGAAGACAATTCAATACCTTAAGGGGGAGTTTCGCCCACGAAAAACGCTAAAAGAATGGGTTTCTATGTCAAAGATTCTGTCCTTTATAATGATCATTTCAAAACACTTAAAGTGTTATTTTATAGGCGAAGAACTGTTCTAGTGGACGTTAATTTGGTTTTTCTTCAATTTTTTTATTATGTTTATTCAGTTGAAATAGTTGGCGGTTTGACAAACACCCACCTTAATTTGTAACGATCTGAATTTTTAAGTTTATTCTATATATATAATAAGCCTATGTGAATGTTATTACGTGATTTACTGTATATGAAGGTAAGTTTCTTCATCAAATTTAGCAAATTTACGATATGAGAAATGGTATTTTAACTGTGCAGCGAATTCTACTCGTACTACAGCTGGTTTATAAATTTTGATTAGTTTGTTGATCTGATTAGTATACGATTTTAAATTATTAGGTCAAGATGGAACAAAAGTGAGTAATTAATTAAACAAATGATGGATTTGGCGAGCAGTACATGTTTATTTAGGCAATAGAGATAGTTAGTTGATTGCGCAACACTGATTTTAATGGAAGTAGTTTTTTCTGGAATAAGGGACTTCTCAGAAAACGACTGAAGTGGGTATCAAATGAAGTGAAAAGAAGTTTGATTAGCGAAAAATTACAAATAGTAGTTTTGTTTAAACAATTAACACTGTTAAACGTTGTTTATAGTTCACTTTAAACAACGTTTGGTTAGGTTACTTTATATAGTTAACTTGAGTAAAAAGTTGGGGAAAATATAAATTGTTTTTGAACAGTCCTAAAGATTTGAGTTGCAGACTCTTGATGGTTGCACACGGCAAAGTCAAGTCAAATATTCGTTATTTGACACAAATCAATAATGGCGTCATTAAACGGTTAATAATATTTAGGAGCTAAGACAAGTTAATATTTCTCTATAGATTACAAAAAAAAATCAATTGTAACTATCATACACCTCTTAGTCCAAACATAGGATAACACAATTGAACTACAAACAACCCTCGCAAACTCGATTACCACTGTATGTGTATGGTTGGGTCAATACCACTGTACGTGTATGGTTGGGTCAATACCACTGTACTCACTCATCAAAGAATTAATTAAATGAGTATATGGATTGTTTTATTAAATAATATTTTAAGTGCTTTTTAAACAGTTTATTATCATTTGTCATGAGAAATCTCTTGGAATGTTATACATAAATTTAATACCTGCAGAGCTACGTTTCTTTTTTTTTTTTTGGTTCTAAAAAATGTTTTTGGGTTGCTTGCATTTCTCTATTCCTGGTAAAATAAATGTGATTTAACCCTAGTGTTGGTATACTATTTATTGGTAAAATACATTATGGTATGTAATATGGTAAGTCCAAACACGATAAAGATGCCCAATTCGAAAAAGTATTTGTTTATAGATTCATTCTTATCAAGTTTTTTAACTATACGAATTGATTTTTTTTCAGACATAAACTACTTTGTTAACTTTCACTTTTGGTTGCCCCATACAACTCAATTCCAAAAGATATTTCTGAGTGAATATGGGAGGAATAAATATATTTGAGCAATCTTTCAGAGCATAATTTAGCCATTAATATCAAAACAAACAAACTGGATCATATCCTTTTTGAACGATTTCTATATGCTCATTCCATGACAGATTTGCGTTAATCATCAAGCCGAGAAGTTTAGTGGTCTTTAATTGATTAATTTTGTGACTATCTATCTTAATATTCACTTTTAACTTATTTTTGTTCTGTCTTGTAAGAAATGAAATAAAATTTGTTTTATCAAAGTTTATCTAAATAATAACATCATCTAAATAATGTTTATTATTTAGAAAGTGTTGTATATTAAGGATGCATTCTCTTGCTTTGTTTTCTATATCTTGCAGGCTATTACATTTAACAATTAAATTACGGTCATCAGCATATAAACATAATTTGCTATTGTTATGTAGTGTTTGTAATGCCAAACCTTTTATATAGCAAATAAATAATATCGGTCCAAGAATGGTCCCTTGCGGCACTCCATATTTAATATTTCGTACCGATGATTTTGCTGAGGCTAATTGATTTTTCTTTGTTAAGTACGTCATGTCCAGATATTGTTGTCTGTTCAACAGATAAAACCTGTACCATTTAATAGCAATAGATATTAAGAGGCACTGACACAAGAATTAAGAGTTGGCTTGGTGACTGCCCTATATATAACTAAACTAAATATCAAAAACTTTTGTGAACAAAGGCTAGCAAACATGTAAATAATGTTTTAAATAATGTTAAGATACTTAGGTTTTTACCGTGGTTTCTGTAAATATATTAATAATTAATTATTAATGTTTTCTTAGTATTACACAATATGTATTTTTGGGTTTAATTGTTATTTATTTATTTTGAACAAAGATATTTTACATCGTGGCCCTTGTGTACTTTGAACATTTGCTGTCCATACTTACCTGTGTTTTTTAAGATGTTATCAATTCATAATACGAGGGCGGTTCAATAAGTCCTTAGAAAATACAAGATAAGTCGCAAAAAGTATCAATATTGTTTTATTTTTATTTACTATCATCTGTTGCTTGACAACTGTGAAAGTTTCAGTTGATTTCATCAGCTGATTTCATTGTTGTCGTTGATTGAATCAGGAAAGGTTTGTTTATTTAGAATGATGGACACAAGTGAGTTTCGTGCTGTGATTAAACACTTTCATTTGAAAGGCTTAACACCGAAGGAAATCAAAGTTGAGTTGGATGCTGTTCATGGTACATCTGCTCCTGTGTTGGCAACTGTTTATAACTGGGTAAACGAGTTTAAACGTGGCCGTACATCCACAAAAGATGAACATCGTTCAGGGCGCCCAGTGGAAGTGACAACCCCAGAAATGGTTGACAAAATCCACGATATGGTTTTGAGTGATCGGCGAATCAAAGTGCGTGAAATAGTTGAAGCTACAGGCATATCACAAGGCACAGTGTTCACAATTTCGCATGAAAAATTAAATGTGAAAAAACTCTCTGCAAGATGGGTGCCGTGCTTGCTCACAGAGGAGAATAAACGCATTCGTGTGGTTGATTCTAAGGCTGTCTTGACAGTATTACGTCGCAATCATGGTGAGTTTCTGCGTCGATACATAACTGTAGATGAAACATGGATCCACCACTACACTCCAGAGTCAAAGGAACAGTCGAAACAGTGGGTTTTTGATGACGAACGGGCTCCAAAGAAGGCAAAGACAGTGAAATCCGCCGGCAAAGTTATGGCCACAGTTTTTTGGGATGCACAAGGAGTAATCTGCATTGATTACTTGGAAAAGGGAAAAACGATAACTGGAGAATATTATGCATCGTTATTGGACCGACTAAATGAAGAAATCAAGACAAAACGTCCGCACTTGAAAAAGAAAAAAGTTCTTCTGCATCAAGACAATGCACGTGTACACACCTGCGCAGTTGCCATGGCAAAAATAATGGAATTAAAGTATGAGTTGTTACCACATCCACCTTATTCACCAGATTTAGCCCCCAGTGACTTTTTCTTATTTCCAAACTTGAAAAAATGGCTCGGTGGACAAAGTTTTATGTCAAACGAAGAAGTGATTGCCCAAACGGATGCCTATTTTGAGGAATTGCCAAAATCCTACTTTTTAAATGGCTTATCCATGTTAGAGAAACGCCTAATGAAGTGTATAGAGCTAAAAGGAGATTATGTTGAAAAATAAACAATAGTTTACCCGAAAAAATGTCTTTTTCTATCTTATTCTAAGGACTTATTGAACCGCCCTCGTATTTCCATGTTTATGGGAATATGAGCTTTAATTTTTTGATTAAAAATTACTATGACTGGTTTTGCTTTAAATACAAGTGTTTTTGGACCCTACGTTTATCGTAGTGAGAATAAATATCGTATTGATGTTCCGCTAAATTACCCATAATTCCACACCAAATACATATGGGAGGGGAGGGAGAGAGGATTTTTATGTTATGGGGCAACTAGATCTTTCTTTAGTTTAGTTTAACTCAGTTTGGTCTTTTGGATCGGTATTTGGCTACGTGTCTTTAACCAACAATATTTATAATATGGTTTTTAGGTTATATTATATTAGTCGAAATATTTAGGAGAAAATCTTTTTTTATGTGTGTTTTTTACAATATAAAAATCCCATCTACAAAAAGGGAGCTTTTATACAGGGATTAGCAGATTGGTATAAAATAAAGAAGAAAACGTTACAGCTGGAGATAACAGTGCCTTGGGGCGTCTCTAACACTGTCCAGAAGATCAAGGAAGGTAATGTAATAACATGTAACGGCGGTCACAAAAATAACAGTTACTTCTGAAGAACGATCTAGACGACTTTTATACTTTAACCTTAACTTTTTAGACTTCCCGTAATCTAACTATGAGGTCAATTCAACACTACAAGTTATTTCATAGCATATAACGGTTTTATAAACCACAGTTACCTGTGAATAACGGTCTAGACAACTTTATTAGTTAAACCTGTACTTTCTAGACTTCTCGTTATCTAACTGCAAGGTCAGAGCAACACAACAACATGTAACGACGGTAAAAAAATAATAGTTATCTCTGCGGAACGGTCCAGACAACTTTATTACTTTAACCTGAACTATAAAGCCTATCATTGTATAACTATAGCTATTGTTACCGAAATAACATGTAACGTTTTTCACAAAATAATAGTTACCTTTGAGGAACGGTCGAGATGACTTTATTACTTCACCCTGGACATCCAAGAATTCCTGTTATCAAACTGCGAGGTTAAAGCAACAATAGATGTAATGTAATAACATGTAACGGCGGCCACAAAATAACAGTTACCTTTGAGGAACGGTCGAGACAACTTTATTACTTCACCCTCGACATCCAAGACTTCACGTTATCAAACTGCGAGGTTAAAGCAACACTAGATGTAATGTAATAACATGTAACGGCGGCCACAAAATAACAGTTACCTTTGAGGAACGGTCGAGACAACTTTATTACTTCGCCCTGGACATCCAAGACTTCCCTTTATCTAACTGGGAGGTCAAAGCAACACTAGATGTAATGTAATAACATATAACGGCGGCCACAAAAATAACAGTTACCTTTTAGGAACAGTCGAAACGACTTTAATACTTCAACCTGAAATTTCGAGACTTCCTATTATCTAAACATGAGGTCGGGGCAACACTATAGGTAATGTAATACCATGTAACAGTGGTAAAAAAATAACCCCTACGGCTTCATAAACCATACATTTACAATCAGATATTTGTACAGAAGAAGGAATGCAATAAACGCTAGGAATGTTACAAATATTTGTTACTCTGCATACAGTGTTTCTTCACATAGGCTGTTTGGGTCCAAGATATATTAATGTTTGGGCCTGCGCTAACCAAGGAACGGAGGCACGCCAAAGTCGGCGACTTTGGATACGTGCTGGAATCTCCGATACTCCAACAGCATCCATCAACTCTGAGGCTTTCACCAAGTACTCGTGTACTTGTTGAAATATGTCAATGTTAAGGGTGTACGTAAGAAAGGGGGCAACTTTACATAATCTCGTCATTTTAATTATACACAGCTTAATAAATATGTGTATATTTAAGTTCAAAATTAAATTTAAGCCTCCTTAACATATGTTATTTATAATTTTTTATGATGACGCAAGTAGGTAAGGTAATTTAAATTATAGTTTCCAATTCAATACAAGTCAAACTGTTTCCACGGTGTTACTGCCAGCCTAAGTTAAGAGAAGAAACTGACTTAGAATTTTTGGGACATCACCGAGGAAAAGTAGGGTACCATTATTTAGAACGAGTCATCATAAAAAATGTGAGATAAGACATTGCATTAAAGTTTAATAATGGTGGACGCACGAGCGCCGAAATCTTGGCGGCTTTATTCAAAATGTCGGGAGATATAATGCATTTATAAAGGGCTCATCAGTGCGTTTAAAATAGCGTTTTAAGTACTGTATATGTTTTGTATAGTCACTTTACTTCGTGATTCTGAACTGCTTTCAATTGCTTAGTTAACTTCGTGGCACTACAACTACTATCAAACTCTTACTCACTTCATGTAATTCCTTCCCACTTCTGTTAATTGCTTTGTTTACTTCATGACACTACAACTGCAGTCAATCAAATGCTTACATTACTTCGAGTCACTTCTGTCAATATCTTACTTACTTCGTAACACTCCCAACAGTCAATTGTTTACATGTTTCCGGATTTTTTTATTATCGGTCTGTTTGGTGAATTTGCGAACTAAAATTGCTCTCATTAATAAATATAATTACATTAAATTTTATTATCATGAAAGCAACAGACGTTCCAACGTTGGGTTTCTGTTTCCTGGACAGCAACTTTACAGAATAGCGCCGCGCAGGCTGTGATGCAATTCCCGCCAGACACTTCTGTACCTAATTCACCGCCAACAACGCCGCGCTAAACACAATTCACAGATGGGAAATGGAAACAATGACAATACAATAGCTTACTTTACTTTGTAACACTTCAACTCTGTCAATTAATTGCTTACTTTTCTTCATTACACTTCAGTTAATTAATTCTTTTATGTTAATATTTCTAAAAATGTAAAATTGTTTTTTAATTTTTTTCACAATACTACTGATTTCCGTAGGTCATTTGGTCTATATGTTGACATTTATTGATGTGAATTTCAATTTCCTATTTCGTAACAATTTATTACACTACGAAACCTTTATTTACAATGATTGAATTGTTTAAAATAAATGAAACCAACGTAAGGTTTTGAAATGAGCGCTATTTTATATCATTTAAATATTAATATGGGAAACATTTTTCCATATACCAATAGACACACCTTTGCGTACATTGTGAAATACTTGATTAATTTCACAAATGTAATACAATTTTTTTTCATAACCAATAAAAGATTTGGTATTGTAACTGTTGTTTGGTAGTTGTAGAATTACTAAGTAATAACAAATCCTCCTTCCATTGGATTCGAATTAAAGGGACCAATCGCAAGCTGTTAGTGATTCCCTCTCAAAAGTTGGCAGACTTGTGTGTGAATTGTTGAATAATCCATGAGCGGATAATATTGGTACAGAAAGCAATGGAATACTTAAGTGGACTCAGGACCAAACATTCTGTGGGTTTTGTCAGAGCAGATTAGATTCTGAGTTTTCCTAACTTGGAATCGATTCGATCGGTTTCTTTTGAGGACGAAAATAGTCAAAATTGAACTGTGTCGTATCACTAGGACAATTTATTATTATCAAATTACATACAATATTCAAAAATCTGAATGCTTGGTTTAGTTTCACTCTACATACCGTGTGACTTATCCTACAATACGTTTGCTTCGTTAACAGTTACGCTAAACATACCATGTGACTTATCCAACAATACGTTTGCTTTGTTCAGAGTTACGCTATATATATCATGTGACTTATCGTACAATAAGTTTGCTTTGTTAATAGTTACGCTACACATATCGTGCGACTGATCCTACAATACGTTTGCTTTGTTAACAGTTACGCTACACATATCGTGCGACTGATCCTACAATACGTTTGCTTTGTTAACAGTTACGCTACACGTACCGTGCGACCTATCCTACAATACGTTTGCTTTGTTAACAGTTACGCTACACATACCGTGCGACCTATCCTACAATAGGTTTGTTTGGACAAGAGTTACGCTATACATCTCGTGCGACTTATACAATACGTTTGATCATATGTATTCCATATTTTTCGTGTCATATAGTAAATTTACATCCTAAATACTCTCCCATCATGGCTTGAACACATATCTACTTAACATTTATTGTTTGCAAGTACATTTAACCGCTTACTTCGAGGGGAAAATACCGTTCTTTTAATTAATTTGTATCAATATAAATTGTTTTCGGTTGGTTATGAAAATACTACTATTAAAGTGCCAGACGTCTTTATGAGGCCCTCGACAGCTTATTGCATATAACAAATTGTATTGCTTACTAAATAAATATACATCTAAAAACTCACCTAAGTTGACACAGTGCGTCCACACAAATCGGCTTGCTTTCGATTTAGTCATTTTGCACACATATAATCATTCTTCTTATAGAAAAAAATAAATTGTTACTAAGCAATTCACAAATTATTTATTACTAAGATTACAGTGTAACGTCTCGTTACAATAAAAAATTGTACTTATCCATCAGTATTATTGTTGGTAAGCAATAATTATTATCGTGAACTTGAAAGTAAGTATGTCTACCTAACAATTCTAGAATTTATAGTGAACTTGTTAGTAAGTATATCTACCGAACAGTTCTAGAATTTATAGTGAACTTGTTACTAAGTGTGTCTACCGAACAGTTCTAGAACAAACTAAGCCCAAGAGATCTCAGAGAAATGGAAAGACATCGATACGTGTACTTTATAACGTAGCCTGTGTTTCATAAATAAAGATGAATGTACAATCAAGTGCGATACGTGCCCGGCATGTGACAAGTGTGTCTACCGAACAGTTCTAGAATTTATAGTGAACTTGTTAGTAAGTATTTCTACCGAACAGTTCTAGAATTTATAGTGAACTTGTTACTAAGTGTGTCTACCGAACAGTTCTAGAATTTATCGTGAACTTGTTACTAAGTGTGTCTACCGAACAGTTCTAGAATTTATAGTGAACTTGTTACTAAGTGTGTCTACCGAACAGTTCTAGAATTTATCGTGAACTTGTTAGTAAGTATTTCTACCGAACAGTTCTAGAATTTATCGTGAACTTGTTAGTAAGTATTTCTACCGAACAGTTCTAGAATTTATAGTGAACTTGTTACTAAGTGTGTCTACCGAACAGTTCTAGAATTTATCGTGAACTTGTTACTAAGTGTGTCTACCGAACAGTTCTAGAATTTATAGTGAACTTGTTACTAAGTGTGTCTACCGAACAGTTCTAGAATTTATAGTGAACTTGTTACTAAGTGTGTCTACCGAACAGTTCTAGAATTTATCGTGAACTTGTTAGTAAGTATTTCTACCGAACAGTTCTAGAATTTATCGTGAACTTGTTAGTAAGTATTTCTACCGAACAGTTCTAGAATTTATCGTGAACTTGTTAGTAAGTATTTCTACCGAACAGTTCTAGAATTTATAGTGAACTTGTTACTAAGTGTGTCTACCGAACAGTTCTAGAATTTATAGTGAACTTGTTACTAAGTGTGTCTACCGAACAGTTCTAGAATTTATAGTGAACTTGTTACTAAGTGTGTCTACCGAACAGTTCTAGAATTTATCGTGAACTTGTTAGTAAGTATTTCTACCGAACAGTTCTAGAATTTATAGTGAACTTGTTAGTAAGTATTTCTACCGAACAGTTCTAGAATTTATAGTGAACTTGTTACTAAGTGTGTCTACCGAACAGTTCTAGAATTTATAGTGAACTTGTTAGTAAGTATTTCTACCGAACAGTTCTAGAATTTATAGTGAACTTGTTACTACGTGTGTCTACCGAACAGTTCTAGAATTTATAGTGAACTTGTTAGTAAGTATTTCTACCGAACAGTTCTAGAATTTATAGTGAACTTGTTACTAAGTGTGTCTACCGAACAGTTCTAGAATTTATCGTGAACTTGTTAGTAAGTATTTCTACCGAACAGTTCTAGAATTTATCGTGAACTTGTTACTAAGTGTGTCTACCGAACAGTTCTAGAACAAACTAAGCCCAAGAGATCTCAGAGAAATGGAAAGACATCGATACGTGTACTTTATAACGTAGCCTGTGTTTCATAAATAAAGATGAATGTACAATCAAGTGCGATACGTGCCCGGCATGTGACAGGTGGGTCCCAGGGGCCCTACGCTCTGAGGAGGCAGTGACCTCAGCCGTCTGTACGTAAATGTTAAGGAAAGTAACTAAATATGTATTGCGTATACGAAGTGCGAATTAAAGTAGCAAATAACTGTTTGCATCTAGTCTTCATCTAATTATTTTAGTTTTTAATAAGACAATTTGATTAAATGCTAAGATAAATTAAACTATAAAATATAAATTAGAAACAAAATTATTAAGGTAGTACATAATCTTAAATTTCGTGGTAATAATTGAAAATAAATTGATTTCATTTCAACAACTATCGCTATATTTTTTATTGTAGATATACTTAAACACTTTCCTGAATAAAATTAATTAATTTTAACTTATTAAATTTCAAAACCATTAAAATTAACAATTTTATAACTATTTGCTGTTATACACTTCCGTGTGATTGCCCAGTCATGTTACGGACTAGCACCGTGCGAGCTGTGATGCAATTCCCGCCAGACACCTCTGTACCTAATTCACTGCCAACAACGCCGCACTAAACACAATTCACTGACAGGAGATCGATTTGGAAACTTGACAATATGATATCAGTATTTACACTATACGACTTAAAAAGCCACGGAAACTACTTCAAAAACTATTTTAGTCTATAAATTAAAACAAAACAAACTCTAACTACCAAAATAAAATTAGGAACGAATACAGCAATTAAAATACGGAATGAAACATTAATGCATCAACAACTGTTGAAATATAATTAAACAAAATATAAATATTCATTGATAATTATTGAATATCGGTATAAAAATCTTAAATACACAAAATTATTAAAAGTCCATAACATTTCACAAAAAATCTTATCAGAAGTGCAAACTCCGAGCAGTACACAACAGCAGACCGACCCACAGGACACTGACTGGATCTAAGAGCACAACCCTCCCCCTCAAAACAACTACCCCTTGGATAAATCTCCCGCTACGAATTACGCTCTCAAGCGTCAATCTTCCACCTCATTGCTCTTGCTTTGTTTTATAACGTGGGGGAATAGCGGCATTACAAATGCACAGGTGACTTGGCTGTGACCTTTTGACCTCGGTCGACCTCTGAAAAAATCACATAAAAAATGCATATTTCGTAAATTGACTGGCGAAAATCGCTTTGAATAATAGACTCATAACCTTTCATTCACATCGGTTATTGCTCTACAAAAATAGATTAGAAGAAATCTGGAATTAGTATTTGTTACCTAAACTGGCTTTCAAACATATTTCAAGAGTTTCCTAAACTATCAACCAAATGATGGTTCTATTATTACCTAAACTAACTTTTAACCATAGTTAAATTATTAAATAAACTAGCTTTCAAACGATAGTTCATCTGTTACCTAAATTACTTTTCAAATATAATTCAATTGTTACCTAAACAAACTTTCAAACGATGGTTCAAATATTATCTAAACTTGCTTTCAAACAATAGTTCAATTGTTACCTAAACTACTTTTCAAACTATAATTCAATTTTTACCTAAACCGCTTTCACACTATAGTTCAATTATTGTTAACTAAACTTATTTTCAAACACTAGTTCAACTGTTATCTAAACTACTTTTCAAACGATAGTTCAGTTTTTATCCAAACATGCTTTCAAGCGATAGTTCAACTGTTATCTAAACTACTTTTCAAACGATATTTCAGTTTTTATCCAAACAAGCATTCAAGCGATAGTTCAACTGTTATCTGAACTACTTTTCAAACGATAGTTCAGTTTTTATCCAAACAAGCTTTCAAGCGATAGTTCAACTGTTATCTATACTACTTTTCAAACGATAGTTCAGTTTTCATCCAAACAAGCTTTCAAGCGATAGTTCAACTGTTATCTAAACTACTTTTCAAACGATAGTTCAGTTTTTATCCAAACAAGCTTTCAAGCGATATTCAACTGTTATCTAAACTACTTTTTAAACGAATTTCAGTTTTTATCCAAACATGCTTTCAAGCAATAGTTCAACTGTTATCTAAACTACTTTTCAAACGATAGTTCAGTTTTTATCCAAACAAGCCTTCAAGCGATAGTTCAACTGTTATCTAAACTACTTTTCAAACGATAGTTCAGTTTTTATCCAAACAAGCCTTCAAACACTAGTTCAACTGTTATCTATACTACTTTTCAAACAATAGTTCAGTTTTTATCCAAACATGCTTTCAAGCGATAGTTCAACTGTTATCTAAACTACTTTTCAAACGATAGTTCAGTTTTCATCCAAACAAGCTTTCAAGCGATAGTTCAACTGTTATCTAAACTACTTTTCAAACGATAGTTCAGTTTTTATCCAAACAAACTTTCAAGCGATAGTTCAATTGTTACCTAAACTACTTTTCAAACTATAATTCAATTTTTACCTAAGCAGCTTTCAAACTATAGTTCAATTATTGTTAACTAAACTTGTTTTCAAACACTAGTTCAACTGTTATCTATACTACTTTTCAAACGCTAGTTCAACTGTTATCTAAACTACTTTTCAAACGATAGTTCAGTTTTTATCCAAACAAGCCTTCAAACACTAGTTCAACTGTTATCTATACTACTTTTCAAACGATAGTTCAGTTTTTATCCAAACATGCTTTCAAGCGATAGTTCAGCTGTTATCTAAACTACTTTTCAAACGATAGTTCAGTTTTTATCCAAAAAAGCTTTCAAGCGATAGTTCAACTGTTATCTAAACTACTTTTCAAACGATAGTTCAGTTTTTATCCAAACAAGCTTTCAAGCGATAGTTCAACTGTTATCTAAACTACTTTTCAAACGATAGTTCAGTTTTTATCCAAACAAGCTTTCAAGCGATAGTTCAATTGTTACCTAAACTACTTTTCAAACTATAATTCAATTTTTACCCAAGCAGCTTACAAACTATAGTTCAATTATTGTTAACTAAACTTGTTTTCAAACACTAGTTCAACTGTTATCTATACTACTTTTCAAACGATAGTTCAGTTTTTATCCAAACATGCTTTCAAGCGATAGTTCAACTGTTATCTAAACTACTTTTCAAACGATAGTTCAGTTTTTATCCAAACAAGCTTTCAAGCGATAGTTCAACTGTTATCTAAACTACTTTTCAAACCAATTTCAGTTTTTATCCAAACATGCTTTCAAGCGATAGTTCAACTGTTATCCAAACTACTTTTCAAACGATAGTTTAGTTTTTATCCAAACAAGCTTTCAAGCGATAGTTCAATTGTTATCTAACCTTGCTTTTAAAAAGTAGTTCAACTTTTTAAACTAATTTTCAAACGATAACTCAATTATTACCTAAACAGCTTTCGAAAGATAGTTCAATCATAGCTGATAACTGAAACACGTTTGATTGTAACATTCTGAAAAATAAAATGATAATAAGTACCGCCACTTTAGAAATTTAACATTCTGCGAGAGAAACCTGCAAAATGATGTAGCTAAATGAAGCCAGTGAGTTTCATGCTTTATGAAGTTCTAAAGACAGAATGAAAAGAGTGTACAGATATATATAATGAATTACCGATCTATTTTTATTATTCACAGTAAAAGCCAGTTTATCCCCCACATGAGTGATTAATAATACCCCTAAATGAACTGTAATATTTACCTAGTTAGTTATTAAGGTGTGTTTTGTTAAGGTGTGTATTTACTAAATAAAATGATTAGACTTGAAAAAATACAACATACGCTGATTTTTAGTTCAGTCGGTGTTATGTGTTAGTGCAGAATTACATTTTTCTAGAATAATATTTTTAGACTGTAAAACAAAAACATTTTACCATGATCGGCCAATTAAAATATACGATAATCATGTTTATATTGGGATCTACTAGTGTTAGGTTGAAGAATCAAGAATAATAGCATGGGGAAAATGAACCAAAACAGATGTGTTTATAAATGAAATGAAAATCGCCCTCATTAGAGGCGGAGTTAAGACTTAAATTCCTCTCTTCCAACTGACTTCACAAAATAAAGTACATTAAAAAAAGTATTAAACATAGCAAATGTAAACAAAATAATCATAATCATGTCATAGAAGAATAAAGAACATAAAAAACAGAATTTTACTCAGAGGGTAGTAAATAGGGGGGGTTATACTTGGTTTGAGTAAACGTAAAGTAAGGAGGTGGCTCGTTCAAAAAGCTGTCCCTAAAAAGGAATACGTCATTAATTGATGGAATTTAGCAACATGCGACCACAATTAGAACCAAGTCCTGAGAACATATTACGTGGGATTACCATACATTACACCGATATAGGGAAGGCGAGCATACCACTGAGACAGATATCAAATATAGGAACTGGAACTGGAACAATGTGTACCGCTGGAATGTATCTCGCTGGAGTGGTCTCTAGTGTTTGCTGAAGCCGCATGAAGAAACGGACAGCACAATTATTGCTGACTCAGCGCCAGTTTACAAAATTACATAAAAAAGTAATAAGAGTCTGCCACACTTGCTGCCATATTGGATTTTATTCTCCATAAATTCAACAGTTATTTTTAAAAAATGGAAACGGCTTTAATTATGAAAGTACAATTTTATACTTGACTTTTTGAAAGAGAACAAAATTAATTGTGTACTGTCCCATAAGTTCAGATTTTTGTGTTCTCCTTTGATTTATTTTTTATATACAAATAACTATTGTTATATTTCGTTACCAGGGGAACTAGATACACTTATCCTATGAAGCATGTTAGAATTTTAAATACATATGTTAACAAATATGTGCGTGAAAGGTTTAAAAGTGAAAACGTTACACTGGAAAACGCGGGCGTCAGCTACTGATAACTATCGCTGCCTGGTAGCCAAGCGGGGAAGGCGAGTCAACTGGCACGTCTGTTCAAATCACACAATGGTTTGGGGACGGACGGACTTACGACAATAAGTTTTCTGATAGTCGACGGAGTTGGAAGTAGTTCCAAAGTTAACAACTGGTAGAGGGTCGGAGGCTCGAGTGTGACAACATTTTTCACTGGAGAAGACTGGTAAAGTATGCAGGACAACTGTTTCAGCCACTCTTCATAGAAATAATATTTTCGGAAAAGTATATGAGGTGTACATAGTTTAACTGTTCTATCACATATTTATTCTATAATAAGGTATTTATAAATTTGCTATCTAAAAAGATAACAGTAATAGAATTATTGTTATATTGTAACATTAAATCTACGATAATTTATTTATCTAAAAATGGGTTGGCTCCTTGAAGTACCCTACTACACTTTATTAGGCACCAAATACATAGATAAATGGGCTTTTATTAAAATGGAACAATATTTATGGTAATAGCCAAAATCTTATAAACCAAACAGCGAACAACAAATGACATTCCCCTAACTAGCGCCGCGTCGAGCTATGATGCAATTTCCACCGAACACCCCTGTATCTAAGTCACCGACTACAACGCCGCGTCGAGCTGTGATGCAATTTCCGCCGAACACTACTGTGCCTAAGTCACCGGCTACGACGCCACGTCGAGCTGTGATGCAATTTCCGCCGAACACCCCTGTATCTAAGTCACCGGCTACAACGCCGCGCTAAACACGACTCAGTGGTTGAAAATAGATTTAGGAAATATGGCAAGTAAATGTAGTTAATTCATATTTGGGTTTTTAAATATAAGGTAAAACCATTTGCGTAACAATGGAAAAATCAGCTGAGAACAAAAAGTTTTTTCAGCCTTAATTTAAAAGAAAATTATTTTTTTTAAAGTAAAACTCATTGAAAAGTTTCTAAAATAAGGAAACAAGTATTCAAAGTAAATGAGACATTATATAAATTAGCAAGAATCAAGAAGTAATAAGATCACAATATGTCATACTTACAATATCCTTCCTGCCATACTGGATTTTAAATTACCTGTAACAAAAAAGGTTATTTAATAAAATATTTCAATCACAGCCATAACATTGAATATACTCTCAACGGAATTAAATTAAATATCATATTTAGAATAGAGTTATCATAGATCTCAAACTAACAACAGGACGATTTTTAAGGAAGTTTTTTCCAGTATTCCCTTATTCTATTACGTATGATACGCTTACAAATTTTGTGAAATTAAATTTCAAATTATTTTATTGATTAGGTATACAAATTACGTGATTGGGACTATTCCTCTCTTACAACTAACCAACAATAACAACTACAAAACACAATAAAAGAGTGTGCTATTTAAGTCGAATACGAATAATTACATGAGTGAAGAATAAGTGTGCATATCCTATATCCTGCTTACTAACTGAGTTCGACCTATGCTCAGAAAGTAGCCAGGTCAACTAAGGGGCCTACGGCTTTACATGGAATCCGAACCACATAGTATTGGCCTGATTTTCAGCTAATTGACTCAGTTCTCTCCGAACGCTGACTAACACTCAAAACGAATACCCCTGACTTTTCTAGTAGTGTCCACGTCGATGGCAACCATTAAGCGGACACCATCTCAGCCTTAAGAGGACCGAGCATAGAACCTATTGCCTATAATCTTCACTCCACCTTGTCCCGAAGTAGCTGGGTTACAACACTGCACCACTAAGGCCGACTAATTAATGGCGAGTGATGATTTAGTTTATTGACAATTACGGCAAGTTATCCAAGAAAAACACAAGTTCGTACAATAACAATACGCCTTGTGTAGGGTATAAAACACAAGGCACTACTTGGGTAAATAGTTACAAAGTATTTTTGCTTACAAAGATATTTTGACTGTCCACAAACATTTGACCGTTGAGAAAAAAAAGGACAAATTAGTTCAAATGTTTTCTTCTTTGTCAAAACATCAAAAAAGATTTATCTTGATTAGTCATTATATAATTTTTCTTTTTATAAAACTTCACTCGCCAGTTCATATTGGCTTTGCAAGCCTGTGCGTGAACTTTATTCAACGAGTGAAGTATCGACCGTTGGCTCAGTATGGATTCGAACCTTCGAAACTGCCCTTCGCGGTCCGAAGCCTTAGCCACTCAGCCACCACCGGCAAAATTCGAATGTAACAAGCGAATCAAATATGCAGTTAAAGATGTCAATAATAAATATTTCTTTAAGCATGCATTTTCACGTTACAGCAGAGAAAAGAAAGAAACAGAGGTCGCGTTCCAATAGTCCGATGAATGTGTGTCGAGTAGCTATTTCAGGATGGCAGGGCTAGCACCTTGTTTTCCCTCCCTTATTCCAATGCGCTGGCTACAAAATCACCTGACGTTTCGATGGTATCATGGGGGGCACCCGAGGTGCGACATGGACTACCTGAGGGTCATAATTGGACACTCGAGGTGCGACATGCAGCGAAAGAGAACCCAAAACTAACACTCGAGGTGCGACATGGCACTTCGGCTAGCAGTGTGGCCGTGTTGTTCTGGCGGCTAATAGTTGATATATTTACAGTGATAAAATTATCTGAAAACTACAGCCACACAATGAGACACATGATTAACGATTGTTACCAATACAATTACTACCAATGTACGTGTATGGGAGGGTGGGTGGGTTAGGTTAGGTTAGGTTAGGTATATATAGGTAGGTCTATTTTTGTATATATATATATATATATATATATATATATATATATATATGGACACAGAGAGAGAGCGCGTCTACAACCCCGCAACCCTTCGCCGGGCTACCTGAGGTGGCATGTCGCACCTCGAGTGCCAGTTTTATGGCCCTTTGGGTTGCTGGGATTAACACAGGTAGTCCATGTCGCACCTCGAGTGCCACCGTATCATGTAGCATCCTCAATGGTATCACCAAGCCTAATAAATCATGACATAGGCATGTCGGAAATGTTTTTCTTACAAGACATGATGTTTTGTAAGTTGTTAAAGCATGATAACTATATAATCAACTATGATTTATAGTTACAACAGTTGAATACATCTTTATTCAGCACACATTTACTGTCGGCGCAGAGATTATTTATGCCTGAGTTTGAAGGTTGTTTACCAAGTAACAGAGACCTGTGATAAAGCCAGTCTCACCATTCTTATCCTCCTCTAATTTTACGTAACTAAATACGTAATTGAAAGTTGTATTGTATTTTTAAATAATTTATATCCTAGTTAGAAAAAAGTATAGGAATGTTTACTAGTTTTCACTGAGTATCAACTTTGCATTTTTATTACTGAAAAACCTGCAACTGTATTGCACTCATATTTTAACAAGTGGTTGAAAGTAATATTTTTTATTAGTTTTATGAGTTTCAGAATTATAAATTTTTAAGAAAAAAAGTCCTTATCAATTTCCTGAAATAACTTTACTATGATTCTAGTGATCGTAAAATGAATTGCTCGGTCTCGTTGTAATCCTTTTAATACACCGTTATGGTTCGTCACTTTTATATACGTAAGATTGCACAGTAATTTTAAATTGATTTGCATTTGATTTGTTTGAAGTTTAACGTTATGATAATTAATAATTATCTAGTAATTGATAATTGATCGTTACATTAAAAAAATATAATTTTCAAATATTTACAACGATTTTTAATGAAAATATTTCACAAACAAAGATTGACATTACCTGTTTTACGTTGGATGACCTAAACAACATTTATGGTAATCTATTACAAACAAAAATAACAATCAATTAATTAAATTTCAAATAAATTGACTAATTTCTTTAAAATTGTAACTTTCTCCTCAGTATCCGGTTATTGTATAAAACAACTGGCGTTTACGTGTCGGGCCAGCGACGTAAGTAGCTACGTTATTGAATAGACTAGTTGACCCCATTCCGCGTGGGTGGGGCGATAAGGCTGCGGGGGAGTTGTGGGGGTGGAAGATCACTAGGTTGAGGGATGTAGGAGGGGAGGGGGTTTGGCATCAGCCTCTTCTGTAATCGATGTCTCCACAAAACCGCAACTTTCCATACACTTTATCCTCGTCTAGTGTCTGGCATAAACCGCGATATTGCCAGCTAAGTGGGTCTTTCACTGTTTATATATATACTTTTTTTTCAATACAGAAAATACCTCTTTGAAGATTTTAGCTAACCTCGCTAATCTCAGGTTCGTTTTTAATGACGAATCACCCACTTGCTGTAAGACATCATTTCGGCTTCAGAGAGAATTAGAGACAATTTTCAATTATTAAACTGAAAAATATTACAAAAACAACGCACATAAAATGATCGAATTGAGTCGAAACATATAAGAAAAATAAAGAGGTCTCTTTCTTATGGCAGCAACGAATACCTCAGTGGCAGTTATATATATTACAACTAATGTACACATTTATACATCTGTAGTAATAATTACTACGTTTATCCCTGATGATTAGTGGGGACTAAGGGAGGGACTGACAAGGTGCTGGCCCTGTCATCACATGGCAACAATAGAAATAAATGTTTGATACACGTCAATGCACTATTAAATGTGACAACTGTTTCTTCCTTCTCTGAGGTTGACGTTTATTTCAACCAAACAATGTTGCTTTCATTACTCTTCATTACTTCACCGTTGCATTTTACTATTTATGAAGTTATTTTTATTACAGTTCCATATTTTTATAACACATCTTTACACTTAATGACTATGTAAGTTTCGTGTTTTGTTGGGAAATTACATATTTAAAAAAACATACGTGAACATGACAATTTTTAGAGCTGAAGTTTAATCAATCGTTTACAACAGTACTTGAGTAGATTTTTTATAAAAACAAGACTTCATAAAAGTGATAATAAATAAGATCCTTAATGGCAGTGTATATTTACTTCTGTATGAACCTGATTTATCACATAAATTTGAATAAAAAAAAATGTTGTACATCATAAGTTATGTACCGGTATACTGTATTAAGTTTACGTACTAAACACGAACATGACAACCATTTCATAACAAATATGATACTTAACATAACAATTCTGAGATATTCAACAAAACAGGTTAGGGTCGGTTTACTTGGTTAGTTAGGTTAGGTTATAAATGTGTTGTCACGGTTAACATATATCAACCTAACCTAATTTAAACAAATTTGTCGTTGAATATCTCAGTTATTATTCGTCATACGAATAATTTGATGTCATATTCGTGTTCAGGAGAATACACTAAATGAGATTAGTGTTGTATTCTTAATATTTGGTGTAATATTTTGTTTCTTTATTCGAAATTGGTAGTCGTGATAAACATTTTCTATAGATTCGTGATCGCGGGTTTAGTATTGACTTGTGAAGAAAAATCATGAAAATCGAATGGGACCCTTATATTTAATATTCACCGTAGAGTCTTATAAAATAGAGAAAATTGCATTTTGTCAAACTTATCTCCATATAATTATGTTGAAGCAATATTATAAGTACGTTATATTTAGTTAGTAAGATTTACATTTGTTTGCTATTATTTTTCATTTTCATATATACATAAATTATTAACATTTAAAAAATAAAGCTCTTAAATAAATAACCACTTATTTAAAATACGTATACAGATCTAACTGATAAAGAAATATAACTAATCGATTGGTAGCAGGACTCACCTTACACCTATACTAAAACTTATGCGTTTGTGTGAAAGGTGAGTGATGAGTGAATAATTTGAGGCTTCCATACATGCGTGTACAGTAACATCAATAAAGGTGTGGACTTAGGAACAATTTTATGTATTACTTTATTCAAAATATAATCTTCGACATATTCTAGAACTGTGTTCTTGGGAATTATGATCGTTCCGTAAAACTATCGTTAGAAAATACTTGTATTTTTATGTTACGTCAGAAATCCCAGAACCTAAAATCAACATTCGTTACACAGTAAAAGGGAATGCAGGTTCTGTGTACCCCTAACCCGCTTGAAGCCTAGTTAGGACTCAGCAAAGCGTCAGCAAATATGTGATCACAGTTAGTCTCATGCACACTCAGCACTGGACAGAGATGACGTGGCAGGGCACCACACTACCCGTTGTGTATGATAAGGAATTTCATCTGTAAACTTTTGAGACTTACAATACTTTGTCCAGCATTTTACATCCCAACATTGAAACTTATGATAAATATAGTAATTCTGTATTATATAAGGTTAACTTTAATGATTGTGTTATGTTTTATATTGGTCAGACTGTCAATTCCAACAAAAGACATAAAACCACGTTCCTGCCTTTAATAATAAGAAGCCTGAAGGATCAAATGTAGCAAAACACCTTCTGAATTGTAAACACAATTTAACTTATTTGATAAAAATGTTGATAATCTCAAAATTTGCAATAACAGGGTGTCCAGTAAACTTCTTTAAACAAATTTCCCTGACTTTTCCCTGATTCATCCATGATTTCATAAGAAATATTCCTGACTCCAAATCGACATAATTACATGTAAAATAAATAAATTGTGTACTATCATGTACATGTTGTTATTTACAGTCAATTACAACTGACTACAGAAAGGTCAGTATTTTAATAATTATATTTTTATTGATAAAATTAAAAATTAAATTAAAAACTTTTAAAAAAACAAGCCTAGAATAAGAAACAAATATACCTTTTATTCTATTGTTAAATTATGACAACTTTCAGTGCTTTGAAAAACGGCAGTATATTATAATTTCCCCAAAACCAGCATAATTTGTAGGTCTATGACTTATTTAACAAGTACTAATCAGAATATTCTTTCAGTAAGTTTTAAACTTTAACCGATATAAAACTAGTTGTATGAGGCCGAACAAGCATAACCAAATTAATTAAGTAGCTTTTTCATCATTTAGAATATTAAATGGAATGTAACATTAACAATTAGTACTAAACAAAGTAAAGGATTTTTTGTAGCGCACCCAAGTATATAGTGACTATTAAAAATTACAACACTATGTTCTTGTTAGGATTTTCCAGGTTTTGTCTCAAATTCACTGATTTTTCCCTGACTTTTCCAGGTTTTTCCTATTTTCCCTGTTGTTGGACACCCTGAATAAGGATAGAATTATGAATGCATGTGAGAAGAGTGTATGTTTAAGAGAAATCTAAGTATCTTAATAAACTTATGAATGAACAGATTGATTTTGATTCTGGAATAATTTTTAACTATATATCTTCAGCAATTAAGAAGATAGAAGGGAATAACCAATAATAACTGACCCCATTAAGAAGATAGAAGGGAATAACCTATAATAACTGACCCCATTAAGAAGATAGAAGGGAATAACCAATAATAACTGACTCCAATTAAGAAGATAGAAGGGAATAACCAATAATAACTGACCCCATTAAGAAGATAGAAGGGAATAACCAATAATAACTGACCCCATTAAGAAGATAGAAGGGAATAACCAATAATAACTGACCCCATTAAGAAGATAGAAGGGAATAACCAATAATAACTGACCCCATTAAGAAGATAGAAGGGAATAACCAATAATAACTGACCCCATTAAGAAGATAGAAGGGAATAACCAATAATAACTGACTCCAATTAAGAAGATAGAAGGGAATAACCAATAATAACTGACCCCATTAAGAAGATAGAAGGGAATAACCAATAATAACTGACCCCATTAAGAAGATAGAAGGGAATAACCAACAATAACTGACCCCAATTAGACAGTCACCATTTTGGCAATAACAGTCTAGCGTCATGAGTTTTCCGACCGAGCCAAGTTCTAGTAAATAAGACTTTGCTGGAACCCTGTAGTTTCTGAGTGCGACTACCTCGATCACAATAGAAAGGTCGTCCCAAGACACGCCTTTCGCACTCTTTTCACTTGAAACAGATGTATTCAGGTATATTATTGAGATTTAAAGACATTAATTTATTCATGCTCAATTACTTCACTTTCTTGTTTATACTGTTGTTATATTATGTTTGTTTTTTACTGTTATTTATTGTAGTATTATATTGTTATCATTTATATGACTTATCTTGTTTATATTGTCCTATTATTTGTTATTGACATTTGATTTTGCTTTTTATAGTACTCATATCTTATGGATTATTGTTGCACGGATTGTTTCTGAATATTTTGCCATCTTGTATTGTTGTTGTTTTGTAATTTGTTGTTTTGCATATTGATTGTACTGTTTTTTGATTGGCTGCCTGGCCGTTGAAATAAATAAATCCTCTCGGTCCACTGTGGCCAATGTTTAGGTTTATCAATATATTGTTTTAATAAAAGAAATGTTGTTGTTATCTCACGCATTATTATTTCTAGTAATGCGATGACGTAGTAGAATAATTTCCTATAAAACTGAATAAATATACCAGTAGCTTTGGATAAAATGTTCCCTGTTTTAGTCCCATTAACCATAAACCGGTCTTTCAGTGGACAATTTCTCGATCCTACAGGATTAAACATTTCAGAAAATTATTAAATGAGAATCGGCGTAAACAAATTTGTAAAAACAGTTGTATCAACGGAAAGATAAGTCGTTTGTGCTTGCCATTTAGTCGTAACAAAAGGCTAAAATGATTTAATTTTCAAAAACTAAAAAAAAATATGTTGAGCTTTTTATGACAGCTTCCGTTGTTCTAACGAATTATGCTATCAAACGTATGGCAGTTCTTAATGTTCTTGACATTAAGGACGATCCATGAAAATAGTGAGATCATTATATCTGGCCTTAGCCCGATCACGTACAATAGGTGTTAACTATTGGGAGTGGGGGAACTGCTGATCACAAATTGCAGGAGGGGTGAGAAGGGGATATCACAGCACTATCAGGCTCATTCAGTCTCCCTCATCAACACCATTTCTTCCTGTTGTTTCTCCCTATATCATTAATGAATTTATATAAAAGTCTTTATATCTTTACATGTTCCTTTAAATGTCGAGTAATGTGCTTAAAATTAATTTGTTTAACTTTTAATGTTTATAAGAATCATAATGAATTTTTTAAATCAGAAAAACATAACTACCAATGCTATTAAATTATGCTTTTATAATTACATAATAATCAAAGATATAATTATTCTAATTTTGAATTTTTTCACTCAACCCCATAGACCACAACTTGTTTCGCGTAAAATAAATTTATTTATTTTTTACATTCGGTAGGCTATTCTATTTAGAATGTATTACGGTCACTATTTAGTGACAGTAAAACATGAGTGTATTGTTGGTTACGACACAAGAGTTAGTGCAACATTTAAAAGAAAATAACCATTTACAATTCGATGTATCGGTTATGAGGTACATCGATATTTTTTTCTATATTATCGTTAGATCGATATTTTGTTTGCGATATATCGATATGTTGAAAATATTAGCCATCCCTAGACCAAGACGTGCTTCGCTGACGGTCCGATCAGCACTGTGCAAGTCATATAAATCAAGCGCTAAACAATTGGAAGGAGTTTCTACTTTAACACTGTGCGGGAAAGGGGAGCGCACTTTAATGTGCGGGAAAGGGGGTTGGTAAACCCTAAAAGTCGGGTTTAATGTCAGACCAAGACGTGCTTCGCCGACGATCCGATCAGGGCCGTGCAAGACATATAAATCAATCGCTAAACTGTTAGACTAGTTTCTACATTAACACAATACAATGTGCGGGGAAGGGGGATGGTAAACCCTAAACGTCGGGTTTAATGTCAGACCAAGACGTGCTTCGCCGACGATCCGATCAGGGCCGTGCAAGACATATAAATCAATCGCTAAACTGTTGGAAGGAGTTTCTACATTAACACAATACAATGTGTGGGGAAGGGGGATGGTAAACCCTAAAAGTCGGGTTTAATGTCAGACCAAGACGTGCTTCGCCAACGATCCGATCAGGGCCGTGCAAGACATATAAATCAATCGCTAAACTGTTAGACTAGTTTCTACATTAACACAATACAATGTGTGGGGAAGGGGGTTGGTAAACCCTAAAAGTCGGGTTTAATGTCAGACCAAGACGTGCTTCGCCGACGATCCGATCAGGGCCGTGCAAGACATATAAATCAATCGCTAAACTGTTAGACTAGTTTCTACATTAACACAATACAATGTGTGGGGAAGGGGGTTGGTAAACCCTAAAAGTCGGGTTTAATGTCAGACCAAGACGTGCTTCGCCGACGATCCGATCAGGGCCGTGCAAGACATATAAATCAATCGCTAAACTGTTGGAAGGAGTTTCTACATTAACACAATACAATGTGCGGGGAAGGGGGATGGTAAACCCTAAAAGTCGGGTTTAATGTCAGACCAAGACGTGCTTCGCCGACGATCCGATCAGGGCCGTGCAAGTCATATAAATCAATCGCTAAACTGTTGGAAGGAGTTTCTACATTAACACAATACAATGTGCGGGGAAGGGGGATGGTAAACCCTAAAAGTCGGGTTTAATGTGAGACCAAGACGTGCTTCGCCGACGATCCGATCAGGGCCGTGCAAGACATATAAATCAATCGCTAAACTGTTGGAAGGAGTTTCTACTTTAACACAATACAATGTGCGGGGAAGGGGGTTGGTAAACCCTAAAAGTCGGGTTTAATGTCAGACCAAGACGTGCTTCGCCGACGATCCGATCAGGGCCATGCAAGACATATAAATCAATCGCTAAACTGTTAGACTAGTTTCTACATTAACACAATACAATGTGTGGGGAAGGGGGTTGGTAAACCCTAAAAGTCGGGTTTAATGTGAGACCAAGACGTGCTTCGCCGACGATCCGATCAGGGCCGTGCAAGACATACAAATCAATCGCTAAACTGTTGGAAGGAGTTTCTACATTAACACAATATAATGTATGGGGAAGGGGGTTGGTAAACCCTAAAAGTCGGGTTTAATGTCAGACCAAGACGTGCTTCGCCGACGATCCGATCAGGGCCGTGCAAGACATATAAATCAATCGCTAAACTGTTGGAAGGAGTTTCTACATTAACACAATATAATGTGTGGGGAAGGGGGTTGGTAAACCCTAAAAGTCGGGTTTAATGTCAGACCAAGACGTGCTTCGCCGACGATCCGATCATGGCCGTGCAAGACATATAAATCAATCGCTAAACTGTTGGAAGGAGTTTCTACTTTAACACAATACAATGTGTGGGGAAGGGGGTTGGTAAACCCTAAAAGTCGGGTTTAATGTCAGACCAAGACGTGCTTCGCCGACGATCCGATCATGGCCGTGCAAGACATATAAATCAATCGCTAAACTGTTGGAAGGAGTTTCTACATTAACACAATACAATGTGCGGGGAAGGGGGTTGGTAAACCCTAAAAGTCGGGTTTAATGTCAGACCAAGACGTGCTTCGCCGATGATCCGATCATGGCCGTGCAAGACATATAAATCAATCGCTAAACTGTTAGACTAGTTTCTACATTAACACAATACAATGTGCGGGGAAGGGGGATGGTAAACCCTAAAAGTCGGGTTTAATGTCAGACCAAGACGTGCTTTGCTGACGATCCGATCAGGGCCGTGCAAGACATATAAATCAATCGCTAAACTGTTGGAAGGAGTTTCTACTTTAACACAATACAATGTGTGGGGAAGGGGGTTGGTAAACCCTAAAAGTCGGGTTTAATGTCAGACCAAGACGTGCTTCGCCGACGATCTGATCAGGACCGTGCAAGACATATAAATCAATCGCTAAACTGTTGGAAGGAGTTTCATCTATTTCAACCGTCTCCTTTCCATTAACTAAAGGAAATTGACTTATCGTAGCTGAATAAACTATCGTTCATTGATAATAAAAATATATCAAATTTTCTTTATTATTACTAGGCGACAAAATTATTAATATAGCAATATTAATTATTAATTTAATAATTAATACTCCCTTAATTATGATGTTTAAAGTATTAACTGAAATATGTGATATGGTTGTAAATGTGTTTTAGAAGACATGTTGTGTTAGTCATTTATAAAAGAAAATCTTTGTTATACATATTGAATAATATCAAATGAACTATCCTACAATATCATGCCAAGACAGCTCGGAACTCCTTTAATTATAAATGTCCCGAATGCCCTCAATGAATTAACTTCATAATGGTCTTTACTGTATAGATGGTAGGAGGCATTGCAGGGAAGGGTGCCTGGGAGATTAATGTCCCTTCAGATCACGTGATTTAATCAATGGGGTGCCACCTGTTAGTGAAAGGGTCGTCGTCTGTAAGACAACGATTTATCAAATCCAAACTCCCTTTGGCACAGAATTGTCTTTTGGCTTTTATAAAATACACCTGCCAACAGAGGGCAGTATTTGCTCCCCGCTGGCAATGTCGTACAAGTGACACTGGTCTTATTACAAACTTATTATTTAGCTATTGACACCCCTCCATATAACCCTCCGTATAGCCAAAACAACTGACTCCATCTTCACCTTGAACATATATCATCCTTCGTGCTATGTCAAAGCTAGTGTCGACACTCCCACCGTCCCTATAGGCGACTATGATAACTGACTCCATCACCTTCCTTATGTCATATCCTCCATGCAAGGTCAAAGCCGGAGACGACCCTACCACCGTGCCTACAACTAACTCCATCCTCATCTTGCATATTGATCATCCTCCATGCAAGGTCAAATCTAGAGAAGACCCTCCCACCGATCCTGTACGTGACCAAAAAGGGGATCTAGGGACGACCTTCCCACCAGCCCTGTAGGTGACGAAAACCACTGACTGCATTTTCACCTTGCACATGAGTCATCCTCCAATCCTCATCAAATCTAGGGAAGACCCTCCCACCGATCCTGTAGGTGACCAAAACAACTGACTCCATCCTCAACTTGGATAAGGGTCATCCTCCATACAAGATCAAAGGTAGGGAAGACCCTCCCACCGACCCGGTGGCTGACCAAAACAACTGACTCCATCCTAGTACGTAGCTTTACACAGGAAAAAACTACTGCCGATTCTATAACTCTCCCTGCATACGGTAAAAGCTAGTGGCGGTAGTCACCCCTATCCTGTAGGTGTCATAAATAACTTACTACAACCTACTAACAAACACTTGTAAAAACCTACTGACAGCTATATAGCTGTAATTGCATACGGTAAAGCTAGTTACTGTACTTTTTAAATGGAGTATATTTTGCTTCTTTTTTGCAATAGAGTAATATGACTTGGAAACTATTATGTACACATTGTATAAGTTTTATCCTGTTGACGTTTTACACGGTTTTTATTCAAACGAAAATAGTTCATCCTTGAATTGATCCTTTAAATAGTCCAAAGTATTATTACATAAACTTAATTTTCATATGTTAATTAATAAAATTTTTGATTATATGCAGTAAGTGCATTAGGCACAATAGAGAATAAGTTTCGTATATAGTGACCATTTTGTAGATAGTGTACAGTAATGGTATCAAAAAGGGAAAACTGCATGGATGAGGGAAACTGAATTTGTCTGATAGCCTCCCCTCTCATCCCTCTGTCGTTTTTACCCCACCTCTCTCTCCTCCCCATACATCCCTAATGGCCAACACGTATCGTACAACGGAATATAATCAACCAAAGGGCAAATATAATGATCCCAACATTTTACCTGGATCATCATTAGTTCGTAAGACATAATGAAATGATCTTTAGTCTTTTGATTATATTATTAGTCCTACTTCCTGTACAACATGAACAGTTCATATAATAACAAAACAACCCTAAGCTTCATTTATTCAGCGTTCGTGTATCTATTTCTTTGAGTAAGCAACCCTGAGTTTGGTTTGCAGTAGTCCTCCTTTCTAGTCCCTTTTCTAACTTCCATTTGAGATCTACATATGAAACACAACCCATTTTCTTTATTATTTGATGCATGTAATTCTTCAGCCTGAGTATTCTTCGTGACTTTTATCTCCTCCATGAGATCTTCTATTTTGTCTTTTTTAATGCCATTTTTGATAATTATATGCCCAATCAGCTTGCCTCGCATTGTCTGGATACTTATCCCGCACTGTCTGTCCATAGTGACCTCTCTTCTCCCTCTCTCCTACAAACTTTCACATCTCTCTCTCTCTCTCTCTCTCTCTCTCTCTCTCTCTCTCTCTCTCTCTCTCTCTCTCTCTCTCTCTCTCTCTCTCTATATATATATATATATATATATATATATATCCATCCTCATCTCTACATCTTTTCCTCTCTCCCTCTCTATTTTACTGTGAGTTTAATATTCAGCTGTTAAACAAAAATAAATGAAATGAACATGTTTGGAATAGGCTAAATAGGTCTCAAAGAAATATTAATAGTATAAATAAACAGCTGTTCATATGAAAAAGCAGATTGACATGAAATCAGCTGTTTAAAATATACACATATTTAAAACAGCACTAGCCTTTGGTTAATGCTTTTTTTTTTTGACAAATTTTTATTTACAATCTGTTTTTACAAAAACAATGAGTAAATGCGATAACATTATACAAGTAACACGCAGTTAGTTAATGTTCATCAACAAAACTAACAAAGAATAAATAATATTTACAACATCATTCCCTGAAACGAGAATCTAGGTCTAGCACGTGAAATCGGTTAAGTCTATAAACATGATCACTGTTGTCCAGTAGGTTTAGTGCCAGGGAGTTTGGATGGTTTTCCAATTTTGAAATGTATTTTGAACTGAATCTTGAAATTTCTTGTTTCACTTTTGGAATTTTGGTGTCCTGATGGAGTATGTTGTTATTTATATACCATGGAGCTTGGAGAATACAACGGAGAGCTTTATTCTGAAATCGTTGAATTATTTCAATATTTGTATTACTTGCTGTACCCCAAAGTTGAATTCCGTACGTCCAAATGGGCTTTAGAACTGTTTTGTAGACTAAGAGCTTGTTTTCTAGAGAAAGTTGTGAGTTTCGAGATAAAAGCCAATAAAGATTTCTAAATTTTGAATGTAAAGATAACCTTTTATTCCAGATATGACTTTGCCAAGTGAGCCTCCGGTCGAGTGTCATTCCGAGGTACTTAACTTCATTTACTTGAGGTATTAGTACGTTGTTGATGGAAACTGGAGGGCATGTGTCAATTTTTGTAGTAAATGTAATATGAGCAGATTTATTCTCGTTGACAGCAATTTTCCACGTCTTGAGCCAATCAGACAAGTCATTAAGAGCTAGCTGGAATGAGTGTGAAGCTGTGATTGGGTTGTGATGAGTAGTGATGAGCGCAGTGTCGTCGGCGAATGTAGCTATTGTTACGTTAGGGTGAACAGGTGTATCAGCAGTGTATATCGTGTACAAGACTGGAGCTAACACACTTCCTTGAGGAACACCCGCTTCTTGTTTGTGTAATTCACTGTAAGCATCTTCATACTTGACTCTAAAGTGTCTGTTGGATAAATATGAGTTGAAAATATTGAAATAAGTATGAGGAACTTTAATTTTAAGCTTGTATAGTAAGCCATCAAACCACACTTTATCAAACGCCTGTCGCACATCGAGGAAGGCTGCTGAACAAAACATTTTTCGTTCAAAACTTTGTTTGATTATGTCAACAACTCGGTGTACTTGTTCGATTGTGGAGTGACTCTGACGGAAACCGAATTGATGGTCTGGAATTAGTTTTTTGTCATCAATAATCACTCGAAAACGTTGAAGGAAAAGTTTTTCGAACACTTTAGACGGGATTGGGAGAAGGCTTATCGGTCTATAGGACGCTAGTTCGTTTGACGGCTTTCCAGGTTTTGCAATCATAACTATTTGTGAAATTTTCCATTGTGCAGGGAAATGACCAGTACGAAGAATAGCATTAAAGAGAATGGTTAAAAACTGAATAGCTTTTCTGGGAAGTTCTTTAAGTATTTTGCCAGTTATGAGGTCATATCCCGGTGCTTTATAAGGTTTGAGATGTGACGTAATGATGTTTTTAACCTCTGAGGGTGTAAAAGGTTCCATTGGAAGTGACATCTGGTTTGGAGCTTCTAGTATTTCTTGTACTTCTTGAGTCACATTCACGTTTTGAGCCGTAGTATTGGGTTTGAAAACATTGCACAAGTGTTTAGCAAACAGTTCAGACTTTTCTTGGTTGGTTTTTGCCCATGAACCATCCGGTTTACGAATAGGTGGGATATTCACTTGGGGTCTCTTTAATTTTGCTGTAGCTTTCCATAGTGAATAGTTAGAGGAGTCTGTGGGGGAAAGATTGGAGGTATAGTCATTAAACCATTCATTTTTAATTTGACTTATAAGACGTTTTAACTCTTGAGCAGCCCTGTTGAAATTGGTCTTGTCTCTTGGGTTTCTTGAGTTTTGCCAGATTCGTCTCAACCTTCTCTTTTCTGCTATTTTCCTTTTGATGTGTATAGGATAATTAATAGTATTTTCTTGCTGTTGAATTAGAGGCGTGGCTTCCCAAGCTGAGTTCTGTATAACAGAGTTAAAGAGTTCTACTGGTTAATGCTGTAAAACATTGTTTTATGTTTTGCAACATTACTCAGCTGTTTTTATCCGTTTTTGTTGAAACAAACACTGTGAATATTATAATAATATTTACTAAAAAACATTATTCTTGCATTTTGTTTGTAAAATTAGTCAGTTTTTAGATATTTCAGTTAGAAAAAATTAATCGTCCACCATTTTGAAACGGGTGAAGATTATTTTTTTATATAAAAAACAAAAATAGAATTCTTCTAGGGTAATACAATCATGAAGTTTCACAATTGTACCTTCAGTGGATAAAAGGTTACGAATTTTCATATAAAAAACGCATAAAGAGAGACTAAAAACTAAAGGTTTTAGGACATACCTTCATCAGAAGTTTTTTGCTCATTTTTATGTGTACAATAACATTCAAAATTATTTAAACAGTTTTACTGAACACCCAGTTTACAGGGTTGAGAAAAAGTCTGGAATATTTTTATTAATTTCGAAACCATTGAAAGAAATGTGTTGAAACTTTGTAATTATGTCCATGTCCCTATACCAAACAATTTTTAATTGTTTTTCTCCCATGAAGGAAGTCTTAATATTTTAAAATGTAAGCCTGCCTCGAGTCATACCTCATTTTAAAGGTCTTTGTCTGTAAAATACAAGCGTGAACAACTGAGGTCAAGAGGTCGACCCGGTCAGAAAATACAGCCACTCAAAAAATTTAATGTCAGGGTTGGGAAAGAGTATGGAACGTATTTATTAATTTCAAAACTATTAAAATAAAAGTAATGAAACTTTGTTGTTATGTACTTGTCACTATAACAAACACATGAACATATTTTACTTGTTTTTTACATATCCAGGGGATGGCCCACGAAGGAAGACTTAAAAATTTTAAATGTAAGCCTACCTTGAGATGCACCTCATTTTTAATGTCATTGTTTGTACAATACAAAAGTGCAAACCTGAGGTCGAAAGGATGACCCATTCACAAATACAGTGATTCAAAGAATTAAATGTCATATTACTAATTCTTCTCAGTTATATGCTATTTATTTCACAGTTTGAGATCCCTGTTGCTGGGTATGTTGTTGAATGTTAACAGTTGTAACAAACGACTGCGTTATAAAAATAGATATGCTATTTTTAACTACGATAAAAATAAGACAAATTTATTAAAAAACACTTTTGTCAGAAGGTTTACCTAAAAATAGTTTAAGAATATTATTATAATAATTTGTTACTTATTTTATGTGAAATTTAATTTCTCATATTCAGTTTGATAAATTATAGCTCTACTCAGCAATAGATAATAACTATCTTGCCTTTGTCTTCAGCAGTTTTAGTTATATGACATTAAATTCTTTAAGAGGCTATATTTTCTGACTGGATCCCTCTTTTGACCTCAGGTTTGCACTCTTGTGTTTTACAAACAAATACCTTTAAAATGAGGTATAACTCGAGGTAGGCTTACATTTAAAATGTTTAAGACTTCCTTCATTGGCCATGAACTGACTATGCGAAAAACAAGTAAAATATGTCTAAATGGTATAGGGACATGTACATAACTGCAAATTTTCATTACATTTCTTTCAATGGTTTTGAAATTAATAAATATATTCCAGACTTTTCCCCAACCCTGTATATTAGCCGCTAGTACGCTTCTTACCCTTCCCTCGGTGGCTCTCTACGCTTACTTACCCTTCCCTCGGTGGCTCTCTACGCTTACTTACCCTTCCCTCCGTGGCTCTCTACGCTTACTTACCCTTCCCTTCGTGGTTTTCTCTAAAATATCACATCAATATAAAAGTGCAGCCTACTACCCTTCTCCTAATTAACAAAGTTTTATAGTCTATAAATTCTTTATAGTATAAAATGGAGGGACGCAAAGACATGCAACTATGTCAGAGTTAGTAGAAACATTGATTTCATGCACAAATATATTTACTATCCAATGTTGAATTTTGTGTCTCAAATTATCCGCTGTTTTTGTGGTTCATTGTGGAACGCTAGTGTAGTCCAATGTAAATGTAATGCAGTTATAATAGCAGACCTCACTAACTAACCAAAGTTTAGGCACAAATATTCTTATTAGATGAAATATCTTGCAAGTGTATATAATAAAGAACCTAAAACATTTCCTAACCTAAAATAACCTTAAACATTTCACAGTGAAAACCGAATTATCTAAAATTTGGTGTACTGTTTATGTTTTTTGTATCAGCTGATTTATCATTCTTAAATTAAATTAATGACAATCATGGTACTTTTATAGAAAACTGTAAACATTGAGGAGCTTTTTCTACCACTTAGGAATGGAATTTCGAGAAATCCTTTATTAGTATCTATGATGCAAAAACTAACTTTCCTTCTGTCACAAACCCCCCCTTTTCTAGACCCAACAAAAATTGGGGGTAATTTGCGCACGTCCGGGATCGTTAACTTGGGCGTGAATAAAATACTCGCTTGGCTGCTGAAATATCAAAGGTTGATTTATTTAGTAAAAGAACTTAATAATAATAAATCACAATAATAAAAAGATTAGAAGATGTCTAAAAATATAAGAAAAATAAAACAAGTAATCACACAAATCATACAATGATTAAATACTAAATAACTATTCAAATAGGTTCTCCAACTCTAAACAAGTCTCTAACTGAAAAAATAAATAAACAACAAATGTTACACAAATATAAATTAACCTGGGCAATGGTGCTGCTGGCAATAGACCTGTATAAAAATTAATGGGTTTTATAATTATATGACTTACTTGTGTGACTTACCCGTCAATGTCACCAGCACCAAGACCCGAGTTCTGACCTTCACCACACTTCTCCCAATCCGACCTCCACCTATGTTATACTACTAAATCTAAAATAAAATTGATATAAATTTTACAAAATGCTAATAATAAAATATCTATAAACATCTACTTTATATCTTATCCCCATCTCCTGACACTTCAAATTTCATCTGTTGAGTGGTTCCGGAGATATCGTGATGTGATCGTTGATTACACAGACATGGTAGAAGCCCCTGTGGCACAGAGATTACTCTCTTACTCAGGCTCGTCACGTCTGGAGGATGAAGGGTTCTCATGACCAGTGATACTGTTTCTTTCTTCTTTATATTGCGTTTGGTGTTTCATTGTCGGAATTATTGCTTTATACAATGTTGCCAAATTTCCTTTTACATAAAAATAGATTATTTCCATTTACCAATCTTAGCAGGTTTTATTTCAATATAAATGTTTGCTTTTTATTTCCAAAGAGAAAAATCAGAGGTCGTTTTGTTATGGCCGCATCGACCACATCAGTGGCAGTTATAAATGAATTAAGATTATAATTAATAAATATCTTTATACTACTGTATTAATTATTACTAAGTTTAACTTTGACGATTTAAGGGAAATCAAAGGGAGGGGCTGACAAGGTGCTAGCCCTGTCATAGTGAAGAATACTGAAGAAATAACTACTCGAAACACATTCAGCACACTAGAGAATGTGACATTTGTTTTTTCTTCTCTGAGGTATTATCATTTTTTTCCTGTCCAAAAACAGCTGATAATTTGAGGTGGTGGTTTAAAGAGAACCACGGAGGGAATGGTAAGAAGCAAGGGCTGTCGGCTAGTCTAAATATACAGGGTGATTCATGACGTTCTCCCCCCACTTCTATAGCATATTCTACTACTAAAAACAATGAAAAAATGTCATATAAACATAGGTCGAAAAACGCTTCGTTAGCGAGTTACAGCCATCGAAAGATTTCGTCATGGTTCATGGGCAAAAAATGAAATAATATTGTACATAACTTATGGAAAGGTATATTAGGATTGAAATTCCATGATTTCATATGTATTTTCACATGGAAAAGCTAATAAAATAGGTTTGAGAACTGTACCTTAAGTAGTTTTTGAGTAATCCGGGTTACAATTGGGATATTAGGACAAAAAATTCAGTTTTTCTCAGTTAATAGTGTACAGAAACGTTGTTAAATTGGTTACAAAGGCACACAACTTTCGTACATTATTTGTTTAGAATTTAATTCTGAGTAGATTGATATAAGTTGTGTAAAAAATACTACAGAAATAAGAACAGAAACTCAAATTTATTAAATTAAATACATTATTAATGCAAAAGAAATTACTATACAAATTAAACAAAATCATTGCTTTGGTCTAACAAATGCAATTATTATTATAATTGTTATTAAGAATAAAACTAAGAGTAAATAATTAATGATAAATCCAAACAAATAAACAATAAACATTGTCCAGCATCATTTTACAACCAATAACAACGTAATATTGTACGCAAAACCTTTTTCTAATTTGTTTAATTTTTTTCCTAAGTTGGTAACGCATGAACAACAGCTGATCAACAATTATTTCCTGATCCGGTTTGTACATAACCTGTTCATTACAGTATAACAGTACTGTAGTAGTGTTTTGCAAGTTACAAAAGCTATTTGTGTGAAGTGCATTGCAATAATAATTGTTTTCTGCGAGTTGTCTATTGGTTGTCTTGTCAGTGAAATAATGCCTTACGTATTTACATCGGAAGAATATGCTGATATGGTTTTTATTTTGGGTTATTGTAATGGTAATGCTAAAGCTGCTAGAGATGAATATGAACTACGTTACCCTAATAGGAGGATTCCAGATTCCAAAACAATACGTGAAACTTTCCTCACTCTTCGGGATACAGGATCACTACCAAGTATTCGTACTAGTTATGAACGTGCTTTCCAACATGATGATAATAACATTATTAACGCTGTTCTCCGAAGTCCAGGTGTAAGTACACGGCGTCTCTCTAGGCGGATAGGAGTTTCACAGTCAACTGTGTGGAGATCACTCAAGCGACATCAATTTCATCCATTTCATAAACAAAAGGTTCAACATCTACAGCCGGGGGATGGCCCACTTCGCTTGGAGTTTTGCTACTTTTTAAATACTAATCAACAACTGTACAAGCGTATTCTCTTTACTGATGAAGCACAGTTCACTAGGGATGGGGTCAACAACTTGCACAATGAGCACTCATGGGCTCAAGAAAATCCTCATGAGGTAATTGAACAGAACTTTCAACACCGATTTAGTGTCAATGTCTGGTGTGGTCTTATACACAATTGGCTGATTGGACCATTCATACTACCTGCACGACTAAATGCTGAGTTTTATTTGCACTTCCTTCAAGATGAGTTGCCACAGCTGCTTGAGGATATTACTTTGCATCTCAGACGAAATTTGTTCTTCCAGCATGATGGAGCACCTCCCCACTTTTCTCGGGCCGTTATTACTCACTTGAATGATCAATTTCCTGGACGATGGATTGGCCGTGGAGGGCCTTACCCTTGGCCACCAAGATCACCAGATCTATCTCCATTGGATTATTGTATCTGGGGATGGATGAAAGGTCTAGTCTACAAGACAAGAGTTAATTCGCGAGAAGAATTAACTGCCCGTATTATGGATTCTGCTACACAGCTAAAGGAACACCCAAGAAAATTGAGAAATTCAACAAAAGCAGTACACAAACGTGCTTTAAAATGCATCGAAAATGGAGGCCTCACTTTTGAACATGTACTGTAATAAAAAACATGTCTAAAGTTGGGAAAATCAATTTGTTGTTCTTTTAAGGTAATTTATGTATTTAATTTAATAAATTTGAGTTTCTGTTCTTATTTCTGTAGTATTTTTTACACAACTTATATCAATCTACTCAGAATTAAATTCTAAACAAATAATGTACGAAAGATGTGTGTCTTTGTAACCAATTTAACAACGTTTCTGTACACTAAACTGAGAAAAACTGAATTTTTTGTCCTAATATCCCAATTTTAACCCGGATTACTCAAAAACTACTTAAGGTACAGTTCTCAAACCTATTTTATTAGCTTTTCCATGTGAAAATACATATGAAATCATGGAATTTCAATCCTAATATACCTTTCCATAAGTTATGTACAATATTATTTCATTTTTTGCCCATGAACCTTGACGAAATCTTTTGATGGCTGTAACTCGCTAACGAAGCGTTTTTGGACCTATGTTTATATGACATTTTTTCATTGTTTTTAGTAGTAGAATATGCTATAGAAGTGGGGGGAGAACGTCATGAATCACCCTGTAGATGTCTTGTATTCGTTGGTAACTTAACGAATCAACTAACATGTCATTTAAAATTTACCTCCAGGTGTTTACAGCTAAAATTTCTTTAACATGCATTTATGTAGCAGCTCACTAACGAAGATATTTACTTTCATATAAACTGCCCATGTTCAATAAAATATAAATCGACCGGTCATTGACTCCGAAGTCCTAGACCGAGACGTACATAAGTTATTGCTTAAGTTCTACGACTTCCAGACGGCCACTCAGCCATCGGCTTTCGTTTATGGGTCGGTTTATTAATTGTACTAATACAAATAAATGATATACCTTCATTACAAAATAGTGAATATTATGAATATTCCAAGGCTTACCATACATAATAAAAACGCTGTATTAGGATTTTCAGAGTTTGATTGGTTCTTAGTGTGATGGTTATGGGTGTGATGTCTCAGAGTGCGATGGTTCAGAGTGTGATGGATCTGAGTGTGATGGTTTAGAGTTTGATGGTTCACAGTGTTACCACCCGAAACCAAATAAAATGTAAACAATTTTGATTGAGAATAATTATGTTATATAAGGTGTTTCTAATGTTAAAAAAGCCTGTAATTATACATTTCCTATAGTTTCCTGCAAACATTTTAATGACGTTTCGAAATATAACTGTTCCTTTTTCAAAAAAATGAACCACAGGGTATAGAGATGTGTTTTTATACACTGTTGTTTTTATACATTCCCAGTAACCAGGGCAGTCGGTTCACCCCCCCCCCCCACTCAATATATAACCGATTTATCATCGACAGGCGAATTATTGGCTTCACAAACTTCCAATAGGCCCCCACTTTCAATGATGATATTTATGGAAGACTAGATATTTATAAATGATCAATAACCCACTCCACCAGGACAGGATTAAACCAACTAATACACATCCATAAGTAGCGCAAAAGCCAATGTTCAGAAGTCAGACTAAAATTTTCTAATTTTACTATCAAAAACTGCCTCTAGGTCGAGATTATTGCGCGGCAGCTTAGAAAGGAACCGAAAATGACAAATGCAGGCGACCTATTGGGGGAGAGAGGGAGGAAGGGATGGAGAGAGAGAGAGAGAGAGAGAGAGAGAGAGAGAGAGAGAGAGAGAGAGAGAGAGAGAGAGAGAGAGAGAGAGAGAGAGAGAGAGAGAGAGAGAGAGAATATTACAAATTATAATGAGAATGAGGGAATAACCAAATGGCGGTAAGCGGTATTGAGTTGGGAGAGGGGTAAGTGACTGAAAATCTCAGCCAGCGCTCCATATCGGCAGCCGCGCTAAGCTCGTTTCGTCTGCTACAGGAAGTGTATTTCCCCATCTTTTTCGGTTTTATAGATGTGCATCCAGACTATGGTTGGCGTTAGTTCAAATACACGTTTTTTAAAACTATCTAAATTAAAATGTAATATGATAATGTTTAGTTTCATGAAAATTAATAATACAATATTAAATTTGAATTAAAACTATTATTTATTTATTTTTGTAAGAATTAGTTATTCAAAAACAGGAAAAGAAGTATTTCGAAGAACGTATTCATTTCAATGTAATTCCAATTTAGTTTCTTCGTTTCAGTGTCGACAATATTTTTAAAAACTACAATGTCATTTTTATTGTTCATCTTACGCTAACTTGTTAAAGAAAGGTAACAAAGAACTTGGACGAGTTATAACACGAAGACAATTTATAACAAACTACGGTGTGAACCTTGTTTATCCACGTTGGCCTGCACAGGAAAGATAACGAGAAATTACCTCTGACAAACAACAGCCAATATGTACTGATGTTATCTGAACACGTTGACAATTTATAATAAACCACAGTGTGATCCTACTTGTTCTTATTACGTTAACTTGTAAAGGAAATATAACAAAAAAGTCTCCGACACACAACTGGCGATATGTCCCGAGGTTCTGAAAACGTTCGTCAGTTTACAGTGTGATCCTTGTTGATCATCCTCCGCTAGCCTGTGAAGGAAAGATAACAAGGTAGTTCACCTCTGACACACAACTGGCAATACGTACCGATGTTCTGAAAACGTTCGTCGTTTACAGTGTGATCCTTGTTGATCATCCTCCGCTAGCCTGTGAAGGAAAGATAACAATGAAGTTTACCTCTGACACACAACTGGCAATATGTACTGATGTTATCTGAACACGTTGACAATTTATAATAAACCACAGTGTGAAACCTCTTGTTCTTATTACGTTAACTTGTAAAGGAAATATAACAAAAAAGTCTCCGACACACAACTGGCAATATGTCCCGAGGTTCTGAAAACGTTCGTCAGTTTACAGTGTGATCCTTGTTGATCATCCTCCGCTAGCCTGTGAAGGAAAGATAACAAGGTAGTTCACCTCTGACACACAACTGGCAATACGTACCGATGTTATCTGAAACGTTCGACAGTTTACAGTGTGATCCTTGTTGATCATTCTCCGCTAGCCTATGAAGGAAAGATAACAAGGTAGTTCACCTCTGACACACAACTGGCAATACGTACCGATGTTCTGAAAACGTTCGTCGTTTACAGTGTGATCCTTGTTGATCATCCTCCGCTAGCCTGTGAAGGAAAGATAACAATGAAGTTTACCTCTGACACACAACTGGCAATACGTACCGATGTTATCTGAAAACGTTCGATAGTTTACACTGAGATCCTTGTTGATCATCCTCCGCTAGCCTGTGAAGGAAAGATAACAATGAAGTTTATATAACAACAATAGACAATTCCATGCCAAAGTGACTTTGTATTTGACAAATCGTTGTCTTACAAACGACGACCCTTTTACTAACAGGTGGCACCCCTTTGATTAAATCACGTGATCTGAAGGGACATTAATCTCCCAGACACCTCTATCTAGATCCTTCCTCCAGGCTGACCGTAAAGATCTTTATAAAGTCAGTGGGTTTATTATTAGGAACATTGAAAATTGGAGCTTGTAAGTTTCAAGCTGTCTTGGAATGGCACCCTTGTTAGCTCGTTGGATGTATGTTTACCCGAAACCGATGGGATAGTGGGATACTTCAAGTATGAAATAATGGAATATGAAACTCCATCACATCACACAGCCTCTCATAATAGTCTTCACCATTGAATAATTCGAGCCTTCGACCACGTGTGGCGTTGCCTTTGGAACTGCTTGCAATTGCGTAGACTATCAGAAGACCGGTTGTCGTCTGTCCGTCCGTCCCAAAACCGTTGTGCGATTTGAACAGTCGTGGCATTTGACTCTCCTTTCCGCTTGGCTACCAGACAGCGCCAGTTATCAGTTAGCAATTGAACAATAATTCATTTGATCACGTTTCACGCTTACGTCATTTAACATATGTATTTCAAATGTTAACATACCAGTACAAGTGTGATTATTAACCCCTGAAACATATTTTTTATCTAAATCGGTTGGTTTGTTAAAAAATATTAAATTATAAAAATAGTTATTGGTATATAAAAATAAACTAAAACAACTCAGGATACGAACCTGAGCGATCTCCCAACAAGTCCAGCCAGGATACGAACCTGAGCGATCTCCCAACAAGTCCAGCCAGGAAACGAACCTGAGCGATCTCCCAACAAGTCCAGCCAGGATATGAATCTGAGCGATCTCCCAACAAGTCCAGCCAGGATACGAACCTGAGAGATCTCCCAACAAGTCCAGTCAGGAAACGAACCTGAGCGATCTCCCAACAAGTCCAGCCAGGATACGAACCTGAGCGATCTCCCAACAAGTCCAGCCAGGATACGAACCAGAGCGATCTCCCAACTCAAGCTCAAAGCTCTTGCGCCTGGCACTCTTGATAATAGGCCTAGTTGGCCACTGGCTACACTCGTAAAATAAAGTTCACGCACAGGTCTATTGGCCCGTGTGAACTGGCGAGTGAAGTTTTACTAATCGAATATTTAATCAAACCTATTTCTATTCTAATTATAAATTAGCTATTACAATGTTGTTTATTATTTTGTTAGTAAAAACGCAACAGTAATGGTAGTTTGTTTTCTCTGACAGATTATTCTTTTAACAAAAATGTCAGGTGTGACTTTTTTTGCTTTCAAATTATTTGCTAATAGAAAACAACAATCATTAATCAACGAGTTTTTAAGTTCAGTTCTACCTGCAATCATTACTCGTCGTTTGATACCTCCAAAAAAATATGTTGGATTGTTACCAACAATTAATATATTAATTTTAAAATCATGAATATTGTTTAGCAGTTTTTTGTATATGTATATTGGTTATTCATTTAAGGACTACATTCAAATATTGTGCAGAAATCAAAATTTATATTATATAAAAAGCCTACGGTTCACATTCAAGAAATAAATTGAGGTTCATGTAAAGCTTAAAGATCAATATAATAAGTTTGGATAAGGCTATTGTGTTTTTCAATCATAGGTATTCTTTTTGTATAGGTTACTTTGTTTTGCGCAGTAAGTAGGCTTATGTAATATATACTAGAAAACCCTATAAGTTTACTTCAGGCGGATATTAGTCATACATTTCTAATATGTTTTTGTATCAGCTGTTTGAATAAATTCTTGTAATAATATTAATGTTACTTTTATGGGGTAAAAAGTAACATTATGAATTTAATTTTGAGAAATCCTTTCTTAGTGAGTCTCTACGATACAAAATCTATCTTCCCTCCTAATTTAATCAAAGATTGTTCATTGTTTCCAGAGATTTCGTGATGAGTGAGTACACCTATGTTTTTTTTTTTTTTTTTTTTAATTTGATATATTAAAAATTAGTAAAATAATGTTAGAGCATAAATCAGTCATCACTTATTTTTTTAATTAATTCCTTGTCGTTTTAACAGTTTGGAATTAATATGAGTGACGATTTTCTCAGACAAACCAATCACTTTAAAAAAAAGAGGATAAACGTGTGAGTTCAAAAGGGGTAGTAAAATCACACTGGGAATCGAACCCAGATCTACTTCGTGGCAAGCTCTCTTAACCCTTAACAACTCACGGCAGTCCCAAAAGCACCTTTTATATTATTATTTATAAATTACTCAAAGCAGTGCCACTTTATTGTGTTTTTTGTTTTATAAATTTACAAATCAAGGTGATTACTGACGTTTTATGGACATAATCTGACAAATAGCGAGGGATCAATGTGAAGACATAATTTAGTAGCGGACTATTGAAGGTTTGAACATGTAAGCCAATAACTGGCCTGTCGGTGATGAATTAGTTGTGAATTGACAGGGGAGGGATGGGGGTCGAACCGACTGGCCTGATTACTGGGAACGATCAAAAAGGCTTACTTAGAAAATTACAGTGCTTTTAATTGGCTTTTATACAGAGACCAATATTTGATAGCTTTTATAACACTTGAAAAGAAATGTCAACACACAACCAAGGAAGTCAAAATGAATAGTAATAAAAAGGTGTATAAAAGTATTTTAATACTATATAACAAATGTATATCTTTTGAGAAAAGAAGATTGTACTGATTTTTTTCAAATGGTCTTGAGAAAATGTACAATAAGTAGAATTTAAAAATACTTAACACGTTACATTTATACATGTATTGAATTGTTTTAACAATTGACAGTCAAATAGTGCGTAAACAAAAACATTTACGTGTTATAAAACTGTTCTTACTTTTTTAGTTAATTAGTTCGAAGGTGGTAGACGCACCAAATTTATCGACTTAACTGTTCCTGAGTGTTATAAAACTGTTCTTACTGTCGGTTAATTAGTTTTAAGGTTGAAGTAAGAGACACCAAACAAATAGACTAAACAGTTCCTGAGTGTTATAAAACTGTTCTTACTGTAGGTTAATTAGTTTTAAGGTTGAAGTAAGAGACACCAAACAAATAGACTAAACTGTTCCTGAGTGTTATAAAACTGTTCTTACTGTGGGTTAATTAGTTTTAAGGTTGAAGTAAGAGACACCAAACAAATAGACTAAACAAGTCCTGAGTGTTATAAAACTGTTCTTACTGTTAGTTAATTAGTTTTAAGGTTGAAGTAAGAGACAACAAACAAATAGACTAAACAGTTCCTGAGTGTTATAAAACTGTTCTTACTGTTAGTTAATTAGTTTTAAGGTTGAAGTAAGAGACAACAAACAAATAGACTAAACAGTTCCTGAGTGTTATAAAACTGTTCTTACTGTGGGTTAATTAGTTTTAAGGTTGAAGTAAGAGACACCAAACAAATAGACTAAACAGTTCCTGAGTGTTATAAAACTGTTCTTACTGTTAGTTAATTAGTTTTAAGGTTGAAGTAAGAGACACCAAACAAATAGACTAAACTGTTCCTGAGTGTTATAAAACTGTTCTTACTGTGGGTTAATTAGTTTTAAGGTTGAAGTAAGAGACACCAAACAAATAGACTAAACAGTTCCTGAGTGTTATAAAACTGTTCTTACTGTTAGTTAATTAGTTTTAAGGTTGAAGTAAGAGACACCAAAAAAATAGACTAAACTGTTCCTGAGTGTTATAAAACTGTTCTTACTGTGGGTTAATTAGTTTTAAGGTTGAAGTAAGAGACACCAAACAAATAGATTAAACAGTTCCTGAGTGTTATAAAACTGTTCTTACTGTTAGTTAATTAGTTTTAAGGTTAAAGTAAGAGACACCAAACAAATAGACTAAACTGTTCCTGAGTGTTATAAAACTGTTCTTACTGTGGGTTAATTAGTTTTAAGGTTGAAGTAAGAGACAACAAACAAATAGACTAAACAGTTCCTGAGTGTTATAAAACTGTTCTTACTGTGGGTTAATTAGTTTTAAGGTTGAAGTAAGAGACACCAAACAAATAGACTGAACAGTTCCTGAGTGTTATAAAACTGTTCTTACTGTGGGTTAATTAGTTTTAAGGTTGAAGTAAGAGACAACAAACAAATAGACTAAACAGTTCCTGAGTGTTATAAAACTGTTCTTACTGTGGGTTAATTAGTTTTAAGGTTGAAGTAAGAGACACCAAACAAATAGACTAAACTGTTCCTGAGTGTTATAAAACTGTTCTTACTGTGGGTTAATTAGTTTTAAGGTTGAAGTAAGAGACAACAAACAAATATACTAAACAGTTCCTGAGTGTTATAAAACTGTTCTTACTGTGGGTTAATTAGTTTTAAGGTTGAAGTAAGAGACAACAAACAAATAGACTAAACAGTTCCTGAGTGTTATAAAACTGTTCTTACTGTGGGTTAATTAGTTTTAAGGTTGAAGTAAGAGACAACAAACAAATAGACTAAACAGTCCCTGAGTGTTATAAAACTGTTCTTACTGTGGGTTAATTAGTTTTAAGGTTGAAGTAAGAGACACCAAACAAATAGACTAAACTGTTCCTGAGTGTTATAAAACTGTTCTTACTGTGGGTTAATTAGTTTTAAGGTTGAAGTAAGAGACACCAAACAAATAGACTAAACTGTTCCTGAGTGTTATAAAACTGTTCTTACTGTGGGTTAATTAGTTTTAAGGTTGAAGTAAGAGACAACAAACAAATAGACTAAACTGTTCCTGAGTGTTATAAAACTGTTCTTACTGTGGGTTAATTAGTTTTAAGGTTGAAGTAAGAGACACCAAACAAATAGACTAAACTGTTCCTGAGTGTTATAAAACTGTTCTTACTGTGGGTTAATTAGTTTTAAGGTTGAAGTAAGAGACAACAAACAAATAGACTAAACAGTTCCTGAGTGTTATAAAACTGTTCTTACTGTGGATTAATTAGTTTTAAGGTTGAAGTAAGAGACAACAAACAAATAGACTAAACTGTTCCTGAGTGTTATAAAACTGTTCTTACTGTGGGTTAATTAGTTTTAAGGTTGAAGTAAGAGACACCAAACAAATAGACTAAACTGTTCCTGAGTGTTATAAAACTGTTCTTACTGTGGGTTAATTAGTTTTAAGGTTGAAGTGAGAGACAACAAACAAATAGACTAAACAGTTCCTGAGTGTTATAAAACTGTTCTTACTGTGGGTTAATTAGTTTTAAGGTTGAAGTAAGAGACACCAAACAAATAGACTAAACTGTTCCTGAGTGTTATAAAACTGTTCTTACTGTTAGTTAGTTAGTTTGAAGGTTGTGGTAAAACATACCAAACAAATCGACTAAAGTGTTACAGAACTGTTCTTACTGTGGGTTAATTAGTTTTAAGGTTGAAGTAAGAGACACCAAACAAATAGACTAAACTGTTCCTGAGTGTTATAAAACTGTTCTTACTGTGGGTTAATTAGTTTTAAGGTTGAAGTAAGAGACACCAAACAAATAGACTAAACAGTTCCTGAGTGTTATAAAACTGTTCTTACTGTTAGTTAATTAGTTTTAAGGTTGAAGTAAGAGACACCAAACAAATAGACTAAACTGTTCCTGAGTGTTATAAAACTGTTCTTACTGTGGGTTAATTAGTTTTAAGGTTGAAGTAAGAGACAACAAACAAATAGACTAAACAGTTCCTGAGTGTTATAAAACTGTTCTTACTGTGGGTTAATTAGTTTTAAGGTTGAAGTAAGAGACACCAAACAAATAGACTAAACTGTTCCTGAGTGTTATAAAACTGTTCTTACTGTTAGTTAGTTAGTTTGAAGGTTGTGGTAAAACATACCAAACAAATCGACTAAAGTGTTCCAAAGTGTTACAGAACTGTTCTTACTGTGGGTTAATTAGTTTTAAGGTTGAAGTAAGAGACACCAAACAAATAGACTAAACAGTTCCTGAGTGTTATAAAACTGTTCTTACTGTGGGTTAATTAGTTTTAAGGTTGAAGTAAGAGACACCAAACAAATAGACTAAACTGTTCCTGAGTGTTATAAAACTGTTCTTACTGTTAGTTAGTTAGTTTGAAGGTTGTGGTAAAACACACCAAACAAATCGACTAAACTGTTCATGAGTGTTATAAAACTGTCCGTACTGTTAGTTAATTAGTTTCACGGTTGAAGTACGACACAACAAAGAAATCGTTTAAAGTGTTCCTGATTGTTATAAAACTGTTCTTTCTTTTTTATTTAATTAGTTTGAAGGTGGTAGGCGCACCAAATTTATCGACTTAACTGTTCCTGAGTGTTATAAAATTGTTCTTACTGTTAGTTAATTAGTTCGAAGGTGGTAGACAAACCAAACAAATAGACTAAACTGTTCCTGAGTGTTATAAAACTGTTCTTACTGTGGGTTAATTAGTTTTAAGGTTGAAGTAAGAGACACCAAACAAATAGACTAAACTGTTCCTGAGTGTTATAAAACTGTTCTTACTGTGGGTTAATTAGTTTTAAGGTTGAAGTAAGAGACAACAAACAAATAGACTAAACAGTTCCTGAGTGTTATAAAACTGTTCTTACTGTGGATTAATTAGTTTTAAGGTTGAAGTAAGAGACAACAAACAAATAGACTAAACTGTTCCTGAGTGTTATAAAACTGTTCTTACTGTGGGTTAATTAGTTTTAAGGTTGAAGTAAGAGACACCAAACAAATAGACTAAACTGTTCCTGAGTGTTATAAAACTGTTCTTACTGTGGGTTAATTAGTTTTAAGGTTGAAGTGAGAGACAACAAACAAATAGACTAAACAGTTCCTGAGTGTTATAAAACTGTTCTTACTGTGGGTTAATTAGTTTTAAGGTTGAAGTAAGAGACACCAAACAAATAGACTAAACTGTTCCTGAGTGTTATAAAACTGTTCTTACTGTTAGTTAGTTAGTTTGAAGGTTGTGGTAAAACATACCAAACAAATCGACTAAAGTGTTACAGAACTGTTCTTACTGTGGGTTAATTAGTTTTAAGGTTGAAGTAAGAGACACCAAACAAATAGACTAAACTGTTCCTGAGTGTTATAAAACTGTTCTTACTGTGGGTTAATTAGTTTTAAGGTTGAAGTAAGAGACACCAAACAAATAGACTAAACAGTTCCTGAGTGTTATAAAACTGTTCTTACTGTTAGTTAATTAGTTTTAAGGTTGAAGTAAGAGACACCAAACAAATAGACTAAACTGTTCCTGAGTGTTATAAAACTGTTCTTACTGTGGGTTAATTAGTTTTAAGGTTGAAGTAAGAGACAACAAACAAATAGACTAAACAGTTCCTGAGTGTTATAAAACTGTTCTTACTGTGGGTTAATTAGTTTTAAGGTTGAAGTAAGAGACACCAAACAAATAGACTAAACTGTTCCTGAGTGTTATAAAACTGTTCTTACTGTTAGTTAGTTAGTTTGAAGGTTGTGGTAAAACATACCAAACAAATCGACTAAAGTGTTCCAAAGTGTTACAGAACTGTTCTTACTGTGGGTTAATTAGTTTTAAGGTTGAAGTAAGAGACACCAAACAAATAGACTAAACAGTTCCTGAGTGTTATAAAACTGTTCTTACTGTGGGTTAATTAGTTTTAAGGTTGAAGTAAGAGACACCAAACAAATAGACTAAACTGTTCCTGAGTGTTATAAAACTGTTCTTACTGTTAGTTAGTTAGTTTGAAGGTTGTGGTAAAACACACCAAACAAATCGACTAAACTGTTCATGAGTGTTATAAAACTGTCCGTACTGTTAGTTAATTAGTTTCACGGTTGAAGTACGACACAACAAAGAAATCGTTTAAAGTGTTCCTGATTGTTATAAAACTGTTCTTTCTTTTTTATTTAATTAGTTTGAAGGTGGTAGGCGCACCAAATTTATCGACTTAACTGTTCCTGAGTGTTATAAAATTGTTCTTACTGTTAGTTAATTAGTTCGAAGGTGGTAGACAAACCAAACAAATCGACTTAACTGTTCCTGAGTGTTATAAAACTGATCTTTCTTTTTTAGTTAATTAGTATCAAGGTTGTGGTAAAACACACCAAACAAATCGACTAAACTGTTCCTGAGTGTTATAAAACAGTTCTTACTGTTAGTTAATTAGTTTCACGGTTGTGGTAAAACATACCAAACAAATCGACTAAATTGTTCCAAAGTGTTACAGAACTGTTCTTACTGTTAGTTATTTAATTTCACGATTATCTAATTAAGCAGGTGTTATTCCTTAGACAAAAGCCTCCCCAGTGGGGTGCTCTATACATTCTACAGTTAATTACGTTACGTGTGCAGACGTATGTTGGTTTACACAAATAATTTAACCACTACAGAAATTAACTCCACAAGGCTCTTCAGACTTATTGAGTCGTTAATCCCAACTACATGGCACTTTTCAATTAATTACACAATTTTTGTTGAATATTCAATTATTATTGGATATCTATCTTGCAAAAGTATTTCAATTACCACTCTAACAGTACTCTAAAATATGTTTAGTTAGAGATAACGACATTCAAAAACGTTTGTAATCAAATATTTGCAAAAACTATCGGATTATATTGCATCTGCATATTTTAAAATTATCTTTACAATATATATATATGGTTTAACTAAAATCTTGTCCAGGCTGTATATTTTCTGATTTCATACTAATTTAGAGCAGAAAATCGAGGATAAACCTTTATCGAATTCTGCTCCGTTTGTGTCTGTCTGCTTGTGTTTTTTACAAAAAAAATTAATAACTCAATATCAGTTTTACCGAGTGACTTAATATTTTGTACAGTTTTTAACGTCAACACTATTAAACTTTATAATAAATCCATTGACTTGTAACTTGTCATTTCAAAATGGTGGTAGTTTAAAGTTGTTAAATCACAATATCTTTTACACTGTTGGATTCATGGATTGTACAAAAAAATTTTTTTGTTAATTTTATTACAAATATATTGGTACTTTAATTTTTACTGTAAGTCGAATATTAGTGGAGTTTAAAAAATGCATTTTACTGCATTCTCTGGGTGCTGTACATACTTGCAGTAAAACACATTGTTAAAAAATTTCTCTAACAATAGACCGTTAATAAAAGTTAAGGTACCAATATGTAATAAAATTAACAATAAAATATTTTCTATGCAAAATTCATAAACCTAATTACAAAATAATTTGATTTAAAAAAATATTAACGACCACCATTATGGAATGGCTGAAAACTCAATGGCTATTTTTATACTTTTTAATAGTATTAATTTAAAGAAGTGTGCAACATTTCAAGTCACTCGGTTAAACCGTTCTTGAGTTACTAATCTTTTTGTGAAAAACACAAACTGACAGACACTAAACGGAGCGAAATTCGATAAAAGTGTATCTTTGATTTTATGCTCTAAATTAGGTGTAAAATTCCAAAAAGTCAGGACATCTTTATAGGTACACCATGTATATTACTAAACAATTCATTTTATGCCGTATTTGATTTGAGTTAAATTGTTTTATTAGGGCTGAAGTATCGTTGATTGTAACATATGATTGAATTTCTATCACAATTCCATCATAAGGAACAGAATTTATTGGTTTTTGTCCTACATTTCTATAACTCTTTCAATTCTAAATTTACAATAAAAATATTCATCTGTGTTTAGGATTTCGCTTTGACAATGGCCAAACACTGAGTCCGAAAGTTGTAGACGGCCTTCATACCCACGCTACGAACACAGAGCATGACCAAATGCACTCTAACTAGAGGCACCGACATACACGGACACAACACCAGAGGCAGGGAAACCTACCGAACTGGGCAACACAGGACGGTGGTTTTCGAACATCTTCCTTCTCAGGCCGGTGTTCGATTAATCAACAGTCTACCCAATGAATTCAAATGTGCACAGGTGCCCAAGGCATTGAAGGCTCGTCTTAAAAACGTACTTATATCAAACGCTTTCTACAGCGTGGACGAGTTCCTTGCACATAACTGGGAGACCTAGTAATGCCAAATGACCCTCAAGTATTGGCATGGCACAGGGAGGTGGAGTGGTCGCTATCTATTTGTTATGTATTTATTTATTTTAGTTTTAATATTTTAACCCAGTTTAAATGAGAGCGTGAATGTAAGACAGTTTGTATGTTTGTATGAACCTATTTATTTAGTTATATATTTATTATTTAGTTTCAGAATTTTAATCTAGTATAAATGAGAGAGTGAATGTAAGACATCTTGTATGTTTGTATGCACCGTTTTTAAGATTGTATGTATAGGATAGGTTATTTTTATTATTTATTATTAATATTGACTATTGCGATGCAATTCATGTAATTGTCTTCATGCAATAAAACATTTGAATTTGAACACAAAGGTCACATTGAGCATAAGATGAATGAAGTTTGATTTAATTTGTTGATTTTTAGTTATTGAATAACCCCCACCCCCACCCCTCCTAATAAGGTATAATAGAGCCTTAAATGTCAAATGCCATTATTTTTTAAATGTATGATAGTTTATGTAATTAAAATGCTGGACTGTTTTAGTGTCTTTAAGTAAGTGTAAACATGGATAAATAATTTTAAAATTTCTCCTGCCAAGTATTTTCTTTAGAAAGGTTAATGACTATTAACTTTTGTTCGTTTTTTGACCGATTTGGTAGATAAACCGCACCCTGCTTGTGTAATCCATTTCCGAGATAGCGAGGGAAAACTCGCTAAGTTAAGTTTTAATTTAACTATTTTTGAAGTTTTTAACCAAAATAAAAAACTGTTTTTATTTTTGGATATATTTTAGAGAAATTTTCTTTTTCGTCCTTTTATCCTCAATATTTTAGGGATTTACTCATCATTCTACGAGTATATTGAGCCATTAATCTTAAAAATATAAAACGCTCTCTTTTATACAACAGTTTATTTTCAGTAGCATTTCAAGCGCAGTGTCAGACTGGTAATTATTTTTTCTCGGCTACGGCTGTTCTGAAAATAAAGTTCTCATGTCTAAGTTCCAACTATTTAGTTTATTAGAGTGAGGGAACTGTTCTCACGCTGCCGGCGTGTGGCTCAATGGGTAACGCTTCGGACAGCGAAGAGTGTGTCTAAGGATCGAACCCCCAGCTGATCTAACGGTCGGTGCTTCACTCGTTGAATAAAGCACACGCATAGACCTACATGCCCATGTGAATTAGTGAATGTACAAGTCAAAAAAGAAGGAAAAAACAAAACGATCTTATTAACAGGACAAATGTCTGAGCAGAACTCCGGAAAATCAAAAGTCAAAAGGGATTTATTTATTTATTTTTAAGAAACTGATCGTCAATATATGGGCGAATATGGATTTCGAATGAGTATGATGATTGTCGATGAGGGAATGTAGTCATTGTTACAAACTAAGACCGACTTCTCCTTACATAGTGTCATTAATTAATAGCCCATGACAAATGAACAGCCGGTGGTGCTCAACATGTGCTATTATGGTGATTGGGGTGGAACTAAAAACCTCCAGCTTATGAAGTCGGGCTTAAACCAATTACTGTACAGACAAATTAATAATGATTGGTGTTTAAGTGTAGAAATTAGTTTACATTGAAGGCTAATTGTTTTATAAAATATATAGAGTTTAGAGTAGTTTTTTACATTTATTGTTGTTATTATTTTGTATGATATTTATTGACTGTAACCGAGTAATGTTATTGTGAGCGATGAACTTTAGTTATTTTCCTTTATTATCAGGATTTACTGTCAAAAAATTTAATTATATCTCTTGAAATTAAAATTATAAAATTATTCTTGTTTTAATGTGCTGTAATATAGTTGATCTAAATAATATCTTCAGTTACACATAAAAAAACTCACACGTAAGGCAGTGTGAAATATGGGGTAACAATAAACGACAGATAATCACGAGTAACAATGTCCATTGAGAGAAAAGGTTTATGTCGTTTGGTTTTACTGTATTTGATTCTCTACAATTCTCCCCTCCCCTCCCCTCCCATTCTCTAACGATACAAAGTACAGCTGCAACAAATCCACCGCATGGTTCAGTGACGAAAGTATTAACCATCAAAGTGGGATGCATTAGTAGTCCCTCAATCACCTTGGTAACCAGCGGCAGTGGAGCATGGCTCGGGACGGGGTCATTGGGTGTGGTCCGGTCACGTGACCCTCCCATTGTTGTCTTGATCAGCTGATTATGTGTCTCGTTACATCATACGGCCACGTCAGCGAGGGATGTACCGCTCGCACAGTGAACAAGGCGATCGGCTGTTGATTACATATAAGATATTACGATATAAGGAATACAATCCTTACGATACGCGAAGCCCTTTTTATTAATTTTTTTAATGCAATTCCTCACTACCTTCTTGATCAATTTTAACCATTGAGGTGTCAAAATATTTTCTCCCTATCGGAATTGTGCAATAAGGTCCTGAAGGGTATAGGAAGCCTTCAAATTACGTTTTTCGACCATAAGAATAACACGGAAAGAGATTTAACTAAACAAAAAGTAACAACTGTTCAAATATAAAATAATGATGATGAAATTTTATAAGCTGTCGGGTTAATTAGACTTATTTATAACACTGAGTACATTATAGATCTTTTTTAATTAAAGTGGCCCAAACTACCAGTTACCGCTGGGGAGTCAGCAGCTCTATAGTATACAAACTTGCCGTCCACGGGCCAAAACATTTTGTTCTATTTCATCTGTACGGTTCGTGTTTATTATTAAAACTAGGGGACACCCCTGCACGCTTCGCGTGCCAACCCCGACGCTCCCATATATTTATTAAAGGTCAAAAGCTAGTGGACCAAAAGTTGGTATTATCAGTTTTGTTTCTTTTTTTAATTTAAAATCAACAAGAATGACATGTTAAAATTCCCTTATTTAACTGAAAATTTTTTTAAAATACTCTTTTTTAAACCAACTTGCGGTTCACTAAAAGAGATCATCAACTAGCAAATGTAACTTCGTGTTACGGTCGTTATTACAGACCGAATCGTTGAAATAGAAATCCATGTTTCTGGCATTTTTCGTGGAGCGAAACGTCTTGCTTGATTCAGTTGAAGCTATGTTTGGTCAAGAGCTTTTCAATAAAATAAAAAAAAAGAATATAAAAATGAATGCATGTCTGTCTCTCACTAAGCGTACCTACTTTATAAATGAATATTCATGCGATTTTCATGAGACTTTACGAAGTTATGAATTTGTTCCCCAAGGAAGAAATTTCAGAATGGTTTTTATTCGTATCTGGCCGTTATTTTACTCTGTCCCACTGGGCGTTAAAGGTTCAGCTGTAATCTAATGGAGTTATGTATATATTTTATACGCAAGCAGATTTTGTGTCACGCTGATATCTCAGGAACTACTGGACCGATTTTCATGTTTGAGGTGACTATGAAAAAGTCTCGATCTCTAGGTTTGACGAATGTCATTTTTTGGTAAATATATATCAAAGAAAAGGACAAGAAATAGCTCTAAACTTAGGGGACACGTCCTTTAAAATTTCAGTAGGCAAAAAGTCATTTTTTTAAGAGCATTTTTCAGGTGACACATTTGTTTTTTGTACACAAACTACGACTAAAAGCTTACAAACAGTTTAACCTTAAAAACAATTAGGAGTCATTGATGTTATACTAATGGAGCCTACTTTATTACGTTTAAAATTTTTATTTAATTGTTCTGTTATTTTGAATTAAGTTTTTTCAGTAATTACCTAAACTCGTAGAAAAATGTTATAAAATGTTATTAAAAAATCATGCAAACTGTTATAGAAATAGTTGGTGATGGCAATTGCCTGTTTCGTTTTTTTCTTTTTTTTTCTTAAGGTCATCAAGATAACCACAGAGAAATTAAGCTGCGAGTTGTTGAACTTACTTGTAATGAATGGCTTAACTATGAACGTTTTAATAATAAGGGTATATAGGGAAAAACGAAAAAGTCTAAAAAAATGTTTTTTATAAAGAACTGCTGTAAAAACAAACAATTTAAAAAAGCATTGCTACAATTAAAAGAGGTAATCATTTAATTAAATTTTTTCTTTGATAAAATTTCATTACATTAGTTTACTAATTTATTACTTAGTTTATCCCTATCCAGTGTTAAAATATGTTCATATCCTGAATTTCTAAATAATTTAATTGCTCGATTTCGAGCAAGGGGTAAACTAGTTTTATTTATTTAATCATTATCTGTTAAATAATAAAATGAAAAATGTTAAATCAGTTTAGGTAATAACATTGGGTGTTCATATTTAAACGATAAATAAGTTGCAACTCAAGTGCAGTGAGTGAGCTACTGTAAAAATATGTACATATTATGATTTTACTTAATACAGTTAAATCACTAATATCTGTGGTCACAAGTCACGTACCGAGGTGTCACGAGCGTGGCGAGTAGGGAGGTCCCTAGTATTGCGAGTTCAGACATCCTTTGCCGTATGAAGCTAGACAAGTGAGCACGTAACCACAGGGGTCAAACGACGGCTTGGTGTCACAAGCGCGGCGAACAGGGAGGTCCCCTAGTATTGTGAGTTCAGACATCCTGTGCTGTATGAAGCTAGACAAGTGAGCACGTAACCACAGGGGTCAAACGACGGCTTGGTGTCACACGCGGGGCGCGACGTTGTGAGTTCAGACATCCTGTGCTGTATGAAGCTAGACAAGTGAGCACGTAACCACAGGGGTCAAACGACGGCTTGGTGTCACAAGCGCGGCGAACAGGGAGGTCCCCTAGTATTGTGAGTTCAGACATCCTGTGCTGTATGAAGCTTGACAAGTGAGCACGTAAGCACAGCAGTCAAACGACGGCTTGGTGTCACGAGCGCGGCGAGCAGGGAGGTCCCTTAGTATTGCGAGTTCAGACATCCTGTACTGTATGAAGCTTGACAAGTGAACACGTAACCACAGGGGTCAAACGACGGCTTGGTGTCACATTACTCTCACAAACACTATTGATCTCGTCAGTCAGTTCGTATGGAAGGGTGAACAGAACAGCGTTCGGTAAATATGGAATATCGGCGTGCCACCCGATTTTCACATTTTTTCTAACTAGTCGATACTAAACCCCAAAAACATAAATCCTCAGAAATCTTTCGTCGGTAATACCAACTTTTTACAAAAAAAGTTAAGAAAAATATGTTTACACCAATATGTATGTTTACAAAAGTAATACTATGTGTGTACCTCACCGTTCTGAACACGAATATGACTTCCATTTCTCCCACCACAAATAACGAAAACTGGAATATTTGACAAAACTGGTTAGGTTATTAATATGTATTCACAGTCAACATATACAAACCTAACCCATATTTAAAAAATATATATCAGTTATTATTCTTCGTATCTTCGTCATAATCGTCTTCAGGAGAAAATCGACATAACATTATTGTAGTGTACACAGTTATTTTTGTTTAGTTTTGTTTTTTTAATTCTTTGTTAAAAATTGGCATTTTTACCGAAAATTTTTATTAATTCGTGTTTGTAAAAGAGGAAGGGTAAATACTGACTCGTTAAACGAATGAAAATCTGATTTAACTGCTATACTCCATATTTACCCAATGTTGTTGTCATAGTTCTGTTTTTAACGATTTATTTTCTGGTGTTAAATTGTAAAATAAATAATAATAAAAATGACTGAAATTAATCACGAAAACAAAAAAAATCCAATAAACTGACTTACATTGTCGTGACGAAAATTTCCAAAATATATCTCAAAACGTAAACACTCATACAATTTTGCTTTTTTCAGAAAAATTTCGCTTTTATTATTTTTAAAAGATTCTTGAATAAAAATAAAATCAAGGTGAGATTTTCCACTTTGAGCAAAATAGTTCCGCCAGTCGATGTAGCCTTCCAATGTAAATAAAAGCCACCCACCGCCCCGTGGAACCCATTAACCTGGAAGCAGTCCACCTCACTAGCGCTCCAACGTTAAAGGATCTTTGCAAAATTCATTGCCAGTGGAGGAAAGCTCTCTTCTACCTTGGAAGGCAGAACGTTACGGTCTATTTGGCGAGAACACTTACTGTACTGTAGAGGCTTCCTTCAGTATGTGATGTTGTAACATAACACTAACCTATATTAGTGGACACCCCTGCACGCTACGCGTGCCAACCCCGTCGCTCGCTGCGCACGTTACAACTCGGTCTCGTTCACTGACTTTTGACTACAAGTAATAATAGGTTAACTGTATACGATAAAATCACAATATTAAATTTATTTACAGTATCTCACACTACTTGCGTTGCTACCTATTTATTATCATAAAACACCCAATGATATACACTATTATTTACATTTCAAAAGGTGTTCAAACTTTTTGTAAATCATTATTTACAATTGAACAGCTGTTTCTTTTCGATTCATATAAATCTCCCTCCATGTTATTCTTATGGCCGAATAACGAGCTTTGAGGGCTTCCCGTGCCCTTCAGGATGAAAGATTCTAAGAATTTAAGACCTTATTGCACAACTACGAACAGAGGCAAATTTTTTGACATCTCAATCGTTTCAATTGGTTATTAAGAAATTAAGGAGGAGTTGCGTCGACAAAAACTGCTTCACGTATTATATATAAAGAAGGATTCCACGTATTATATATAAATGAACGGCGAACACTTCTGCAGTCCACAGAGGAGGAAAGTAATAATCTACCGTTGAACACATTTGGATTGGAATGATGGTGGACATTTCGTTTAAGAACAATTTTCGTATCGAGATTCTGGAACACTTATAATTGAAATACTGTATTATGGGTTTCCGGCTTCACTAAGAAACTGGCGGCGGATTATCAGGCCCTAACTTTTTTACGATAGCTCAATTTCCCGGCTTATTCCCGGTTGAGTGCCTACTCTGGAATGTTCGTGGACATTTCGTTACAGAGAACGTTTCGTTCCACTTCTGGGGTGAAACCAAAACCTAATCCCTTAAATAACTACTTCGGTTAGCAATTACACAATATATTACAATGATTTACTGATTCTGCTCTCATTTGGGTTACGAAGATCTCTCATGTAGAGTAGTCGATAAACAAACACACATTGAAATAAACATGTACAAGCACGGATAGAAAAAATTATTAATTGATTATATAATATTATAAGCAAACAAGTTTTTTTGTAGATTTGTAAATTTTGACATGGCACTGCTGCGTATATGGCTAGACTACATTCTAAAAATTGATGACAAAGATATGACGCACATGAAAATACCAAAGAGCAGACCACCCACTACAAGGCAGTTATTGATAAAGATGTTTCAGTAATTAAGGTAGTGCATAAAATAACAAGTTAACTGGGCGACACAAGTGTTAAAGTTAAGGATTGTCTTATTTTACCAGGCGAAGTTAGGGCTAAGGAGCCCAGAGCTAACACTTACCCCGTGGACCAACGGCTTTACGTAACTTCCCCTTATCTACGGCCTCTCCAATCTTAAAAATATAAAAAATCTTTAAAATATTTTAAAAAAAAGATTTTGTCACCCAGTGGAGCTAGCTGGTGCCGGCAAATTTTTATAGACAAAATTATCAATTTAAGCAATATTCCTATAAATTAAAATTTTGGCCTCATGAAAATTATTACGTTTTTTAAGCTTTGTAAAAAGTTGTAACGAAACAAACTAAGGTTTCGTTAATGTTAGAATTCATGAGTTACTTCGTTGTGATCAAGGTCTTTATACGCACCCCCCCCCCCCCGTTGGCCCAGTGAAAATTTGTTAAAATACGCCCTGTATTAGGGTACAATATTATCCATTTATAGCATCGGTTGTCTTTGACCTGAATGTCTAAGACATAATTCATGGCAATAACGGAGTAGGCCTACGTTTAAATAAAATAGGGAGGATTCAGTGGATAAGGGATACTACATTCATGGTCTCAGTGGTCCTTGACCTAAAGGTTTAAGATATACTTAATGCCAGTACCAATATCAGTTTAAATAAACTAGTAAGGATTCAGAGAATAAATCCTACATTCATAGCTTCAGTGGTGTTTGACGTAGAAGTCTAAGACATATTTCATGGCAATAAATAAATAAGTTTAAATAAACTTGGAAGGATTCACAGGATAAAGGATACTTCAGTTATAGCCTCGGTGGTCTTTGACCTAAAGGTTTAAGATATATTTAATACCGGTATCAATGTAAGTTTAAATAAACTAGTAAGGATTCAGAGGATAAATCCTACATTTATAGCTTCAGTGGTCTTCTTTGACGTAAAAATCTAAGACATATTTCATGACAATAACAAAGTAAGTTTAAGTAAACTAGAAAGGATTTAAAGGATAAAGGATGCTACAGTTATAGCCTCGGTGGTTTTTGGCCTAAAAGTATAACACGTATGTAATGGCAGTAACAACGTAAGTTTAAATAAATTAAGATGAATTCAGAAGATAAAAGACTGCATTTATAATATCTGTGGTCTTTGTCGTAAAAGTCTAAGACGTATTTAATGGCAGTAGCAAGGTAAGTTTAAATAAATTAAGATGAACTCAGAGGATAAAGGACTGCATTTATAGTATCAGTGGTCTTTGACGTAAAAGTCTAAGACGTATTTAAAGGCAGTAGCAACGTAAGTTTAAATAAATTAAGATAAATTCGGAGGATAAAGGACTGCATTTATAGTATCAGTGGTCTTTGACGTAAAAGTCTAAGACGTATTTAATGGCAGTAGCAAGGTAAGTTTAAATAAATTAAGATGAACTCAGAGGATAAAGGACTGCATTTATAGTATCAGTGGTCTTTGACGTAAAAGTCTAAGACGTATTTAATGGCAGTAGCAAGGTAAGTTTAAATAAATTAAGATAAATTCGGAGGATAAAGGACTGCATTTATAGTATCAGTGGTCTTTGACGTAAAAGTCTAAGACGTATTTAAAGGCAGTAGCAACGTAAGTTTAAATAAATTAAGATAAATTCGGAGGATAAAGGACTGCATTTATAGTATCAGAGGTCTTTGACTTAATGACGTATTTCGTGGTATCCGTAATCTAGATAATAATAAAACTATTATATCTAGGTAGGAATAAACTAGGTAGGAATCTGGGGTTAAGGAATGCTATTTGTGGTATCATGGCCCATTGTCGTAAAACTGTTTATCTTCTTTGGCCTGGTTCCATAATTTTTTACTGGAAAATGTTGAGAGGGTGTAACCGTAGTATTTTCCAAAGTATTCCTCTGTATGTTCCTCACGTCACTTTAAAACCAACAGTCCGTTAAAAATATATATTAAATGTCCTCAAGGGATTAAATGGATCATTTATTTATAAGTTGAATGTATAAAACATTTTCCAAAGCACGTTTTTAAGTTTTAAGAACTGGTCGATATTTTTTATTTCTATACAACGTAGCATAACGTTTATATAATCATTGATGGAGAATTATGGTACTGTATTTTCTTCTTCTTTTTTATTGAGATTATTAAATTATTTTCAAATAGGAAACAGTAAAATTTTTGTCTCTCTTATATGAAATCAATTAAAATATATATACTGATCTTCATTAGTTAAAAATTTTTTAAAATTAAAAAAAAAACAAAATTCATCCATTCTTCTAGTGAACTGTTGGAAACTACGTATCAAAATCAAACTACAAACAAAAATACCATTTGTTAATTCATTTTAATTGGTTTGCTGAATCTAAAATAAACTATAAATTGTATACATACAAAAAAGAAAGGTTGGGTGAATGGACAAGGAGCTAAATCCCAAGTTTATGTACGCCCCTACGTGTAATCGTTGTTTCCAACACAGCACATATACACACAGTTCCCATGAAATTAATTTGGCTTTTTTCACCTGAAGAAGTATTATTACCCCTAATCCATTTATAACTTACCTTTTGGTGAACAGAGAAATGTTCACTTGCCAGTTAACATGGGCCTGCGGGCATGTGCGGTACATTTATTGAACTAGTGTAGTATCGACCGTTAGCTCAGTTGGGGATTCGAACTTTGGACAAACTGTCCGTTGTCCACTTGGCCACCACGCTGCAATATAGTTTCTTTTTCTTCAATAGTTACAATCACCAATTCCTAATTTCTTATTCTCCTAAAATAGTTCCTTAAAGCGATTAAATCAAAACCATCGATTGAATCAAAACCATCGATTAAATCAAAACCATCGATTAAATCAAAACCATCGATTAAATCAAAACCATCGATTAATTCAAAACCATCGATTAAATCAAAACCATCGATTAAATCAAAACCATCGATTAAATCAAAACCATCGATTAAATCAAAACCATCGATTAAATCAAAACCATCGATTGAATCAACACCATCGATTGAATCAAAACCATCGATTGAATCCAAACTATATTACACCTCAACATATTTTACACGAACATATCTACAGACATTTCTTACTTACATGAACATATCTACAGACACTTCTTACTTACATGAACATATCTACAGACATTTCTTACTTACATGAACATATCTACAGACACTTCTTACTTACATGAACATATCTACAGACATTTCTTACTTACCTTCTCTCCCGAATTTCCGTTTCTTCTTAGTGGAGTTGGAAGACTTAGAAGTAGGGGTGGAAGCATTGGTGTTGCTGGAAGACGATGACTTATCTTTGTTTTTCCACCGGATCAACATCGTGCCACTTAAACTGTTACTTTCTAGTCACTGTTACACTTTAACTGTTACAGATGGGTTCACTGATCGCTTCTGATGTCATAGGCCAACTCTATACCACAAGCCAAAGGTTCACCCCACTGTGAGGAGATTTGAAAATGTACTATAACGTTTCTGTATTATTTCTAATTATAGTGACAAAATTGTAATAAAATAAAATGGATTTAGCATTCCAAATAAAATAATTATTTTTATAAAGATTATAAATAGTATTTGAATACGACTGATGTTTCTCTTTATGTAATATCGGTTACATGGAATAAGTCTTGCTTAGAGTTCGTTTTCCACTGCCAAGCCAGCGCTGGAAAAACGAAATAGTAGACCTATAATTTTATCGACCGCGAACTAAAACATGCTGCTCTATCAACAGTACGGTACGCGTTTATTATTATGGTGAGTTTTTAATTTAAAAGCGTTAATTTACTTGAAAAATGTACCGTTCTCTTACAGAACAATAGCTAACTTGGACTTTGTTATTAAAATATATACGTCTGTTTCCAGAACGTAATATAGTTATTAAAATATATTACGTTCTGTTGTATTCTTACGTATGAACATGTTGGTATTGTTATAATCTTAATATATAAACAAGATATCGTATCTGTAAAATCAGCTACCGATACATAATTACAAGTGAGTCGAACAGATTTCGATCTATGTGTTATATTTAGCACTTATATGAATTTCAGCAGCGGAGGGGAATAGTTCCACAGATTCGCTACTGTACATCGCGGGCGTGACTAACTTCTGCCTTCTAGGTCGAGTCGGTTCTCAACTTTCCGGTTGTTCAAAATAAACGATAATAATTCATTGAGTTATTGTTATTATTAATTGCTATTTGGATACTAAATTAAAATAGTAATTATTTGTTTTACTCGTTCCAAGTTTTATTGAAAGATTTGATCAAACCAACCAATGGTCACTGCTACTGATGACGTAATGGGCACGGTTTGATACTGCGCTACCAACACGCGGTATACCATCTACCTTGTTTCTAAGACAACATTAATGACTTAGTGGGGAAAGGGTAGTTCTCTATCTCACCTCCACCACTCAGTGCATCTTTCTCGAGTCAGTGCTTTCGCAATATGGTGCAAGCTAAGAGCCTGTCTATAATGAATGTGATACAGTAAATACATTTTAAGTGTTGCGAAACTTGAAGAGTAAACTGGAAAATGTAATTTCGTCTTTCATTAGCTTTTTTAATTGGATTCTCTTGCTAATGGGGGTAATTAATTATCCACTGAGCAAAATAAGTCAATTCAAAATCATTCTTAATGAGTAGCTTTGAGTAATGCTGGATCATTTAAATTTGAAACCCGTATAACTTCGATGTTCTAAGCGTTTGGAAATTTTCTACAGGTTTGAATATGAATTCAAACATGATGTTTTATCATTGGAAATGTTTGCTGTATACGGACGAAAACGTTATACAGTTGATTCTTGGTTTTCCTTTTTATTTTAGTATTAGAGTGTTCATGAGATACACACTCATCCTGCACGTAAGGGTTGAGAGGGTCACTACAACGTCAACACTAACTATAAATAAAGAGTCACGTCTTTCTGATTAAAGTTGCTATAAAACATCTTAATACTGACATGGCGTCCGATAAATGGTTACCATCAAAGTAGACACTAATAGAGAAGTCTGGGGTGTCTATGTTGGGTGGTAGTCAGTGTCCGGATAATATGTAGAGGAGAGAATTGAGTATCAGGCTTGTCGATTAGCTGAAAATCAGACCAATACTACGTAGTTCGGATTCCACGTAAAGATGTAGTGGGTTCCTTAGTTGCCTATTGGACTATTAATAAATTGCCCTTCCTGAGGAAGAGTCGTACTCAGATAGTACCTAGACTACACATATCATCCACACTCATCCTTCACACATGTCAACATCCATATTCACCTTAAAATACACAGAAAGTTGTGTTGGCGTCTCGTATCTGAGAATCTAAGAATTTAAGAATGTGAATTTATTAAACATTTCTTGTTATGACAACAGTTCGAGAGAACTATTAATACGACGTTTGATCAAAAAATAAAGAGAACTTTATTTCAGATAATTTTCATATCACAGCTAATAGAGCTAGAAATGAATTACTCATCTTTAATTTATTACCTAATATTTAACTGTAGATTTTTTATGATTCCAATATTGGCAATACTTTGAATCAAATTGTGGTGTCCGGCTCAGAGAGAGAAGAAACAGAAGTCGCCTTCTTAAAGCCGCAGCGAACGGCTCAGAGTAAGTTATAAATAGTTACAACTAATGTGCATCTTTGTGCATTTGTAGTATTAATTACTATGTTTATCCTTGAGGATTAGGAGGTATATAGGGAGGGACTGACAAGGAGCTGGCTCTGCATTCGTATGGAGAATAATCGAGACACGTTCAACAACCTCTGTTTCTTTCTTCTCTGCGTTTCCAGTCTCTATAACGAGTAATTATGTTTTGTCAGCACAATCTATACAGTTTGTCATAACACGTAGTTGTAAAGAACGCGTGTTCAGAGGACAGTGACCAAACGTACTACACGACCCGTAACTTTGGTTAGATTGTGAATCTCAGTAGAAATACATTGATGATTTAGTATTATTTAGCTCTGTTTACGTTTAGTGGAAATTGGCAGATTGCAACCGTAAGTTAAATCTGAAAAACTGAATTTAATATTTTTATAGCAGTTAACATTTTAGCATTCATATTTCCTGGATGTAACGAACTTACACAGTAAAGTATTTAATGGGTCCGGTGGGCCCCCACAAATTAACTCATGAATAAGGAACACCCTATTAATGCAGGCACGGATTACAAGCGTTGTTCTACTCTCATCCATCGAGTCCCACTTGACAAAGACCACAATGTAGCTTTTAACGAACAATTTATCGTCTACCCTTTTTACGAAATATATTAATAGCTCCACTCTAAAAAGTTAAATAACTATTTGAGAATTTATGACCTTCTCTTCGGTCACATTACGATAAGTCCTTTCAGCAAGGAGGCCTACTATGTGGCTCCAATACATACACTATATTGAATTATTACCTCACAGACTGTTTATCAATCATTTATATTCACTTAATTTTCTAGATACAGTGTATATTTACATTTACAGAAATACATTTACGATGCAAATTCATTCATAAAGCAAAACTCACTACGAATGAATGTAAATTTTCATAAACTTAGTTATGATACAACAAATAAAATTCACATCATATAGACACAAAATGATCTAAATAATTTAAAAAATGTATAATGGGACCCACATTTTTTTCGATTTTTGCATGAAATGTTAAATAGGAAATAGTATATTTCATAACAAGAGTGGAAAGTGGGGTTTTGCATGTTCGAGACCATATGTTTGAAGTGCGAGACTTGTCGAGCACTTCAAATGGTCGAGAACATAAAAAACACTTTCACTCGAGTTTTGAACGATACTTTTCACTACACTACGGAATAAAAACAGGTGTTGTTGACTGTGGAAAATTTTCGGTTGTTACTTTCGGTAGTAAACAATAGACAGCTGTTGAAAATATGATGTTTCGCAGGTTGTAAACACAACGAAAACAGCTGAACTCATAGTAGTGTAGTAAAAACAATTTTAATACATTAAAAACTAAATAAAATACTTCGCTGATGCTGGTTTATATTCAAAAGACGGATTACACATTACACAATATGAAAAACAATAACTGGTAAAGAAGAAAACCAAATCAACAAAAGAAAACAAAGAAGAAAGATAGATAAAATTTCTCTCTCTCTCTCTCTCTCTCTCTCTCTCTCTCTCTCTCTCTCTCTCTCTCTCTCTCTCTCTCTCCCTCTCTCCCTCCCTCCCCTCTCTCTCTTTCTCGTAATTTACAAATCTCCATTATTCGTATTTATACATATTGTTATTTTTAATATGATATAAATGGAAAATATAAATAAATAAATAATACAATATTTTTACATTTCCGCAATCTTTCATGCAAATAAAGTATTTTATTTTATTTTATTAGAGACGATAAACTTGAAACAAGAAAATTAACTTAAAGCTCTAAATACAATGTCGTCCAAAATCGGATGGGACAGATAATCGAGTGTCGGATAACATGGATAAAATGAATGGATATTAATCATAGACTCTTGAGAATAAATGGCCCTGCATAATGTTGCTAAAGGGGTAAACAAGTTGATGAACTGCCTGAGTAGATTATGGAGCGGGTGAAGCGGGGGGAGTGGGCAAATTAGCACCGGTGACAAGTGGAGAGTCCTTGCACGACAAAAAGGGTGGCTGAGCCCAGCAAAAACCCGGATTGAACGACCGATCCTCTGTCATAGTGGTGTACCAAGTCAGGTTTAATACGCAAAATAAATGTACTCGTAGTACTCGTTTAAAAAAAATAAATGAAATAATAGGTAAAACTAGTATTTAACAAGCATATAATTTTGAATAGTTAAAGTGTCTTATTTGATAAATAAATTACTTTTACTTTGACTATTAAATGCGACATCCACGTACGTTTTGTTTCACAGTTACATACATTGTAGTTATCATATTTTACCTATACGACTGTATCGTGGGACATACAAGTGAAAATCTTTACAATGTCTCAACGTTTCGGGTTGTAATATCTGTGCCCATCATCAGGTGTGCACTTATAACCTAAGACAAAGCAAAGATATTTAATCTGGGTTGAATAGTAAGTGTAACCACGCAGAGATAGTCTGGATCTGATATGTAGAGGCAAATTTTCGCAATAACTTTTACTTCTTGCAAACTATACATGTCAACAAGAGATGAGAATAAACTTTTTATTGAATTTTTAATCGTTTGAATGGGAACTATGCGTTATTTATTTAATGTCTCGACTTAAATTCAGAGCTCACTTACAGCAAATGCTGGAACTACAAGGAGTTTGAGGATGGTAGTGAATGGCGTGACGACGTAAGCCAGATTGAACCATAATAACGCTTTTAAGTATTGCATTGTTACCACGTTTCAATCCTTTGAACCCGTTTTATGGCCTATTTGTTTGATATTGTGAATTTGAGTGTGAGTAAACTTTATGATCGTGGACTTTCTTATTGTTTATAAAAAGTGTCATACTATATGCTGTTTTATTTGCTAGTAAATTACTGAGATAAAAAACTGTTAGGTGTTCAACGACATATTTATACGTCCCCCCCCCCAGGATACTCTTAATGGAAATGCTGTACTGTTTTAGAAATTTGCAAGTAACTTAGGTCCATTAGACGGCCGTTTTATTATCCAGCCATGTATTTTACAGCAGTCCATGTAGTCCGTGTAGCCGGGAGTTACAGCATTCCATGTAGTCCCGTGTAGCCGGAAGTTACAGCAGTTCATGTAGTCCGTGTAGCCGGGAATTACAGCAGTCCGTGTAGCCGGGAGTTACTGTAGTCTGTGTAGCCGGGAGTTACAGCAGTCCGTGTAGTCTGTGTGGCCGGGGGGTTTAACAGTCCGTGTAGTTGGGAGTTACAGCAGTCCATGGTGTCCGTGTAGCCGTGAGTTAAAGCAGTCTGTGTAGCCGGGAGTTACAACAAACCATGTAGTCCGTGTAGCCGGGAGTTACAGCAGTCCATGTAGTCCGTGTAGCCGGGAATTACAGCAGTCCATGTAGTCCCGTGTAGCCGGGAGTTACAGCATTCCATGTAGTCCATGTAGCCGGGAATTACAGCAGTCCATGTAGTCCCGTGTAGCCGAAAGTTACAGCATTCCTTGTAGTCCCGTGTAGCCGAAAGTTACAGCATTGCTTGTAGTCCGTGTAGCCGGGAGTTCCACTTGTGTCACACTACTGCGGAGATATACCGATCACTTGACACTTAACGACCCATTTAATTAAGTTTATACATAAACAGTAGCAGTTATTAAACTGTACAAAACGCAATTTTTAAGTTATATTTTTATTATATACCTTAAGTTTTCACCAGATCTGAACAACTACACCGATAAAAATAGTTAATGCAACGTCATTTATTGATGTTTTAAGTTTTAGTTAGTCACTCTGAGCATGTTAAATATTATCCGACAGCTATGTTTCGCTATGGGGTGGTTCTCTTCGCTTGCTTACCCTTCCCTCCGTGGTTCTCTCTAAACCATCACATCGATATAAAAGCTCAGCCTGCTGCCGTTCTCCTAGATAACAAAGTTTTATAGTCTAAATTACCCAACTAGTTTACTTTAGGGGGAAACAAAGTAGAGCCATTACGTCAAGCTCAATATACTATGACATTTCACAATGAAAACCAAAATAGCCAATATATTGTGTCATATTTCTATTTTTCAAATCGGCTTTTTGTAATAAATTATTAAACTACATTAATTTCAATGTTACTCTTACGAAGAAAAAAAGAAAAGTTGAGAGGCTATTTCTACCCCTTAGGAATGGAATTTTGGGAAATACTTTCTTAGTGCATCTCTATGATATACTACATCTATCTTCCTTCCAAATTTAATTTAAAAAATCTGTTCAAAGGTTCCAGAAATTACGTGATAAGTGAGTACATTATTTTTGGATTTTATATATACTTAATATGTAATTTATGTTAAGACAACCTGCAGCCTTTGCTTCGCTACGGCGTGGTTCGCTAAGCTTGCTTACCCTTCCTTCCGTGTTTCTCTCTAAACCATCACTTCAATATGAAAGCTCAGCCTACAGCCATTCCCTTAGAAAACTAAATTTTATAATTTATAAAACCCTACTTTAGGAGGATGCTTAGTAGTGCAATCATGTCAGAGAATAGAAATGACCACGAACATTTCACAATGGAACCCACATTATAAAAGCTTTGGTGTCATGTTTTTTCGTATCAGCTGTTTGAAACGAATTATCATAGTATATTAATTACAATGTTACACTTATGGAAAATCAGTAAACGTTAAGGGACTTTATTCCATTTCTTCTTAGGAATGGAATTTCGAGAAAACCTTTCTTAGGAGATCTCTATGCTAACATACCTCTAAATTCCATCAAAACTTGTGGTGGTTCCGGAGATTTCGTTGTGGACTTATATATTAAGATTATGTCTACTTTAAAGTTAAAATTAATTTTTATTTCTCTCATTCATCAACTTTTATTTGCCCGAAACCTATGACAATTTTTTTTCATTTTAGTATAATAATAATAGAGTAATAATTGAATTATAAATCCTACCAATTAATTCTCAATTTGTTTATTATTTTATTCTCAATTTGCAATTTATCTATTTTACAAACTTTAATTTAAGGTGTAGTATAAATAATTTTAACTAATTATTAATGGAAATAGTTTGCCTGTTGCAATGTCTTCAGTGGCTGGTGTCAACTCTACACACTAATGCTCTCTGTGTCAACCACGTCAAAGGAATATTCTCACTCCGGACCGAAGTTCTCAACTTGTGCCGCCCGCACTATAATGTGGCGCCCTCGGTGGAACCGTTATTTTGAAACTACTGTTATACATAATGCCAACTGAGGGTTGTCTATGACTCAAACCTAGCATTATGGGATTTTGCAACTTATTATTCTAGTTTCTCGAAGTTACGATTTTCTTATTTTATTGAATGGGGAAATATTTTCATAGTAAGTAAAATAAACAGACGTTGAACCATTCGTTATTCATTACTATGACGCCGATCGTAGAGATCTGTGCGAATATAAGAGCCGAATGAGTGTAGTCATTGTTACTAATTAAGGTCGACTGTTCCTAGAAAGAGCCATTTATTAATAGCCCAATAGCCAGGGAACTGCAGATTTTCTTGGAATCCGAACCACGTAGTATTGGTCAGATTTTCAGCTAAATGACAAGCCTGATATTCTCAGTTGCCTCTCGAAAAGAACATTCCAGACTTAAATAGTAGTTAGTGTCCATGACGATGGCAACCACTGAGCGGATGTCATAGTATAGAACTTATCGTCTACAATCTCAAAAACATTTTGTTCCTGGGTTACAGCACTGCACTACTAGTGCCGAAAATTATACATTATAAAATAACCAACAAAGGTGAGGGCTCAATAGTAATGGTTAATCAAAAACTGTAGTCTGCCAAGTAAACTAAACTATTACCCCATAATATCTATGGTGAGATAAAAAAAAACTATTTCACATTTCTCCTTCGTAAATGAAGTTAACAAAAATATGTTACCTCACTAATTTAAAATAAAAAAGAGACAGTATTACCAACTGACGAACACTAGCACTATTCTTAGTATTCATTAGTACACTGCTTTTTTAGCTTGAACTAAGAGGAAAGTAGTCTAGTAACAAAGTAGAAAGGTTGTAGTGATAAATGTTCTTTGAAGAGGCTGTCTGTTCACGAAAGGAAGTAATTTGACATCCGCCTCAGTTCTACCTTCCAACCAGGTAAAAGGGAGGGGGGGGGATAAAATTTGACTTCTCATGTTTCAGATTTTGTCAGGGTACACCAGGGGTCATATTTGACTTCCTCTCAACCTTCAGCTTACAACCGGGTATAGCGGATACTGGTAAAATTCGACTTCTTATGTTTTATATTTTACCAGGGAACTACCGGGGTCATATTTAACTACTCTTGCCTCAACTGCCAGCCGGGAAGAACGGGGATAACATGTGACTTCTCGTGCTTCAGCTTTCAGCCGAGTACAACAGGGGTCAAAATTAACTTCTCGCGCTTTAGCTTCCAGCCGAGTACAACGGGAGTCAAAGTTGACTTCTCGTGCTTAAGCTTCCAGCCGGGTTCAACGGGGGTCAAGTAATTTAATTAAAGGTACAGGGTGTACCCGGAAATAGTTGTCACAGATTCGAATCTCGATATTTTCAAATAGCAACATAGGTCATGTGACATATCATTTTAAAGGTTTTTGAAGGCTGATCTGTATGGTCAACATGATTTAGCTTCTAGTCGGGTTCTTCGAGGGTTAATGATGCTTCCAGCCGGGTACAAAAAGGTTACATTTTACTTGCCCTCCAACACCAGCTTCCAGCTGGGTACAATAGGGTTATAATTAATGTTTATGTTATTAAACTGCTTGTACCTTGCTTATTGTTTGTTTTAATAAAATTTTAGGTGATCATCTTAAATAAATAGGAAACAATAATCATATTTTTATGTTCGATCAAAGCTGTATAGCATATTGTATCAAAATATATTTTTGTTTAGTCCTACTTCCATCAAACCGCTTCTTGTAGTGATTATCAATGCAACAATTACCTTAGATAAATCATCAGAAGACAGCAAGGTAAATTACTATGCTCCGTAAAATGAGTTTAAAGTAACGATCGACGAAAAATAACATATCTTAACGAAGTAGGAAGACATTAACTGTGACAGAAAATACCGAATTACACAAGAAAGAACACAAATTCAAGAAAACATTGACGATTGTAATCGATTTGGTGTGGCTGAACTTGATTGTAATCTATAATTATAGATCTGATTGAAAGTATTGTAGAGTGATTTCCAATTAGAAAAGTATAAATAACGCAAATAGGTTTCAATGTGTTATTCTTGTAATTAAAAATACGAAGATACAAATATACGGGCATTCTAATTGCTCACTGTTTCTATTAAAATAACCCCGTTATCATTCCCTAGAACAAATCTAAGGTCTTATATGCACTCCGTCAAGAACGTAAGGCACCACACGCTGGCCAGGATACGTATGTCCTGTAATGCGATCCTGAAACCACCAAGATACTTTGGCTTATCCTTCAATCCGCTTAGCTCAATCATTCCTCTCCATCTCTAGACCCCCCCCCCTTCACTCCCACTCCCACACTATGTCTGTGTCTCTTTCACTTCCCATTCCTTGTGAGACAAACATTATGACCGAATGTTACCCTGTAAGTCAACTGGTGTAGAAGCCACAGTTACGGGTGTGTTTGGTGCCATATGTGGTCCACCAATCGTCAACTACATAAACTACCCATTCATGCTCACAATAACCCATGCATACATATATTTTGCCATTCACACTCCTTTCACACCAGTTCAGGTCCGAAATTTTGATTTTAGCAATTAAGATGCATGTCATTGGCTTATAATATCGGGAATCATTTAGGAACAAACTAGAGCCATAAATTCCTGCGCAGTGTTGGAAACTGACAAGAAAAACATATACTTAGCAAAATGGAAACATATTTTGATCTTAGCCGCAGATAAGTCGGAAGCCCCTCAACTTGTCATGGGATCTGGTGTCAACAGACCTTTCTACCGCTGAAGGAACTCTGTTTGCCTTGCATGTTTCATGGTTCACCCGCTCGTACATCGAAAATGTACGCCTTCAGAATACTTTAAAATTTAATTTTTTAATCACAGGGGGGGGGGGCTCTACTGGTTACCTCAAAAAAGAAGTAGAGACCGAATGGAAATGAAGAAGTAGAAAACATATGGTCGCAACGAACGCCTCAGTGGCAGTTAGATGTTATGGCAACTATTTACATCTGTATAAATAACTACATTTATCCTTGGGGATTTGGAGGGAAATAAGTACTGGTGTGGGCCTGACATCTACACGGCGAACTGGAGAACTACACACTAAACGTCCCTAATATCTATCTCGATGCCCATTCAACACATTATTGGATGTGACTCCTGTTTCTTCCCCCTCTGTGGCAAATCTAAATATTTACAGTTTATCATGTTGTTATTTATCATTGTTGACAAAAATTCATGCCAAAATAAATGTAACAATACTATGAGATCTTTAAGTTTCATAAATTTCCGAGTACTAATACTCAAAATACTGAAAGAATATTAAAATAAAAACGTAACTTGTTTGAACGTAGGTTTTTTTCTCCTGCTTTATTGCAAGAATATACTGTAATAAAATATGTAAATTTATTTTACTTAGTACTGAATGTTGTATTTATTTGAAATTTAACGAGTTTGTATAACACTACTCGGTAAAAAATATGGCTTTTCAACAAAACAAAGAATGTGTTCTCTTGTACTCTTACAATTTTAAAAAGTACTAAATATAGCATTGTGATGATAAGCCTACGTTGTTGTGTTTTGGTTTGTAAAATTATAAACAACACAATTTAAAGCGACTGTGCAAATAAACCAATTCAACTATGTACCACATTTTATAAATGAAAAAGGAAACGTTACAACTAAACTGATGTTTTTCACAAAGTCTAAAATGTCACCGGAAATTATCTTTGTTTTAGTCAAAACTTTTAATTTTTCTCAGTTCGAAGATTAAAATGTTTGTTCTTTAAAATAAAACCATTAAAAAAGAAATATGCAACACATATATTAGTTGCTCAGTTTAGATAAGTACAAGATATCAATATTATGTAATTTAAACATCCATTAATCAATTCTTCTCCGACAACAATATAAAGAAAATGGACATTCCTCCCACTGAGGGTGGACAACTTTTGAGGTCTAAAGTCAACGACTGCTCAAAGCCTTTGCCCCAAGTCACTTGATTGGTTTCTTATCGCCGACACTTCAAACGACTCGAAACTCAATATTTTGTACTCAAAGGGCGTTTTCTAGACGTTTTAGTTTTTAGATACCAAATATATTAACTCTTAGTCCAAATAAACAACGAAATAAAAACATCACAATTCGTACATAAGTTGAATATGAACAATAGTGAATTAAACTGTAGTAGTTCACACAATAAGTTCTGCAACAAACCAATCGATATTTTAAAATATTTTCACTGTGGTTTAGCTAAACCACAAATCCCCGCGTGGTTTAAAACAATGCATTAGGACAGAGCGATAACCTAACCTTCAAATAAGAACCACAACAGACTACTAATCATTAAAAAAAAGTAACGAGCCACACCTCCTCAATATACAATATAGCCTTAAGATCGTCCAATAATCAAAAAAGTTCACTTATTCGTTCCTACAAACGTTTCCCTTCACAGTCCATTTATCCCTGCTACCCACGTGTAGTTCCACCTGTCTAAACCACGTATCCCACAATAATCCACGTTTTCGTTCTACTTACGTGACTTTCGACAGTCAACCTATTTACCCAACACACGTTACCCTTCACAGTCCACTAATCCCTGCTACCCACGTGTAGTTCTACCCCTCTAAACCACGTGTCCCACAATAATCCACGTTTGCATTCTACTTACGTGACTTTCGACAGTTAACTTATTTACCCAACACACGATACCCTTCACAGTCCATTTATCCCTGCTACCCACGTGTAGTTCCACCTGTCTAAACCACGTATCCCACAATAATCCACGTTTTCGTTCTACTTACGTGACTTCCGACAGTCAACCTATTTACCCAACACACGTTACCCTTCACAGTCCACTAATCCCTGCTAAACACGTGTAGTTCTACCCCTCTAAACCACGTGTCCCACAAAAGTCCTCGTTTGCGTTCTACTTACGTGACTTTCGACAGTCAACCTATTTACCCAACACACGTTACCCTTCACAGTCCACTAATCCCTGCTAAACACGTGTAGTTCTACCCCTCTAAACCACGTGTCCCACAAAAGTCCTCGTTTGCGTTCTGCTTACGTGACTTTCGACAGTCAACCTATTTACCCAACACACGTTACCCTTCACAGTCCACTAATCCCTGCTAAACACGTGTAGTTCTACCCCTCTAAACCACGTGTCCCACAAAAGTCCTCGTTTGCGTTCTACTTACGTGACTTCCGACAGTCAACCTATTTACCCAACACACGTTACCCTTCACAGTCCACTAATCCCTGCTAAACACGTGTAGTTCTACCCCTCTAAACCACGTGTCCCACAAAAGTCCTCGTTTGCGTTCTACTTACGTGACTTTCGGCAGTCAACCTATTTACCCAACACACGTTACCCTTCACAGTCCACTAATCCCTGCTAACCACGTGTAGTTCTACCCCTCTAAACCACGTGTCCCACAATAGTCCTCGTTTGCGTTCTACTTACGTGACTTTCGACAGTCAACCTATTTACCCAACACACGTTACCCTTCACAGTCCACTAATCCCTGCTAACCACGTGTAGTTCTACCCCTCTAAACCACGTGTCCCACAATAGTCCACGTTTTCGTTTTACTCACGTGACTTTCGAGAGTGGATAGTCCACTAATACTTGCTATGTTAGTTTAGTAAGTAAATCGCTAAATATTTTCTAATATGCTCAACAAAATTATGATTTAGAAATAAATTATTTTATTGCTCTCAGTTGATACGCCTGATAATTTCTTAAAAAACGAATGCGTTTTTAATTTTAAAACAGTTTGCCGTAAGTAAATTAGTAGAAAAAACATTTTTTTCTACTAACCTAACGTTAAGGTTTAATCAAAATAAATTTATTGATATTGGTCGGTTCTATTTAAATATTTCAGTAAATATAAATTAAGTAGTGTTTAACTGAAAGTTTACAAATTACTACTGTATTTGATACATACTGTATGTAAAAAATTCAATGGTTTTTTTGAGCTTTGTTAATGACCTCAAGAGTGAGTATTTCTTAGCCGTAAGAGTAAAATAATAATTAATAATAATAACATACGTAAATATGTGAAAATGTAATTACGAAGTAAACATTACACACTGTAAATTATTTAAATAAAGACGTATGTATACGTTATAACACGGCGAACGTTCATAAACGTAAACCAGGCTTGAGAACGTAGAGTGGGTGGTTACAAGTCACGTGACATGAAACGGCCAATCGAGCGATTAAATTGATTATATGGACCAAAACAATTAGGAAAGGGCGAGATAGAATCAATACACGGGGGTGGAAACCCCAAGAGTAAGAGGCCATGGCAGATAAGGTGTGGTCCACCTACGCAGTTCTACTACGATCAACTACTGACCTGGAGTTGACGTAAAAAATAGAAGCTATCCTTTTTATGATATACAGTATCGAATGAATTTTAGGTATGAAAATGTTTTACAGCTTTTAAGTTTTTTTTTTTTTTTTACAAAAACGAAATAGGCCTAGAATTGTTTACCAAAACAAAGTATGTGTCAAGGAATGCCAATATTTTAGTTAAATTTCTTGGATACACAGGAATTTTTTTTTCAACGAAAACAAATTAAATCAGTTACCTATGATGTACTTACGTACAATTTTTCTACACTAAAGGGAATAAAACACACAGTGGAAGTGGTGAACCCATTGCACGTAGTGACGGCGATCATCGGTCAAATCAGCTGATTTTCTGGTCCCCAACGATCCCCCGACAAGGTGAACGAAACCGACAACACAGTACGGCAACAGAACCAGGGAACTGTCCGGCGCGGCGACATCGACGGAGGCGACTGCAGCCTCATCCGGGACGTCCGGCGGGCACCTAGACCATCCGGACGGCCATCCGGACAACTCCGGTCGGAGGGGAACGATCACGCACTCAGGTGGCGAGAGGGTTCGTACCACATCTGGAAATTTGCAGAGATCCGGCGGCCCCTCCCCCTCCCCACAGACGTGGGCTGAAGCCGGGAATCGATAGAGCTCACTGTACTACTCTTTTGGCAAACATTACCCTACTACTCCACTTCACCGGAACATCGGAGCCTGCGTCTTTACTAACCATATCAATAACATTAACCGATCTACTACCATTTCCAAAACAATTCACGTTCACAGTATTTATCCTGTTGTTGACGTAGGGATGTACTACCTTTGCCAATAATGTCGACTGATTAATGGTATTCCATTCACCCCTGGTTGCAAGGGTCGTTTCTGCCGAACCATGTATTGTTCTCCCTTTAACGCCGTCATTATTTATGCACATTCGGTTTAGACGGTATACCAACTATAACCCTAAATTTAATGAACATAAAATCTGTAAAAATATTATATGGTAATATAATTTTTCTTATAAAATAATCAGGAAATCCTACAAAAACAATTATAGGAAAAGTTACAAGTATTGAAATACTATATTTATTATAATTTGTTAAAACAATTTAATTTTTACTATTTACCTGTGTCATATATATAACTTGTTAAGTACAGCAGGATGCTTAAACTAACAGCGATTTTTAATATTAGAAAAGTTCACCTAATATATAATAAAGTTCATTTTATAAAAATTATAAACTGAAAAAGAGAATTTATTTATTTCGTTATTCACCTAAGAAGTGATTTTTTAGTGATTTTTTTTTTTTAGTGATTATTTCATACGATTAAAAATGCTCCAAACTTTATAACGTAAGGTCCACATAACATCACATTTGTTCTGTCATAATAAATCCTTTTACTAAATTTCTTTTTTACATTAATAACATTTTTAATGACCATTCCAAATAGATTGTACTGCCCAGGGAGTAAGTGAGTAGGCCTACTACTTATTCCACATACCTCAAGTTTAATCGGCTTCGTAATGTAAATGGTATTATTTTTTTTAAATTAATTTCCAATAATTTGTTATTATCATTTATACGTCTTCATCAGATTGGTTGACGACTAGTAAGGACATCTTTAGTGGTTCACACAGTAGTGTCATCAGTGCATTTCGCTCTCCCACGGCACCTGTATAGGGCGGGTCTGTCACGGTGTAGGCAAGTACAATGCCCATCCCACCCACCCGTCCTTGATTCACTGGACCTCGCCGGTTTCGGTGATGACAACCAAGAAAAGTTTTCTCTATCGACAAACTTCCTACAACAGTCATATATTGAGGTTACTTTAAAACAAAACAATAATCCATGCCATGCGTAAATGTCATATACATCACAAGTGGTCATTTATTGCCAGATTTTACAATGTTCTTCAATTTAATTTCAAATGTATTTACCATTCTTCAGAATTTGTTGTAAGGTCTTTTAATCTTCCTCACATTATATCACCAAATAATGTCGTAAATAAAAGAATAGATAATAAAAATAAATATAAACTATCAATGGTTGCCATCGACGTGGAAATTATAAAAATTAAGTGTCTATGTTAGGTAGTAGTCAGGGTGCGGGTGTTGTCTATGGAGAGAACTGAGTATCAGCAATGACTACAGATAGCTGTAGTCATTGGTATCAGAGTCAGCTGAAAATCAGACCACGTAAAGCCGTAAATCTGCACGTCCTTACTTGCCCTGGTTATTGGTATATTGATAAATGGCTCTTTCTAAGGAACAGTCGACCTTAGAACAATCCTTACACTCGTCACACACATTCACTCCTCATATTCACCGTACGATCGGCATCCTAATGATGAATAATAATAAAATAAAATTCTTTTTAATACATGCTAACATTTTATGTACTGTATATATATATATCGATAACGAGTAAAGCTTGTTTTTAGTCGGCGACATTTAGTAGACTAAACTAAATAAGAATGAAATTTCATTCTAAACCTATCCATCTACATTGAAAGCCGAGATTCGGCCGATATATCGTTAACAACATTCGGTTAGCTATATCGAACACGGTTACTTAACATTCTCAGACATGAGACGCCGACACAACTTTGTGCGTAGTTTAAGGCGAATGTGAATGAGCGTAGGGTGAGTGTAGATGACCGGTGTAGTCTAGTTACTAACTGAGTTCGACTTACACTCAGAAAGGGTCATTTATTAATAGCCCAATAGGGCAACTAAGGGAGCTACAGCTTTACGTGGAATCCGAATAAGGTTGGTATCCGAATAGTAATTGGTCTAATTTTCAGTTAATTTACAAGCCTGGTACTCAGTTTCCTCCCCTACACAACATCCGGACACTGACTGCCACACAACACGGACACCCCAGACGTCTCTTGTAGTGCCCACGGTGATAGCAGCACCATTGGAAGACTGATATCCAGAGAAACAACATGACGTACACTGAGCGCTGAGGGTATATTGTATGTATTGCCCTCTAACGGCCTTTTTGTTACTTTTCCAACCTGTTACCTTTTGAATACGATTTTGAGATTAATTATTGAGTCAAATCAGACCAGAGACCATGACTCGTTTTCAGTCCATATCTTCGCATTTAAAATGTGATGAAAGTTTTATGATCAGAACAATATTTTCTGCTTTGATTTCTTGTCGTTTCCTTCATCACATGAATCTAGTCATTATAAGTTAAATAAACCACTTTTGTATAACGGTCTGGAAATATACACCCCCAGGCAGAAAATAACAATACAACATTTTCGAAATAAGTATAGCGAAGTAGACTGCAGCGAAGTACAGAGACACTACTGAGTGTTAATAGACTGCTCATAAAATTGTTATTATCACAAATGAGACTGTATTTAATTAATAGAAATTGATTACACCATCAAGTTATAATGTAGAGTTCAGTTGAAGTGACGGTATATTGTAATTGAAACAGTCTCAGCACACTGCACATCGTTTAAGCTGAACGTACTGCACATCATTAACACTTTACATTGGATCTACTGCAAGTCGTTTACGCTGAACGGACAGCACGTCGTTTACGCTGAACGTACTGCACATCATTAACACTTTACACTGGATGTACTGCAAGTCGTTTACGCTGAACGGACAGCACGTCGTTTACGCTGAACGTACTACACATCATTTACACTTTACACTGGACATATTTCAAATCGTTTACGCTGAACGGACAGCACGTCGTTTACGCTGAACGTACTGCACATCATTAACACTTTACACTGGATGTACTGCAAGTCGTTTACGCTGAACGGACAGCACGTCGTTTACGCTGAACGTACTGCACATCATTAACACTTTACACTGGATGTAGTGCAAGTCGTTTACGCTGAACAGACAGCACATCATTTACACTTCACATTGGATGTAGTGCAAGTCGTTTTCGCTGAACGGACAGCACATCATTAAGACTTTACACTGGATGTACTGCAAGTCGTTTACGCTGAACGGACAGCACGTCGTTTACGCTGAACGTACTGCACATCATTAACACTTTACACTGGATGTACTGCAAGTCGTTTACGCTGAACAGACAGCACATCATTTACACTTCACATTGGATGTAGTGCAAGTCGTTTTCGCTGAACGGACAGCACATCATTAACACTTTACACTGGATGTACTGCAAGTCGTTTACGCTGAACAGACAGCACATCATTTACACTTCACATTGGATGTACTGCAAGTCGTTTTCGCTGAACGGACAGCACATCGTTTACGCTGAACGTACTGCACATCAGTTACACTTTAAACTGGATGTACTGCAAGTCGTTTACGCTGAACGGACAGCACATCATTTCCACTTCACACTGGATGTAGTGCAAGTCGTTTACGCTGAACGGACAGCACATCGTTTACGCTGAACGTACTGCACATCATTTACACTTTACAATGGATGTACTGCAAATCGTTTACGCTGAACGGACAGCACATCGTTTGCACTTCACACTGGATGTAGTGCAAGTCGTTTACGCTGAACGGACAGCACATCGTTTGCACTTCACACTGGATGTACTGCAAATCGTTTACGCTGAACGGACAGCACATCGTTTGCACTTCACACTGGATGTAGTGCAAGTCGTTTACGCTGAACGGACAGCACATCATTTGCACTTCACACTGGATGTAGTGCAAGTCGTTTACGCTGAACGGACAGCACATCGTTTACGCTGAACGTACTGCACATCATTTACAATGGATGTAGGGCAAGTCATTTACGCTGAACGTACTGCACATAATTAACACTTTACACTGAATGTAGTGCAAGTCATTTACACTGAACGTACTGCACATCATTTACACTTTACACTGGATGTAGTGCAAGTCGTTTACGCTGAACGGACAGCACATCGTTTACGCTGAACGTACTGCACATCATTTACACTTTACAATTGATGTACTGCAAATCGTTTACGCTGAACGGACAGCACGTCGTTTACGCTGGACGTACTGCACATCATTTACACTTTACACTGGATGTAGTGCAAGTCGTTTACGCTGGACGTACTGCACATCATTAACACTTTACACTGGATGTACTGCAAGTCGTTTACGCTGAACGGACAGCACATCATTTACGCTGGACGTACTGCTCATCATTTACACTTTACATTGGATGTAGTGCAAGTCGTTCACGCTGAACGTATTGCACATCAGTTACACTTTACACTGTATGTAGTGCAAGTCGTTTACGCTGAACGTACTGTACATCATTAACACTTTACACTGGATGTAGTGCAAGTCGTTTACGCTGAACGGACAGCACGTCGTTTACGTTGAACGTACTGCACATCATTTACAATTCACACTGGATGTAGTGCAAGTCGTTTTCGCTGAACGGACAGCACATCGTTTACGCTGAACGTACTGCACATAAAACACTTTACACTGGATGCAGTGCAAGACGTTTACGCTGAACGTACTGCACATCATTTACACTTTACACTGGATGTAGTGCAAGTCGTTTACGCTGAACGGACAGCACATCGTTTACACTGAACGTACTGCACATCATTTACACTTTACACTGGACCTACTGCAAGTCATTTACGCTGAACGGACAGCACAACGTTTACACTGAACGTACGACACATCATTTACTCTTTACACTGGACGTACTACACATCGTTTACGTTTTACAGCATGTTTTATCGTATCCACTTGATTACTAGCGCCATTGGGCTGAATTATTGTATTTATTTAATTAATTGTAGACACAATAAGAAGTTATTGTACATTGTGATAGTCCAAACCAGTTCAGCGTATTAAAAAATTTTGCTATTAATTTTGTCGACAGTTACAAACTTATTGAAGCTATAAAACGGTCATAACACACTCGGTGCTATTTATGTAGCTATAAAGAGATCCACACAAATTCAGTGCTGTTTGTATAAGCTATACCTGAGATCTACACAAATGCAGTGTTGTATAAAGAGATCGTCATACGCTCGGTGACTTATATGACTAGTACAGGAGATTGAGCTTCGCTTAGTTGAATTTGAAAACTGAGGAGGTAGCATTCATATCTCCCATAAGATCCTGAGGATCGTTTGTTGCAGTTCTATCTGGTGGGTTATAAATAAAATTTCGTGGTTACGTTTAGCCTCTTTGTGGAACTCGGTCTTCGGCTTCGCCAGAATTAGTGGAGCTAAAAAACAGTCTTTTCTAAACTCTGATGGAATATTAGTAAGTAATCGAAGAATGCCTTTAATTTGATACCACACTCAGGTCTATTAGTTCAACATTACATAATTTTCGGTTTTTATTAACCTTACTCTAAAAAATTCAAAATAAATAACTTTATACTGCTAGGTAACTATATCAACACACACGAAAGCTACGGTACCTAGAAAAGAAGACCGGTACGTATTGCGCGCATCTCCCATGAAAAAAAAAAAAAATGTGCTCACATGTGCTAATGGAAAAAATGAACACAAAGATACTATTCTACTTCCCTTAATTACAATTCCAGCTGATAAAAGATAAATAACTTGCTTACTATTTAACTGAATGCTTCTATGCAATTGGTACATTAATACTGCAAATAAGGGTCGGTCAGAGACCGCAGAAACACAATCTAGTTTACCAATATCTGATACATCTTAGAAGTAGCCTTTAAGAGGTTTTATGAAGGGAAGAACCCGCTGGTCCAATCAACAACGCTAACATTGACTCAAGACTTCTCCGGCTTTGGAGGATAATGCTTTCTTGTTCCTGCATCATTCTTTAGGCCCATAATTGTTAAGGAAATGGGTTGAAATTTTGATATTGCTCAAGAATGCATACAATTATTTTAATTAATCAATTATATACTTCAATTTAAATATGAACAAACACAGTTTATTAATTATTTTGATACACGTAGTGGAATTACGCTATTTTTTTCGATGTTTGGAATCCACCTGAACTAAACCGCATAATGACGTTATTTTTGATAAAAGACATTCAAAATTAATAAAATATACAGAACAAGGCGCTTTGAATAAAGCCACCACCTAAAAAATTGTATTAAGAATACTATAAAAAAAAACTAATCCGATTTTACCTAAATGTTTGTGGTAATGTGAGGGTAAAAGAGAGGGGTTTTTTCAATATCCATGAGACTACAGAGGCAAAAGAAGCAGAGATCGCTGTCTTAAGGCCGCAGCGAAAGCCTAAGTGGCAGTTATAAATAGATTACAACTAGTGTATATCTTTTAAATGAAATGAAAATGAAATGAAAAATCGATTTATTCCTCCTTGATAACATATAAACAGAAATATTATGCTTTATACATCTGTAGTAATAATTACTACTTTTATCCTTGAGGAATTGAAGATGGAGGGATAAAACAAAGACTGACTGACTGCTAGTCCCGTTATCGCATAGCAAAATAGAGATAGAACTACTCGAGTCCCATTAAACAACGACCTATTTTTCTTTATTCTCTGTAGTGATAATGTACTACAAAAAAGTTAAAACCCAACTTTTCTCCACAAAAAGATTTTATTGGAATTAGCGTTACTAACTGGGTTAAAATCTTGCACAAACTCATGCCAGACTTGTCTTTCCACTTCCACTGTTTCAAGTTTGGACAAAGTTGCACCAAGAACTTTTAAGGATTCTCCAGTTTCTGACATTGGCTGCTTTTCAGAACTCCATGAAGGATTTTTCGTATCACATTTCACTTTACATATTATAATTAGACCTTTAAGGATAATATAACAGGTTGTACAGACAATAATTAAAAAATTACAACTTCAAAATTACATGTATTAACTGGTAACTTAAAATTCCTTACTACTTATAAAATTATTCATGATTCATAATTAAGACACCTATCATATACATATGGGCGAATATGAGTAGCGAATAAGTCTGATGTGTGTAGTCATTGTTACTAAGATGACTGCTCCTTAGAAAGAGCCTTTTATAATCCTATACCCAGGGAAACTAAGGGACCTACAGCTTTACGTGGAATTCGAACCACGTAGTAGTATAGGTCTGATTTTTAGCTAATTGACAAGCCGATACTCAACTTTCACCCCAACAACATCCGGACCCTGACTATCAACCAACATGGACACCCAAGAATTTTCTAGTAGTATCCACATCGATAGCAACCGATAAAACTGCTACATATAGGGACGTCGTATTGAAAATGTGGTGTTAAAAGGGAATTATAGTTATTGAAGGCACTTTTTTCACTAAGTTTGCCAATCTTTCAGATATAAATACAATTTTCATTCATTAAAAACGCATTCTAAATAAAAACTAAATTTTAAATATTTATCAATTTTAAATAATTATCAATATCATATCACCTACAACATTAATATAATCTGTTGTTCCAATATTGTTTTCTCGTACTACGATATTCTCTTTATTAGGTGTTATATTACTATATTGTGAACAGTATGTCATATATTGATTTTTTATATATTTTTAGAAAATATTTTGTTTTTAACTACAGCATAATCATGTTTGAATCAATATAAAAAGTTCGTTATAATTCTTGATTAGAATTACTTTTGTTAAATCAATGTATCATTTGAAAATAAGCAAATTTTTTCAACTATTTTTAAAAAACAAGGAAACTGGAAGAAAATGTTTTTGGATCAGTCTTTTTTTATTACAAATACGGTGCGGTAGTTATACAGGTCGCCGTATTTGTATAACTACCACACCAACACAACAAGGACCAAATAAACAAAGGATTAAATAAATATAAAAGGAGGATTAAAACGATAAGTTAAATTTTTATGTCACAATATTTGTATATTTATTTACATGAATCTCCTAAAATAATATATACAAGTACAGTATCACATTCTAAACACACTCTTTGATCCCAGATGTTGATGTTTGATGTTAAAAAGCAATGGCGTTACTGGTGCATATAATAAATGAGCCTTTTACCCCATCATCAAACCGAGGGATGGGGTTGAATTTGGTCAGTGTGTTAGCTCCTATAATTTATCTAACTAAACATTTTAAATCATTTCTAAAATAAGAATTTTATTGTATTGTTGATATGGTTGGTCTATACCGAAATGAATGAAAATAATTTTTCTTAAAATAAATAACGATGTTCGAGTCTTATTTAAGAGAGAGAGTGGTAAAACAAAGTAGACAGTAGATAATATTTATTCTGGCTATCATCTTCAATAAATTCCCGGGAGAGCCGGTAGCCGAGCGGTCTGCCACTTGCGTGCATTTTATATTACTTAATTTATTAATATTATTATTGTTGTTTATTATCATTGTTGTTGTTGATTCAGATTTTTACTATTGTTTTTGTTATTATTGCTATTGTTAGTTCATGTTTTAAAATTTCATTGTTATCAGTAGTTGGTGAAAGCTCAGCTTCATAAGCTGGAGGTTCTCGTTCAAAATCAGACTCGTAACAACATATTTTGAAAGGGATCAGCTGTTAACTCAAGCTGTTTATTTGGCATTGGACAACTTTTAAGGGCCTTATTTTGTAACAATGACTATATTCGCTCGTTTACACTCATTCGAAATTTATATTGGCCCATATCTTGACGATCGGTGTCTTAAGAATAAATAAAAATAAATAAATAGCAATATGTATGTTACACAAATTAAAAGAAAATTTTGGTAACAAAATAATGTCAGTCTTTAGGTGTATTGAGTAATGTTTATTTTATTTTATGTATTCATAAGACGCCGATCGTCAAGATATGGGCGAATATGGATTTCGAATGAGTGTGATGAGTGTAGATGAGCGAATGTAGTCATTATTACAAACTAAGGCCGACTATTCCTTAGAAAGTGTCATTAATTAATAGCCCAATGACTTGATGGCTGTATGGATGAATGTTTATGTATATATGTCTGGAATGAATGAATGTATACATATTAATATTTTAAAGATTATATATGTACTATTTCAGTTGATTTCAGTTTAAGTATAGTTGCATATAAAGTTATACACAATTAAATAATAATAGTAAATTGAACACTGTCAATTTCAAAATTTATTATTATAAAATTGAAGTTTATTTGTGCCGTTTGGTCAACCTCGCGTTTATTGAACTTCATTTAAATTAATTTAATTTATTGAATTTAACTCTTGGTTAGATTTAATTTTGTACTTATGTATTTTATTTGAAGATTTTTTTTGAATTAAAATAAACGGATATATGATTTATTTATTTTATAAATTTTAACAATACCATATTACAGTTATAAAAAGCCAATTACAATAAAGCATTGACTAAAGAAAAAAATAATAAAATTAAATATATTACATGCAAATAATAATCTACAGCACAGGAACGTATATACATTTGTTAAATTAATTTACCAATAAACCAAGAGATTGCTATAACTGTTCTTGCTGCATAACTACATTAATAATATAAATATAAAACAAGCTATATATTATCAACTATTTAACAGTAATACAAAATAAAATCCAATAAAAATTAAATATAAGTACATAAAATGAACAATAAAATAAGTAAACAATACCATAGGATTCCTCACTCAGGAGTTAAACGAAAGAGAAACAAGACATATTAAAAGAATAAATTACAAAGCATAATGAACATCCTGATTACGTTTCTTATTCTTCTAAAATATATATATATACGAAAAATACTATAGTTGACATGAAAGTATTGAAGAGCCTGGTTGAATGCCTAAATCCAGTGAAGGTTTCTGAATTCAATTGGCATCGCCGTCACCTTTAATAAGAAAAGTTTTTACAAATGATGGAAAAATAAAGTTTAATCTACATTCCAAAGTTAGGAACGAACTTTAATGGTTTCGGATGGCGATTTAAACTTCATTCATTGTTCAGATTCGATTCGAATGTTCGTTTTGTTATCAGAAAGAAGCGTTCACTAAATGTTCCTCTAATTCGTTTTCTATGTTGAAGAACGTAGAGACAACGTTTATTATTTGAAGATGGAGCTGTATTGGTTTTCTGTAAATAATTTTTTAAAATAAAACAAATTAAACCAATAAAAACTTTAAACCAATATATTTATTTGCGATGTATCTGACGATGATAGCCTTGCTATCGAAAGGCCTCACTATAAAGTTTTTATTGGTTTAAATTGTTTTATTTAAAAACAAAAAAAACAAAAAAAAACAAAAAACGTTTATTATTATTTATCCAAGGCTGTGGAGAAGTGATATTAGTCTATTTCATAGTTTTTGCGATTACCTTTTTTGTTCAAAATATTTTAAATGATTTTTATCTTATGTTATTATATTCATGTACAATTATGTTACTCGTATATATGTATTGTTATCGTTTACTCTTCATGCTTAATTTATTGCTATTTTTATTGTTGTTTATTATCATTGTCGTTCTTGTTATCTCACAGTTTTATCATTGCTATTGCTATTATTGCTGTTGACAGTTTTAAAATTTAATTGTTGTTAGTCGTGATCGTGCTTCAAAGTTTATTTCTATAAAGTAATTAAAATATTATTTCTCATTTTAATTGGTATTCATTCTTATTAATAATGTCATTATTATTGGTTTCCGGTAATGCCAGCCTGAAAGTTACCTGAATATGGCCTTTTTACTCAAATTAAAAGCTGATGAACTATTTTTAATGTATGTTAATTTTTCCATATTTAATGCTACACTGTAATTGGATTTTTATTTGTTATGTAGCATAAATAAATAAATACTGATAGATCATTACTGTATACTCAAACTAATAAATTAATTTTTCATTTACAACCAAAAACCCTTTGTATTTAAATTACTTAAACTTCATTCTGGCATTTTATGTGAGAGATTTTAAAACAGTCATAATAATTATATCACACTGGATGTCTAGAGGAATCAGGAATAAATCAACATTTCTAATTATACAGTATATAAAATTAAATTAAGCCCATTGTTTTATAATTAATACCGACATGGCGTCCGCTTGATGGTTGCTATCGGCGTGGACACTACTAGAGAAGTCTGGGGTGTCCATGTTGGGTGGTAATCATTGTGCAGATATTGTGTGGGGGAAATAACTGAGTATCAGGCTTGTCAATTAGCTGAAAATCAGACCAGCACTACGTGGTTCGGATTCCATGTAAAGCTGTAGGTCCCTTAGTTGCCCTGGCTGTTGGGCTATTAATAAATTGCCCTTTCTGAGGAACAGTTGAACTCAGTTAGTAACCAGACTACACTCATCCACACTCATCCTACACTCATATAAGCATTCATATTCGCCTTAAAATACGCACAACGTTGTGTCGGCGTCTCATATGTAAGAATGTAGTAACAATACTTCAGAACAAAGATAATTAGCCAATAAATATTTATTTTCAACTACTGTATTAATTAAATTTTATTAATAATAACCATCTGACGATACGTTAATGCATCTATCCACAGAGAAGAAAGAAACAGAGGTCGCATCCACAATCCGCTAAATGTGTGTCGAGTTAGTGTCTAGTGGGAAGCCAAGGCCAGGCCCTTGTCAGTCCCTTCCTTCCCCCCTCCAATTCTCAAGGACAAACGCAGTAATTATTACTACAGATGTATAGATATGTACATTAGTTTTAATCTATTTATGACTGTCATTGTGGCGTTTGCTGGGCCGTAAGGAAGTCACTTCTGGACTGAGGGGTAGGTTTGTCAACAGTCATTCTACACTACCCTCCTAATCGTTAAATTTTTTGGTTTCACGAGTATATTGCATGATAACGATTACCAATGACTACAGAAATATGTGTATTGGTGGGCGGGTGGGTGGATCAACACTACTGTATTACCTGTGTGGGTGGATCATTACCTCGTACGTGTATGGGTGGGTGGGTTATGAACTACTGTCCCTATATGGGTGGATCAACACTACTGTATTACCTGTGTGGGTGGATCATTACCTCGTACGTGTATTGGTGGGCGGGTGGGTGGGTTGATACTACTGTAGTACCTGTGTGGTTGGGTCATTACCTCGTCCGTGTATGGCTGGGTGGGTTATGAACTACTATTTATTTAATACCAAATAAACAAGGGATTAAATAAATATAAAAGGAGGATTAAAACGATAAGTTAAATTTTTATGTTACAATATTTGTGTATTTATTTATATGTATCTCCTAAAACTATACATAAAAGTACAATAATCACATTCTAAACTCACTCTTTGATCCCTGATTCGACTTTGATGTTATAAAGCAATGGCGTCACTGGTGTTAATAATAAATAATCCTTTTATCCCATCATCGAACCAAGAGATGGGGTTGAATTTGGTCAGTGTGTTAGCTCCTTTAATTTATCAATTTAAATATTTTAAATCATTTCTAAAATAAGAATTTTATTGTATTGTTGGTATGGTTGGTCTATACCGAAATTAATGAAAATAATTTTTTCTTAAAATGAATAATGATGTTCGAGTGTTATTTAAGAGAGAGAGTGGTAATGCAAAGTAGACAGTAGATAATATTTATTCTGGCTATCATCTTCAATAAATTCCCGGGAGAGCCGGTAGCCGAGCGGTTTGCCACTTGCGTGCATTTTATAATTACTTAATTTATTAATATTATTATTGTTGTTTATTATCATTGTTGTTGTTAATTCAGATTTTTATAATTGTTGTTGTTATTATTGCTATTGTTAGTTCATGTTTTAAAATTTCATTGTTATCAGTAGTTGATTAAAACCCGGCTTCATAAGCTGGAGGTTCTCCTTCAAAATCAGAGTCGTAACATACCTCAGCTGATAAACACAAGCTGTTTATTTGGCATTGGACAGCTTTTTAACCCAAAGCCAACCCTCCTATATGGGTTGATGAACTACTGTCCCTATATGGGTGGATCAACACTACTGTATTACCTGTGTGGTCGGATCATTACCTCGTACGTGTATTGGTGGGCGGGTGGGTGGGTTGATACTACTGTAGTACCTGTGTGGGTGGGCGGGTGGGTCATTACCTCGTACGTGTATGGGTGGGTGGGTTATGAACTACTGTCCCTGTATGGATGGATCAATACTACTGTAGTACCTGTGTGGGTGGGCGAGTGGGTCATAGGACGTTTCATTCTATTCTGAAAATCCTAGATAAAATATTTTAAACCGCAGAGTGGAAGAACTTGGGATCTCGGCGTACTTCTCGCTCTCTCGATCGTCTTGTGAGGCCTGGCTTGTACGCGGTCCTTATGACCTACGAGGGACACAATCTACGTCATCAACTTGGCAACATAAAACTGTTGTTAAGTAAAAGTACCTTCCATTCTCCCCAAGTTTGTTGCTAGCCAAGAGGGCCAATAAACGTTCTCCCTTGTTACACCATTACCGCCTACCCTCTTAATGCATTCTGCAAACACCATAATAACTCGACTAACGTAATATGAATATACTAGGGGGCACCCCTGCACGCTTTGAGGGCCGACCCCGTCAATCATTGCGCTCGTGACACCTTGGCCTTTGGCTTGAGCATGTGACTTTTGACTACAAATAATAGTGGAATAAAATAATTTTTATACACCACTGAAAATTATAATTTACAATGGGGCGGAGCTCTACAGTCGATCCACGATAAAACCTTTCCTGGCAAATCATAATTTATCTAACCCAGAATACCACGACAATCCGATGAATGTTGCAGTAATCATACACGACAGACATACGCACTATTCTTTATAATATTATAGAAGATCTTTAAAGGTCAACACTGTACATCAATTTTTCCCATAAAATCTCTTAAAACCCATCATAAATCAAGTAGTAATTAATAATATAAATGTTTTACTCCTTCAATCTAAAAACCACCATATACATCTTATGATATACAATCCAAAACAATGTATGTACTTATCACAAAATCACAACAACGAAACAGATTTTGATGAAATTTGTAGAGAAGTTTGGTTTTGTATCATAGAAACCCACTAAGAAGAAAGGATTTCTCGAACTTCCATTCGTAACGGGTAGAACTGCACCACAGCGTTTCCTTTGTTTCAATTATAATAAAAAGGGACTGTATGGAATTGTTGTTAATTACTACAAATAACTCGCCCATCAAAATATGGGTGAATATGGATTTACAGTACAAATAAACGTCACACAACACAAATGTATTACAATATAAGTACAAAATGCATAAATATTATGGTGATCGATTTCGGTGAACCACGCTCACCTTCCTCAGACCAGAGGGATTCACAAAAGAATGGAAAATGGTGTTCAATAACTCAATTTATAGGCCTATTACGTGACCTCATTGGCTGGAATCGTCAAAATGGCGGCGGCTGTTTGGACCCCATTTTGATGATTTCAGCCAATGGGGTCACGTGATCATAGGCCTATAAATTGAGTTGTGGCACACCATTTTGCATTCTTTTGTGAATCCCTCTGGCCGAGGAAGGTGAGCGTGGTTCACCGAAATCGATCACCATAATATTGTGCATTTTGTGCTTATACTGTAATAAATTTGTGTTGTGTGACGTTAATTTGTACTGTAAATGTACCAAGACGTATTATGCTAATTAAAAAACTATTTTTATTATGGATTTAGAATAAGTGTGATGAGTGAATGTAGTCAGTGTTACAAACTGTTCTATTCCTTAGAAAGGATTAATAGCCCAATGACAAATGAACAGCCGATGGTTATCAGGCGATCCTTTCAAATGTTATTTTAACTCTGAGATCAAACTGTGGGCCTTTGGCTTTAGCCAACGAACTACGCTACCGACCATTTCTATCAATTCTATAGTCATTATTGTAAATCAGTTGGTTTCAAAACTAGTACGGTATAAAAAAACTTTTTTTTCTTTAAAATGTCTGTTTCTCAAACTGCCAAGCTACCAGTGGAAAGTCGACAGCACTATGGTAGCGACAGTCTTACCCTTAGCGGGCCAAAACATGCTTTTCAATTTCAAATGTACCGTCGATTGTACGGGCCAATCTAGTGGACCATAAATTGATACTTTGAGTTTTTAATTGAATTAATAAAGAATTATACTTAAAGTCTCACATACTTAACAGTACTTATGACACTTCACCTCTGAACTGAATCGTTGAAACAATCAGCCATGTTTTTAGAGTTTTTCGTGAAGCGAAACGACATTTACAGTTGTTTTTTTACTATAAAAGGTTTTTATAAAGTTATGTATAAAGACCTCTGGAAACTAAGAACCTACCTATAGCTATGCCTACTTTTTTGTGTTAACTATAAAACTATAAACTAATAAAAAGCTTTAAACAATGTTGAACTGTGAAATGATCAACACTCTTCAGGTGGGGAATTTAAGCCTGAAGATATTGATTTGACATTATTCGGGGATAAATTTAATATGCATTCATGTTTTCCATTTGAATTGCAATTATAAGCAATGAATACTTATTAGTGAGAAAGTCATATTATAACAGTGATTAATATTTTTATCTAATTACAGAGTCACGTAATTAAAGTCGACGTTATACTCACACTATTTTTAAACGCAAATTCTCAAAACAAGAAACCCTCAAATTTCATCGCTCAGTTACAATAAAATTCTCTTTCGATAAATACCACATATAATTCCAAAATCTATATGAAGTCAAAAAGTGGTATATTTTGAAAATATAAATAAATATTACAGGTTTGATTATAAATTCCACCACAATATGGCCCACTCACACAGAGTAGGCCTAAACTTTTAAAAATAAATTAATAAAATTATTTCAAATTACTTTTAACAATGTACAGAACAATTAAAATGTACAATACACTATATTTTTATTTACCTGAATAATAACTGTCTTGTTGCAAAATACGCTGAACCTCCCCCGCCTCACTGCCAGACTCCGTGTCCGATTGCTGATGCCACCTGTTGGTGGGCGCCGGAACTACTTGAGCAGCTGGGCTACCGAGAGAACGAGTGTCGGCTGATTGATGCTGCCACCTATCGGCCATCGCTTGCACTCGCGGCGTGGTGGGCGTGTGAGGCGCGCGCTGTCGACCCGGACCTACCATACCGTACACTACGTTAGGCTTCCCGGTGCTGCGCCGAGGAATGGGTGGCAGGGGACGATTTGGCGCCTGGGGCGGAGGCCTTAGCTCTCTCACATTCACGTAGTCCGTTTGGTCTGTCCGCGTTGACTGCCTGGTCGGAGGTTCTGGGGCCATTCCTTTCCTTGTGGGCCAATAAATCTCACCTATGTCTTGTTCTTGGCTGGGTGAGAAGCTCACTCTTTTTCCTGCAGAAGAGTTTAGGTCGCCTTCACTAGAAGTCGTTGATAAAAGAGTTCCCCTTTTAAAAATTGGCCCATAAGTAGAGTTCTCGTTTTTCTGTTTCTGCTCTTTGCCCTCTTCGATTACTTCCTCATAAATGGTAGATTGTCGCGCAGGACGGCCCCCACTGTACGTGTTCCTCTGGGTCGCTCCCCTTACGAAGTACTCGGGAGGTAAACTTCCCGGCCTACCCATAGCGGGGGACACACTCCTGGGTCTCCTCTGGGGTGTAGAGTTGTAGATGGGCTGGGGTTTCACCAGATTGGGAACATTGGGATTGAAATTCCTCACTTCCTTTGGGGAGTTCTGTGACCCCGGAGAGGATTCTAGGCTACTGGAGTGCTGGCTGTTGCTCTGGTAATAGGTGTCGGTAGTACGTGGTCGCATAGCCTGAGGCGACAAAAGACCCCTTAATTGTTGAGAAACTGGAGACGCCTTCTGCTGGGGAACTCTAGTTTGGACCGGAGTGATCCGGAGCTGAGCCGCGACAGGCATTAGAAGACGATCCTGACCCACCTGGCCATAAGGGGAGCAGCAGTCAATATAGGGAGGAGCAGATACCCTGCCCGACTGGTTGACGGGGATGTGCGAGCGCTGCAATGGAGCTTGGGGCGGGTTCCTGTATCCTGGAAGGGACTGTGTCTTCGCATAATTGTTGTTTTTATTTATCTCACGTATCCAGGGCGGCGTGCTCTCTTGAGGTGACACCAAAGTTGAGGATGATGATGTAGAACTCGCCACGCTGTCTCTCCTGTTGGAAGTGTCGACTTGAAGCAGCCCCAAATTCGTAGGCCGTTGTTCACCTGGGTGATTTCTATTTTTGTCAATATGGCCGTTGTTTGGTACTCCATTTCCATAATAGTATTTTCCATTTTCTTTCGCTCTGATTGCGTTCGTTTTCGGCACCCCGTAACCCGGAGGACTTTGGACCTCTTGCGAACGATTGACGTTTGAAGTCCGACTAGGGCTTACACTTTTCGACCTTACAGAAGCTCTCTTTTCCCCTCCAACAAAAGCAGTTTCCAAGAGAGTTTTCGTTTTACCCTCCGGGTGGTCGTGAACGGGAGTTGAAGATCTGAGCGATCCTTGGTCAAGTGACTTCCTTCTGTTTTCACTGGACAAAAGTCCCGGAGAAAACAGCCTCCGTATTCCACCCACCTTCTTCTTCGGTTCATTCTGGTTCTCTACTACGGGCGCCGTTTTGGAAGATTTTTTATCACCTTGCAGAATGTGATCCGATTCCTCCGTAGGACGATTGGAGTACAACGACAACTCCTTCTTGAAGCCAGCCACTAGCGCCTCGTCCACGGACTCCTCGGAATCTGACGACCACAACTGGGAGGCCGCGGCTCGTCCAAGGTCTAAGGAATAGTCTATCTCGTCATCACTGTAGATTCGCCTCTCCAGACTTTGCCTCTTCACAAAGTCGGCGTATCCGTCCCTACTCGCTCCTCGCGACTTCCTCAGAGAGTCCCTACTGTTATTGTTGTTATCGTCCAAAGTCTTCACGGCCGCGGAAGACGATGAGATATCACTTCCATTCACAGCAAGAACCCCTTTCACTCCTCCACCCTCTGAATTATGTTTACGTAGATCTACTTTCGTCCCGTTTATTATTAACCTCGCTCCCTCCAGTTCGTTCTTGCCCGTACTTCGTAGTTGGGGTTTCGTAAAACTGTCGTCACGGTCGTTGTTCCAGAAGGCCAATTTCCGTCGGAAGCTGGCTATGGCACCTATGGGGTGATTTGTTAGAGTCGTTCGCTCGCCTGGGGGTGGATCCTTATCACTGTTATCAGCGGCAACGCCGGCTCCCGGCCTGGACTGCATTCCTCCACCCTTCCGCCTGCAACAGGAAACAATTAATTACTTCACAGCTCAATATATTTCACTTCATAAAACAAACCGGTTCTCGAATAGGGAAAGTACACCTAACACCTTTTACATCAACCTGAAAATAAGGAAGAAAGTACAAACTATAAAAAGGCAAATGTAATGGTGTCAATAACTCCTAATATATAAGAGCATTTCAGATTTGCTCAATTAAGTTTTTTTATCAAATATCTTAATACGGTATATAAATAATCATTCTCTATTACCGATAAAGCTTACGAAAATAACAAAACCATGTTACAATTAATTAAGCAATTGTATTGTGACAGACGGCGGTGAATCTAACTAAATTAATTGACACCTCCTGGTGATTTGAATCTGTGTTTCATATATTCAGTCAGAGCAGCACTTTGAGTTAGTGGTGACTTCCTCCTGCATACTCATACGTGTTAGAGGTACTGACCCTCCCACCCACCTATACATCTACATTAATATTGACCATCCCACCTACCACATACACATAGAGTTCTATTTCAGATTAACATTAAAGATTACGTTTAAGTACTTTGACATTTTACGACTGTTAAGAATATTAACGCCATTTTTCAATAGTCTAAATAAAAAAAAAAGACCATTAAAAAGAACAATTTAAAACTTACGGTATATAGATATTTGTATGGCCCAATTCACAAAGGTACACATCAAAACTTTCGTATATTATGTGTGTACTCAAACCTCGAAAAGTAGTAAATGGATTCACTTCTAAGTTTCCAAAAATTTTAAACGGGAACAAGCCATTTCAAGTATTTTCGACCTACCTATATTTCATTAATTAAAATAAACTAGATATTTTATTGTGCTGCTCTCTATGTTTAACTTAACAAATTATTTGGACCTTTTAACATTTGTTTATGCCACCAGCTAGTCAATTAAAATTAAGCTCCATTAAAATAACATTGCAACTTTGACGCCGTGTAAGACAAAAACCTATGGAATTTCAAAAATCTAGCTCCGTTACGACTTAGAAATCAAAATTATCTTATACAAAAATTTTTTATCAAAATCGGTCATTAATAAGTTCATAAAGTGAGTGACTAAATGACCCGATTGTTTTAATTCTTACATTCTTACATATGAGACGCCGACACAACGTTGTTGGTATTTTAAGGCGAATATGAATGGTTATATGAGTGTAGGATGAGTGTAGTCTGGTTACTAACTGAGTTCAACTGTTCCTCAGAAAGGGCAATTTATTAATAGCCCAACAGCCAGGGCAACTAAGGGACCTACAGCTTTACGTGGAATCCGCACCACGTAGTGCTGGTCTGATTTTCAGCTAACTGACAAGACTGATACTCAGTTATCTTCCCCACACAACATCCGTACAATGATTACCACCCAACATGGACACCCCAGACTTCTCTAGTAGTGACCACGCCGGTATTATCAGTGCTGAAAAAATGCTACTGTGACCAGCTGATTCTGTGCAAATTATATCCTGTAGTTTTATTACTGTGACCAGATGATCGTTTATTTATGAAAGTAAATTACTTTATCCCAGATAAAATCAAGTAAACAGACAACCTTCACTTTTTTAACAACTAAAGTAAAAAGTAATGTCTAATAGTTAATATCAGATTAAGTTACAGCAGAGTGTGGCCGGGTTTGGCTAGTCTTGAATAGAAACACAACATTCCCACGTTTTATTTACGAATGATAACAAATATGCACATTACATATGCCCCCCTCCCTTGGGGTATCACTGGGGCAACGTGCAGTCTATTAGTCATCGCTGATAACAGAATAGGGGTCAGCCAAGAAACAAGCAGTGGCGTCCAAGCGTTATCACAGGAATGTGGGAATTTGCAACTCGCCAATACTTGAACTGGTTCACCGCAATAGATGTCAAGTCGACTTGGTTCAGACCTATTAGAACACTGTAAGCCTCTGTTTATTCTCACAAAAGTTCAAATAGTCATAAACCTATATCTGTTTGACATAGTACAATATAATTTTAGTCATCAAGAGTACATACACGTGAGACAAAATTCTAATTATGAAACCCGTAAAAACAATAAAGCTACTGTTGGTTTTCATAGGTTGAATAAAAGCTTATCCAGTCACCCGGTGAGCTCAATCAAAGTATACAACAAAGTTATACATTTAATTAATAAGTATTCACCGAAAGAGTTTAAATGTAAGTTTTACTACTGGTTACTCAATAACTTCTTTTACTCAATTAACGAATTTCTGAGTTTGGGTTTAATTGAATTTTAATCTTATATTTAGATTTCATTAAAAGTATTTCATGTTCTCGATGTTTTATCTATGGTCCTTGCTCTATTTACCTTGTTATTAATTGTATCATTCCTAGTATTATTTTATTATTTAAACTTTGTTGTAAAAATAATATTCATGTACATACATATTAGGTTCTGTTGTTTTGCTTGTAGTTATAAATGCCTGCCCTAAATTTATTTTAAATGTACTTAGATTAAGGTAGTATTAGTACCGACTTGGCATTTAGCTGTAAAATGACGTTGTCAATGCTGTACCACAGTTTTACGACAATAAAGGATTATTATTATTATTATTATTATTATTATTATTATTATTATTATTATGTTAATAAAAATCATTCATCTTCTATGACGTTAGTTTAATTACTTATTACTTTTGCTTCTTCTTTATATTATTTTTGCTTTATAAAAACCGTAAACATTATTTAAGTTAATAATCACCCAACACAACATTGTATTTCTTACCTATTTATTTATATTCCGTTTCTCCCTCATTTCACACACAGAAATACATGAGAATATAAGATGCAGAGCATTATTTTGGTAACAACTGTTTTGTTTTTAAAAAACTGCGAATCAAAGTTGGCTGTTCATTAGCAAAAGCCATTATTTAAAACCCATTTATTATTCCAAACCCCAGGGCAACCAAGGGGAGCTACAGCTTTACGTGGAATCCGAATCACATAGTAATGGTCTGAGTTTCAGCATCTGTCTGACATTGAGCAGCCTAATACTCAATTATCTCTCCTACACAACATCCGAACACTGACACTGACAACATCCCAGACTTCTATCCACGTCGATGGCATCCATTGAGAGGATGCACTTTTGGTAATAAGAGCTACTGCCTACAATCTCCACAGTAATTTTGTCCCCAGGTAGCTAGCTGGGTTGTAGCACTGCGCCAAGTTCTTAAAATATTCTTCTTTATTCTAATAAAGAAGAAAAATGAATAATGATTTTGTTAATGTTTATACAGTACAAGTAAACGTCACACAACACAAATTTATTACAATATAAGCACAAAATGCACAAATATATTACAATACAAGTACAAAATGCACGAATATTATGGTGATCGATTTCGGTGAACCACGATCACCTTCCTCAGACCAGAGGGATTCACAAAAGAATGGAAAATGGTGTTCAACAACTCAATTTATAGGCCTATGATCACGTGACACCATTGGCTGGAATCATCAAAATAAGGTCCACACAGCCGCCGCCATTTTGACGATTCCAGCCAATGGGGTCACGTGATCATAGGCCTATAAATTGAGTTGTTGAACACCATTTTCCATTCTTTTGTGAATCCCTCAGGTCTGAGGAAGGTGAGCGTGGTTCACCGAAATCGATCACCATAATATTCGTGCATTTTGTACTTGTATTGTTATATATCTGTGCATTTTGTGCTTATATTGTAATAAATTTGTGTTGTGCGACGTTTACTTGTACTGTATATATACCAACACGTATTATGCTAATTAAAATACTATTTGTTAATGTTTATGAGATAACGAATAAATATATTAAAAAATAAATGATTCTATATCATTTATAGTCTATATTTATGGAAAACGAATTTTAAGATACGCTATAATATTTCACTTTGGATTCTAAATTTTATTTTAAAATTTGTTCTAAACAATTTTCGTTATATTTCAAAATAATATTATACGGGTACGGTATTGGATCTATGTTTGCTTCATTCTATGGTTTCAACCGTAGAAAAAATAAAATATTAAGTAACAGTATTATAAATATACACTCGTGAATAATAGTACCATAAATAAATAATAAAATATTATAAATAACAAAATTGTTAAAGTATTTTAAATAATAACACTATGGGTCATAGGACTTAATGACTTAAGGATGTAACTTGATGACTAATGCACTAAATAAAGCCAAAGTCACCCATGTTACTTGTCTCGGGTAATACATTGGTGTTGGTAGTCCAGAGTGTTTAGCAGCAATGCAAATGGTCACGTGGCAGTGTTTGAATAGACATTTCAAGCTCAAGGTCAACCAGGTCATTATTTCAAATGACTGACGTGATTCCTTCCACCACATGTGGTTTGCGACAGGGAAGGACTCACTTGTTCCGCAGACCTGTTGCCCTACAACAGAAGTTCCCAAACTGGGAGGCCAGTTTGAAATAAGAAGCTGTGATTATATTATATAGAACAGGGGCCATATCGATTTTTTTGGCTGAAGTTGTTTTTTTTTTTTTTTTTTATTGTATATGCGTAACTAAAAACAAGAATTTGTTCTGTGGTAGTCAGTGTACTAGTAGTGTCCGAATGTACTAGTAGTGTAGGGGAAAGAACTGAGTATCAATATTGGCAGCGGAAAAATTAGGAAACCAAGAAAAACGCAAAAATCTTTTTTTCGTAAATATAGCAATGTAGGTACTCAAACTGTGCGGAATTATGTCCTGGTAATGAATGTGACAAGGTTTTGGCAATCATGTAGTTATTTAATGCGTTAGTACTGGAAATATGCCGGTTTCAATAAGGTTGTGTTTTTATAGGATAAGGCTAGGTTGGATATTGTAAGGTTAGATTAGGTTTGGTTTAGTTATGTTAGGTTTGGTTTGGTTTGGATAAGTTTGGATTGTAAAGTTAGGTAGGTAACGTTCCGTTGGGTTAGTTTTGGTTTTGAGATGTTAAGAGTCCGTAGAGGCTGTCGGCCATGTTGGTTTTAATCGCATAAGAACAAAGTTATTTTCGGCCCGGATATACAATCATGTAATCCAAATTAAACACTTATTTTCAAACGGATTTTTTCCAAACAACTGATCAAGAATTAAATTACACGTTGGAATTGCTTTTCGAATCCCTAATTAGTTTTATAGAGAAAAATACAACAGATATTTAGATTGAAGCTTTTATTTTCACCTATTTTTCAAAACCAGCGTATGTATTCAAAATATGAAAAGCAATCCCAACGCGCAATAAAATAACCTTTAATAAAATAATGACACCTCATACATAACTTTTGGTCAATAAATAACGAAAAAATATGAATTCGCAAATAACACTGTTCTTACGGCATTAAAACCAACATGGCCGACAGCCTCTGCACTCTTATGCTGGTTTTTTACATTATTTTTTTTTCAAACCTAACCTAATAAAACCTGACGAAACAAATTTAACCTAATAAAACCTAGCATAACCTAACCAACATAACATATTCCAACCAAACCTAACCGAACAATACCCAAACATTCGGCACAGAAATTATGTGCATCCGAGTTTTTGTGGTAATTTTCAAAGAAACTAAGAGGCCTATGAAAATCTAGTCACACCATTATTTTCCTCATTTGATTGTACGTTATGACGTATGCATTTATTAAGAGTATTAATACTTTTTATCCTAATTGGAACAAAAAAGGTACCTTCATTTTACTAGTTTTTACTGTACATCAAATTTACACCATTATTACTCAACAACTCGTCGATGTATTGCATTTGCATTTTAATACCTCATTGATAGGAATGTTTTATATAAATTTTAGAATTTTAACACTTCGATAAAAAAAGTTCTTATCTCTTCCTTAAAACACCGTTTTCTTGACTTCTAGAGGACGTAAAATTAATTACTTGGTCTTGTTGTAATCCTTATGACATGTAATGTTACGATACGTTATTTTTATATATGTTAAGTAAATGCAGTGGTTTTAAATCGGTTTAAATTAATTTAAAATAACATTAAATTAATAAATTTATACTGATTTAAATCAATATAAAATCACTGAACGTACTTGCAGTTATAAAACTGATTTATCGTAGCTATACATATCATAAGGATTACAACAAGACCAAGTAATTAATTGTACGACCTCTATATTTTAAGGAATAGATAAAAAAAATTTCTCGAAGAGTTAACATTCTAAAATGTACGAAAGTTATAAAAAAACCTTCCTCTTAATATCAATGAGGTTATTAAATATAAATGTGATACATTAATGAGTTGTTTAGTAATAATGGTGTAAATTTGATGTAGATTGAAAACTAGTTCAAATTCCGGTAATTTTTTGTTCCAACTAAGATAAAATATTACTACTCGTAATATAATTGTTTAATACATATGTCATAACGTACAATTAAACGAGGAAAACAACGGTGTGCTTATATTTGTCGTAGGCCTCTTATTTCCTCAGAAAACAACATTCAAACTCGGGTGCACATAATTTCTGCACCGACAGTAGGAATAGCCTATAAAACATAACCTAACTGAAACCGGCACGTTTCCAGCGCCAACACGTTCATTACCCAGATAAAAACCTTGCCATATTCGTGACCAGGACAAAATTCCGCACAATTTGAGTGCCTTTATCACTATAATTACCAAAAAAATTTCCGTTTTTTTCTCATTTTCGTAATTTTCCGGCTTTTCCGCTGACATTCATGTTTCTTACTTATGTGTCTACTATAAAAAATAAATTCAACTAAAAAATAGGCAAGGCCCCTGTTCTGAATAAATACTGAAGCTATTATATGAGACCATTGAAAATGCAAGGTCATCCATCCATACCAGAACTCCTTTTCAACTTGTAAATTAAAATGTTGTATCATGTTTCTTGTAATAGTAGAAATACATTTTTTTGTCAAAGTATTACTTGGGCTTTCTTTTATGTAGTCAAACAAGCTATACGATTTATTTTTAAGTGGTGGGGGGGAGGGGGCTAGAGACTTTCATTTCAGCATAGCCATTGAAGTATGCAAGTAAATAACTTAGCTTACTCTTGTAGTTAGTTTAGCTCTTGTTGTCGGAGTGAGATTATAAGAGTAATCTAATTTCCCATGGCATTGCTAATGCTAGTTTAAGGCTCAAAAGAATAAAATTACAAAATTAGGACTGCTATTCGAATTGATTAAAATAATTACTTACTGAATTAACTCTATTCTGTCTATAATATAATGTTATTTATTTCTTCCTCATGTTCCAATTAATTAATATATGTATATTTTTTTAATGATGATTTATAAAAAATTACGAAATTTCATTATAACACGAGTAATGGTAATCTTGTCAAAGTTTATCCCAACATAAAGCGGAGTGAAGATGCTGCAATCATTCTTCTTCCTTCACTGCAAAGAGAACAATCTCGACTTTCATCAGCTCTTTCTAACAATACGTTTTTTCAATATGCCTTCCTATTTGTGGTATATTAAAATTGTCTTGAAAAATAATTTACTTGTCTTTGCTTGTAAATAAGTTTACATAATATTTACGATGTAAATAATTGTTGACCAAACTCATTTATGTGAGAATATACATTACATGCATTTTAAACAGTTAAATTATAAATTAAACACTGTGCAATGTATTCATTTATTTTGATTTACCAAACTTGTGGTCAATTTGCAAGTTTAAAACTTTCACAGTTTTATTTGAGATTTGTTACATAACTATTTTTATTACAAAATATGTTTGCATGCTTAAGTGCTATTTGGAACAAGATGAAATTGGCAGTTACAGATCGGAATCGAACTTGAACCTCGGTTTATTTGTCTAAAATCATCACCATATTCCACATAATCAAATTAATTACTTTCCCAATGGGAACGTTCTTTATTGGTTAATCTGGAACCTAGGACATTTCCTGGGTAACAATATATATTATAAAACCTCCGTATATGTGTATATACAACACTCGAAAAGTAGTGAAAGAAATTGTAAAAAAAATGAAAGAATATGTAATAAATTACATTTATATACAAGAGTGCTTTTATATATTTAGTTTCTAAAATGTTAGATAAGAACGGGGAATTTCAAGCATTTCCCGACATACCTACATTTCACAAATGAAAATAAATGTCAGTGCTGAGAGTGCTTCTGTGCCCAGCTGATTTATGAGCATATTATATTCAAAACAAATCCTGTAAGTTTATTACTGTGACCAGATGATTATTTATTTATAAAAACAACGATAAGTTACTTTATTACTTTATATTTCCAACTGGGTTGTCCATTTTCACTTGGACATTTAATTCACATTATTTTAATATAAATATTATATTGTTGAGTTTACAAAGTTTATTTTGTTATTACACCTATTTATCTATTGTTATTTGTTAAATTTTGTAATTTATTAATTTTTGTTATTTATTTTACTCACTACTTTGTTATTAGTTAATAAATTATTGTTATATACTATTGTTCATATATGTATTGATTTATTTATATGTATTTAACTGTTATAATATTGATGACTTGAGTAACACTGTATTAGGAAAGGAATGTTTCAACATATAAGTTTTTTACATTAGGCTGAAAATGTAGTTCTTATACTAAACATCTTATAAGAGATGTGAGCTACCAACCAGCCCCTGCTAGTAAGCCATACACCAAACCTATTTAATCTGATTAATTCGATTCAAAAACTGCATTTTGTCAAAATTTAATCGCATAAAATTCATAAATTTAATGTACAGAATAGCACTTATATTAAAGTAATCTTTTAAGTCATTTATATTTAGTTTAAATTCGTTTCATAATATTTTAACTTTCCTCTGTACATGAATTTATAATGTTTGTATGTATACAGCTTTAAATACCTTAATTAGGTTAGAGATCCAACTATATGTACATTATTATGTATTTGATAAATATAATAGTTGATTGATTGATAGTTGATTTTAACAAATAAATTTAAAAATATCCTACCAGTTTATACTGTATTAAACTAAGCCACAGGAAAGCGTGGCTGTGTTTAACTAGTTTGAAAATAGAAATCGACTACTTCGGAAGTTATAATCGAACTTAGTATGTACTTCGGGTAAACTTACTTGTAGACGAAACACACTATGGGTAAACTTACTTGAAGACGAAACACACTATGGGTAAACTTACTTGAAGACGAAACACACTACGGGTAAACTTACTTGTAGACGAAACACACTATGGGTAAACTTACTTGAAGACGAAACACACTATGGGTAAACTTACTTGAAGACGAAACACACTACGGGTAAACTTACTTGTAGACGAAACACACTATGGGTAAACTTACTTGAAGACGAAACACACTATGGGTAAACTTACTTGAAGACGAAACACACTACGGGTAAACTTACTTGAAGACGAAACACACTATGGGTAAACTTACTTGAAGACGAAACACACTACGGGTAAACTTACTTGTAGACGAAACACACTATGGGTAAACTTACTTGAAGACGAAACACACTACGGGTAAACTTACTTGAAGACGAAACACACTATGGGTAAACTTACTTGAAGACGAAACACACTACGGGTAAACTTACTTGTAGACGAAACACACTATGGGTAAACTTACTTGAAGACGAAACACACTATGGGTAAACTTACTTGAAGACGAAACACACTACGGGTAAACTTACTTGAAGACGAAACACACTATGGGTAAACTTACTTGAAGACGAAACACACTACGGGTAAACTTACTTGAAGACGAAACACACTATGGGTAAACTTACTTGAAGACGAAACACACTATGGGTAAACTTACTTGAAGAAGAAACACACTACGGGTAAACTTACTTGAAGACGAAACACACTATGGGTAAACTTACTTGAAGACGAAACACACTATGGGTAAACTTACTTGTAGACGAAACACACTACGGGTAAACTTACTTGTAGACGAAACACACTATGGGTAAACTTACTTGAAGACGAAACACACTATGGGTAAACTTACTTGAAGACGAAACACACTACGGGTAAACTTACTTGTAGACGAAACACACTATGGGTAAACTTACTTGAAGACGAAACACACTATGGGTAAACTTACTTGAAGACGAAACACACTACGGGTAAACTTACTTGAAGACGAAACACACTATGGGTAAACTTACTTGAAGACGAAACACACTACGGGTAAACTTACTTGTAGACGAAACACACTATGGGTAAACTTACTTGAAGACGAAACACACTACGAGTAAACTTACTTGAAGACGAAACACACTATGGGTAAACTTACTTGAAGACGAAACACACTACGGGTAAACTTACTTGTAGACGAAACACACTATGGGTAAACTTACTTGAAGACGAAACACACTATGGGTAAACTTACTTGAAGACGAAACACACTATGGGTAAACTTACTTGAAGACGAAACACACTATGGGTAAACTTACTTGAAGACGAAACACACTACGGGTAAACTTACTTGAAGACGAAACACACTATGGGTAAACTTACTTGAAGACGAAACACACTATGGGTAAACTTACTTGAAGACGAAACACACTATGGGTAAACTTACTTGAAGAAGAAACACACTACGGGTAAACTTACTTGAAGACGAAACACACTATGGGTAAACTTACTTGAAGACGAAACACACTATGGGTAAACTTACTTGTAGACGAAACACACTACGGGTAAACTTACTTGTAGACGAAACACACTATGGGTAAACTTACTTGAAGACGAAACACACTATGGGTAAACTTACTTGTAGACGAAACACACTATGGGTAAACTTACTTGTAGACGAAACACACTAGGGTAAACTTACTTGTAGACTTAACACACTACGGGTAAACTTACTTGTAGACGAAATACACTACGGGTAAACTTACTTGAAGACGAAACACACTATGGGTAAACTTACTTGAAGACGAAACACACTATGGGTAAACTTACTTGAAGACGAAACACACTATGGGTAAACTTACTTGTAGACTTAACACACTACGGGTAAACTTACTTGAAGACGAAACACACTACGGGTAAACTTACTTGAAGACGAAACACACTACGGGTAAACTTACTTGTAGACTTAACACACTACGGGTAAACTTACTTGAAGACGAAACACACTACGGGTAAACTTACTTGTAGACTTAACACACTACGGGTAAACTTACTTGTAGACGAAACACACTACGGGTAAACTTACTTGTAGACGAAACCCACTAGGGTAAACTTACTTGAAGACGAAACACACTTCGGGTAAACTTACTTGAAGACGAAACACACTATGGGTAAACTTACTTGAAGACGAAACACACTACGGGTAAACTTACTTGAAGACGAAACACACTACGGGTAAACTTACTTCTAGACGAAACACACTACGGGTAAACTTACTTGTAGACGAAACCAACTAGGGTAAACTTACTTGAAGACGAAACACACTATGGGTAAACTTACTTGAAGACGAAACACACTACGGGTAAACTTACTTGTAGACGAAACACACTACTGGTAGACTTGCTTGTAGACGTCACACAATACTTGTAGACTTAACACACTACGGGTAAACTTACTTGTAGACGAAACACACTACGGGTAAACTTACTTGTAGACGAAACACACTACGGGTAAACTTACTTGTAGACGAAACACACTACGGGTAAACTTACTTGTAGACGAAACACAATACGAGTAAACTTACTTGTAGACGAAACACACTACTGGTAGACCTGCTTGTAGACGTCACATAATACTTGTAGACTTAACACACTACGGGTAAACTTACTTGTAGACGAAACACACTACGGGTAAACTTACTTGTAGACGAAACACACTACGGGTAAACTTACTTGTAGACGAAACACACTACTGGTAGACTTACTTGTAGACGAAACACACTAGGGTAAACTTACTTGTAGACGAAACACACTACAGGTAAACTTACTTGTAGACGTTACCTAATTCTTGGAGACGAAACATAATAACTTTCGGAACAAAAAAAAGACAACCAGTCCCTTAAATATATTTAGTCACTACACTTCTTTATAGGCATTATTATATTTTAAATGTAAACCGAAATCTAGAGAGAAAATTAAATTCTGATCTCAAGAGGCTCTACACAGTTGTTGTCTTAAAAAATTGGGGGGGGGGGAACGGGCCAGTATAAAATTGTACTTTCATAAATAAAGTTGTAATATTACGTCGAAATTACATTGGCCTTATGCAGAATCAAATTTAATATGGTGGCAAGTGTAGCAACTCTTAAAGATCACACCTAAATTTAAATAAACTAAAAAGTACAATTTCAATAGCATTTATTCCAATCATATTAACATGCCCGCATATACTCCAGTGTATATGCATATAATACATTCTTCCTTGAGAACTCTCCACAATGCGGGTACCAGATCCCTACAGGCGTGGGAATGTTACGTCACAGCTGTAGTTCATACAGTTTATTGTCTCCGTTCTCATACATTCATTATATAAACTCCATTCATTCAACTTCGTCCTAACTACTTCCCAAAACATGAAATAAATAACAATCTCTTCTTAATGAACTTAATAACAGTACTTCGGAACCTGTAGTACCGAGTTCGATTCCCGAGGTGGCGGTGGGGACATTCAGAAGCAGGCGCCGGAGTCCGATGGGCTTTGTAGACACTTCTCGGGTAAAAACACTGGCCAGCTGCGTGGTCTTTGTTGGTGTCCGCTCATCGGTTGCCATCGAAGTGGACAATATAAAACATATCTGGGGTGGGGTGTCAATGGATGGTACAGTAGTCAAGGTCCGGATGGTATGTAGAGAAGTGTCACACTTGTCAGTTAGCTGACACCAACACCGCATGGTCCGGATTTCACGTAGATATAGGGCCCTTACTTCCCCTACCTATTGGGCTATTGATAAATGGTTCTTTCTTAGGAAAAGTCGACTTTAGTTAGTGACAATGACTACACTCGTTCATCTGCACTCATTCACCCATATATCTACAATCCGTGTCTTAATAATGAATAATTATTAATGTTTTATCACTACTATATTAGCAGTAGTATTAAGAGATCTCTCAAAATGTTCAGAAGAACCTCCTATCTACACATACACCAGCCTCTCTTGGTAGCTTGGTTGGTTAAGCTTAGGTGCCAATCACAGCCATAATACCTTTTGAAAGGAATCAGCTGATAACCACTGGTTGTTCATTTTTCATTGAGCTATTAATTAAAATGACAAGGAATAGTGGCCTTGGCCTTAGTTTGTAACAATTATTACATTCGCTCATTTGAACTCCATATCGCCCGTATAGAGTGTATTGATGGAGTTGTAAATGCAGATCCTTCGACAAGGTCGTACAATGAAGATTTATTCATCTGTTAGCTGACCCAACACTTCAGCAGAAAGCTCTCAACTCTTGTATAACGTGTGTAGATGCAGATCCTTCGGCAAGGTCGTACAATGAAGACTCATTCATCTGTTAGCTGACCCAACACTTCAGCAGGAAGCCCTCAATTCTTATATAACGTGTGTAGATGCAGATCCTTCGGCAAGGTCGTACAATAAAGACTCATTCATCTGTTAGCTGACCCAACACTTCAGCAGGAAGCCCTCAATTCTTATATAACGTGTGTAGATGCAGATCCTTCGGCAAGGTCGTACAATGAAGACTCATTCATCTGTTAGCTGACCCAACACTTCAGCAGGAAGCCCTCAATTCTTATATAACGTGTGTAGATGCAGATCGTTCGGCAAGGTCGTACAATGAAGACTCATTCATCTGTTAGCTGACCCAACACTTCAGTAGGAAGCCCTCAATTCTTATATAACGTGTGTAGATGCAGATCCTTCGGCAAGGTCGTACAATGAAGACTCATTTATCTGTTAGCTGACCCAACACTTCAGCAGGAAGTTCTCAATTTGATGTTGACTGGTTTGATACCACAGACAACAAAAATACACCAAACATCTGTAAGACATTTGTTCCTCTTCATTACGATTTATAAATGCTGTTGAGTATGGAAACCAAATTTCTATACCGTAGTTAGATTTTGAGAAGGTTAACTGGAGGCTTGCATGGATTGTTCACAGAAAGTGTTTTTTTTTTCGTGAGACACTCCACTTTTAGGATAGATAGTAAATTAGTATTTTTAATAGTGCCAGATTCGACAAGCAGTTACAATGAAAGTGGTTTTTAGAGTTTAAATGTCACTAAAGTTGAACTGCAATTCAAGAAAAGACTCGCAATGAACTGGAGTTGTTAGTACCGTTACAAACTCAACGTTTAAACATCAGAGCATTCTCACAGCAAATGCTGGAACTACGAGGAGTTTAGGAATGATACAACCAATGGCGTGACCTTTATTGCATTGTTGTCAAGTTTCAGTGCTTTGAATACACCGGTTTTATAAAGTACTTTTTTGATGTTGGTGAATTTATTTTTTTATTTTTATTTATTTATTACCAATGCTGTCAAACAGCTTGCGCCAATTACATGACAACATTTAAATATAATAATCTATTAAAATTACAATAAAGCATGCAATCCATGTCCATAGTTCATATCAAAGTCTTCTGTTAATTCTTCACTATATCATAAACAATAAATTAACAACTCTAATAAAACATGATATAACAAAAATAAAATTCTAATGATTAACAAACTTAACATAATAGTATACTATAAAACTAGTTAACAATTCAATACTAACAAACGTAATCAGTGATGACAATAAATAGCTTAAGCCGAAAAACATTAAAAAAATCCAAACAGATCGAGATCAGAAGAATAAATATTATAGAGCCTATACATATTATTTACAGGTGCATAATAGCCTAAGTTGGTTCTAGGAAAGTTGGAAACAAATAAATTACACATTCTTGATTTTAAACGAGGAACAGCGAAATTCAACTGTGATACAACATGCATATCATCAATAGCACCAGCCGCCAATTTATGGACATACAGCCTCTTAGAGAGACTTGTAAATTGGTATATATTTAACAACTCTGTTTACGCAACCAGATGAGTAAAGTGGCCAAATTTCTGGTAATACACGAACTTTAAGAATTTCTGGTGGATGTTTTCAATGAGGTCTGTCAAATAACCTATGTATGGAAACCATATAATAGACCCATATTCAAGTTTGGATCTCACTGGGAAAAAATAACAATTTGAGAGTTTTTGAGTTTTGAAAATTTTGACACGATCGCTTAATAAAACCCATAACAGAATATGCAGATTTCACGTGGATATTATGTGCCCATTAAAAGTTAGTTTTTGATCGAAAATAATACCTAGGTCTTTGGTTATTGTGTTCTTTTTAAGAGGTTAAAAATCGATCATGTAATCAAAGGTAATTAAAGAATCAACATTTTTCCTGGTCAATTTATATCATTTATATCATGATCATGGACCTTTCGTTTTGTTTGTATTGTCTTGAACAATTTTAACATTTTAACATGGTACCGAAACAATCTTAACATTGTATAGAACCCTTATAAGAAGTAAATTAGAGTATTGTTCGGTTATCTGGGGCTCAATGAATTTAATGGAGTCTGGTAATTTGGAGAAAATACAGAACAAATTTCTTAAATTCCTATTTTATAAAAAGTTTAATTATGTATGCCCTTATGATACCCCTTCTTCTAATTTAAGAGAGATGTTTGCAGTAGAATGTTTTCCACAAGGAGAGAACTAGCTTCAATTAGTTTTGTATGTAAGTTGTTTAATAATTCCATTGATAGTCCGTAATTACTAAGTATCATAGGTTTACATGTACCACATCATATTTTTATAGAGTTTAATTTATTTGCCTTGCCTAGATAAAGAACGGTTTCACATTATGATTTTCCGTTACATAAGACTCTAAGATTTCTTAATTTAAATCAATTTGCATTTGATATTTTTAATGATAAGTTGGAGAGTATTTTAACTAAATGTAGCAACCTTTTATTTTGAATTTACTTATGGAGAAGTATATGTATACTATGTGTAAATTTTGTATTTTACCTCAAATATAAAGAGTTCAATAATTTATATTGTGAATTGTAATAAAGTAAGTTTGATATTGTTTCTTTTTAGCTGCCAGCAGTTTAGCATGATTGTTTAATTTAAGAAGTTTAGGATTAAATTATGTTTAGTTAAGATGACTGTTTTGGGAATATGTTAATTATTATGTAAAAGAGTTTTACAATTATCATGTCCTGTAGCTGTCATGTAAATCTGAAATAAATAAATAAATTTTATTTCTTATTGTTTAATGATTATTCTTATCACAGTATTTATACATTGTTCTATTGCATTTTCTTTTTAACCAAATAAAAATCTTCAAGTGGCTTTCTGCCTCAACAAGTAATTACAGTGACGTATGTCAGATGCAGTATTCCGGGCAATACCGCGCGTTAGAACTACACTCAAATGCCACTAGCGCGCTCACGTCAAGTCGGGACATTCATTAAATAAAGTATAACCCAAAAACACCAGACCAAAGATGGGGACCAAGCAAGTAGGTGTTAGAGTTTGAAATATGCTCTCTTGGAATTAGTAAACATGAAAAATAGAGCGATAAATTTAAAGATGGCCGCAGGCTCATCACGCCTCTCAGGTATGAATAAATTTATGAATTATATGACGGAGCTGGAGGAGGTGATGTCATAGCTCCAGGTCATTACAGTTTAAATCTGTTAATTTAAGCCATTTATTACGTATTTAACTCAATGTAAATAATGTCTTGTAACAAATATAATGGTGTCAATGATATGTCTCGGCGTTTTCAAATTGTTTCTACCGACTGTTGGATTGTATGATGGAAAGTTCCAACTTACTCTTGCTTACTTACCAAAAATAAATAATTCCTTCGTGTAACAAGATGTTATATATATTTTCACACGAACAAAAAAAAGGCAGACCACATTATTGTTGATAAAGATTGAGAAGTAATGAACTTTTTCTTCGGGTGGCCAGAACAATTAATCATTAGACATTTGAGGAGATAACTAATTTTGTACAATAACTGTTATGATAGGAAAAAACCGATGTTAGCCTAAATTTTCTTGAACATTTGGGGACAGCACATGAAATTCTAAATTCATCAAGCAATTAAATAATATGGCAAAATGTTTTCATTTACAAACTCCTGAATAAATATGTGTAGTACATTACTTATGCCATTAAAAGTTATGTGACTTGAGCAAGATTAAATTTGTTTTCATTCTCGACTCATCTACCGAGATCTGTTAGCACTCGATCGTGGAAAATGTGAAATGGTACAGATCGCAGCAATTACCAGGAGCACCTTAAAATTTGTTTTTAAATTTTAAATTTTGTTAACAACTTATTAACAACGTTTTAACAACAGTGACCAAGACCATGTTACTGCGCCTCCCTCTCTGTTATAGCGTTCTTCTATTTTTCCAGGCTAATATGATTAATCTATAAGGAGTTAGAATTATGAAAGACCAGGATGTCGTATTGCAAACTGAATTTTTTAACAGGTAAAAACGGAATTTGTCCACGCAAGTTGAGTCACTATGGATTCTGGGAAAAGCTATTAACTCTTCAACTATCTCCGTTTTCAATGAGCGGTTGCTTAAGGTAGGCAGAGTTATCTCTATATGTGACTCATCTACCACGGGTGTACCTCAGGCAGTAGCCCAATCTATGAAAGAAAACTGTTGGAAAGAATCCGATATAAAATCATCAATGAATGATCAAACTAATACTTGATATTGTCCACTGTATGTAGCAAATATATGATTGATTTTCTATATGCAGAAACAATTCTGGATAGCTACTTGTTGAGTTACATAGGTCTGCTAACATTGAAACACACAATTTTCACACGTGCACCACACGAACACAACGAGTACACGGTCGACTACGGTCTGACTACATGAGTTGTATAACTAACTTTGAAACACACTACATCCACAACGTGAACCACACAACAATGGACCGACGGTTACACGGTCGACTGCGATCTGACTACATGAGTTGTACCGAAGGTCAACTAACCTTGAAACGCACTATATTCTCCACGTGAACCACACAACGATGGACCGACGCTTACACAGTCGGCTGCGGTCTGATTACATGAGTTGTACCGTAGGTCAACTAACCTTGAAATACAGTATATTCACCGCGTGAACTACACAAGAATGGACCGACGTTTACACGGTCGGTTGCGGTCTGACTACATGAATTCTACCGTAGGTCAACTAACCTTGAAACGCAGTATATTCTCCACGTGAACCATCCAACAATGGACCGACGTTTACACGGCCGACTGCGGTCTAACTACATGAGTTGTACCGTAGGTCAACTAACCTTGAAACGCACTATATTCTCCACGTGAACCATTCAACAATGGACCGACGTTTACACGTCCGACTGCGGTCTAACTACATGAGTTGTACCGTAGGTCAACTAACCTTGAAACGCACTATTCTCCACGTGAACCACACAACAATGGACCGATTTACACGGCCGACTGCTGTCTAACTACGTGAGTTGTACCGTAGGTCAATTAACCTTAAAACGCACTATTCCCCACGTGAACCACACAACAATGGACCGACGTTTACACGGCCGACTGCGGTCTAACTACATGAGTTGTACCGAAGGTCAACTAACCTTGAAACGCACTATATTCTCCACGTGAACCATCCAACAATGGACCGCCGTTTACACGGCCGACTGCGGTCTAACTACATGAGTTGTACCGAAGGTCAACTAACCTTGAAACGCACTATATACACCACGTGAACCACACAACAATGGACCTACGTTTACACGTCCGACTGCGGTCTAACTACATGAGTTGTACCGTAGATCAACTAACCTTGAAACGCACTATATTCACCACGTGAACCACACAACAATGGACCTACGTTTACACGTCCGACTGCGGTCTAACTACATGAGTTGTACCGTAGATCAACTTACCTTGAAACGCACTATATTTACCACGTGAACCACACAACAATGGACCTACGTTTACACGTCCGACTGCGGTCTAACTACATGAGTTGTACCGAAGGTCAACTGACCTTGAAACGCACTATATTTACCACGTGAACCACACAACAATGGACCTACGTTTACACGTCCGACTGCGGTCTAACTACATGAGTTGTACCGTAGATCAACTTACCTTGAAACGCACTATATTTACCACGTGAACCACACAACAATGGACCTACGTTTACACGTCCGACTGCGGTCTAACTACGTGAGTTGTACCGTAGGTCAATTAACCTTAAAACGCACTATTCTCCACGTGAACCATCCAACAATGGACCGACGTTTACACGTCCGACTACGGTCTAACTACATGAGTTGTACCGTAGGTCAACTGACCTTGAAACGCACTATATTCTCCACGTGAACCATCCAACAATGGACCGACGTTTACACGTCCGACTACGGTCTAACTACATGAGTTGTACCGTAGGTCAACTTACCTTGAAACGCACTATATTCTCCACGTGAACCATCCAACAATGGACCGACGTTTACACGTCCGACTACGGTCTAACTACATGAGTTGTACCGTAGGTCAATTAACCTTAAAACGCACTATTCTCCACGTGAACCATCCAACAATGGACCGACGTTTACACGTCCGACTACGGTCTAACTACATGAGTTGTACCGTAGGTCAACTTACCTTGAAACGCACTATATTCACCACGTGAACCACACAACAATGGACCTACGTTTACACGGTCGACTGCGGTCTGACTACACAATAGTGTGGGAAAGGATGAGCACGAGGGGGAATATAACATGCCCCTTTCAACCTCCAAATTACTGTGCTAGTCCACTGCATTGTCGGCATGTGCGTGGATCTAAATATGAATGACTGTTATAAGTGTCTTACGTACCAGATTGTTAAACAATAATCATCCTTTTTAAGTTTTTATCTAACTATAATTTTCTTTTATACTGACCTCAAAGTTCGTTGACAATCACAAATAACCAAACCCTTAAATTATACAAAATGTTTTCACTGGGTTGGTTTCTCTTATTGTTCTCTTAGTTTTCTAGATCTGCATGAGATGGCCTTATGGATAATTGATAATATCCACCCGATTTCATTGGGCATAATCAAAACTACCAAGTTCTTTCCTCTCTCCATGCAAAATATGTAGTAAGCTCTCTTAGAATACACGAACTCGACTAAGGCGTAGATGTTGACAAAAGTTGCTACCATGGTGAAAGCCTGTACCACTGACTGCAACCGGACGGATGTCCTTCAAATAACACATCATTAGTAATTATAATTAATTGATAAAGCCTGTCCGTATGTGATTGACGATAAACAAATTATTTACAATACAACGAAAACTTCTGACGAACGAACTCTGATCACTCTAACATGGTTTCCCAAAAAACAAATCAAACACTCGTAAATGATCTTAATTTTCTCCTACAAATGAAAAAAAACATAATAAATTGATTTATTTTAATCATAACAAAAACGCAGATTATTAGGAGGACTAATGAATTAAAATCTACTACCTCTGAACTAGTTTAAACATCAAAGCATATAACATAAAACTTTAATACTTAGTCAATTAAATGAGACACAACGACAGTCAATAATATTACAATAAAAACCAAAACAAAAACTTAACACATAATTCAATAACTTATCTATAAAATAAAGTCAAAACTAAATTTACTAATGATTAGTAAACGGCAAAACAGACATCACAAAAAAAACTACCATATTAAAATAAACACAAAAAAACTTTTGAGATAATTCAATTACTTATCTAGGTAATAAAACAGACAAAAAGAAAAAGATACTAAAACTGTAAATCAATAAGTTATCTAAACATTAACTAAAATACAGACATCACAGTACAATTTAGTAGGTCATTATGAAACGTACAACATAAATTAAATAAATGGTTCCAAAAAATTGGCACAAGCTTCCCCCATATTAAACACTAAAAAGTCAAAACTTTGAAAATTACCAGTTGATTCCCAAATAAGTTTTTTTGCCAAATCTCACAAACTAGTCAAGTTAAAGACATGCGGTTTTCACTAAAATATTTTGAATTGTGATTCGCCATATTTCCGGAAAAAGTAATCAAAATCGTTGAGGCCGTTTTTGAAACTACTCAATTTTTGTGTGTTTTTTGCCCATACAAATTTAAAAAAAAACTAAAATTTCAAAAAGTAAAAAACACATTCTAAAGATATTTTGGCTAAATACATCTTTATACCGAATTTCATACAAATTTATCCATCCATTTGGTCTCCAGCGAAGTGCACATACACACAGACAGATGCACATACGGACAGACATCAAAAATTTTTTGAAAAAAAAAAACACTTTTTTGGGTTCAGAGGACCCTAAAATGGATTTTTAGACCAACTTGCAAAAAAATTTTTTTGGACGATCACAATACTTTCTCTATGCTATCGCATATCATAGGAGAAAGTAAAATCACGAGAAACTTTATCTTTTTAGTATTTTAACGTATCTAAACATGAAGACATCATCATGACTATTTAGTCGGTAGAATTTAAAAATGAAGACGGACGCAGTTACACTCTACTAAGTTACTAGAGTATCTAAAATGTCAGTTCTTTTCAATGTGTCAACTTTTAACATCACAAAGATATAAGAAATAGTTAATTTTCTTCCATTTCATTCCTCCAGGTTGAGCGAGGTGGGCGTGGGTGGAAGGATTGAGGTTACATCGTCTGTCGGAGAACCGTTCGGGAGCGTGGCTGAATACAATTACAGTTATAGGGTGGCATCACGAGTACACGACTACACCACGCGGACCGCTAAGTCATCTGAGCTCAGAGAATCCCTACCTATCTTACGTGTAGATTGGTAAAGAATAAGTGAATACGTGAAGAAGGTTCAAGACAGAAATCAGAGGTAAGCACAAGTAAAAAATTCCAGAAGGATTATTTGATGGCCGAGACATTGTAAGTCGGTCAACGCCTTAAACTTACATATAAGTCAAGCTTATAATAGCCTTGCAGTCTGGATAGAAGGTGTGAATGAAGCAGACTGATGTGTTCAAGGAGGAGTATCAGGTGGCCAGGACGTCGTAAGTCGGTCAACACCTCCAACTTGCATCTACGTCAAGCTCAACCTCACACTTACGACCCACTACTATGTTGTGGAGCTATGTGTAAGACTGTATCCTTGCAGTCTGGATAGAAGGTGTGAATGAAGCAGACTGATGTGTTCAAGGAGGAGTATCAGGTGGCCAGGACGTCGTAAGTCGGTCAACACCTCCAACTTGCATCTACGTCAAGCTCAACCTCACACTTACGACCCACTACTATGTTGTCGAGCTATGTGTAAGACTAGCCTTGCAGTCTGGATAGGAGGTATACTGGAAGCCAGACTGATGTGTTCAAGGTGGAGTATCAGATGGCCAGGACGTCGTAAGTCGGTCAACACCTCCAACTTGCATCTACGTCAAGCTCAACCTCACACTTACGACCCACTACTATGTTGTGGAGCTATGTGTAAGACTGTAGCCTTGCAGTCTGGATAGAAGGTGTGAATGAAGCAGACTGATGTGTTCAAGGAGGAGTATCAGGTGGCCAGGACGTCGTAAGTCGGTCAACACCTCCAACTTGCATCTACGTCAAGCTCAACCTCACACTTACGACCCACTACTATGTTGTGGAGCTATGTGTAAGACTGTAGCCTTGCAGTCTGGATAGAAGGTGTGAATGAAGCCAGACTGATGTGTTCAAGGAGGAGTATCAGGTGGCCAGGACGTCGTAAGTCGGTCAACACCTCCAACTTGCATCTACGTCAAGCTCAACCTCACACTTACGACCCACTACTATGTTGTCGAGCTATGTGTAAGACTAGCCTTGCAGTCTGGATAGGAGGTATACAGGAAGCCAGACTGATGTGTTCAAGGTGGAGTATCAGATGGCCAGGACGTCGTAAGTCGGTCAACACCTCCAACTTGCATCTACGTCAAGCTCAACCTCACACTTACGACCCACTACTATGTTGTCGAGCTATGTGTAAGACTAGCCTTGCAGTCTGGATAGGAGGTGTGAATGAAGCCAGACTGATGTGTTCAAGGATGAGTATCAGGATGGCCAGGACGTCGTAAGTCGGTCAACACCTCCAACTTGCATCTACGTCAAGCTCAACCTCACACTTACGACCTACTACTATGTTGTGGAGCTATGTGTAAGACTGTAGCCTTGCAGTCTGGATAGAAGGTGTGAATGAAGCCAGACTGATGTGGTCAAGTAGGAGTATCAGATGGCCAGGACGTCGTAAGTCGGTCAACACCTCCAACTTGCATCTACGTCAAGCTCATACCTCACTTACGACCCCATCCTATATTGTGGAGCTATGGGTAACATCGTAAATTGCTCAGCAGTTCATGTATTTAGTGCCAACATGTATATTTAGCATCACATTTTGGCTAGCATTTCAATTACACAAGTGTTCAACGCCTGATATTAGAATTACACGGTTACTTTCCCTAAATAATGTTTTTATCGACTAAAATTACCTGCAGCTACAAAAATAACGAAAAATAAAAGTATAAAGTTTATTACTAACTACAAGTTATTACACTAGTTTAGTAGTTTTCACTAGTAGGCTAAACACCGAAGGAAATTGCGAGTTAACTTTTTGCCACGTAGAAATATTGTAAATAAGAACTGTTAGTACTCGTAAGTACTTTAACTTTCACACAGAGCAATATGCACTTAAATCTGAAATCCAGTAAAACCACTAATGTGCAGCCAAGGCACACCTGCTACGTCACCTTCGTCTATTTCGCTTGGCACTGTGTAAGGAACTAGGGTTAGGTTTAAAATTACTGAAATTGCCTCTTTCCAACTGTAAAACATAATTTCAGCAGTAAATAAATAAAGACAAATTCAATTTTGTATTTATAAAAAATAAGAAGAAACTAACCCAGCAATTGATGAAAACAGAACCTGGCAAAAAATTAGTAAACCATCATTTTATCGGATTTTCGTGAGATTTGATAATTGAAAATGTTTTCCTTATTAAATTTTTTGAAAATTCACTTCGTGTTACTTCGTATTCCTATTACCATTGATTTTTAAGCACACAGATAACAAATGTTTCTTAAATTATCAGCTGTTTTAGTGGTTCATTGTTGAGCATTAGTGCAGTCTCATGTAATGTAATACAGTTTAAACCAGCTGTTAGCAGACCTCACTAATTAACCAAATTACTGGCGCAAATATTCCAATTACATGGAATATTTATTTGTAAGTAACAGTATAATCAGGCCTACTACTGAGTTGATAATATTTAGCTCTTATATTGTATCCCTTGCCCGTAATTTTACCCATAACATTCTCTTACCTATAACAGAGAAATGGTTTTATAGTCTCCATTTCCGAGCTCATTAAAATTTCATTGCCATACCTTGGCAACAGGATGTGTTAAAATATCGTCACTACATTCGCAATCTCCTATCAGGACTAAATACTGTATGAACACTACTTTTACGTTATTTCGAAGCGAGATTGTATTTATAACTTTTGTATTAAATTACAAAAAAAACCGTTGAACATTACGATGTTGTTTGACCATAAAAAAAAATGACTGCATTCACTCTCAGATTCATAATAGTACTATAATCAGATAATTATTTTCCAAAAGAAGTATGTACATAATTTGTTTAATATGAATGATATTTATGTACAAAATGTAAATGTTCCATCGAGGCTACTAATTATAAGATCAATACTGTGCCATTTTCAAACAATAATGACCTTAAGTGCGGAAAATAATGTAATAATAACTATAGATAGGCCGCGTTGAAAGTGACCTACTGATTGCATCTTTGTGAGAGAGATGCACTGAGTGGTGGAAGTCAGAGAGAGAACTTCTCTTCCCCACTGTCATTCTATTTCAAAACTGTCATGGCAACTATAGTCTATTTCACGTTGAGAATGCAGTACGGTTCTTATGGACAAACACAGCGCTACTAGCTGGTGCAAAAATTGGAGCACTGTCTGTCTGCCCACTGTCATATAGCATACTCACGGTTTTGCTCGGATATTATATTACAGTATTTTTGTTTAAAAAAAACAAATTTCTAAAATGTCTCATAAAATTTAATCAGGTATGAAAAGTGTAGAAATAGTTAAATCGTTAGATGTTATTTAAAATCGTTAGTTAAATATTTATTTAAAGAACAACCAAATTATTAACTATTAGAGTCTGTAGAAATGTTCGTATATGTTTATTAATTTACAAGAAAAATTTTACTGATAAAAAAGAAATATACTAAAATACAAAATAAATTCTCAAGTATAATTCTATAGATTAATGTCTACTTGAAGGAATCAAGTTTTAATTAGCTATATAAATAATTTACTGTCTTACTTGCACAATCCATTTCATATTGAAATATGAATTTTAATTAGCCTATTCCAAGACAAAAAATGAACGTTAATTTATTTGTACAACCCATGTTTTGTACCTAAATTAAGGAGTGTTGAAATTATTAATTGATTTAATACAATTAAGTATGTATATAATAATTTATGTTATGTTATGTATTTTATAACAATATTCAAGAAATGTATGAATTGTGTTACAATAAATAATTAATTATTTTTAGTAAAAATAAGCGTTCAAAGAAATAAAAACCAGCTCAGTGTGTGTCCTATATTATCTCTAACCCATCAATACCTCAACTGAGGACAAGGCGGGCGAGTGAGTTGTTTCGGCCTTTCGCTCCTTTCATCTTATCTGTTGATGTATAGGAATAAACAAACATCCCCCAAGAAGAAAGTACAAGCGTATATTTAGTGTTGGGAGGAGGTTTGTGGTTATTGCTTGTGTTTTTCTAAATGTCTTAAAAATGTGATCGAGTGAATTCAATAATTATAATTTTAGTGTTTCAGTGTGAACTTTAAAATGGAAAAGAAAGCCAAAGGAAAAATAATTAAAAGTGGTGAGAGGAAAACAATGTTAAATGTACATAAGTATTTCGAAAAGTGACTAGCCCGGATAAAAATGTCACTTTAGATGTAAAAAAAACCAGTGAGGCTACGTTAATTGGTGAAAGAACTAGGATTGAAGAATTATAAATTAAGAAAGGAAGAAGATTGTGGACAGATTGTCACGCCAACAAAAATACCTCAAAAAATAAAATATAAAACACAAAATTACAGTTAAATTTGTATCTTAATTTTCACTATGTTTTTATCAAAATTTAAAAAACTGCCTCCGGAGGATTATATTTGATTATAACTTTTGATATATGATTCGTTATTATTCGTTTTTCGTTATTGGTTTCAATACCACTGTGCGTGTATGGGTGGGTGGGAGGGTCAATACCACTGTACGTGTATGGGTGGGTGGGTGGGTGAATACCACTGTACGTGTATGGGTGGGTGGGTGGGACAATACCACTGTACGTGTATGGGTGGGTTACCAAACCATATCATACAGTTTGGCCGTATAATACAGTTTGGCCGTATCATTGTCCCGTATCATACAGTCCCGTATCAGAATTCTTAGCCAGTATGACCATGAACTTTGGTTTTTGGGTCAGCCCATAAACAAACAGTAGTTATTTCTCAAATATGATGGTATATTAGTAATTAATTAAAAGAAAAATGCCTTATTTTTATATCCCACTTGGGTGTATTTGCTTAACATTACTCAATGTTGGGCTCTGGAGCATATTTCGTTATTTGGGGGTTGGGTGGGAGGCAGAGCCCTTAAACGTTGTCTCTTTGAAAACATAGTGATATAATGTGATTTGGGAGATATATATTTATTGGCATACAATACGCGCTCTTAATCTTAATCTTAATGTTAATTTATTATAATTTATGTTGATAACACTTAACTGATTTCAAATTCCTTGTATGCTTAAATGAACAAACTAAACAAAAAAATAGTATTTATAAATATATTCAAAGAGAGTTAATAAACAGCAATAAGTTAAGATAAAAAACTTACTAAACTTTTGGAACGGGTGGGTAACTAAAAAGTAAATGTGACAATTATACAGTATAGTATAAAACACCTACTGTATTGTAAATTATTTGATGGCCTGTTAAAATAACAGAAAATAATAACTGGCTTTATGAATGTAATTAATTTTAATTGACTAATATTATAAATTTAACATTAAGCAATATATTTTTAGCATAATAGGTTTGATATAAATAAATAATATTTCTCCTGGGTTTCATATTTTAGCACCGATGGAATCGAGGATGGTTCTGAGTGAGGCCAACTCACCAACACGATGACAACTGCGCGCGCCGCACAGTCATGTTTCTTTGTCACTAAACTGTTGGTGAAAAAGTTACATATAAAAATTAAAGTACCAGTTGTTATCTACAACTTTCCCGCTGACGAAACTTACTTGCCCAAAAAATAAAAAACTTGCTCACTTGTCTTTTCTCAAATATATTAACTCATTTTTACTTTTATTATACTGTTACAAATTAGTTTTAAAACATAATCAATTCATACTTACACAGTAAGCATCCACTACTTCTGTAGAAAGTTTACACAAAATGTTCAATCAATATTTATTCACTTAAAATGCAGTGTAATTTGAATTGTGGCCTCTCAAACTTATCTCCAAGGGATATACGTTTTTAGAGCATATGGTAATTTTTTTTAAATATTAACTAATTTTTTTATTTTATACCTTTAATAACAGGCAATAAATATTTACCCATCAAGTTCCATGCAAAATTTTGATTTTATGATTACTTTTATCAGCGAGCCAACGTTTTTATACAGTGCTGTACCTCAAAAACTCCCATTTGATTAGCATTGCTGATGGACTTACCGTACTGCATTCTCAATATGAAATAGAGTTATAGGAATACGGTTAGCCGCGGGGTGACAGCGCAGAACCAAGCCCCACCCACTACGTTATTAGCACCAGTAACCATTGGTTGGTTTGATTAATACTAACGAATCAAGCTTAGAAAGATGAAATTAAATCATTATTTAGTATTTGATATGGTACTAGGTTGTTCAATAATCATTTCATTAGTCAAAAATATTTACTGTAAGTACATTCCCAGTGGTTCTAGAACTCTCTAGCTTAATTAAGCTAATTGAGAGCTGTATTTATCGAATCATACATTTCTGTACACACTGTAACTAATTTATATAAAACAAAAGTAGCTATAAATTAAATATGAATGGCTTAAAGAGTGCTTCAAGATAATTGCTATTCTGTAAATTAAATTTATCAATTTTAAACAATTACATGTTTAACTGAGAGCAATGCTTTGTTGACTTATATAAAAAATAAGAGATGATGATTCCACTGTACGTGTATGGGTGGGCGGGTGGATCAATTCCACTGTACGTGTATAGGTGGGCGGGTGGGTCAATACCACTGTACGTGTATGGGTGGGCGAGTGGGTCAATACCACCGTACGTGTATGGATGGGCGGGTGGGTCAATTCCACTGTACGTGTATAGGTGGGCGGGTGGGTTCTCCAATTAATATGATCAAATAGGCCTGGAGTGTGGCTTACTAGCAGTGGCTGGTTGGTAGCTCTCAAGATATATAAAATAATTCATGTAAGATCTATATTTTCAGCCACCAACTTACATGTTGAAACATTCCTTTCCTATACAATATTACTCCAAATCAATAATATATAATAAATAATAAAACGCAATAAATTACAAAATGTAACAAATAACAACAAGAATAAATACAACAGATAAATAAATAAAATAACAAAATAAACTATGTAAACTCAACAATATATTATATTTATTTTAAAAGAATGTACCTATATAAAATTTAAAGGTGCAAATAACATAAGAAGACAGTTAATAACATTAAAAAAACGTTCAAATAACAATTTGGCCTAATAAGAACAATAACATGAACAATAATGAATAGTAATGTAATAAATAACCATGAACAAATGTGTATAGTTCATTAGTTTTTCTTTTTTACAACTAAACACTGTTGCGGGTGTTAAACACTTGAAGGCGGAAGTTAGTCACGCCGGAGAGGTAGAACGATCCCCTCCGCTGCTGAAAGCTCTGTACGCGGTAAATGTAACACGCAGGTCACTATTTGTCCGGCCAATTACAAATAGCGTAATACTGGGAGACCTGTGGTCTATATGTGGCGAACATGACTGTACACTTGTAGCAATGCCAGGGTCTAATGAGTAATGCTTGTTTATTTACTGCCGATGTAACACTAGACTCAAGCAACAATAACCTCATGTGCATAGTTTGATCGTTATTTTTTTAATCCTCATGTATTTCACCAACGCATTTTTTGTATTTTTATAAATGTTTGACAATGGCTCGAGTTATAAAACAGGCTTTCGTGAAACTATTTCTTTATGGAAAAAATTACTCTATTACTATTCTGATATGGGGTCTGTAATAACAGTCGAAGCAAAGAATAGGTAAAAAATTTAAATATGTGTAAATACAGGCAAAACGATTTTATGTTTATTAATAATAGCTGTGATATAAAGTTAGTACATTAAAAAGTAATAACCTGCTCTAATGTAGCTTTTTTATAATTTATTTTTATTGCATTATTATTTTCTTATTACATTTTTTTAACTGAGCATACAAAGTCACTATATACAGGGTGTCCCGTAAGTAACCAGCCAAACTTCTGGAGGTCATTCCTTGGGTTAAAACAAACAAAAAATTTCATGTGTACAAATCGTCTATCTCACTCCATTATCCGGCTATCTGTCTGTATATGTTTTTTACTAAAAACTTAATATCTCTGAAGTTATTTAAGATAAAACCATGAAAATTGGTATGAATGTTGATCTTTATAGTGTTCAAGTACTATTTAAATTTCATTTTTTTTTTTAAATAATCCTTTTCAAAATGGCGGCCATTTTAAATGTTTAAAGCCAAATCTTAATAACCTTAAATTTTACTTAAAACCTGTAAGTTACAAAAACATTTAAGAATTTATTTCTACAAATAATTGCATAAAAATTTTTAAGATTGAACAACTATTAACTGAGAAATTATAGGAATTTTTATCAAAATACACTTGATATCAATAAAATTGGAAACTTTAGTAAAGTGACATTTATTTACTAAAAATTAGATTAGTGCTAAATAGATTTTTACTGCTGATTTGGAAATTGAAAATAAATACAGTCAATGATTATAAGCTGACTGTAATATTGACAGTTCGTTGTTTGAAAACACCTATTTTTATTTGTTACTGATTGGAGTTCATTACTAAAAAAACAGTGATGTTAAGGGGTTATTGAGATAGTTTTTGTGGTTTCACTTGTATTAATATATTATCTTATTTAGTTTCTTCATGAGCCAAAATGCCTATTTATTCAAATCAAGAATTAGCAGACGTTCATTTTATTTATGGATTGGCTAATGGAAATTCACGCGAGGCAGTACGACTCTATGAAGAAAGATTTCCTCATCGAAGAACTCCTCACCGAGAAACGTTCGTAACTGTTCATAGGTCCCTGAGGGAGCGTGGAATTTTTGCTGAAGTTGAAAAGTGGGGTTGTCCAGTTTCATCGACAACTTTTAAAGCTCAAGAAAGAATATTAAATGCCATTGAAGAAAACCCTAGTACGAGTGTCAGAAGGTTGTCTGCGTGGCGTATTTAGAAAGATCAATAATTGTATCCATATCATATTCAACGAGTCCAAAGTCTTTCTGAAAGAGACTTTCAGCCTAGAATTAATCTGTGTTAATGGCTTTTGGGAAAAATTGCTTTTATTCCACTATTTCTGACAAGTATTTTGTTTACCGATGAGCAGGTTTTTGAAGAGAAGGTATTTTCAATTATCAAACAACCACTTTTGGGCTGATTTCACCCCTCATGCTACATCACAATGCAGACACCAACTATGTTTTTCTCTTAATGTGTGGATAGAGATTATTGGAGATAAATTGTTAGGACCTGTATTTGTTGCCAAATAGACTAAACGGAGCATCATATTTAGACTTTTTACAAAATTTGTTACATGAACTATTAGAAGACATGCCTTTACATGAAAGAAGTTCAATGTGGTTTATGCAGAATGGTGCTCCTGCACATTTTAGTGTCGATGTTAGACTACACTTAAGACGGGTTTTTAGAAACAAATGGATATCCTGTGGTGGTCCTGTAGGTGGCCTGCCAGGTCTCCTGATTTAAACCCCCTGGACTTTTTTTTGTATGGGGTACCTTAAATCTTTGGTATACCAAACACCTGTTGGAAGTATTGAAATGTTAAGGGAAAGAATAGTGGATGGCTGTAATACGAATAGACAGAAACCGGGTGTATTTGAACGAATGAGAAGTTCTATGAGAAATCGACTAGAACGATGCATAGACATGGATGGTGGGCACTTTGAGCACGTGTTTTAGGATAACTAGTATTTTTTTCTTTTGTTGTTCTTTACTGTTATTTTTGTGTTGTAATAAACGTCACTTCTAACCTATTCCTACTGTATTTAGTTTTTAGTAAATAAATGTCACTTTACTAAAGTTTCTAAATATTAATATCAAGCGTATTTTTATTTGATAAAAAGTGTAATTTCTCAGTTAATAGTTATTCAATCTAAAAACTTTTTATACAATTATTTGTAGAAATAAATTCTAAAACTTTGTTGTAACTTACAGGTTTTTAGTAAAATTTACGGTTATTAAGATGTTTGGCTTTAAACATTTAAAATGGCCGCTATTTTGAAAAGGATATTGTAAAAAAATGAAATTTAAATAGTACATGAACACTATAAAGATCAACATTAATACCAATTTTCATGGTTTTATCTTAAATAACTTTAGAGATATTAAGTTTTTAGTAAAAAACATATACAGACAGATAGCCGGATAATGGAGTGAGATAATCGAATTGTACACATGAAATTTTTTAAGGAATGGCCTCCAGAAGTTTGGCTGGTTACTTACGGGACACCCTGTATAATGAATTACAAATATATTTCTATACAATAACGAAAAAATACAGAAAAAAATTATTTACAAACAATAAGAACTGTACAAAATTGTAATTATATATATTATGTAACTGACCCTAATTAGATTAATTAATATAAGTAATTAACAAAAATTATTCTGTAAAGCAGTTCATGTAAAAATGAGAAACACTTGCTAATAAAGACAATTTTATTTATTATTTTATTGAAATAGGCCTACTTTGTGTAGTGTGATGTTCACTTATTTTGTATTTTTCCTGTTATGTACTCGTAATAGAGCAATTAAAAACAATAAAAACTCAATTTATTAATATAAAATAAGATATGGGAATCAGCAAACTTATTTCAGAATGTAAGTTGCATAACATAAACACAATATATATGTAATAGACACATCACAAAGGACACACTGGCTCCTTCTTCAGGATGTAGATACTTTTTGTAACAGTGTGTCCTTGTTGCATCCTTTATGTTTTATCTGCCATGAAATAAATGTCAGCCACAAATACGACGAGACCCTTGTTCTATGTAGATACAGAACTGTTTAGAAACTATGTAGAAACTGTTTAGTGAACCGGATTGGTGAGGTATATATATGGCATTTAAAAGAAAATCTTTCACTCGAATAAAAATCTATAGATATACTACAAACCAAATACCACTGACTGATCACAGTTTCTCATAAACTATTAGGATTTGGACCATGACACTTGGCACAAATAAACTCTTATAGGGTTGTAAGATAATAAACTTCTTTATAGGCTTATAAACTCGTGATGCGTACTAAGAATTTAAAATTATTTTCTCTAAACAAACTAAAATAAAGTAGATAATAAATATCCCGAAAACGGTCAATCAAACTATGTTACCATTCGCCATACGACCGTGAGATTTTAGATGATGCAAATTGACGTAAGAGGCATTTTTGAACAATATAAACGAAAATTGTTTAGAAGAAAAAAATACAAAGCGAGGAGACAGTAACATAGGTAATGGTGAGGTTAGAACACGAAACATGCAGGGGTGTCCCCTAGTATGATCACAATATAACGTAGAGTTACAAAGTTTCAGTAGTTACTGAAAGAATCGCTATCAAGAACTTGTTGACCTTTAGGAGAAAACGTAAGTTTGTGCTTTCCAGTGTTAGTGTTTCGTTTTTAAAAAAAATTGGTAGAATAACCCCATTCATGAAATCCTGGAGGAATAAAACTTGAAGTGGTTTACTAAAAGGACATAATAGGCTAACAAAATAACAATCTGTAGACAAAAAATATGAAACAGTCGTTTCGCTATATCTACGAATTAAACAGTTTAGCACGTTTTTATCAACAAAGTTGAGTAAGTTATGAGCGTCGATTACGAAAGTGACAATCTCTATTACGAAACATATCTCAACACAATATGGTGTGTTGAGTCGTTCTCTTGTAATAGGTTTAAATAGCAACAGAGTATACTCAAGCAACTAAAAACACCGAATTAGGTACAATCGTTCATTAAACATGCACAGTAATATAATCAAAGATACAATTTAACCCTCCAGACGTTCTACATCAAATCACTCAGATATTTTTCCACAGTGAAATGTAAACGCACGTTTTTACGATTGAATGAAACAGTTTTCCTCAAAGTCTGATGTAAGTGTAAACAAAATTACCTGACAACTTTGTTACCATTAAAAACATTACATTATTTACTCAACTCCAAGTACATATACAAGATGTCTCTGAAGTCTCTGATAAGCTCTCTTGGTTGTTGTTACTGGTACACTTAGAATCACAAATAATATATTTAAAGTGTCCAAAACACCTTGGTTATCCTTCCAAGGCACCACTTTTTTCACTTTAAAATGTATATCTAAAAACCATAAAAAGTAATTGTGCTGGCCCTTTATAACATAAATATACATTTAGAGAAAGATTTTTTGTTTTCCTGTATCAAAGTTTTCAAAATGGCGGGCATTTAAAATTATAATCTTAAATAACTCCTAAACCAATAATTATATTAAAAATTACACAGAATATGTTTTTTATAAAACGTAATTACAAACCCAATGATATAACGATTTTCAAAATCGGATTAAAATTAACAAATAAATGATAATATACAATAATATGTACAATGCAATACACGCGTGTAACAGCGGATAATAATAGTGAAAATTGTGATATTCTAAAATCAGATGTTTACGTAAACTTTATTGTTGCACTTGTCGTTTACTTTATTATCAGCTGATATATGTGTCTCCCATTGTACTGGGATATTCCATTTTACATACTGTCACATAAAATGATCATTTCTTCGTGAATTTTCATACGATTTTGAAAATCTTTATATTATTGGATTTGTAATGATATTTTCTTTAAAAAAAACACTATACTGTGTAATATTTAATATAATTATTGGTTTTGGAGTAATGTAAGATTACAATTTTAAATGGTCCCCTTTTGGAAATTTTGATGTAGGAAAACCAATAATCGTTATCCAAATGTATGTTTATGTTATAAAGGCCCATGCAAACTTACACGTTTTGGTTTTTGAGACAAATTTTAGTGAAAAAAAAACAAACAAAATGGCGGCTTGAAGGTGTTTAGGACACTTTAAATATGATATTTCTGATTCTAAATGACAACCAAAAGACATTATCAGACAGTTCAGAGACACCCTGTATATAAGTAAAATATTATTCTTCAGAAGTCCACAAAGCTTGTGTGCATTTTAAGGCAAATAATATGAACACTTGAGTGTAGGATGAGTGTATTCATTCGACCTATGTAGTCTTGTAACTAACTGAGTTCGACCGCTCAGAAAGGACCATTTATTAATAGCCTAGGGCAACTAAGAAGCCTACAGCTTTATTTGGAATCTGAACCACAAAGTATTGGTCTGATTTTCAGCTAACTGACAAGCCTGATACTCGGTTGTCTCCCCTATACAACATTCGAATCCAGGACTACGTAATTCCTGGTAACTCGACAAGTAACTGTCCCATGTAACTGGATTACAGCACTACTAAGTGTCAACTATGTATACATAATTAAATAGTATATGTTTAAATCTTTAATATTAAAATAAGAATATCTTAACATTCTACATGACAGTTTTATTTTTTATTTTTGTTATTTTGATAAAAATATACTCAAAACACCTTTCTTAAGTAACATCATTACCAATTGTTTTGTATTACTTTCTACACTGATGGATATGATTTATTAGTATGGAAGTGGCGAATCTAAAGGAAATAAATCGTCTTTACATTTACTGATTCCAAAACTTAATTACACTTCCTTGTAAAGGGATGACAAATAACTTCAAGTGTTGACAGTTACAGCTGATTGTTTCCCTTGACGTTCCTTTCCCATTAATATTTACCAAACAGCTGTTTGTTCATAGTCTTAACTCGGTTTGCTTCCGGCACTCGTTAAGTACTATATAAACTGTTCCACATCTGACAGGAGACGTGGAGCAACACGTCGCTTCTAAAGAAATGTAGGGGCCTATTTTACCAGACCAAGTGCTTAGTTCATGAATGTAACTTTGTAAATCAGCAAGTTTGGATAAAATTAATTATAATAACCGAAAAAGTTAGTGTATTTCATGTGTTTTATCAATTTTTAGACAAACAATGGAAACTCTGTTGTCAATTTAACACGTAGTTAGCTAAGGTCATAATTAATGGGTTAGCTTTCATGGGTTTCGTCCGTATTTACATTGTTACGGTCCGACCACGTGACCCTAAATAATAAGGCGATCTCTCTCTGTCACTGCTGGCTGTTACTTTTATTTATACACACCAACTAAATCACACAACACAAGATGATTACAAATAAAAATTACTAAGAACTATTTTAGCACTTGACATTAAACAACTCTTATTTATAGTTATTTATGGCACTTAACACTCGCTAGTTTATGTTCATTCAATATCTGCCACTGTTCCTGAATTGTCACTGTTTAGCACTTATCACTTTACTGTCACAAGTAAGCACTCCAATTCAGAGTATAGACTGACACTGACAAGTCGTCCTAAATGTGTCTTTTTGAAAGGCGCCGCTGCAATCCAGAAGGTTCTGAAAATAAGAACTGGATGGGTATCAGCCTTCATGCTTTAACCTTCCAGTTTCACCTAGAGGCAATTTACTACCATTCCAGGAAAATCTCACACAATCAAGAGCTTCTGGATTGGCCGCGCACCCGAAAGTGCCTGCTGCGACCCACTCCATAATGAGAGAGGTGCGGAGTTCTCCCAATTACCACGGACCACAACAAAACGATTTAATAATCTCCAAATTCAACAGAACATGCTCGAACGGCGGAAAATCAAAATACTTCCTCGTATTATTGACTAAAAACCAATTTATTAGCTGTCATGAACAGACAGTGGTTTGAAGCCAAGAACGAGTAAAGTAAATCTACTCAATGTGAATATTGACACAGAAGCAGGAAGGATATTATAAATTAAGCGCTTTTAAAACTGTTGTGACCAAAATAATTTCCAAAAGGAAAACATTCACAGTCAAATGAAACAAATCCTCCACTTAAAATAAAATATACTGAAGATGTGTGCTATGCATAATAAGTAACGTTTCTAGTTTCTATAAAGTAGAATTTTTACTGAAATTTCAAAAAAGTGTTTAATATTGAAGTTGTTATTATTATTATTTTGTAACTCCTCCGATTTGCAAAAATAATAACAATTTAGAGTGGTTAAACAGTATTATTTTTATATCAATAGGACAGTTAAAACAGAGTGATTGGTATAGATGAGATAGTTCGTTCTAGACAAACTTAACCACCAAACTGTTTTTCAACAAAAAAAATTTAAAGGCACTCGAAGAAATAAAGTCCGACAAGAATGGTTGTAGAGAAGAAGGGAAACTTACAACTGTGGCAGTAAATAGAGCAGGCGTCGCGAATTAGCTCAAGTGGCGGAACCGTATGTGACACACGCACATGTCATGTGTGTCGGAAATCACGAATGCGTGAGGCGAGAACTACCTAGCAGTAGTATCAGAGGAAGTTAGTTGGTCGAGAATGGCCGAACCGTATATGACCCACGTACGTGTCTTGCGTGTCGGAAATCACGAATGCGTGAGGCCTGATTTACCTAGTCGTAGTGTCAGAGGAAGTCCGAACCGAACTGTAAGTACCTCAATAAATACCGGTGTGAGGTTTTAGGTCAAGCTGTTTCTAATCTTTTTTTGTTTGTTTTTATTTTTTTTATTTTTATGGATATCGTTAAAACAACGGCCTTCAGGTTTAGCAGTAGTCTCCCTTTAAGAGTTAACTTCGAACACACGTAACAAACATGCACCAAACCAAAGCCCAAAAAAATTGAGGTATCAAATACTCCACCCTTGGTATTGTAGTAGGCCTATTCACCATTAGGGTGAATGTTTATTAAGTCTTACTCTTCCTGGTAACCAAGAGGGGTAACTGGATACTTAACCGCAGGCACTACACGTCTGTGGTTTTGTGGTACTTGGTAGAAAGAGTTAATTAGAGGACTTTTATATTTTATACATATGTGAACATAATAAAATAAATTATCCAATGAATTAAATCACCCAGATCCTGAATTATGTTTTCCAAGACGATAAAAGAGACCTGGCGGAAACCACAAGACACTGATGGACGTTGGAATCCGATCCACTGATGGACGACACCTTGATTTCCGGAGGTTGATAAATCCGTGAGTGGACAATTTCACTCAAGTTTAATTTTGAAGTAGAGTTGGAAATTGAGTTCCAGGGGTTGACGATTCCCCGCCTCCTTCACGGTAGGGCCTCAAATAAATAAGAGGATATAGGCCTTACTTGATAGAATATAAAATTTTAACACAAAACTTCAATGTTACAATGTAATTGTTATAAAAAATTTCTCTACTCTATTATGGGAACACAAAACTATATTATTTGGCTTTTTGTTTATAGAAACATTTTGTTTTATCCAAGAAACGTGTCTAATTTAACGATTTTAAACATGGTGTTCCTCTGGCTTAAAAATCAACTAACTTCTCTTGTAATCAAAGTGCTCCATTATAGCCAGCTATAGTAACCAGTGTTACGTTCCAGCTTGTTTCTCACTCCATCGGTTGAGTGACCAAGACTCTTGTGACGGCGGCACGTTTCAATATTCACGCTCTATAAAACCTTAATGACCTTGGCTGGTCTTCGCATGGTTTCTACCCGCCAAAATTCCTCCAGCTCATCAACCAACTAGTAACCAATATTGCGTTCCACCTTGTTTCTCACTCCATCGGTTGAGTGACCAAGACTTTTGTGACGGCGGCACGTTTCAGTATTCACGGTCTATAAAACCTCAATGACCATGGCTGGTCTTCGCATGGTTTCTACCCGCCAAAATTCCTCCAGCTTATCAACCAACTAGTAACCAATATTGTGTTCCACCTTGTTTCTCACTCCATCGGTTGAGTGACCAAGACTCTTGTGACGGCGGCACGTTTCAGTATTCATGGTCTATAAAACCTCAATGACCTTGGCTGGTCTTCGCATGGTTTCTACCCGCCAAAATTCCTCCAGCTTATCAACCAACTAGTAACCAATATTGCGTTCCACCTTGTTTCTCACTCCATCGGTTGAGTGACCATGATACTTGTGACGGCGGCACGTTTCAATATTCACGCTCTATAAAACCTCAATGACCTTGGCTGGTCTTCGCATGGTTTCTACCCGCCAAAATTCCTCCAGCTCATCAACCAACTAGTAACCAATATTGCGTTCCACCTTGTTTCTCACTCCATCGGTTGAGTGACCATGACTCTTGTGACGGCGGCACGTTTCAGTATTCACGGTCTATAAAACCTCAATGACCTTGGCTGGTCTTCGCACGGCTTCCAACCGCCAAAATAATAATCCTGTTTTCCACAAAAAAGAACATAACTTAAATATTCGAAAAAAAGAACACAAGTTGAACGTGTACTTACCTGAATTTTGAAGATCAATTTAATGATCTTGTTGTAAGTAATGGTAAAAAAGTGGTTAAATGGAACAAAATACATCAACTCCCATTTAACATGTACTGAGGCAACCCAATTTGGCCCAGGTGATAAAACTGTAAAATAAGTTCCAATATGTTACTAGTTCAGTAACGTTCTATTTACGTTATTTGAAGTTTGCTGCCGATATTTGAGAGGTATCTATCCTGCCCCTCCAGTCAAACAGTTCAAGTGGAGCTCCGGATGCGCCAGGAATAATTCCTCCTCTCAAATTAACGATTTACTATTCTAGATCACTGGTAGAGTGGTTTGTAACAACTGGAAGGGACGTAGCAACTTTATGGAGTGTACAGTTAAGCCAACACTGAACAGTGACACGCCACAGTATTATGGTCCCTTTGATCTCCCTCTTCACTATTCTCCCTTCAGTACAGGCTCGTCATAACCAACTACAAATACGCAAGGGTCACATTTTTTAGAGATTTAAGGAATCCATTGATGAGAGAATGTGTTATAAGTATAGATGTTCACTTAGTCATTTGTTTCTAATTAAGGTTGACGGATCCTTGGAAATCACCCTCCTTGGTAATGGAGTATCAATTAATCAACAAACACGGCAACCACAGAGAAGATATAGACAAGTCGTATCCAATAGAGCGCGAAATGTGTGTCGAGTAGTTATTTCTCCAGTTTCCCGAACGATGGCTGGGCCAGCATCATATCACTCCCTTACTTATTCCCCCAAATCCTTTGGGACTCTAGGATAAACATATTAATGTCTACTACCAAAGATCAAGTCAGTGCTACTATAGATGTATAAAGATGTACATTAGTTACAATCTACATAAAATAGGCACTGAGGTGTTCGCTGCGGCCATATAAAAGCGACATCTGCTTCTTTCTCCTCTGTGACGATAATCAGTTTTCAGTCTTAATACCTATCAGACAGAAAAGTATTTATCTTGATTTATTTTCAGGAATTTCATCCAATTGTCAGATCTCCCTCAAAATCGTTTAGAAAAGAAGACGAATAAACTCAAATGTAAGAAGTATTTATTTTTAATTAAAAAAGTGTGGCTTTTATTAGGGATAGATGCCCAATTAAGACACAGTTCCCCTCGATTCTTAGACAATATATATTTTTAAGCTCGCTCGACCCCCCCCCCTCCCCCCGATGTGCCGTGACTTCCGAATTCCGAATCATGGGAGTGACAAAGGGGTACAATCTGTACATGTGGTTATATCGAGAGTCGAACCCAGGACCATCTTAGACCCTTAGCTACGGCCGCTCCTTTTTTAAATTAAAATCGCGTTATTAAACAACTTATAATTATTTTATTATTCTTCTTCTCGCTACAGTTACAGGTTAAAGACGGCTCACGCACAATTTCACTCATAAAAACGTGTTTTTAAACACAAATATCATAATAAAAAGCAAATTAATTGAAGCAAAATATTCAGGATAATTGCTTCTTAAAGAATATAACATTGTGGACACTATAAAATTAGTTTGAAAATTATTGCTTTCTTATTTTAAGGTTGACAGCAAATTAAAACTCAGAGTTTTGTCATTTCAGATCAGCGGCGCGAAGCCGTTCCGCCAGTTCCAAAGTTATTTTATTTGGACTATAATTAAATCACCATATTCAATAATACACTTAGCAGACGACTACACATTACACAAATCGCGCTCCCTCAATACCTGACAAGAAGACTCCGTCCATGGAACACTGACACTCTTAACGTTGTTAGGAAAACACACCATCTCTGCAATATAATAAACAGTTTTTTTTTTCAGGCATACCTAAATAATTTGTAAGTTGTGAACGGTTGCTAAATTACAGCGACTTAGAGGTACAAATGGAAAATACACTTTATCTACATTTATTACGTACCCCAAACATATACTAAACGAATAAAAGAAATTAGTCTAAAATGTAGAGCACGACAGAGAAAAAAGAAACAGAGATCACATCCAATAGTGCGTTTAATGTGTGTCGATTAGTTATTTCTCCGGTTGGCCATGCGAATAAATATACATGTTGTCGCTCACTAACTTAATTAACACAAATCCTTAACGATTAACATATTAATAATTACCATATATTTATAAAGATGTACTGTACAGTGATTGTAATCTATCTATGACTGCCACTGAGGCGTTCACTGCGGCCATAAGAAAGCGGCCTCTGTTTCTTTATTTCTCTGTGAGTACACTCAATTAATAAAGGTCTGTAGTTCCAACACGTGTATCGTCCACCTCCTAGCCTGTGCTCCTGACCTAAATAAGACCGATAAATCACAATTCCGAAGTTAACTGTTCGTCAACTTGCTGTATCAATCACTATCTATAACGGTTTTAACTGTGAAACTGATCAAAAGCTAACATGTCAAAGGCGGTCATCTTGAATCAAGTGATAACGAGATTTACGTAGCATATATTTACTGTTTAGGACATAAGGAGTGGTTTATTTAGCTTTAGGATTAGCTTTAGGGAGAATTGCATTGACAAACACACAGCTTCACGTATTATATACAAGGATTTGTAGTAAATGATTCGTTTTACTCTGCACATGAGACTACAAAAAAAACCACCTAAATGACTAATAACCTAATAAACGTTTTTACTACTATAACCTAACAAAACCTCTAACCTATAAAAACCAACGAAACTTAACCTAACCTAACGGTACCCAACTTAGGCCTACCCTAACAAAACATAACCTCAATGAAAATTGCACTTTACCAATGTTTACGCACTTGATATTAGTCGATTGGAAACTCCTTGCCATACTTGTGATCAGGATAAAATTCCGCACAATTTATGGACTATTTATATCCACAAGAGTTATATTTAAGAAAAACAATTGTTATCCATTATTCCTGAATATCTTAATTTTTCCAGATTTTCCGCCTATAAAACGATCGTGGATCATAATCTTATTTCTTTATTATCTTCAATATTGTTGTAGGCTGAGACATAATTACCTATGTAGTAACTGACCCACCCGCCCACCCATACACGTAAATTTTCACTGACCCACCCACCCACCCATACACATACAGTGGCATTGACCCACCCGCTAGCCCATACACGGACAGTGGCATTGATCAATACCACTGCACAGTGCACGTGTGTGGGTGGGCGGATGGGTCAATACCACTGTATGTGTATGGATGGGCGGATGGGTCAATACCACTGAATGTGTATGGATGGGCGGGTGGGTCAATATCACTGTACGTGCAGGGTGGGCGGGTGGGTGGGTCAATATCACTGTACGTGTAGGGGTGGGTAGGTGGGTCATTACCACTGTATGTGTAGGAGTGGGTAGGTGGGTCAATACAGAGAGTCAACCTATGTAATTATGTAGGCCCTGTTCTACATAATTACCTATATATAGTTCATTTTAAAATACGTCCAAAGTCAATTATTTTCTGTATGAGCATTATGTTAATTAATTGCCGTTTCAACATTCATTAGAAAGCTTAAGAATACAAACGCCGGTACTTAACTACCTTGGGATTCCACTGAATGCAATGCCATAGCGAAAACACATGTAGAAACATCCTGTTTGATTGTTGATGACGCAATCGTTTGAAAAAATCACTTTTTACAGTAACAACTGTACACATACTCTGTACATTTATATTATTGAACTGAGTGAAATTATTAGTAATATAAAGCTATTAATTAAAAATATTACTAACACAAATTCAAATAAGGTAAGTACAATTTCTAGACTCTTTACGAATCTTAACTATCTTATCAATAGTAGGTAGAGGAATCAGGTATATATTTCTAAGAATGTCCTTTTTATCCTGCGGAAAATTAGTTTTCTAAAAAAAAAAACAAAAAATATAAATTATTAAAAATTTAAAGTATTTTTTTTGTTTTATTTCCGTTATTATGAAAGATTTTTTATAATTTTTCTCTGTTACATGTATTTTTTTATGCTGAAAACGAATTTGAAAAATTCTATTGCCTACGGAAATAGTTTTTAATAATAATTTTTTAAATGTCACTAAAAACATATTTTCTCAGAAAATCACGTATGGTGACAATATGCACAATGATAATAAAAACCATGACAAACCACAAAACACGAATTCCCGCAGGACGTCCCGGAGGCCAGGAACACGATTTTAACGCAAATAAAGACTTGTTGGTGAGTAAATAGACAATTAGGATAAGTAAGGTTAGGTTTGGTTAGGTGCGTAAAAATGTAGGCTATTTTTCGGCCCGAGAAAATAATTCGATGGCAAAACCATATGAGCATAAAACAAGTAAACATTTTTTAAATGTTGAAAATTACAAGCATTTAGTTTTTTTTTACAAGCATATCAGATAAAAAACGAGTTTTCTACTGATGAAATTAACCTCAACAGATGTAGAGATAAACTCATATTTCACGACTTTATCAACAAGAAATTTTATTTTCCGAGATATGTCTAGAAAGAGCACAGTTACCAAAAGGAATATTCTCTCTTAAGAACTAAAATATATTGACTAAACAATAATTATAATTAAGTAAACCAAAGTTTACTTTTAATTTAAATTATAGCAATTTTTATATTATTCTTAATCGTTATAAAATATACCTAGTTCAAAAGTATATCCAAACAATTATCAGCAGTCCAGTTAACACTTAATTTCACACACATTTGACAGTAATGAAGTCGCGAACTGACAAGAACACACCTGAGCGGATGCCGGTCCCGAGCCGCGCCGCAGACTGACTGACTGTGATTTGACTAGACTGTACCGTGAACTACTGTACACTCTGAGCCGCCGGTAGTAGACCTCAGCATTGTGCAACGTGCTACAGCAACCCCATCAGATCAAACGCGATTTGTTTACATTATGGATGACCATCTCTTTGAAAGCGTACGTCTGTGCTTGAACGCAGAAATAACCTGTAACTGACATTTTCTTCCGATAGGGAGTTACTGATACTTGAAGCCTGGGAAAAGAAGAATTCAGACACGTTTTTAAGCATCACTACTTTTTTGCTGTTAAAAAGATAACCTAATGACCTACATATCCATTTTTACTATATGAACTAGGCTAAATCCCACCACGCTTTCCTATGGCTTAGTCTGATGTTAACAATTAGTCGTTATTTTTTACTTTAGTTCTTAAAAAAATAAAGCAAGGCTGTTTACTTGATTTCACCTTAAATAAAGTAACTTACAGTTGATTTCATAGATAAACGATCATCTGGTAACAATAATAAACTTACAGGGTTTGATTTGGATATAAAATGTACATAAATCAGTTGATCACACTAGCATTTCTTCAGCACTGACATTTATTTTTATTTGTGAAAAATAAATATTTCACAATATTTATATATACAAATTTCTAGGGCGGGAAATGCTTGAAATGCCCTGTTCCCGTTTAGGAGTTTAGGAACTAAACATACGAAAACACTATTGAACATAAATGCAGTTACGTGTAAAAATTTCAAGTGAATCCATTCACTACTTTCCGAGTTTTGTGTACGCAAATATATAGAAGTTTGATATATACACTATATACAGCTTATTTTAGACTCTTGAAGAATCGTGTAGTTTTGAGTGAGATAAGTAGAAAGCTTTTCAGAATATCACGTTATATTTTCAATTTGTTGTATTATTTTAATTTATGAACACCGAAAGTGTTTGTAAGGATATTTTGAAGTGTATGCTGACCATCTAAAATAGTTTATAATAATGCGGTTGGTAAATGTTATTCAGTATTTGAACGTTTGAAGAAATAATCGTTTGGTATAATGTTAGCTACCATATACATGCATACAAATAATTGTGTACAAATAAATATAAAAATAAATAAAATCAAAGAATAGTAATCTCATGATACAGTTCCGACTCCAACGCACCCAGCTACCCTCGCTAACTCCCTAACCCCTCCGAGAACGAATGCAGATGGCAATCTGTGGCTATTGTTAGGATATGTTCTCTCTGTAATATGATGGATCTTGTGTCAGCCATTTAAATTTCCAATAATTACATCTGCCCATGTTAAAGTTGGCACTAATGGCGTAGTGCTGTAACCCATCTACTTGGGGACGAAGTGTTGTGGAGATCGTAGGCGATAGGTTCTATATTAGGTCCTGTCAATTAATATCGACATGGTGTCCGCTCAATGGCTGCCATCGAATGAACACTACTAGAAAAGTGTTCGTGTAAGGTGTTAATCAGGGTCTGGATGTTGTGTAGGGAAGGGAACTGAATTTCAACATAGAATATATAATACAGTATTAGATTTTCTGTAGTGTCAAGCTTGTCAGTACGGATGGCAAATATTTTCAACATATCGATATATCAAATTATCGATACATCGCAAACAACGTATCGATCTAACGATAATATCGAAAGAAAAATGTAAATCAGAATCAAATCACTTTATTTTGACAGTACAACCACTGTATAATAGCGTCATTAATCTAAACAGAACATTCTTACAAAATACAACTAAATAGTATCTATTTGATCTGTTAAGAAGTCCTTAACCCTATAATAACATTTACTTAACAGAAGACCTTTCACCGCCTTCCCAAAGCCAACAACATCATCAACATTCTCCTTAACTGAGGCAGGTAGAGCACTAAACAACTTTACAGCATTGTAATTAGTATGTCTCTTAAAAAATGAAGTTCTATGCCGTGGAATGTCAACAGAATGATTTCTAAAATTGTAGCGAGCATTGTTTTATGAACGTTGTGGATGAAGTTTAATGCAGTAAAAGTTCAGGGTAAAGGAAGTATATTGAGGGAAATGTTAAAACCTTGTTATCGAAGAAAAGTGTCCTACAAGAAAATCTATGGCGTTTTTTGAAAACAGTTCTTAATGCTCGCTTTTGTAATTTAAAAACAAAATTAGTTCTGACCGACTCGTCACCCCAGATTGTAACAGCATATGTTAGAAAGGATGAATAATACTATAATAATCTGAAAGTAAGACGTCACTCTCAGAAAATTTAGAAAAAGTTTTTAAAAGAAAAATACCAGTTGAAAGCTTTTTGCAGACCGAATCAATATGAGATTTGAATTTTAAGTTACTATCAATTAGGACACCTAAGAACATTACCACTGTGCTGGGTATTACAGCTTCGTCTACAATATAATAAGAAATCATACCTGATCTTTTACTGTGGTTAATTTTGAATTCAACAACTGTTGTCTTAGAACTATTGATTTCCAATTTGTTTTGATTTATCTGTTTAAAATTATGCACTAACCCTTATGTAATGACCAAAAATACACTAATATTTTGCTATTACTATTTAGAATAGCCTACTGAAAGTAAAAATTAAATTCATTTATCTACACGAAACTAAGTAGGGTCTGTGGGATTGAATTTAAAAATAAGAATAACTATACCGGTACCTTTAATTATTATGTTAATTATAAAATAATAATGTAATAACATTGTTATTTTTGTTTTTAATATTTAAAAATGCTTTTAGACTTTTTATAAACGCTAAAAATTAATCAAATTAGCGCATTAAGGTATTCAAATTAAGCATCTTAAGAGTCGGAGTTGTCAACTCACACAGAACTTCACTTGTAGACTGTCTACAATAAACTACATTTTAGTGCGTTAACCTCACGTAAACAAACTAAATTAAGTTACTTTATTATTTAAATAAGTATTTTGGACGCTTAAGAGGCAATTTAATTTTTTTTTTCGAATCGATGATTTTGAGGAGATAGAATAACGTTATTATATAGTAATATGATATATCGAACCAAAAATATCGATATGTCCGATGTAATCGAAAGAAAATATCGATACTAATATATCGATATATCGAACCATATATGTATCGATATTTCCGATATATCGTTGCCATCCATACTTGTCAGCTGAAAATCAGACCAATAATACGTGGTTCGGATTCCAGTAAAGCTGACGGTTCCTTAGATTCCCTGACTATGGGGCTATTAATAAATGGCTCTTTCTAAGGCACGGTCAGCCCTAGTCAATAACAATGACTGCACTCGTTCATCTACACTCATCATAATCATTAGCGCCTCCCTCACATTCGCCCACACCTTAATGTCGTCGGTCGTCGTCTTAATGATGAATAATGAATAATAATGAATTAGTTCAGAAATGATTCTATAAAGATCACACCTTAGAGGGAAGGTTCATTCTATCTACACAACGTCGATTCTGTAAAGATCACACCTTAGAGGGAAGGTTCATTCTATCTACACAACGTCGATTCTGTAAAGATCACACCTTAGAGGGAAGGTTCATTCTATCTACACAACGTCGATTCTATAAAGATCACACCTTAGAGGGAAGGTTCATTCTATCTACACAACGTCGATTCTATAAAGATCACACCTTAGAGGGAAGGTTCATTCTATCTACACAACGTCGATTCTATAAAGATCACACCTTAGAGGGAAGGTTCATTCTATCTACACAACGTCGATTCTATAAAGATCACACCTTAGAGGGAAGGTTCATTCTATCTACACAACGTCGATTCTATAAAGATCACACCTTAGAGGGAAGGTTCATTCTATCTACACAACGTCGATTCTATAAAGATCACACCTTAGAGGGAAGGTTCATTCTATCTACACAACGTCAATTCTATAAAGATCACACCTTAGAGGGAAGCTTCATTCTATCTACACAACGTCGATTCTATAAAGATCACACCTTAGAGGGAAGGTTCATTCTATCTACACAACGTCGATTCTATAAAGATCACACCTTAGAGGGAAGGTTCATTGTATCTACACAACGTCGATTCTATAAAGATCACACCTTAGAGGGAAGGTTCATTCTATCTACACAACGTCGATTCTATAAAGATCACACCTTAGAGGGAAGGTTCATTCTATCTACACAACGTCGATTCTATAAAGATCACACCTTAGAGGGAAGGTTCATTCTATCTACACAACGTCGATTCAATAAAGATCACACCTTAGAGGGAAGGTTCATTCTATCTACACAACGTCGATTCTATAAAGATCACACCTTAGAGGGAAGGTTCATTCTATCTACACAACGTCGATTCTTTAAAGATCACACCTTAGAGGGAAGGTTCATTCTATCTACACAACGTCAATTCTATAAAGATCACACCTTAGAGGGAAGGTTCATTCTATCTACACAACGTCGATTCTATAAAGATCACACCTTAGAGGGAAGCTTCATTCTATCCTATCTCACACTGTGTGGGATCAGGGATAAGAACGTTATTTTCGTCACTCAAAGCAGTTCCAGTATGCTTTTACGTTGGCTTCCTTGTTGTTCCTGCTTAGTGCTGCACAATATTCCTTATCCTGGTTTTAATCATAGCTGCAGTTTTGTGTAAATGGCTCTCAAGCTAGGAGGTCCGTCAAGATGGGAGGTCCCTCAAGCTAGGAGGTCCGTCAAGCTGGGAGGTCCGTCAAGCTAGGAGGTCCGTCAAGCTATGAGGTCCGTCAAGATGGGAGGTCCGTCAAGCTGGGAGGTTCGTCAAGCTAGGAGGTCTGTCAAGCTATGAGGTCCGTCAAGCTAGGAGGTCCGTCAAGCTAGGAAGTCCATAAAGCTAAGAGGTCCGTAAAGCTAGGAGGTCGTCAAGATGGGAGGTCCGTCAAGCTAGGAGGTCCGTCAAACTAGGAGGTCCGTCAAGCTATGAGGTCCGTCAAGCTGGGAGGTTCGTCAAGCTAGGAGGTCTGTCAAGCTATGAGGTCCGTCAAGCTAGGAGGTCCGTCAAGCTAGGAAGTCCATAAAGCTAAGAGGTCCGTAAAGCTAGGAGGTCGTCAAGCTTAAAGGTCCGTCAAGCTAAGAGGTCCGTCAAGCTAGGAGGTCCGTCAAGCTAGGAGATCTGTCAAGGTGGGAGGTCCGTCAAGCTAGGAGGTCCGTCAAGCTAGGAGGCCCGTCAAGCTGGGAGGTTCGTCAAGCTAGGAGGTCCGTCAAGCTAGGAGGTCCGTCAAGCTAGGAGGTCCGTCAAGCTAGGAAGTCCGTAAAGCTAAGAGGTCCGTAAAGCTAGGAGGTCGTCAAGCTTAAAGGTCCGTCAAGCTAGGAGGTACGTCAAGCTAGGAGGCCCGTCAAGTTAGGAGGCCCGTCAAACTAGGAGGCCCGTCAAGCTAGGAGGTCCGTCAAGCTAGGAGGCCCGTCAAGTTATGAGGCCCGTCAAACTAGGAGGCCCGTCAAGCTAGGAGGTCCGTCAAGCTAGGAGGTCCGTCAAGCTAGGGGGCCCGTCAAGCTAGAAGGTCCGTCAAACTAGGAGGTCCGTCAAATCTTACTAACAGATAACGCAAGTCTACCTTATAGTTAAGAATTGTTATAAGCTAATCGTTGCTTTAATGAAAGCTGGACAATATTGTCTTGGAGGTTTAGGACTTAACTTCCAGGTTATAACGTTAGGTTAGGTTAGGTTAGGGTATTTTTGGACAACTTCAAGGTCAATTCGGCGATACTTCAGTTTCATGAAGATTCTTGAGTTAATCAGGTAAAGCAATATTGTTAGCATTAATTGCACACTTCGTGGCTGGGATAACAGCACTATATACATTGAACAGAATGATTAGAAAAATATTTTCCTCTTTTAAAAAAGGATTAGTTTAAAATGTTACGTTCATAAATAATGCTTTAATCCTATTTAAAAATTAACATTGGCCTTATGGCGTATCAAATTCAATATGGCGGCAGGTGTATCTAACGAGCTGAGTATTCACTGGTAAAATGTTGGCGATTCATTAATCGGAAAAGATAAATAGTAAACAGATTGTGGCCTTGTTACCCTGGAGGCCTGCACATCATGCTTCAGCGACTTTCACGGCGAGTGCTCATTGGCTAGTTTATTGATAATTAAACGATTTTAATGCTGACAATGAAAAAAAGAATGCACCTTGTGAAAATTGTTATTTGGCATAACCAATCATGCAAAATCTGCTGTATTTCGATAACGCAATACATGTTATACATTAAAATTTCATTTCTCCTAGGAAATTATTTATGAACAAGGTATGCTTTATTTATAACAATTTTTACAAACATTTATTTATAGATACAGAGTGTAACTAAAAAGGTGTCTATATACATTCGGATTCTACGCCTAAATTATAACAGAAAATAAATGATAAAGTTTTATCGAATACCGTTCCATTAAGTGCGTATCTGTCTGATAGTGACTTAAAAAAAAAAAATAATAACTAAAAACATCTTGACTGACGGCCTTTAATTTGTTTCACAGACATTTAACAGTATGCAACTATCCATAGAGTTATCTTTAGCAATTTCGAAATTGCGGTCGTTTAAGTTTTTTTTAAATCAAAATATCTTGTAAACTGCTAGGTTAATCAATTTTACACATGAGCAATACTTTTTAGGTAAACATATTGGTACTAAAATTTTTATTGTAAGTTTATTATTAGTTGAGTTAAAAAGATGTCTTTTACTGCATTCTTTGGATCCTGTAAATACATATAGTCAAATAAATTTTTTGGACTGTTCAGTGTCATGAAGTTACCGCCGTATTTACCTGAAACAGACAAAGTGTATTTATTCAGTATTTTCAGACATCATAAAGTTAAAAATATATAACTTTATTAACTTATAAATTAATAAAAACCATTTCCTCGAATTCATAGATACATACCTTTCATAACTGACTTCGATTTACTAAGAGATTGATTCACGCACTTAAAATCACTGAAACACTGATACACTCAATGATGATTGACTGATCGATTAAGTCACTCACTGATACACTCATACACACTCTCACGCAATGATTGATTCACTTACTAATACACTAGTACACTCACTGACGGACTGACTGATTCACCTACTCACTGTTATACTCGTATACTTAATGACTGATGCACTCGTAAACTCACTAATTGACTGATAGATTAGTCACTTACTGATACTCTCGTACATTCACTTACTGACTGATTGATTCACTTACTGAATGATACACTCGTAGACTCACTAATTGACTGATTGATGAAGTCACTCACAGATACTCTCGTACATTCACTTACTGACTGATTGATTCACTTACTGAATGATACACTCGTAGACTCACTAATTAACTGATTGATGAAGTCACTCACAGATACTCTCGTACATTCACTTACTGACTGATTGATTCACTTACTGAATGATACACTCGTAGACTCACTAATTGACTGATTGATGAAGTCACTCACAGATACTCTCGTACATTCATGACTGACTGATTGATTCACTTACTGACTGTTACACTCGTAAACTCACTAATTGACTAATTCATTAAGTCATTCACTGATACTCTCGTATACACACTGACTGACTGATTGATCCACTTATTGACTTATTTACTCGTACACTCACTAATGGACTAATTGATTAAGCCACTGACTAGTACTCTCGCATACACACTGACTGACTGACTGATTCATTCACTTACTGACTTACACACTCGTACACTCACTAATTGACTAATTGATTAAGCTACTGACTGGTACTCTCGCATACACACTGACTGACTGATTGGTTCACTCACTGACTGGTACACTCGTACACTCACTAATTGACTAATTAATTAAGCTACTGACTGGTACTCTCGCATACACACTGACTGACTGATTTATTCACTTACTGACTTATACACTCGTACACTCACTAATTGAATAATTGATTAAGTCACTCACTGATATTCTCGTACATTCACGACTGACTGATTGAATGAATGAATTGAGTGAATCACTGACTGGTACACCCGTACACTCACTAATTGACTAATTGATTAAGCCACTGACTGGTATTCTCGAATACACACTGACTGATTCATTCCCTTACTGACTTATACACTCGTAGACTCACTAATTGACACTACCTGACTGATTAATTCAGTCGTTCACTGATACACTCGTACACTCCCTCTCTGACTGACTGATTCACTCACTCATTGATTCAGTCGTACACTCACTAAATGATAAATCTGGAGAGCCGAAGAAGTTTCTCCATCTATATTACAGCTCAATGAGCGCTTTCTTTACTGTTAACACTCAATACGCACATTATGGTCTATTTTATTTTCATAGTAAAAAAAATAAAAAATGGAATATGTCTACTTAATTGTATAGGATACTTTAATATTGATGTGTTTTTTCGACCAATTTAATATCATTCATATTTGATTTACCTTTTAAGAATCCTAATTAATTATTTCAGTATGCAGACCTGTCTATTGTGAACAGCTCGAACCAGACTGTACAGTACTTTGCCAACAGCCGCTAGTCTTACCATTGTTTATACTATTGTTACATGGTATAGTCCGTACGTATGATACTGGAGCTTCCTGGCTCGAAGCTCACAATCACTGACCACTCATAATCAATCAGCCCTATCAGCTAATTAGGCCGCCACTAAATCAATTCTACTCCATCCTTTTTTAACCTTTGACTCTAATCTTATCTTGAAAATTAAAAGCAATTACGATATTTTACTGAAATAAAACACATCAGTCTTGCGTAATTAAATTTTCAATTAGCAAAATTGGCTTTAATTGTTTACAGGTTAGGCACATTTACTTGATAATTGATTTATTATCTTGGAAGTTGCAACGATTTGTCTCATAAATAAATACAGTAGACCTTAGGCTACCATAATGATAAAAAAACTGCATTCCGAATTTTTTTAATGGATTTAATGAAACCGATAAAAAATAAGGTTTAATTTTCAGTAAATGTTTATGTTGTTAATAACTATTTATACTTCAAAATGTCTTCAGATTAGAAGCCGAAATATGACATAGTAAAAAGTGTAATGGTAGAATATTAATAAGCATAAAAAATACACCACCACATAAAATACTGTCAATAATTTCTGTAAAATTTCGGATTTTTCTATTTAACCTTTTTTTTAGCGCAATTTGTTCATTGAAATGTACGTAGGGCTTACTCGTATATTAAGAAAACGCTCTTTAATCATAAGATTGATATTCACGCATTATCAATATTTTCTACCACATTGCCTTTTTACCTAATGGACATTATTTTAGAAATATTTTGAAGACAAATTTGGAACGATAAACAAAACTTTACTTCACCCTCCACTACAGCGGAACGGACAAGACTATGAAGGGTGTTAGATAAATAATTATTTTTGAAAATATCTTTAAATAAAAGTGTTAGTTTTCTTACAAGTAATAAACGTGTTGAGGGAAAATTAATAAAAGTATTTTGATAAATTAATAAAATACTATATTTTGAGAATATAGTGGACAAAAGGTAGGCACTAACTAGTTTTTTTTAAGTTTGCCAAATATTTTATTATAAATGACATCTGTACAGTTTTCGAACTGAAATTTATACAATTAACTTTGGCTGCGAAATAATATGTAAAATAGTCATAGCGTTTTTTACTTTTGAAAAATCTTTGGGGCAGGGCAGGAGGGGACAAGGGCGAAAGAGGGGTGGGGAACACATTGTGTGTGTTAGTAAGGCAGGCTCTTTTGTTACTCTCCTAGCCACATTTTCGATAAAATCTAGAACTAAATCCCTTGGAGCGTGTAACTGGGCTTCTGAATGAACACATCTAAATGACGGAAACAAAATTAAAGTGGCCTATATTTGTTCAAGTAATACTTCTAGATTTTATATCTGGGGACACATTAGAGAACAGTTCTCTCTATGGCTGGCCTTCTTCCCTCTGGGGTCGTTCGGCCGGAACTCTTCATTAGATAAAAGCGCAGCTAACTTGTACATCTGGGTATAGTTAGTTGTCTGTGGGTAAAAGGGCGGAAACATTAGTTAGTACTTGAACATGGTACATCTATTGCTTTCCTGGCTCAGCTATTGAATTCATATAATTCACTTTTCCTCATTTTTTAATTTAGAATATTTTCTTGAATTTAAACCACAACAATGAGATTGCTAAATATATCACGACTGCAATCGGTTTAAAAAGCAAAACAAAATGCATAATGTCACGGTTAACGGCAATTACGGTCAGCAATGTCCAGATAATTACGCCTCCTCACTGTGCGAGTAATTATTCCCTTCCGTTTTAGGCTACTTGACTAATTCAGTTCTCCATGAAGGTGCTAGAATGGCAGTTAATTTGCCTGCAGGTGGAGCCAGAACCTCCCGAAATGGCGCCCAGAAAGAGTTGGATTAATCATCCAGAACCATCACGACAGCTCCAGAAACTACTAGACTCGTAACGGTATCTTGATTGTCTTAGTACCATTAACCAATATATAATAATTGGACGATATTCATCTTTATCGATATCAAAGTATATATGCACCCCTCAACAAGTCAGTCAGTCAGTGGCAGTGCGAATATTTGGTTTACGACCTGTAGTGAAAGTGACAGTTCACTAACAGTGACAGATATTGTGTGAACACAAACTCGAGTGTGATAAAAGACATTAATTATTGTAATTAATAGTGATTTACTTTTATGTCTTAAAAAGTGTCTGTCTGGTAACACAAATCTCTAAATATTACGTAGTATTTAATTTAGTTCAGTAGTGAGTGTGAATAATAGTTCACTTAGTATCTAAAAGTGGAATCGCCTTATAATTTCGGGCCCTGTGGAACGTAACAATATGATTGTACACAGTATGCCCACAAACATCTGAACATCATGTTTTCCATATTGTTTAGCAAGTAAATACTAAAATCAATACAGTATAACACGCGTCTTATCTCGATTGTTGTCTGTATGTCTAAATCTAACCATAAAAAAAACTGTTTAGTATAAAATTGTAAGTTCGATAAGCATATTTATCTAAATAGTAAAGATGTTACTTAACATTTTTTAATTCCTTGAAAAGGCAATTTTGAAACAGTGACAATTTTCGAACATTTCTAAATGTTCATTGTTTTTTTTTATGTTAGCCATTTTTAAACTACTTTTTCAAGGGAATCAAAATGTTGAGTAACATGTCGTATGCTACTTAGATAAATATTCTTATCGAGTTTCAGTATTTTATCTTAAACCCTTTTTGAGATATTTACTTTTTGTAAAAATTAAAAACAGACACAGAGACGGAAAAACAATAAATACAGGACCCATGTTATATTGTATTATTTATAATGACCAACAGAACAGTGAACAAAGTTTGTTCAAACGATTGCAGGACACCCTTTATAACTATATAATGGTTGGGTTAAATGTTCTATAGAACTTTTGGAAATAAACTTTCATTCATCAAATGCATGAGATGAATTTGTCGATGAAATCTGAATGAAGCTCGAGAATATCAGAGCCAGAGAAATGTTCATCTTCGATTTACCTACTCAAGAAATGGTAGATCTATTTATTCATACAGTTAATACGCTAAACCGTATAACCATTATTGATAGTAGTTTTAATGTTATTTATTCAGTTGATTTAGTAGGTAGTTTTCAAATAATTTATACAGAAAATCTACGGTTTTGTATTGTTAAATGCACAATAATACAAATCCATATTTACCAGATGTTTTACTCTAAGATCATAATAATGGAATGAGTAAACAATAGTTGTTGAAGTGCTTGTCAAGATGACTGGCCACGTGTGTCCTCACCTGCCTGGGATACGGACATGACTACACATGTGGCACGTGGTCACTACGTCCCGTCACGAGTCTGGGTCCATTCAAAGGTAACAGCTGTTTTCACGCATCAGTGATTATTCCAGCTGTTAATGATAAGTCGGAGGGAGAAATTACAATAATTTGAATGAGACAGAGATGTTTATCTGATAACCATGACATTGTGAACGTATCAAGATTGAATATTTAATTATTGCTTTCGAGTCTATATTTTGTAGCATTGCAAAATAATGATTTTATTTTTGGACCACTGAGAAAAAAACATTGTAGCTTCTTATGGCCGTAGACTCGTAGAGAACGCCTCAGTGCCAGTTATACAAAGTGAAAAAATATGGAAACGCTTTTACAACGTTATTTTTTACCATAGATAATTTGATCATTTAATTTGTTTTGACTAATTGTGTTCCATAAAATATCATTTTTGATCTGAATAATTTGCTTGAAACCGTTAAATAGCGGTGAACTAATATTTTTTAAATTAGTTACTTTGAAATTCAAATTACCACTAATCTGGAAAGGATAAACCTTTAGAAGTACGGTTTGAGGCAATTAATTTATCTTGAATAGACCTTTCATTTAATACCAAACTCGACCTAGGATTACAATGAAGATTTTCGTTCAACTCCTCGTGAGCCGTCCCCAAGAAAAGATTAAATGTCGCTAATAGCGTCAAAAAGAATGCTCTTTGTGACTATTATCATGTACATGATTCCACTTTTACAAATGAAGTCATACAACAGTTGAAAAACGTTTCCATATTTTTTTCTCGCCCTGTATAGTATAGACACAATAGACCGGCATGGCACGTACCTGCACTGCACTGAAAATATCTAAAAAGTGCCGGTTAGGATTGTTTCCATAGTAGCCCCCCGCACTTGACCGGCGACTTTGAAGACGTTTTGTCTTCAAGCAAGTTTGAAAACGATTGTTGTTGAAGAATTCCAACCAGCAAATGACGGTACATGTCGTGCACCTACCGTAAAAATATACCTGTTCGGGGGTAGTCGTTGGCTTTCGGCAACACTCGGATTGTTGGCTTTTTAACTGTTTAATTGCAAAAAGTACGTGGTGGTTTGTCGGTTTGCAATGTAATGGATGAATTTTACTACAGCAAACATATCCTGAGCTTTAGGATTGAATAAATGTCAACTATCATGATCACTAGAGGAAGGGCCCCCTAAGTGAGAAAATATTTCTATACTTCCTTAAAAAAATACGCAAAATGCAGATCTTGTTTTTTTTAGCAGTGATTAAAATTAACATTTATTTATACGACACTGTGTACAGGTCGTCATGCTCGCACGTTAATTAAGGCCTGTTGCACATACACGATTTCGTTCGTAAGAAATATTTTTGATCGAGTTTTTCCGTTGTTGGTTGGTTTTCACACTACACGGTTTTTTCCGTCCAAAAGGGCGTGGGAACTGGTGAACCCTCGGTTGAGTTGTTAACTTCCGTCTAAGTAGTTGTTTTAATTTGTTAATATTGACTGCAAACAAATAATCCCATTGAGTGTTTTTTAATCGTCGCTTTATTTATACTGTTATATAAATTACATATACGTCGTGGAGTATTTATACTTTTAACTGTAGTTAAAAACTATAACTTTTAATTGTAGTTTGATAATAATTTAAAAAACTTAACGTTGAAGGGCCTATTATTTGAAATATTTTTAATGAAATAAGTTCAAAGTACATTTTTTAGATATCGTCAAAAACATTGATATTTTTTAGCTTTCTTGAATTTATGAAATATGAATAGAATCATATTAACAAATGATCTATTATTTATTTAGTTATTATGATTCGTTGGAGTGAAACCGGTTTTGATCTTTATATTGTTATTATTTATTTATTAGTATCGTTCTTTGGTATCTTGGTTGAAAGCCACCAAACTGAAAAAAATTATGTCACAGTCAGTATTATTAATGTTAATCTTCATATCCTTGTAAAAATATTTAACATGCACTGTTAAAATTTTCAACCAAAATGATGTACTATTTATTATTAATACTGTATATTATATGCTACATTATGTATATTTTAACTGTTTTAAAACAAATATTCCTTCTCTGGTGAGATTTCATGTTCGAATACACACAGTAAACTATTATTATTAATGAACCCATAATTAAGCTCAAGTAATAATAAACAAATTGAATTGTCGATAATAATTTAGTTATAATACCTTGTGAATACAAATTATTGAAATTGTATTAAATGCATATATATTTTTAATTGGAAGAACATCAAGTTTTACTGTTTTAATTATTTATTTGGTTTGCGTTATAAAAATAAAATGTATTATGGTCAATGAGTATATTAATCAGAATGTATTTTTCGATGGTATCCATCTTGTGAACAAAATCAAAAAAGAAAAACCACTGTACATAGCCACGCGAAACTCGACTGGTAAGAACTACGTCATCGTCCGTACGGAGGAAATCTTGTAGTGTGCAAGCGCCCATTTGATCCCGTGGGCCACTATATAATACCAATGTGCGTGTATGGTTGGGCGGGTGGGTCATTACCACAGTGCGCGTATGGGTGGGTGGGTTGGTCATTAACACAGGCGTGTAGGTACTGAAAAATACGCGCACTTTTACAATGGAATATAGTTGTAGTCATTGATGATGATAGTTAGTGTATAACATGTACTATCCCAAATACTATTTATTTCCATATAACTCACTAACCATATAATTATTTATAATTGTCATGTAATTATTCACCAGTTTATTATATGTTGTAAAATATTACATTGACCCACCCACCCACCCATACATGCACATTGGTATTGACCCACCCACTCACCCATACACGCACATTGGTTTTGGCCCACCCATACACGCACATTGGTATTGATCCACCCGCCCACCCATACACGCACATTGGTATTGACCCACCCGCCCACCCATACACGCACATTGGTATTGACCCACCCGCTCACCCATAAACGCACATTGGTATTGACCCACCCGCCCACCCATACACGCACATTGGTATTGACCCACCCGCCCACCCATACACGCACATTGGTATTGACCCACCCGCTCACCCATAAACGCACATTGGTATTGACCCACCCGCCCACCCATACACGCACATTGGTATTGACCCACCCGCCCACCCATAAACGCACATTGGTATTGGTAATATTATAAGCCCAAGCGACGAAACGAAATCGTCGAGTTCTAGTGGCAGTGGACGACTGTTACACGGAAAAAAATCGTGTCCGTGTGGAAATCGTCCAATGTGTAAGGTCCCATATCCTCCTTCGGTCGACTAAAAATTATTTTCCGTACGAAATTTATTTTTGTTGTAAATTGTTATAGCGTACTCCAGGGTATAACAGTATATTACGACTGACCAGTCTCACACACGACACTCTGTATATAGGTCGTCATGCACGCACATTAACTGTTATCAACGACTCAGTAACTGTGGTGGCCGTAAGCCAACTCCAGGGTATAACAGTTGATCACGACTGACCAGCCTCACACACGACACTCTGTATATAGGTCGTCAAGCACGCACGTTAACTGTTATCAACGACTCAGTAACTGTGGTGGCCGTAAGCCAACTCCAGGGTATAACAGTTGATGACGACTGACCAGCCTCACACACGACACTCTGTATATAGGTCGTCATGCACGCACGTTAACTGTTATCAACGACTCAGTAACTGTGGTGGCCGTAAGCCAACTCCAGGGTATAACAGTTGATGACGACTGACCAGCCTCACACACGACACTCTGTATATAGGTCGTCATGCACGCACGTTAACTGTTATCAACGACTCAGTAACTGTGGTGGCCGTAAGCCAACTCCTGGGTATAAGAGTTGATGACGACTGACCAGCCTCATACACGACACTCTGTATATAGGTCGTCATGCACGCACGTTAACTGTTATCAACGACTCAGTAACTGTGGTGGCCGTAAGCCAACTCCAGGGTATAACAGTTGATGACGGCTGACCAGCCTCACACACGACACTCTGTATATAGGTCATCATACACGCACGTTAACTGTTATCAACGACTCAGTAACTGTGGTGGCCGTAAGCCAACTCCTGGGTATAACAGTTGATGACGACTGACCAGCCTCACACACGACACTCTGTATATAGGTCGTCAAGCACGCACGTTAACTGTTATCAACGACTCAGTAACTGTGGTGGCCGTAAGCCAACTCCAGGGTATAACAGTTGATGACGACTGACCAGCCTCACACACGACACTCTGTATATAGGTCGTCATGCACGCACGTTAACTGTTATCAACGACTCAGTAACTGAGGTGGCCACAAGCCAACTCCTGGGTATAACAGTTGATGACGGCTGACCAGCCTCACACACGACACTCTGTATATAGGTCGTCAAGCACGCACGTTAACTGTTACCAACGACTCAGTAACTGTGGTGGCCGTAAGCCAACTCCTGGGTATAACAGTTGATGACGACTGACCAGCCTCACTCACACACGACACTCTGTATATAGGTCGTCATGCACGCACGTTAACTGTTATCAACGACTCAGTAACGGTGGTGGCCGTAAGCCAACTCCTGGGTATAACAGTTGATGACGACTGACCAGCCTCACACACGACACTCTGTATATAGGTCGTCAAGCACGCACGTTAACTGTTATCAACGACTCAGTAACTGTAGTGGCCGTAAGCCAACTCCAGGGTATAACAGTTGATGACGACTGACCAGCCTCACACACGACACTCTGTATATAGGTCGTCATGCACGCACGTTAACTGTTATCAACGACTCAGTAACTGTGGTGGCCGTAAGCCAACTCCAGGGTATAAGAGTTGATGACGACTGACCAGCCTCATACACGACACTCTGTATATAGGTCGTCATGCACGCACGTTGGCCACCTCCAGGGTATAACAGTTGATGACGGCTGACCAGTCTCACACACGACACTCTGTATATAGGTCGTCATGCACGCACGTTAACTGTTATCAACGACTCAGTAACTGTGGTGGCCGTAAGCCAACTCCTGGGTATAACAGTTGATGACGACTGACCAGCCTCACACACGACACTCTGTATATAGGTCGTCAAGCACGCACGTTAACTGTTATCAACGACTCAGTAACTGTGGTGGCCGTAAGCCAACTCCAGGGTATAACAGTTGATGACGACTGACCAGCCTCACACACGACACTCTGTATATAGGTCGTCATGCACGCACGTTAACTGTTATCAACGACTCAGTAACTGAGGTGGCCGCAAGCCAACTCCTGGGTATAACAGTTGATGACGACTGACCAGCCTCACACACGACACTCTGTATATAGGTCGTCATGCACGCACGTTAACTGTTATCAACGACTCAGTAACTGAGGTGGCCGTAAGCCAACTCATGGGTATAACAGTTGATGACGACTGACCAGCCTCACACACGACACTCTGTATACATTTCCTTGAATATTTCAAGGGACATTTTTACACTTTCTACCACTAAACCTTAATCAGAAAGTCATTTACTTTAATTATTTTAAGGACTATCTATTTAGTCCTCTCTACCACTTCAATCTCGATCAGAGAGCCCTTTCCTTGAACTAATTCAATCCATTATAAATTAATTAACACGACAATTTCATCACAAATCAACTGTTAATAAGTCAAGTAAACTTCTTTACGTGTATTGTAAGTCTACATGTATCACTGTAGAACAAAACGGCCTCAAGTGAAACTTAATGCAGTATACGACTGTCATAGAGCCACACAATGGGCCAGGTGGGTCGCGAGTCAGGTCGTAAACATAATGTACGACATCCTAATAAAGCCAGCCGTAAACAACGGTCCATTGGTTTATCAATTATGGGGAGAATACGTATAAATTTTATCATTTTGGCTCAAATTGTATATTGTTTTACCATTAACCTTGGCGTCTCTATAATATAATACAGCATTTTTTTTATTTTATCAATAAAAAAGTATTTTAAGAATAATTTTTGCTTTATATTTTGATCGAAAAGACGCGTAACTACTTTCTCATAGCTTTAAATGAACATAACTTAGCTTTAAATATAAAAAAAACAAGGGCGATTTCTTTTAAAAGTATTCATACAATTATGACAGACACAGCAAATGATATAGTGATCTTATTAGTTATTAAGTAATAAAAACACTGAAAATAAAAACAGCACAAATATACTTAGTTCAAACACAAACAAAAACTTAACTTGGAACGAGCATGTACACAAAATATTTTCTAAAATAAATTTAGGATTATGTGCACTTTATAAACTAATTTTTGTGTAATATAACATTAGAAGCAATTTATTATGCATATATACATTCACAACTAGTAAACAGAATCTTGATCAAGTCCTTAAACAACAAAAGGAGCCATCAGAATCATTAATAAATTATAATACGTTCAATCATCTATATTTTTAATTCTTTTTATAAAATATGAAAATGGTAACAGAGAATTGATAGAAATTTACGATACAATTTTATTCATCAAGAAAACCCATAACAGAAATGCATGACGATTTTCAGATAAATAATTATAATAGGACGAGAAATAAAACTCGCATCATACCTACACATCATAATCTAAATTATGTATGTATACAAATTGGAAATAAATATAGAAATGCTTTCACAACATTTTTATGACTTCAACTGTAAAAGTGAAATCTTGTACATCATTATTGTTACTTAGGACAACCTTTTCCATCTTTACGGGGAGGGGGGGGGCAGCCTACGAATATCTTCAATGTAAACCTTGGTTGAGTTTGGTATCAAATGAAAGGTCCACACACCAAAGGCGGCCACACAAATTCAAGAGAAATTAATTGCCGCAAACGGGACTTCGAAAGGCTTATCCTTTCCAGAGAGGCGATCATTTGAATTTCAAAGTAATTAATTTTTAAAATATTGTTTTCCGCTATTTAACGGTTTCAAGTAAATTATACTGATCAAAAATTATAATTTATGGAACACAATTATTTGAAAAATTAGACTATCTATGGAAAAAATAACGTTGTTGTGAAAGCGTTTCATATTTTTTCCACTTTTTATTTTTGTACTAGTCAGCTGATTTAAGACTATCACAAATTACTTTATTAGAATCAGCTGTTAAAAGTGTGTTGCACATTGTAATGGCATATAGCATTGTACATGTAGGCTACGTACATACTGTTACATAAATGATATTTTCTTTGTTAGTTTTCATCTTTTTATAAACGTTATATCATTTGATTTTTAATTGAATTTTCTTAAAAAAAATTTTCTGTGTATTTTTAATATGATGATTGGTTTATGAGTTATTTAAGATTTAAAATTTTAAATGACCACCACTTTGAAAATGTTGATAGAGAAAACCCAATAATATTTCTCAAAATGGATGTTTCTGTTATAAAGGACTATACAAAATTCCAGCTAAATACACTTTTTTGCTATTGAGAAATAAATTTATGAGTAGAAAAAAAGTAGCGGCTGCAAGGATAATCGAGGTGTTTTCAACACTTTGAATATGATATTTGTGATTCTAAATGAACTAGAAACGATAACCAAAAGAGCTTACCAGAGTTCAGAGACACTGCGATTTTTACCTAAAATTATAAATAAGAAAACAATTTTAATATATTCAAGGTCAAATTGTGAAAATACTTAGCTGAGGCTGCTTTATATTTAGCAGAAGGATTTTACAACGTGAACATAAATAAGAGAATAAAATTAAAAAAAGAAGAAACATTCAAACTTCAAGAAGAATCACGTGAAGCTTTTAAAAATATCAACAAAATAGTAAAAAGGTGCAATCAAACTACCTTGGATCAGCCATATTTGTATATACGAGGTATAGTCAAAAAGTTGCCGGAATTGGTTGAAATATGTTTATTGGACAAAGATAAAATCTTACAAACCTATATTCCTTCCAAATACTCTTCTTCTACAACAATACACTTGTCCTTACGATCATACAGACTGTCAAAATAATTTTGACACTTATTTTTTTAAATGTATTTCAATACTTTTATCGCATTTTTACTGACAGGTTTAGCACCTGCAAATCGATTTCCTTTTATTGGTGTTTTTACTGTGTAAACAGTAAGAAATCGGCTGGTATGAGGTCAAGCGCATATGGAGGATGTTCTAACGTGGTAACGTGGTGGTCGACTGGGTAGTCACGTACTAACAAGAATCGATGTGCCGGGGTATCGTCATGCAGCAAAATACAATTGTTTTCTGTTCATTTTTTAAGCCGTTTCCTCGTAATGGCATCTCGTAAGCGCCTAGGAACTTTTGTGTGGATAAATTTACCTTATATGCGATATCATCAATTGTTATTCTTCAGTTTTCATGGACAGTTTGTCGACTCGCTCAATGTTGTCATCTGTGGTAGCAGTCGGAGGGCGTCCATTTCGAGAGTCATCTTCAATGTTTATATGACCTTCACGAAAACGTTTGTGCCTTTTGTAAAATTGGCTTTTCTTCATCGCCTCAATTCAGTATGCTTGAATTGACATTTTAAGTATCCCAGAAGACGACGTTTCAAGTAAAAAACTAAATTTAATGTTTTTTTAGCTGTTCAATAAATAAATTTTCAAATCGCGACAATTAAAACACGCAAATACACGAAAAGTGCTCTCCACGGAGGAACAATGGCGGTTCGACGATCCTCACGCTACCTATATCCCTTCTCCAGGAGTAGTACTAACTGATAGACGACGAAATTCCTACCGGCAACCACGCTGTGTATCTCTGAACATCGATTCCGGGAACTTTTTAACTGTACCTCATATATGTTATTTATCATAACCACACATAAATTATCTTTCGTGTAAAGGCATAATATTATAATATTATGATGAAGAATAATTATAAATTGCTATATTTTTTACTGTCACGAATGATTTTGTGGGTAATAATATGTCTTATAGAACAGTATCAAGGGGATTCTTGCGAGCTCTCAAAAGAAAAGAATCGAGCGTGATATTAAAAACACCTTTTTTTATTTTTTTGTATACGAAAAATGTGATTAATGACTTATCAGGAATTAATCCCGGTTCTAATCATATAATAATTAACTGTACAGATTAATTTTGTCCAGTTTATTTCATTTATTACCTGCAAATATCTTCATGTACAACACACACTGAGTAAACGTACACCTCGCTTGGAATCTAAGATATCGCAAAACCAATTCAGCTGCGAAATGACGTCATCGTTAAATTCCTTGCCCACATCGGGGGTTTTCAATTTTCCCGGCAAATCTGATAACATAAGTCGCCTTCGCTCCAACGCCACCAACCAGAAATAACTGTAATCCCACGGGAACAAGTCTCTCCTACATCCCATTTCTCCGGGACATACACATTGTTTGTTTTTGTTTTATGAGCTAATTTAAACTACTTTTTAGATCTAATTTAATCAATTTTCATTTTAAGATTCCTAGGTCTAATCAAGTTTGATAAGACATAGGCTCCTTTCAAAACATTTTATATTGAGAATATTTGAAAACAGTTCCAAATAAAAATATCAATAGTTTTAGTTATATATCAATCGATTAACTGAACAACTCAGATTTGTTTTAATCATGTATTTTTTCTTGATTTTAAGTAAATCTTTTAAAATCTACAGAAACCAAACAAGATAACTTGTTTTATTGTGTCGGAACAATAAAGATAAGTACTGTACGTATGAAACCAAGTGTGCTCCAAAATGGAGGACCATGGATCTGGATGTTTGTAGTCTATTTGTTATTTGATAAATTAGGACAGTAAAAGCCTTGATTATATACTCCTACAATAGATATCCCATCTAATAGGACTATTTGTGCCAGTAATTTGGTTAATTAGTGAGGCCCGCAACCACAGCTGGTTTAAACTGCATTACATTTTACGTGGGACTACATTAGCGCTCCACAGTGGACCACAAAAACAGCTGATATTTCGAGACTCAAAATTTAACATTGGATGGTAAATCAATTTGCGTATAAAATCAATCGTAAAAGTAATTTCTCTGGAAAGGCATTCTTTAAATAAATACAGTGAGCGGTTGAAATTTTTAAAACATCAACAGAGCTTGGTCAGCTTTCTCGGGCCCATAATTTACTTATTTTCTTTGTTCTCTTGCTGTCAAAAATTGTGGCACCATATGCACAGACAATACAATCTGAGCGCACGCTTCGGTTCTGTCAGCTCATTTGGTGGTCTTTGTGGATTGGTTCATCGGTCGCCTTTGTCCACCCTACTTCATCGAATGGCAACAAAGACCATTGTTGATACTTGTTGTATTTGATGATGACAGCATTATACTATGCAGATTGGACTTCTCAGATGTCCTGGAGAACGTGATGCCCTTGTGTTTTGGCTGGGCCCTGCTGACATCGCAGATTTGTTGCAAAGTTCAAGGCCACATTAGGTTGTAAAAGTGCAGTTGCAAATATTATCAAACCTTTCTTAAGGCCACACACACTTTTAGTGTGACTACATACATTTTAAAAATTTACAAACGTTTGTGAAACTTCATGTAGATTGAATTTTATGTAACCCTTTCATTCAACAGCATTAACTAATAGATGTACTATCCATAAATGCAGCATTCATAAATTTACCAGATTGTAAATCGAAGGTCTACATTTCATAAAGCTTTAAATCAGCTCAGTTCAAACACACCAGGCACCTAAGTAAAATATTATTCTTTTTTAAATTAAATTTAACACTACTGGAAACTAACTTAAATTACGTGTCTATTAAAATGTGTGAATTTTAAACGGTCTGAAAGATATGGCTAATTGTGAGTTCACCATATTAGATCGAGATACGCTATTGTGTCTCACAGCCTGGATTAACAGTAATTGTTTGAATGAGACGGCTAATTGTCGTGCATTACAATAGATAGAGAGACGCCATTATGTCTCACAGCCTGGATTAACTGTAACTGTCTGAATGAGACGGCTAATTGTCGTGCATCACAATAGATAGAGAAAGACGCCATTGTGTCTCACAGCCTGGATTAACTGTAATTTTTTGAATGAGACGGCTAATTATCGTGCATCACAATAGATAGAGAAAGACGCCATTGTGTCTCAAAGCCTGGATTAACTGTAGTTGTCTGAATGATACGGATAATTGTACGTGCATCACAATAGATAGAGAAAGACGCCATTGTGTCTCACAGCCTGGATTAACTGTAATTTATTGAATGATACGGATAATTGTACGTGCATCACAATAGATAGAGAGACGCCATAGTGTCTCACAGCATGGATTAACTGTAATTGTCTGAATGACACGGCTAATTGTCGTGCATCACAATAGATAGAGAGACGCCACTGTGTCTCACAGCCTGGATTAACTGTAATTGTCCGAATGACACGGCTAATTGTCTGTACATCACAATAGATAAAGAGACGCCATAGTGTCTCACAACCTGGATTAACTGTAATTGTCCGAATGACACGGCTAATTGTCTGTGCATCACAATAGATAGAGAGACGCCATTGTGTCTCACAGCATGGATTAACTGTAATTGTCTGAATGACACGTCTAATTGTCGTGCATCACAATAGATAGAGAGACGCCACTGTGTCTCACAGCCTGGATTAACTGTAATTGTCGGAATGACACGGCTAATTGTCGTGCATCACAATAGATAGAGAGACGTCATTGTGTCTCACAGCCTGGACTAACTGTAATTGTCTGAATGACACGGCTAATAGTCGTGCATCACAATAGATAGAGAGACGCCATTGTGTCTCCCAGCCTGAATTAACTGTAATTGTCTGAATGACACGTCTAATTGTCGTGCATCACAATAGAGAGAGAGGCCACTGTGTCTCACAGCCTGGATTAACTGTAATTGTCTGAATGACACGTCTAATTGTCGTGCATCACAATAGATAGAGAGACGCCACTGTGTCTCACAGCCTGGATTAACTGTAATTGTCTGAATGACACGTCTAATTGTCGTGCATCACAATAGATAGAGAGACGCCACTGTGTCTCACAGCCTGGATTAACTGTAATTGTCGGAATGACACGGCTAATTGTCTGTGCATCACAATAGATAGAGAGACGCCACTATGCCCCTCTATGCGGTAGCTTCTCTAATGCAACCCATAGTCATTGAGAGCAGTAATAATGAATAATATTTATGCTCCCTTAGATAATTTTGATTATTTATAGCCCAGTTATATGGGTTGTGGGGTCTTTACAACCTTAAACCTGCAGTTCAAAGTTTTTAACTTGTTGTCATAGCTTGCAAATTTGAACTTGAATTTAAAATACATCTATAATCTACAATAATCTTGAATTAAATTTATATAATATTTTACAGGCATTTATTTTAAACATGATCATTAACATTAAAGACATCTTCGGACACGTTAAGTTAAACAGAGGTCAACGAAAGTCGAACAGCAAGTCAACACTAAAATTGACTAAAATCACTGAGATAAATGAAGTAGAGATCGCTTTCTAAACACCTCGCTGACAGTTATTAATTGATTACAACAGGAGAATTAACTACTGGACACAATAACTCGACACACTCAGTGCACTATTCAGTGCGACATCTGTTTTCTCCTTCTCTGTGTTAAAAGACACTTATTTTAAATGACTAAAAAATATTTCCATACGTGTAAGTAATATGAAAATCCTAATGCCGGCCGAACTACCTTAAGTATGAGGGGGGGGAGAATCTTTAAGCATTTAGTAAATTACATGTAGTCGATGAACTTTAACACTCCATTTTCAAACTGAATAGTTGCTAGATCGTTTCTTTTCATAGAATATATTTATAACTAAGTTAAACAGTAGAAATTTATTTTATTTACGAATCAAATAAAATTCTAGTCGAGTTTAGAGTGCTCTTACAGCAAATACTGGAACTTCCAGAAGTTTGAGAATGCTTCAACCATCGGAATGACGATGTAAACCCCGCAATCGTAGCTAAGCCTTTACGTTTTGCATTCTTGTCACGATTCAGTTCTCTAAATTAGCTGAGAGATATATAAACCGTATAGGATTAAAATAGTTCTTAAAAATTTGACAGTTACAGAAAAATTTTCGAAATAAACGACAGCACATTGCCAGTTACAATATTGCACGTTTCGAACTGACTTAGTAAACATCTTAGTTTACCGACAATAAAATCGTAGGGCTTTTTCAATACCAGCTACACAAAAAAAAGAGGGGGAATGAAACATGTGATACGAGATTAAATAGTGAAGTAAAAAAATTGAAAGATACCAGGAATTTACAATCACACATACAGCACTAACTACAACGGGTTCGTTTATCAAATATTTTTCAAACTGGAGTCTGAAGTATAATTTACCAAAAATTACGTAACAATAAAGGTGTTTACCACACGTGCGAGGTCTCTTGTGTGTGACCCTGACTGTACCCGTTATCAGAGATAAGCGTACATTCATGGCGTGAACGTGTCTGATAACAAAAGTGAGGGCGAACCTTCCCTGGCAAGGCGGAGAGTTGAATTTCATGATAATGCTGTTATGAGTACAATCAAATTAGCAGAAACTGGTTTTGGGGTTATGTTTGATTATTTGATGTATTAGGTGCAACAAGAACACTGAAGAAAGTGTGCGAACAAACTTGTAAACGTAAATTGCCCTAAGTAAGCCTGAGCGTAGGGTGAGTGGGCCCATGGGTATCACGTCCGTTTCCATGTATCGTAGGCTGCAACAAGAGTTAACAGTCTTCTCCAATGTCGCAACCAAGCCTCCGATCCTTTTACCTGGTGTTCGGAAATGACTTTGAAACTTCTTGTAACTCCGTCGACCATCAGAAGATCGATTTTCGTCTGTCCCCAAACCAATAGGCCTACAAGCGAAATTAATATAATTTTCTATATTTATAGGTCTCTTGCCAGCCTAGTAGTTAGCACTTCTGCTTCAAGTACAGAGGGTTACGGGTTCAAATCCCGGGAGCTCCACTTAAATTTGTCACAGGGATTTGGACCGGGTCCCTTAACAACGTTAGTATTGACAGTACAAAATGCCTCTGGCGTAGATGGATTAAGTAAAAATTTTAAAAAATTCCAGAGTAGATTTTAATATAAAACGATAAGAAAAATAGGAGGGCAGTTTATGTATTGCTCCAAATTAGTAATTCAAAACAAATGTCTGTAATTTAATAAAGCGATTGCCCTTAATTTGTTTAATTGGCTACTCGATGGAGCTAGAAAGGGCTTAACTCCATTAGCCAATTATCAGTTAATTACATCCTGCTGTACGTAATGTACAAAGCAATAACTTCGGGTTATAGTACTGAGAATGGCTCTGTTAGTTTGGGTGACCTAATGAAGTAGAGTCGAAGTCAGTCAGTCGACTTGGAAGTGACTTTTTTTAAAGATGATCTAAGTATGAGCAACTTACTGGATCATTTTAGTGTTCACGTCAACTTATGGATTGAGACCGATTAATTGAACATAACCTTAAAGAAAATCCGAAACCTAAGTTTGTCAACAAAGCCAACAAAACCAGTCAATTTACACGTGGCTCATATTCCAAGTTAGTTTGGCAATCCTTTCACTGCCCCCGACTTGGGTTTTTATCAACGCCTTTTATGGGACTATGTCGAACTCGTTAGTAATCAAACTATGCAAGTCAGCCCTTCCAATATTTACATTCCCTTAAAGTACACATCAACTGGATCAGCATTAATACAAGGAAGGTGAAGACTCTTCAAAACATTTGTTTTGTTTAATTTTCTTATAATTTTAACCTTTTACAAAGTAAATTTTTTAAATTATAGGAATGTTAGCGTCGAAACTAGTGGCGCAATGATAGGCCCATCTGTGACAAAGTGTAGGCGAAAGATTCTATGTTCAATGGTTGACTCCGAAGGGGAACTAGAGAAGTTTGGAGTGTTAGGTGGTGGTAAGAGTCCAGACGTTGTGTATGGAAGAGAACAGAGTATCGAGCTTGTCAGTTAGCTGAAAGTTAGACCAATACTACGTGGTTCGGATTCCACGTAAAGCTGTAGGTCGCTTGATTGCCCAGGCTATTGGGTTATATGTAACTTGCTCTTTCTAAGGAACAGTCGACCATAGTAACAATGACTACACTCGTACATCTACACTCATTCGACCGTCATATTGCTGTCTTATCCTAATAATGAATAAAGGTGACCATGTATGACTGATACATTTTTTGCATGAAATTTAAGAGTAACTATCAGTTACAAAAACAAATTCCTTTCGCGATTTTAAAAGAGGGGACGAGGAGTAAAAACATGTCTGTCAGTCGTAAAGGAAGCGCGCGCTTTGAATTGTTACGAAACGGAAGTTGCAATATTGTTGGCAGACGCATTGCGACAGCTCAACGCCGGCGATGTTCTCTGGGAACCCCCGTCAATGAACTGACGGGTTGGCGGTTAGTTACACCACAGAGAAAAGAATAAACAGGGGTCGCTTTCTTATAGCCTTCTTATAGTTATATTATGGATTCCAAACTAATGTACAGCAGCAGCAATAATTAACACTTATTACGTTTATCCTTCAGGATTTGGGGAAAATAAAGGGAGGGACTGATCAGGAGCTGTCCAAGTCATCGTGTGGCAGCTCCATCGACTATAAGAAGACCGATTGTCTTCTGTCTCCAAACCATTACTTTCAAAATTAATATTCCATACTCGGAGATACACTAACTCGATACACATTTAACATACTATTGAATGCGACATCTGTTTATTTCTTCTCTTTGGCTGTACACATTTATCATACAGTTGGAATTTTATCACCTAAAAAATAAGCATCCGTTATATGTGTCCCTTAATGATCTGACAAGAGTGCCTGTTGAGATATGTCATGTTGGTAGTTAACTAAGAAAAACGAGCCTAATTAATTTGGTTGGGGTACTTTACCCTAGTCAAACTACGGGGGGGGGGACGAGTTATTTACTGTTCTATTTACCCATTCGGTTATTTAGAATTTATTGGTTTCATTGTTATGAAATTTGTATTTTCTTCAATCCATTCTTTAGTAACACTTCTTCAAAAGATCTCTAAAAGTTCTCACACCGTAATCCTGAAATATCCCCTGCCATATGTTCCAGATGTGCAGGTGATTGGGGGTGGGGAAGGATGCTGGAACTGGAGCCGCGCACACAACTACAGTTGACCCGACGAACCGGCTCCACGCTCGGCTGGAGTGATTCAGCCTCCAGTAATTCCTACCGCTCCGAAGGCCAACGCACCGACGCCGCGGCGAGACCGGTGCAAGTCTGTGTCAACTATAGGCACAGTCATAAATTATTGTCACGGAGTACTTTATTCCAACTTAGCTTTGAACAGAAACACACGATCAGTCTTCAAGGTCTATGTTACAGGCCTAATTAATACATTGACGATTGCTTTATCAGAAATGATGAAGTATGATGCCTACTGGATAGTGAATCCACTTACCTAACTGAACCTAACCTAACTTATCTTATTTCCCAGACTTAGATGCACCGACGATGTATACTACTTTAAGACGTTATAGTAGTATACATCGATGAAATGCACAGGAACTAGATGATTCTGGGCAGTCCTAATCCTATGTTGTCAAAATAATGTCATAGTGACGAACTCGATCGTCAGTTTATCCGAATTCACAAGGCCTTTCTTTATCAAGTTTCCCTAAATTCTTAGAAATAGCTCAGATCTATACAGCCTGCTTGCTACTTGTTGTCGGCTACTATCTAGTCAACTGTTATTCAAGTTTTGTGATATTGGAATCCATTTGGTGCCCTGTTTACTCGGCCTACCTGTACCGTGTGCACTAAACCCTCCTGCCCACCCATATACGCCATGTGGTATTAACGGGATATTCGATAACAAAAAGTACAATCGAGGGTACTTTCTTTTCTGATAGTTTAGTATCTTTAATCTATCAATGGTGCGAGTACTTAATATTTTCAACTCTTATATTTGTCAGAGTGTCCTCTCACCATATTCATATTCAAAGTCTACAACAATTAATACATGATTTTGATAGCACCACAAGTGTCAAACGAAGTGCCTGTTAAAGTACAATAAATCCATTTCACTTCCTGACGTCACAGATGTCAAGATTTACATATTTAAAGATACGTGAATAGTTTAACAATACGAGTATTTCATTTAATTATTATTGGATAATTTTGACCATCGATTCATTCCTAAAAACGACTTGTGTAAGGTAGATGGATATACCTTCTAGAACGTTGGAGAATAGTATATTTCATAACAAGAGTGGAAAGTGGGGTTTTGCATGTTCGAGACCATATGTTTGAAGTGCGAGACTTGTCGAGCACTTCAATTGGTCGAGAACATACAAAACACTTTCACTCGAGTTTTGAACGATACTTTTCACTACACTACGGAATAAAAACAGGTGTTGTTGACTGTGGAAAATTTTCAGTTGTAAACAATGTTACTTTCGGTAGTAAACAATTGACGACAGCTGTTGAAAATATGATGTTTCGCAGTTTGTGAACACATAACGAAAACAGCTGAACTCATAGTAGGCTAGTGTAGTGAAAAGATAATTACGTTTGATGAGTGTGATTAGGCCAACGAAATACAGACGGGCTTTATTCAGCGTGTCAACGATAATGGTGGCCGTTGTCTAGTCTTCGGTGCTTTCCGGTATGGTGGTTTATCGGTTTAAAAATCTCACTGAGGTGATGTTTTTTTTTTTCTGACTAGAGTAGTAGTGAATATATAGGTGAAATAGACTCACTTTTACCTTTGGACCCAAGATGGCGGCGGTCACGTGACCGGATCCAAGATGGCGGCCGGAACCGGATCCAAGATGGCGGCCGGAACCGGATCCAAGATGGCAGCGCCCATTTCCCGCCAAATTTTCTAACCTCACTTTTCCTAACCTCAAATTCCCGCCAAATTTTCTAACCTCACTTTTCCTAACCTCAAATTCCCGCCAAATTTCCTAACCTCACTTTTCCTAACCTCAAATTTCCCTCAAATTCCCAAATTTCCCTCCAAATTCCCACATCATACTATATGAAATTCACTGTTAACCTTGTTATACTATATAAAATACACTATATAAAATACACTATATAAAATACAGTCTTAACCTAACTTTTTCCATGTTATACTATATAAAATTCACTGTTGACCTTGTTATACTATATAAAATTCACTTTTTTTGTCCAATATGGCGTCTTTTTCCATGTTATACTATATAAAATTCACTTTTTTTTGTCCAATATGGCGTCTTTTTCCATGTTATACTATATAAAATGCACTTTTTTTGTCCAATATGGCGTCTTTTTCCATGTTATACTATATAAAATTCACTTTTTGTCCAATATGGCGTCTTTTTCCATGTTATACTATATAAAATGCACTTTTTTTGTCCAATATGGCGTCTTTTTCCATGTTATACTATATAAAATTCACTTTTTTTGTCCAATATGGCGTCTTTTTCCATGTTATACTATATAAAATGCACTTTTTTTGTCCAATATGGCGTCTTTTTCCATGTTATACTATATAAAATTCACTTTTTTGTCCAATATGGCGTCTTTTTCCATGTTATACTATATAAAATGCACTTTTTTTGTCCAATATGGCGTCTTTTTCCATGTTATACTATATAAACTGTGTAGGCAGTAGTCACAGTAGAACATAGCTGAACGATATTTAGTCAAGTGAGATAGCAGTCGGGACATGTTTGTAATTAGACAGTAGTGAGTAGTTGTGTCAGTGGTCAGTAGTAACAAGTTGATGTGGTGAGCTCTAAATTTTTCTTTGGTTATTCTTAGGGGGTAAATTTCGTCTTTTTCAAAACCAAATACATTTACAGAGATAGCGGGGTTCAATTTTTCAAATTTATCTAAATCGGTAATTTTGACAGGATAGCTAATCCCAGACATGTTTAATTTAGATTCAAGTTTTTTGTAATAACTTACGCGTCTATTTCGGTCAGGGAACAATTGGGCAAGTACAGAGTACAGGAAACATTTATTATCGTCATTTTTAATATTTACAATTCCTTTAGAAGGGTGAGAAATTTTTTCCGGGGTGGGTATGAAAGAAGAGGCGTACAAAGGTTGAAATTTAACAATAAACAGATCGAGTCGTAAAACATTTTCTATTACCCACCCACTACCTTGACTTACCCACTTAGCCACGCTTTCTAAATATTTGTCTGTAGCCTCGGAATACTGAATATCGAGAGAATCAGAAGGTAGCAAAGGACGGGTTTTGCCGTGAAAGAAGGGTGTTGTTGAGATTTCTTCGTTGTTTATTGTTTTGGAAAATTTAATCTGGACTGCGATATACCATTTAACTCCCCCGAGCCTGTTTAGGTGGTTATTTATTTCAGACATAATTTTGTTTTTATGTTCCGTTAGAACGGTAAGGAGATCAGGATCGGATGTATCGAACCTACGGGAAATGGTGACGAGGTTGTCGTATATGGAAAAGGATTCCATCTTTTAAACAAAATTAAATCGGAAGAAAAACAAAGGGTGGTAAATATTGATTATTACTTTGAAATACCGTACAGAGAACAGCGTCCAAAATTACAAGAATTACGTGAGTAGGAGCAAAGTGAAGACACGTCTGATCAGTACGAGCGCAAGAGCAGAAGTGAGACGGATTGAATGTGTTGGTTGTTTATATAGGGATTGAGGGGGGAGGGGGAGGGGGCAACCAATCAGAACGTAGTATTTGGGTCACGCGCCTGTCCAGACTTGAAACTCCGATTACGCCATCCTGTGTAGTACTGTTTTTCAAAATGAGAAGAAGGGACTATCCAATCAGAGCGTAGCATATGGGTGCGCATGCGCGCCAGACCTGTAGCCGAGGGGTGAAGAGCGTACGAAGGTAGTCGTCGGAAGTACACGAAAGCATTTTATATAGTACATATGTAAATGGCCGCCATCTTTTGCATTTTATATAGTATGAGATGGGAAGAGTGCATTTTGTATAGTATACCGAGGGAATTTGAGGGAGGGAATTTTCCCACCTGGGACTTCCCTTCCGAAGGCGCCATGTTTCCGAAAGGATGTGCTAAGTTTTGCCACCAGGTGCGCTACGATCGGGTCGAGCACATAGAGTATATATGAGTAGAGTAACAACGCGCATGCGCGCCTGACCAGCAGACGACGCGTGCATCATAGGCTAAGAGCGTACGAAGGTAGCCGACGGTCGCCGGAAGTACCCGAAGGGAAAGGTCGCCATATTGGATGAGGAATTTTGGGAGGGAATTTTGAGGAGGGAAAGACGTCATATTGGACAAAAAAGTTCATTTTATATAGTCTAACATGGAAAAGGGCATCATATTGGACAAAAAAGTGAAGTTTATATAGTATAACATGGAAAAAGACGCCATATTGGACAAAAAAAGTGCATTTTATATAGTATAACATGGAAAAAGACGCCATATTGGACAAAAAAGTGAATTTTATATAGTATAACATGGAAAAAGACGCCATATTGGACAAAAAAAGTGCATTTTATATAGTATAACATGGAAAAAGACGCCATATTGGACAAAAAAAGTGCATTTTATATAGTATAACATGGAAAAAGACGCCATATTGGACAAAAAAAGTGCATTTTATATAGTATAACATGGAAAAAGACGCCATATTGGACAAAAAAGTGAATTTTATATAGTATAACATGGAAAAAGACGCCATATTGGACAAAAAAAGTGCATTTTATATAGTATAACATGGAAAAAGACGCCATATTGGACAAAAAAAGTGAATTTTATATAGTATAACATGGAAAAAGACGCCATATTGGACAAAAAAAGTGAATTTTATATAGTGTAACAAGGTCAACAGTGAATTTTATATAGTATAACATGGAAAAAGTTAGGTTAAGACTGTATTTTATATAGTGTATTTTATATAGTGTATTTTATATAGTATAACAAGGTTAACAGTGAATTTCATATAGTATGATGTGGGAATTTGGAGGGAAATTTGGGAATTTGAGGGAAATTTGAGGTTAGGAAAAGTGAGGTTAGGAAATTTGGCGGGAATTTGAGGTTAGGAAAAGTGAGGTTAGAAAATTTGGCGGGAATTTGAGGTTAGGAAAAGTGAGGTTAGAAAATTTGGCGGGAAATGGGCGCCGCCATCTTGGATCCGGTTCCGGCCGCCATCTTGGATCCGGTCACGTGACCGCCGCCATCTTGGGTCCAAAGGTAAAAGTGAGTCTATTTCACCTATATATTCACTACTTAGAGTGTAAGGAGCTCAATGCCTTTATATCATTTTAAAGATAACTTGTCCTCTGGGGTCTGTATAAAAAGACATATATTTACTATCGCAGATGAGAAATGCTATTTGGCAAACTTTGAATGAGTGACCTCTCGACTATGAGTCTTCTGGAATTTCAAGATGCGTTCAAGGTATTGTATGTTAAGACCTATTATAATTGAATGTTGTATTAAATTCATTTTGTCTATGGCTGATATAGAACCAGTGAGTTTTTAGATTGTGGAGTTCATGTCTGTAGGTTTATTAGGCACCATCCATTATTAGAATTTGACGAAACATTCAATCCCTTGTCTTTGATCGTCACAATTCTCTTAGGTCGGTGCAACCATGCATCTTCTGAATCCGCATCTTTGTATGTGATTTATTGATGATCAATCCATGCCTTTGTGGACCGCTGGATAAGGAGCTTTGGAAAAACATTTTTTATTTGGAATGTTTTATTATATGAAGCAAAAACGTAAATGAATTGGTTGGGGCATTTGATGTGATGAGGGCTTGTTGAAAACAGCCGTAGAAAGTAACGTTGACAGAGGAAAGGGAAAAAGCATATATCAGACAGTGTAAGGTTCGGGGAGGAGTATAAGACAATAATAAGGCGTGCCCAAAACATAGTGTTTTGGCAGAAAGATTAATGCTGGTGAATCCATCCCTAATCCACGTTAATCATACAAGGATACCTGGAAAATTTGGATAAACAACCATTGTAACAAACACTAACATATTATTTCGGAAGGCGGACAATGCCACTCGACGAATAGTAACTAAGTGAAAATGTCTTCTTCGGAAGTACGCTTTCATTCTTTAAGTAGGTAGAAAGTAATACACGCAATTGGACAATAGTAAGTCAGCTGTAGGAGGCATTACGACACCAGCAATGTCACGCCTGAGGTCATCGAGGAAACACTTCATTGACGGCACGAATTGGACTAAAACTGCGACACTACACCGTACACCAGGCTGAACAAGCAACGCCACAGTGTGACTTGTCAAGTCGTGTGTGCAGACTAAATATTTTCTCTCACAATTGGACTGACACAGCTACACTACACCGTACACCAGACTGAACAAGCAACGCCACAGTGTGACTTGTCAAGTCGTGTGTGTAGACTAAATATTTTCTCTCACAATTGGACTGACACAGCTACACTACACCGTACACCAGGCTGAACAAGCAACGCCACAGTGTGTCTTGTCAAGTCGTGTGTGTAGACTAAATATTTTCTCTCACAATTGGACTGACACAGCTACACTACACCGTCACCGTGTGACTTGTCAAGTCGTGTGTTTAGACTAAATATTTTCTCTCACAATTGGACTGACACAGCTACACTACACCGTACACCAGACTGAACAAGCAACGCCACAGTGTGTCTTGTCAAGTCGTGTGTTTAGACTAAATATTTTCTCTCACAATTGGACTGACACAGGTACACTACACCGTACACCAGGCTGAACAAGCAACGCCACAGTGTGACTTGTCAAGTCGTGTGTTGACTAAATATTGCTCCTCACACTTGGACTGACACAGCGAGACTACACCGTACACCAGGCTGAACAAGCAACGCCACAGTGTGACTTGTCAAGTCGTGTGTGTAGACTAAATATTGCTCCTCATACTTTTACTGACACAGCAACACTACACCGAACACCAGGCTGAACAAGCAACGCCACAGTGTGACTTGTGAAGTCGTGTGTTGACTAAATATTGCTCCTCACACTTGGACTGACACAGCGAGACTACACCGTACACCAGGCTGAACAAGCAACGCCACAGTGTGACTTGTCAAGTCGTGTGTTGACTAAATATTGCTCCTCACACTTGGACTGACACAGCGAGACTACACCGTACACCAGGCTGAACAAGCAACGCCACAGTGTGACTTGTCAAGTCGTGTGTTGACTAAATATTGCTCCTCACACTTGGACTGACACAGCGACACTACACCGTACACCAGGCTGAACAAGCAACGCCACAGTGTGTCTTGTCAAGTCGTGTGTTGACTAAATATTGCTCCTCACACTTGGACTGACACAGCGACACTACACCGTACACCAGGCTGAACAAGCAACGCCACCGCGTTTGAGTAGTAAAAACGTTTGTGTAATGTAAACATTCCTGCATACAATCACTGGAATTGTAAACGAGCGTAAAAATCCACCTAATGAAAGATTGAGGTGGAATGTGGGGTTGGTTTAAACTTAGGATGGTTGAAGAGAAGGCGACGGCCTATTTCGGGCGCGATGCTGTGCGACAGAGAGAGAGGGGTGAACTAATGAATGGGGAGGAGCGAGAGGGCACTAGAGGAAAGCCGAAGGCAGAGGCAGACAAAACAACAAAACAACTTGAGGAGCGGACAGAACAGAGAGCGTTCACCTCCCGAACCCGCGGGCTGTCGGTCTCCACTGCGACTATAGTCCACGATAACTCAACTTGGAGTTCGAGAATGGTTGATTGATGCGAGAAGCAATTTTCTATAAAAGGCATTCCTAAGATAATACATGTGAGAAAATAAAACTTTAAAAAACATGACCAGGTCCTGAACACGTGCCCAAATTGCGAAAGGCGCTTCATTTAATCCAGTAAAACCATATAAAGAAAATGATTGTCCCACTAGACAAAGTGAGTCACAGCCATAAAGTATTTTTACGTTTGCAGAAAAAACATTTTATAGTTGTATTTTGATTTTTTTATCAATACGCCGAGTATGACGTTTTTGCAAAAGGGATTCATTTGGAGAGGTAAACACAATCTTGTTATTTTAAGCCGTACGATTAAAAAAGTGTGTAATAAATATAATAATAATACAAATTAATAACAGCAAAATAACTAGTAATTTCAAATATTGTTCGATTCTAACGGGGACTGGACCTTGGTATATTGTGGATAAGAAAGAATACAAAAAAGCAGTTAGGAAGATATATGTAGCTCGAGGTTCTAGGATACTATGAGTGAGAGAAGACCTCGCAAGAGACGAAGGCTGGGCTTAACACCTTAAGTAAAGAGGTTCTGGAGGAGCTGCTTTTTGCATTGAGGGAGAAGTTTGGTTGAGAAAGAAAGGACTCTAATCTCCACAGAGAAAAATGAAACCGAGGTCGCATCCAATAATGCACAAAACGTGTGTCGAATTAGTTTGTCGAGTAGTTATTTCTCCAGTTTGCCATCCGATGGAAGGGCCAGCACCTTGTCAGTCCCTCCCTAATTTCCTCAAAATCCTCTACGATAAACTTAGTAATTATTGCTACATTCTATGTATAAAGCTGTACATAAGTTTAAATTTATAACTGCCTCTGAGGCGTTCGCTGTGTAGAGAGCTATCTGTATTTCTTTTTTCTGTGTAGTCTCCAAGCCACCACTGGAAAGTCGATAGCCTAAAGTAGTCTTACAAACTTACCGTCAGCGGGCCAAAACATGCTGTTCTATTTCAGCTGTATGTGTTTAGTTAATTATTGTAATGAACGTAACGTATGTGACAATAAAGCAATTTCAATTGTTATGAACACTGAATGGTTGTTCAATCTAGTGTATCTGTACCATCAACAGATAATACGAGTTTTTTTTAAATAAAATTTTTAAAATTCTCGATTTAAAAAATCAACTTATGGTCCACTAGAACAGTTCTTCAAACATCACTGTACGTGTACGGGTGGGCAGGTGGGTCAATATCACTCTGGTGGTGGGCGGGTGGGTCAATATCACTGTACGGGTGAACGGGTAGTTCAATATCACTGTACGTATACGAGTGGGCAGGGGGGTCAATGTCACTATGCTGGTGGGCGGGTGGGTCAATATCACTGTACGTGTACAGGTGGGTAAATATCACTGTACGTATACGAGTGGGCAGGGGGGTCAATGTCACTATGCTGGTGGGCGGGTGGGTCAATATCACTGTACGTGTACAGGTGGGTAAATATCACTCTGCTGGTGGGCGGGTGGTTCAATATCACTGTACGTGTACGGGTGGTCAGGGTGGTCAATATCACTCTGCTGGTAGGCGGGTGGTTCAATATCACTGTACGTGTGCAGGTGGGTCAATATTACTCTGCTGGTGGGCGGGTGGGTCAATGACTGTACGGGTGGGCGGGTGGTTCAATAACCTGTACGTATACGGGTGGGCAGGTGGGTCAGTATCACTGTACGGGTGGGCGGGTGGGTTAATACCACTTTTTGTGTATAGGTGGGCATACTACATCTATCAAATGGCACTTCAAGTGTTACGATACGATCATTATTACGGGCAGAATCCATGAAATAAAAACCCATGTTTTTGGCATTTTTTCGAGAAGTGAAACGGACTTTATAATGGCAGTAAATGGATAACGTAAAAGTGAAAATAGTTTATTTAAGGTGCACTGATCATTAAAAGGATTTTAAGGCTTACGAATCATTGATATAAATGGTTTTGTGAATGTTGTCTTTGATACCAACTAAGCGACGTTACAATGCTAATTAATTTATGACGGCGTGACAAGTTCAAATGTCAAATAAATAGAGAATGTAACAACTGAGGGGTTTGTATACCTTTGACTGATGTTGAACATAGATGTATCTGTAATAACAAGCTGGGCCTAAAATTATCAGATAATTATTTTATTCAAGGTCATTTATATATTAACTCATATTTAACATAGAGGGAAGAAGGAAGAATACAAGAAGTAAACAGAGGTCGCATCCATGTGTGTCGAGTTAGTTGGTCTAGTAGCTATTTCTCCACTTTTCCATGCAATTACACTTTGTCAGTCCCACCTTTACTTCCCCCAAATCCTCAAGGATTAGTATAGTAATTATTACTACAGATGTAAAAATAAGTACATTAGTTGTACTCTATTTATAACTGCCACTGAGGCGTTTATTGCGACCATAAAAAGCTACCCCCCCTCTCTCTCCCCCTCCCTATCTCTCACTCCCTCCCCCTCACTCCCCCCACTTTCTCTACCTCTCTCTGTATTTAAGGATAAACAATGGTAGACTGTAATCATCAAACACGAAACCTGCGCAGAAGTTTTTGCAAGTTATTACGAGAGTTGAACACAGTCTGTCTTTACGTAACGCCCAAACTCTACAAGTAATCACACTAAACAGTTAGTAATTTTGACGTACTACTACTTTGGAAAATACTACAGAGAATAATTAAACAGAGGTCGCCTTTTTATGGCCGCAGGAAACACCTCAGTGACAGTTATAAATAGATTACAATTAATATACACTTTTATACATCTGTAATAATAACTACTACGTTTATCCTTGAGGATTTCGGGATTGACAAGGTGCTGGCCCTGCCATGACATTGCAAATTGGACAAATAACGTTTCGACACACAATTAGCGCACTACTGAAAGCGACCTCTGATTCTTTCTTCTCTGTGGCAATAATTATGAATGATCAGTAGTAAACTAACAACCATGATACTCTTGATGTTCGTGTAAGTGACAAAAAAGTCCACAGGAAGTTCAATGGATAAAATATTTATTTAAAAATTAAAAAAATATACGTTTGCAAAAAATACGTGCAACTAGATACACTTTTAAAATGATATGTGTTCAAGAATTGATTGCAATATGTAAAAAAAGTGTTATCAGTTAATCACTATAGTAACAAAACAGTTTGAAATTAAATACATCAATCTGCAAATTAGAAAGTAGGTCTTCTATAAGTTAAAAAGAAAACTGAAAAATTCTCCTCAATTAGCATATTCAAATTTATCATAAAATCAGTTTCTCCTTTCGTCATTTGCTCAACAACTATACAATGTTTTAGAAAGCTAATTTGAGACGGTACCGAGGTAAGTTTCTATAATGAACGTAACTATTGTAAATTATGAGACAAACCTATCTTGTTAAAACATTACAACTACCAGCAGTGAAAGTCAAACTTGTTTTTTATACCTACGAAAATAGTAACGACTTTAACCTATCTAAATTTTAATATGAAAGTAATCCATGACGGAAACAACTGACTCAACAAGAGCCATATCAGGGATGGGGTAATATAGGCCAGCAAATACAACTGATAGCAATGACTAGTCAATACTGATAACAGTCAATGTTGATAGTGTAATGATTCACACCTCGACATCTGGCTGAGGTGATGGAGACGTAAAGTTGATCTGAGAGGGCAGGTCTATTAAGTTTATTATAACGTTTAGGCAAAATACAAACTTATAGAAAAATAAATTAATAGTAATTAAAAAACCTAGTACACATTAAAATTATTGTTATTTATTTATCTTACTAGTTGATTTGTCTACTTATTTATCTAAATATTGAATAGATTATTAAAAGTCAAGAAAAACATAAATTTTGTCTAACCTGACATTACTCGACCTTATTGGTCTCTGGATGGTTAAGAGGGCTCTAAACCCCCGCGCTGAGAAGCGTAAAAACTGCTTTGCGCGGTCCAAGATACTGCCCTTATTTACAGTCGTAAAATTATAAATAAAACATCTATTTAAAGATAAAGAAATTTTTGACTCAAATCGCTGTTTTGAATTTTCGAATTCTCCTTCATTTCGATTTTATAGGTTATTGAAGTTACCCAATATTCAAACTAGTGTCAAAATAAAAACTAGAGCTGTTATCGAAATTTTAAAAAGCGATTTTAGTCAGAAATGTATCTGGTTTCAATTTAGTTTTCGTTTCAGATCGATATCTTTAAAGCTGTAGCCGCAATGTAGGACCGCGCAAATGCCTGCATGGTAATTTATTGCCAAAAAATGCGGTGATTCGTGAGATCCAAGAGGCGAAACCTCGAACTTCTTAGTCGCGGATGGATTTTACTACTTCATTCATAAAAACCTTTCTTCGTTTAAGTTAACATCGATGGATTACCATAGAGAATTGGCCTACGACGACTGATATCAGTATTATTTTACAGCCTGATTACATAGAGTTAGTCTATTTACTTTTGTATGGCTTATTTCGTTTAAATTAAAATGTGCGTTCCCATGTGATCCTGATATAATCTAACTACAAAGTAAAGCATAACATTTTTATTCGTAATGACAGTGCACAATATTTATTATGTCATGAAAAATACTGTAATAATCATCTATATACAACATTTTTATAAAATAAATAATTTAAACTGCATAAACGAGTGCGTACAGTTAAAATATTAATTCAATAATTCCGGCTTGACCAAAGCAATAAGTAATTATATAATAAGTCACTGTCACTATTGGCCTTTGTTTTATTTTAAAAATATAAATTCAGTAATGTTAAGTCGTAACTATTAATTTATTATAGTTCATTAATGTTGTGGTAGAAAAAATTCTAGGTCATTTATTTGTAATTTTATAAGAAGGTAACTTGAAGGAAATATTTTACCTAAACGGTAACAAGGACAGAAAAATATGACAGCCAGGGGACGGGGCGGGGCGGAGCGGCAATCCTTTTGTGAACTTGAAGTCATGGGGCGAGGTAGTGTTTGGGAACCTCGTACCACTCCCGATGTATTCCGTTGAACAGCCAATGAGAAGACTCAAGGACGGTAAAACTTGACATAAGTGATATTTAAACATTGTGCAATGCGAAGAGAATTAATAAAATACTAATTTAAAAAAGTTTTCTTAATTAGCATAGTATGTGTTGGTAGATGAATTTAATACAATATTAATATAAACTGAACAAATATAAAATATAGCATATTTTCCTCTGCTAAAAGTTGTCAAGGGGTAGAGTAATAGTACATGTGTTGGAGGTTTCCAAATCTCCTAGTGTCACGACGTTTCGAGAGGCATAAAACTCCTGTCGGATTCATGTGCTTCTTACTACAGTACAACTTCGGTTATCCAGCCTAATGCAACGGCATACGTTTAAACAGGCGCTTGCGCATAGTTGTAATTTTTTAAACATTATTTTCGTCTGATTGTCAGCCGGATAATCAAACAGCCGGATAAAGGAAGGCCGGATAATCAAGGTGCACTGAAGTTACATGTAAAACTATATTTTTATAAACACATAATCGTGAAAAAAGTACGATAAAAAGAACAAAATAAAACGTTATCAATCAATAACACACAGACAATATTTTTTTTCTGATAAGTCTATCGTAAGTATTTAAGGGGTTTCTATTGATTGGGTTACTTTTGTAGTTAGGAAAAACAATAGTTTTACATGTAGGATAATGTAGTAAGTAGCAACTGAAGACGACAAGAGATGTAGATCTGTCAAATGTTGTATTAGCTTTAAGAGCACTTAAAGTGCAAAGAATCTCCAACAAATTTACCAATATTAAACAATCCAACACCAACAAATAACTTTCAAACAACAGGACAGAGTAAAACAAAAATGAGACTTAATTGATTCTCCACAACCGATAGTGCACAAGGACTTAGGAAACAGCGAAAAGCGTAAAATCAGCCTTGACAGAGTTTCCCGACGTGGAGAAAGGCAAACAGTCTCCGACGTGAGGACAATGCCCTGAGTTGGTACGTTAACGCTTGCTTCAAGTTTGTATATTACTCAAAGATCTAAAAGCTGTTCAACAAAATAAACTTTATGGCGTTAAGTGTTAAATTAACTTTACTAACATCATGCCTTAAAGTTACATTACACACTCACTCAGCTTAAAGAACAAATATAGTTATCTGCCATGATATAAGGTCATTTCTAACAATATTAGCTAAATATAAAAATTCCACATAAATAACCTGATAGAAAATTAAAATTTCTTAACCGAAACAATTAAAACATATAAATTATTTAATTGTTTTACTAATTCATATCAATTGTATGGCTTTTTCAACTACATATCATCTTTGTAGATAAATGAGCCCAAAACATTTAAAACTCGACTAAGACACCTCCTGGTGTTGACAATGAGTAGCCTATAGCTAAAATTTAACTTGTTTGTAAATACCCAAAAAACCAGTTTTAAACATATAACAAAATATATCTCTTCTAAATGGATTATTTTAACTACTGTTGTTTTATTTGTTAAAAATTAATATAATTAACATAAGTATGAGTTAAGTAATTTAAGGGAATTATTGTCAAATGCCCTTGGAAATAAATATTTAATTTGATTTTCACTGGTCTTACAGATCAAATTATTTATATTATTTCGTTTAAGCCAACTGAAAAAATAGAATCGAAAAATGTCCTTAGTATGAATAAGTATGTACATAGCTTATTCTTCCATTCTTCAACCTGGCATTGAAGAACATACAAATTATAAAAGAAATCTTTACACATTTATTTGTTAAAATTGGAATTTTGCTGCCTGGAGAGCTGTTCCAAGGTATTTTAGTACATATGAAGGGCCGAGGTGTATGTTTAAGACCTTTTCTATTTTGAAATAGGCGCATCTAACGTAATTGTTTTAGATATGAATCTAAGGTCTGTTTTTTATAAATTAAATATTTTTTAGCAAAATAAAACAAAAACCTTTATTTTCTAATCCACGACGAGGTTTAGTATTTGTAATATTTTGGCCTGTAAAGAAGTAAGGGGTGGGATACACCACCCACAATTATTTTACAATTATCATTTACATTCAGGTATCATTTACAACTACAGTATAAATGTGAGGCCAGCACGTGGCCTACCGTACGATATCGTAGTTACTATGAGAATTTTCAAATAAAATGACACATTTGGGGAAGAGTAGTTCTCTAACTCACTTCCACCACTCAGTGCATTTCTCTAGCACTAGTACATTCAGTGGGTCACTTTCTAAGCGGCTATATGCATCCAGTGCTACATTTTAAATAAATCAGCTTCACTGATTTCAGGTGGTGCAATAGGTTTTCGGTGAGTTAATTATTTTCAAATTTTATTATCACAATTAGTTTATATACCTTCCCTTGAGGCAGGAAAAATATATAAACAAAATTTTTAACCAATACATTAGAACTTGTGACCTTATGAAATGGCAATGTAGCTGATATTAAATCAGCGTTAAAACAAAACCGTTCGAAGTACAAATTAAACGTTTTATAGCTACGTTGTTCTCACATAACTGAAGGGATTAAGATGTTTTTCAATTTTTTAATTGTAAAAACATTTATAATTTTAAAGGTAAAAAGGGTATTTTTTCATCTTTAAAATTATAAATATTATTACATTTAAAAAATGAAAATCATATTAATCCATTCAGTTATGGTAAACAACGTAGTTATAAAAAAATTAAATTTGTACTTGGAACAGTTTTGTTTTAACGCATTCACCTCTTCAGAAGGCCAAAATTTCTAATGTAGTGGTTAAAAAAATGTTTTATATATTTTTCTTGTCTTAAGGAAGGTACATTAACTAATTTTAATAACATATTTGGGGAAAATTAACTAATCTAAAGTCGATTGCACCACCTTAAAGGTTCAAAATGGACCGTTGGTGTAGGCGGCAGCCAGCTGTAGTGGCACACATCACAAACTAATCAAATTCCTGGCACAATTATTCCTCTTACATTAAATATCTATTTAAGTAAATATATAATCATAGCAATAAATAAGCTTGATACAATATATTAATTGTTTATATTAAACAGAATCATTGACTGTTAAAAATATGTTAAGTTTCTTAGTATGGAGGGACATAAGAACGAATGACTAGAGATAAATCAGCTGACTGTGACCATGTGACTCCTGTCATCGACAGCTGACAAGTGACAGTTAATTGAAAGACTGCAGTAACAGAAGACTCAAGGTCAGTTGTTCTTGGCTCCGACATCACAAGGAGTGGTCGATACTGTTCTCACATATGTGTTGCCTTATGATGATAAATAGCTCTGGAAAGAAAAACATCAGAAGCCACATTGGCGTTTGATTCCATTACGACCGCGTAGTTTACTAGTAACACAAGCAGAGGCTCAACAAAATGAAACCAAGCTGTCACTGAGGAGTACAAGCATAAAAAGTAAACGGTAAGTAAATCTAAAAGAGAAAAAGAACAATGAAATGGAAATTATTTTTAAGTGAGGAGGACAAGTGTGACTTATAAGACTTATCCTTCTTACTTAAAAAATCAATCTCCATTTCATTTTTCTTTTCATTTTTTACTGATAATACAGTAAAGGTCCTTCAATACTCCTTCGATAGCATCCTATAGTAAGCTAAATTAGTGTGGAGTAATTATTTTTCCAGTGCCATGCGATGGCAGGGCCCTTCATTCAGCGACTCTTCATTCGCTGAGTTTTCCAACTGCATTTTCAATCAGTACCTTAATTTCCCCCAAATCCTCAAAGATAAACGTAGAAATTATTACTACAGATGTACAAAGATTTACATAAGTTGTAAACTGTTATACCTGCTACTAAAGCTTTCGGTGCTGACATAAAAAAGCGTATCTTTTATTCTCCTCGGTTGTTGTAGTAGTGGTGGGGGGGGGGGATAGTTGTTACCATGTATGAAATGGGTGGGGTCTGTATTTATTTATATGTTTTTGGTGACTTTTGGATGACCTACCACGTTATTTCAATGATATTAATTAGAAACAGATTTAGTTATTAAAGGGTAAGTAATAAAATGAGATGATACTCGTCTTTATCATGGGTAACTATAAGGTCCTCCCTAGACTTAACCCCTTAAAATAAAATTCTTTTGAATACTCAATACAAAAAGTAGCTCAATTCTAAGACATCGGAAAAAAGAGTTCGTGCGATAAAAGTCCTTTATACAGAACAATGTATCATTAAATAAAGTGTTGTGTGTTAAACAAGACTGTAATGAGGTAATGAACCATGTCTGTCTGGTGTATGGTTCTTGGGTACACGAAGTGGCTGGGAGGCCAACAAGTGGTAATTACACGGAGTAGCTGTAATTGATGGAGTCAGACGTACGGACCACTTGAGGACCCCTTCACGGCGAACGACTATAATGGATGGGCGGTAATGACATCACTTGCATCAATCAACGTGGTTCAATATAAGGTGGGACAACCTATTCTGGATCAAAATGTACGTACAAGATTGTACCACACTGACTTACGTAGACCTCAGGCACCCAGTTGACGACCCCTTCACGGCGAACGACTATAATGGATGGGCAGTAATGACATCAGTTGCATCAATCAACGTGGTTCAATATAACGGAGGACAACCTATTCTGGATCAAAATGTACGTACAAGATTGTACCACACTGACTTACGTAGACCTCAGGCACCCAGTTGACGGCGAACGACTATAATGAATGAATGAGCGGTAATGACATCACTTGCATCAATCAACATGGTTCAATATAACGGGGGACAACCTATTCTGGATCAAAATGTACGTAAAAGATTGTACCACACTGACTTATGTAGACCTCAAGCCCCAGTTGACGACCCCTTCACGGCGAACGACTATAATGGATGGACGTTAATGACATCACTTGCATCAATCAACGTGGTTCAATATAACGGGGGATAACCTATTCTGGAAAAAAGTACATCTCCCTCATATATAGAGTGTTTCTAAAATAGACTGCCAAACTTTGGTAAGTGGTTATGTAAGTCAAAATAAAGTGAAAATCAAGAATAAATTTTTCCCAAAAACGCTTTGTTTACCACATATCTGCATTTTGTGTTTTTTTTCACAAAAGAATTTTTATCTCCAAGTTGACTAAATTGATATTTGTGAAACTCGCTAGGCATGTTAAGATAATAAAGACTTATTCTAAGAAAATAAATATAATACAATTTCAAATTTCATAATGGCCGCCTCCTAACAAAATATAAATGTGTCACGGTCATTTTTTTACTGATTCTAATGATTTTAGTACTGAATGATTGGTAATAAAATTATTTAAAAAACCATCTTCTTAGCATTTTTTCGTATTTTTTGCCATTTTCCCACAATTTCCGTTAAAAAATGTATAGGCCGCCATTTAAAAAATTTTTAAATTGTATCAAATTGATTTTTTTTCTAAGAATAAGTTTCTATTAACTTAACATGTACTGCGAGTATCATAAAGATCAAATAAGCCAACTCGGAGATAAAAATTCTTTTATGGAGATTAAAAAACAAAATGGCGGATATCTGATAAACGAAGCATTTTTGGGGGAAAAATGTATTTTTAATATTCTCCTTATTTTGACCTATATAAACATTTCCCGAAGTTTGGTAGTCTAGTTTAGAAATACCCTGTAAAGTCAACTCTAGCAATAAAGAACTGTAACTGTAAATTATTAATCTACTCTTTTAGCCAAAAATAACTTTAACACTCAAAATTTGTAAATGTGTCATTTATAGAAAAATAATTGCTTATATAATAAACGAAATTTTTTTTAAAGTTTTGACAAATATAATCTGAAAATATAAATAATATAGGCCTATACTGCACGGTTTCTTAATGAGTTATGTTCCCAGAAAGGCCAAATTAGCCACTTTTATGTAGCCTTATCTCCATATATATTTTTTAATTTTTTCCCCTCTGCACATTAATTTAATTATAAGATGACTAACACTTTTATTATTTTTTTAGGTTCAAAAATAATGTTTAACCGAACGCCGTGGATCGTTGTTGGTTTTTGTAAAAAAATGAGTACTTTAATACATTTTCACAGTTAAAAATGTGAAACAACTACCACGGAAGCGTTCACTGCGGCCGTAAGAAAGCGACCTCTGTTCCTTCTTCCATGTGGCGTTGTAAGATACGGGGATATTGCTCGTCACTCCTACTAAGAACAACTGTTGCTCAAGCTATCTCACAGCTGTCGATCTACTAGCTATCATCTCTTCAAAGTTGAGATCAGATGAGTTCATCCGCCCACGCCTGACCCCAATGTATTCCAGACGGCATTCTTTGAGTGGGCAGTGTGGAATACTACGTAGTTTAACATTACGATCTCTCTACTTCCCTCTAAATTAAGCTGGGCCATAATTTTACCGTTTGAATCTGATTGCTTACACCTAGAACGAATTCTTTTGATATTCAGGCTATGAAATGATATTTGATCCTCTGCTTCCGTTCTTCATTCTAAGGCAAGGGTTCCCAAACTTGAAACATGATGTGACATTTTAGGTTTTCATTTACTTCCGTATATAAAGAACTGGTAAGAGAAAAATGACATAGTCTGTTAATGAGATGGACGAGCTTGCATTTTCTCTAGTCTCAGTCATATCTTATTTCCAATTGGTCAATTGATCTTACGCGCCCTTTGACCTGTCTCCCCCCCTCCACAATTTAGGAACCCCTGAGCTCTTATGGAGAGCTCCATGTAGAGTATCTTAGGAACTCTACCAAAGGTGCCCGAGTAAAATTAGTATTCGCCCACCTCACCTCTTTACTACAGAGCGTAGAGGTTTTCGTTGGCGTGGGAATGGCCAGGGGCTGTGCGTGACAAAAGAAGGCACGGGGCAACGAGTACAAAGCACGGGCGCCCTTCCCAGAAACGACGGAGGAATGTGCCTGTGGACATTTGCTCCTCTCGCATCTGTGGGAAGGAAGACTTGTGTCCAGTGGAGCAGAAAACGACGGGGAAAGGCCGGCAGCGCCTACTACTTTGTCTCCAACAGCTGGCATTACTTGCAGACACCAAATTACAGAGGCGCTGAAGAGAGGTTTATCGTTGATTATATCAAATACTGTACGTATTTAGAATTAAAAGGCTAGCACTGATTTAGAAGACCACTCACCAACAAGTTTTAGTCCTTGTCCGAGCCAATTCAAAAAGATGTGTGGAATCGTTGTCGAAGAGGGATTTTGAAGAGACAGGAGTTAATTTATAATAACTGAGCTTGAGTAAGATACAAGATCATACGCAGTTATTTCTTCTGTTTGCCATACGATGGCATAGCCAGCACATCGCCACTTGTCAGGTCTTTCCCCCAAAAAATCTTCAAAGATAAATGTAGACATTATTTCTGCTTATGTATAAAGATGTACATTATAGTCCGAATAAAATAACTTTGGAACAGCCACGCCGCTGCTCTGAAATGACAAAACTCTTGAGTTTTCATTTGCTGCCAAACTTAAAATAACAAAGCAATAATATTCAAAGTAATTGATTAGTGTCCACCATGTTATATTCTTTTATAAAAAATTATGCTGGAGAATTTGCATGAACTAATTTGCTTTTTATAGTAATATATGTGTTTAAGAACACGTTTTTATGAGTGAAAATGCACGTGAGTCGTCTTTAACCTGTCACTGGAGCGAGAATAATAATAATAAAATTATTTATTGTGGGTGGATGACAGTTTGATTCTTTGTGATTAGTTTAGAAATATTGTTGATCTATTATTGTAAAGATTAATTTATGCTGGGACTAAATATCCGGTTTAAACTTTCCTTTGAGCAGAGTGTACCTTTCCTTTGAGCAGAGTGTACCTTTCCTTTGAGCAGAGTGTACCTTTCCTTTGAGCAGAGTGTACCTTTCCTTTGAGCAGAGTGTACCTTTCCTTTGAGCAGAGTGTACCTTTCCTTTGAGCAGAGTGTACCTTTCCTTTGAGCAGAGTGTACCTTTCCTTTGAGCAGAGTGTACCTTTCCTTTGAGCAGAGTGTACCTTTCCTTTGAGCAGAGTGTACCTTACGCGTCCGACACAGCCTCCATGTAAACGAATATGAGTTTACTTCATCAACTCTTCATTATTTTTCTGTATGTTTTATTAGTGCCGCAGTATTATTTTACTAATACTTAAATAATACAGTTAATGTTTGCTCAAAGAAATATTGTCTAGCATTTGTCGTTTCCGAGTTTGCAAGGGGTTACAAAAAAAAAATAATTTCTCATTAACTTTTTTGAATTATTAAACAAATCTTAGACCAAACTGTCATCCATCCTAATAAATAATTTTACTATTATTATTCTCACTACAGTGACAGGTTAAAGACGACCCACGTGCAATTTCACTCACAAAAACGTGTTGTTAAACACATATATCACTATAAAAAGCAAATTAGTTTAAACAAAACTCCAACATAATTTGTTCTTAAAGAATATAACATGGTAAACACTAAACAATTAGTTTGAAAATTATTGCTTAGTTATTTTAAGTTTGGCAGCACATTAAAACTCACACAAAACGCTAGTTTTGTCATTTTAGACAAGTGGCGCGTAGCCGTTCTGCCAGTACCAAAGTTATTTTATTCGGACTATAGTTGCAATCTATTTACAACTGCCACTGAAGCGTTCGCTGCGGCCATAATAAAGCAACTTGTTTATTCTTTTTTCTCTTTGGTTTGTATTAATCTAAATTAAATAGACTATTGTCAAAGGAATTTTGTGTAAGAAAGACAGTTAAATTAAGAAACACTTAGTCTATCTGTATTCATGCTGACTCACGAAAGGTAAACTCAGCAACTACTGTACGCAAGAACGATACGTCAGCGCGAGGGTGATGCAGTGTGAAACAAAGAGCTCACTGTCCTCCTTCCTGATGATGCACACACACCTTATAATTAGACATCGGACGTTCTTGAGACAAGACATGTTTTTCTACTGAATTAAGAATTATATAATATATATATATATATATATATATAATATATATATATATATATAGATAGACACACACACACAGTGTGACCTGCATCTAGTAGCCCATATTTTAAGGGATTGTTTGAAAGGTCAAAACAAGCAAATAATGACACATAACATGTGTCTAATCGGGTAACTGACAGTTGCGCCCCGCGGTCAGAAATATGCGAAGGGTTTCTCTAAGTAGTCAAAAAGGGTATTTGACATTTGCGCCCAAGCCCCCTTCCGAGGGACAGCGGCTGATCCCGCACTCCCTCCCCCAGAGCGCCGACTGGAGACGATCGCCTCGCCGACTGATCGGTTGCGTTACTTTTAAAGCAATAACCACAACAGTATTTCCGTAAATTAATTGGGAAGCAACACCGGCACATCGGAATTACAGAGTCTTGGCATGAATTACTTCAAAATATTATACAGTATTTTTTAAACATCTGCATCGTTATTAAAACAATAACTAACCCCGTGTCACCATGACTGCATAAAAGATCTCAACTGTTTAGTAGATCCCCTTTTAAAGTTTTTACTTATTTTATGTCTGTTATGATGGATAAGCTACCTGGTTTTAGACATTTACTATCATTTAATAGATATTTTTAAAATCTTGGTGTTGTGCACATCTTTGTAAACTTATTAAAAAAATGTAAGACTAAATAAACTAAATCTATTTAAGTATGTCAAACAAACATTATATCTTGTTGATATTCCAATTCCCAGGTAATAACAACGTAGATATATGTAATATTTACCGTTTAATTGCGTTGATAACTGTTGTTTATACATTCCATAACTTATGCAGCCCTAGTATTGAATTAGTTTTAGAATATACTACATTAAAAAATATAAAAACCACAACTGAATCAAATTCATAACACAAAATAGTAGGTGATTGCTTAAGAAATATTGGCTTCTATTTTAAAGACAAAACTTTAATACGTAGCAGAAATATTTTGTTTAGCAATATTATGAATAATCAGGAAATAATTGTAAATATAAGACTTGTAATTATTTTGAAACATAAAAATATAATTGGTATACATAAATATAAAACGCTGAACTGTTATGTAACAGTTTATTCTTTGTAGTACATATAAGAAATTTGTTTTAAATACTACATTGTATCTCTTTGGTTGTTCAAAAACTAATTAAATATCCTTAACATATTTTTTCGTTTTAGATACTTGGTGTTATGTGCTTTTCTGGCAGTTCTGGTAATCATAGTAACATAACTTGTTGCCTGAATACCTTTCAGGACATCAAGAACACAAAAATGTTCAGATGAGAGTGTAATAAGAATGTATCAAATGTCTATAGAATTAATAGTTATATTTTAGCCACTGTAAATAGGAATTATGAATTTTACGACCGCGGGGCGCAACTGTCATATGCCCCAAAAAGTGTTTCTTCAACCACCGAGGGGGATTAAGAATTTTCTGACCGCGGGGCGCAACTGGCATCCCCGTCTTATCACGATCAGTTTTCTTGCTGTGCGTGTATGTAATTTTTACAACAATCTTAATAACTCAAAAATTTCTCAAGAAATAACATTCAAATTTATTAGGAAAGTGATTTTAAAGAAATTAAAATTGTGGTATGCGTAGCAAAATATACATTTGAAAACAGCGGCTACCAAACAGTTTTAAAGTTAAATACAGTATTTAAAAATCATATATTTTGCTGTTATTGAATGATTAATAGAGCAATGAATTTATTGTACCTCTGTGACAGGAGATATAAATATTAACGAGTATTAACTATTTGTGTTTGTTTTGGTTTTTGGAAAATAGAAGCCATGATCTAAAAAAATAAAATTCACCTAATAGTTGTCCTATATACAATAATCGCCTATTTTAGACCATTTATAAAAAAATAAAAACTAAACATATGTCTATATGAAGTGGAGTCCAATATTGGTTGAAGGATCGTCATTTACTAAGTAATAAAATATCAATTGAAATACGTTAAAAACCGCTTAGTATCTGTTTACAATCGAATAGGCGGAGTAATTAAATAGCAAACAGATTAGATCCAGAACTTCCGTGCGTCATGTACATGTAATTTAAATCTATGATGTCAAGAGATGTAATAGGCCTATAATTTTAAAACCATTCGGGGTGTCCCGGTGGGGCACGAATTCAGCAACCTTTACCTGCTCCGGTGGAAGGGGGAAGAAGAGGGATAGGAAGAGAGAAGTGGCAGTGAGTTAGGTTAGGTTAGGTAAAGGTTAGGTTAGGTTATGTTAGGTTAAAATGCACGCATTAAATATTTTCCACTCACATGACGACTAAACTGAGCAAGTTGCCCAAATGCATGAGATGGAACTGGTTTCAATTCTCGTTATGTTAGTTGTGTAGATAGCAACTCTCTCCGTGCTCTGTGTAGCTAACCACCCCACTCGCCGCTACATTCAGAGAGAAGTTGTCGAGTTCGTACTTGGGATTAACTGAACCTTTTTACAACATTTGTTTTCTAATTAGAGTTGCCAGGTTCGTGTCTGCCCTTCCCGATGTAAGTAAACTATCTATGTATACTACTCTAACTGGATCGCGCACTCCGTTCTGTGAATGCGAGCCGGCTCAGCGCTCTACCCCCACCACAGTACTGGTGCTCAGCGCTGTCCAACTGAGTTGTCCAACATCTAAGTTGAAACTATTTTGCCAATTGCCAATATAGCCAAGTCATTATTAAGCGTGCAGTTTAAGTAATCTCTCCAGAAAGTTTTATAGTCCATAAACAATTAATTATACAGCCCAAAAGAAGGACTTGCATAATAAAGCCTACAGTGTATATGTTACTGATTGTAGCGACATACAAGTCCCTTAAACTGGTACTGAAAATAAAATTCGTTAGTCATGTGAAATACATTTAAATTGCATAATTAAATAAATGTTTAATATAATTAATGTACTTCAAAGAACAGTATCGTCTAAGGGTTTTAATCCATCAGACATTACTGTTCTTTGAAGTACAATTATTATTAAAGTCCGTATTTTATGGAAATATGGAAAATCGATCAATGTAATACAAATTGTAACTATAAAAAGAAATTATTTCAATACATATTTTTCACTAATAGACTTATAACAATGACAAATTCACAAGTAATAATTCATTAATAATTCACTAACTAACTCTATCCTTCCTAATGAGCTGTTAGTACAAATGTAAAAATAACATGATTAGAAACACAAATATTTGGATAGAGTTTTTAATTTTTTAATATGCTATAACTCTAGGAATTTTTGTGACTTACAAAATAAAATACAACATTATTAACTAAATTCTGAAAAAGACATGCTTTACAATGTTCCGATCCTAATACAAATTTAATACAATTTAGCGTCAGGTTAAGTTTATACACAACTAGTTATTTACTCGTACTTTGCTATGGGATAGTCATATTTAAACAGTAATTTACAAATTTAAAATAAATGTTATACTAGGGGACGTCCTGCACTATTCGCGTCAATCATACATTTCAATAGAACACGACATAAAATCTATGTTTACAACATCATAAACATGAACGCTGTTGTGTATTAGTAAAAACGATGTAAATTTGTAGTTGGGTTAATCGTAATTTATATCCTAAAATAATAAAATATAATTGGCATCTATTATTCCTTTATATCATAATAGTTTAAACAATTAATTTATTAATTAAAATGTGAGTACAGAACCAATTTATTTTGAATGTACAACAATAACAATACAATACTAAGATATTTAAGAGTTACTTTGTAATAGTTTCTCACTTTTTTAATTATTACGTAAACATTTTATCATTTGAATCTGCAGGCTAAAGGCTAAGTAGACTACTGAAAATACTGTATGTTGATAATTAACACATCATTCTTATTAAACATAATAAGGGTGAATATAATTAATAATAGTATGATATTCAGTTCATGTGAAATTGTTGCCCGGATATAAAAGAATTGTTGGTTTAAATTTCCAATTTTTTGTCAAATAAAATTATTTTTCATGCTACCATAAAACTGAATAACAATACATAACATAAAATTGAATTCACACACTCACATCTAAAACATATCTACAAGCCTATTAATTAATTAATTAATCTATTTTATTACAACTAACTGTGTCAACAAAAATAAACCCGTCAGACCGCTCAATATTTATGTTGATTCTATTTTTAAATAATTAATTATCAATGCTCTTAATAAAATCGACTGAGGTGAACTGTGAATTAATTTAAGAACGCTTTGGTATAAATCCACATAAATCAAAATGGTTCCTTATCCTACCATAACCACACAATATGAAGGCATGGATATTCGTTAACTATTTTGTGGACTTATAAGTTACAAATCAATTTATTCATACAACTATGACGAAAATGGAAGAGAAGTCTAAAGGAATGCCATGCAAAACAGTGTGTCCACAGGACTGCAGTAGGGGAACCCTCCCCTTACCCCTAAGACCGTTCTCCGCTACGTTTCGCCCATTCCGTGAGCGATCCAGTTAGACTTGTATACATAGATGCCCATGTCCACAGGACTGCGGTGGGGGAACCCTCCCCTTACCCCTAAGACCGTTCTCCGCTACGATTCGCCCGCTCCGTGAGTGATCCAGATAGACTTGTATACATAGATGCCCATGTCCACAGGACTGCGGTGGGGGAACCTTCCCCTTATCCCTGAGACCATTCTCCGCTACGTTTCGCCCGCTCCGTGAGCGATCCAGTTAAAGTAGTATACATCGTTGAGGCAAACACACTCCAGGTGGTTGCTCCAAAAGTCAAAACAAACAAAAATGTCTGCCTCAATGCGTTTTCCGTTTATCTGTTTGTGTGTAATTTTTACAAAAAGCTTAATATCTCAGAATTACCTAAGACAAAGATGTAACTGAGTCTTGATAGTTTATATATTACTTGAACGTTTCATTTTTTTACACTTTTCCTTTTTAAAATGGCGGCCATTTAAAAGCTAAATATCCCACAAATTTTTTAAGTACGGATACAAATCTTTTTTAGGGTACAAAAATATTGAAGAATCAAGTCCTATATATTATGGTTTAACGAATTTTAAGATAGTTAATTAAATTCGTAGTTAATAATTAAGAAAATTAATAATTCCGTAGTTGATTACATGGCAAAGATTTTAGTTTATCTGCTAATAGTCATTTGATTTTAAAGATATTCAAACCATATTGGTACTAAATTATTCAATATTTTAACAGTATCTTACGAGTTTTTAATAAAATTTAGTTTTCGATATATTTAGCTTTAAAAAGGCTTCTATTTTTAAAAGGATCTGGTGTACAGAAACGAAATTCTTAAGGTATATGTAAATTATCAAGACCTATATTCATATCATGATTTTATCTTAGGTAACTTCTGAAACATTAAGGCTTTTGATAAAATTATACAAATACAGATGGACGGTAAATGGAGCGAGAAGATAGACCATCTGGATATATATATTTTTGACTGAAGTTTGGCTGCTTAGATACGGGACACCCTGTATGTTTAAGTTAACTAAGATCTATACAACAGTGTATCGCCTGAAGTGTTATGTCGAGATAACGGTTAATAACGTGGTGTTTACCTCCTCCAGTATCATCCGCCTGGCGATAAGTGATACCGGTGACTCACTTGTAATAATTGGTGTAAAATGAAGACTGATATTATACATTAAAAAGTAGGTCTGCGTATTACAGCGTAAGCAGGTACCAGTACACAGGGTGGAAATAAATATCAATACGCTTTCCCAACTTTTGTATGACTTCACTTGTAACAGTGAAACCTTTGTATGAACATGATTACAAAGACTACACTTTTTGACGCCATTAGCAGCATTAATTTTTTCAGGGGGATGGACCGCGAGGAGTTGAACGAAAATTTTCAACGTAAGCCTAGGTCGAGTTTGGTATCAAATGAAAGTCTATTCAGAGAAATTAACTGTCGCAAACTGTACTTCGAAAGGTTTATCCTTTCCAGAGAAGCGGACATTTGAGCAAACCGGACTTCGAAAGGTTCCAGAGAAGCGGTCATTTGAATGTCAAAGTAATTAATTTGAACAATATTATTTCTCCGCTATTTAACGGTTTCAAGTAAATTATTCTGATCAAAGATTATACTTTATGGAATACAATTATTTAAAAAATTTAAATTATCAATGGAATAATAATAACGTTGTAGTGAAAGCGTTTCCATATTTTTTCCACCTTGTCTACTGTATTAATGAATACTGCTCATTACAACAGATTCAACGAATGAAACTAAAGCCGCGTTTAAACCGGAGTTACCAACAAATGTTACCAACTTTTTTGTTAATAACATATGTTGGTAACATTTTCATTTGGCTTCTTGTAGCGTTATTAATAAAATGTATTAACAAAATATTGGTAACATTGTATTTTGCGTAATAATTTTATTGCCACCTTTTTCCACCGACTAGTACAGTTGCCAAGGCAATGTCAAATGTAGAGGAGGGTGCAGTAGAACCAAAACGGGTGGGGGGGGGGGATTGTTCGGATTCTCAAATCGTTTGGATTACAGAACATATTGTTATTTTCACATAAGAAGTTAAAATATGGCTAGAATAGATCATACTTAAGGTTTAAAGAAATAGAGAAATGCTTTACAATGTAAAAGATTGTATTGTTTATTTAAAAACGTAAATTCAAAATAAACTTTATCTACAGTACATAAAAGTTATACTGCTTATCATATTTATTTGATAATGTTACTTTTATAATAAAAACGAGAAGCTGAACCTGGTAAATATTTATATAAAAACTTGAAAATAATCAATACATACTACAGTAATTACATAAATTATTGAAAAAAGTCAGGCATTTCCTTCTGAATCAATGAAGATACATGAACATTTTTTTCTCGTTGTGGTGTTCGGATTAGTGGACGTTCGGATTACAGAAGTTCGGATTAAAGAGGTTCTACTGTGATTCTTGCTGCAGCTGAATCACCTAACAAGTAAAAAAAAGAGAGAGAACTGGCAAATATACGGGAGCAAAAACAAACACAAACAATGATCACTTAATTATCTACTACTGTACATCATAAGTACAACTGGCCGGCGTGGAAAGGCGGGGGATGCGGCGTGGAGGGGGAATGTTACTAACATCAGGGCACGGTAACGTTTGTTAGTAAAGAATGTTACCAACATTCTCAGATCAAAGGATGTTACTAAATTTACTAACTCTTAGCGAATAACAAAAATCGTTTAATTAACACCCATTACATGCTACCAACAAATTCAAAAGCTCGTTTCGAAAAATGTTATCAACAAATGTTATTTACATGTGGGGGTTAATTCCTGAGTAAACCACCACAGATGGGGGACAACTACCCTTGTTTACTGGCAATCAAACAACACAAGTTGCTGCTACTCAAAAGCAATGAGTGAGCGTCTAGAAATAAATGAACGTATTATTTTTTTTAACCACTAATATTTTTTATCAAAAGCCACATGACGAGGCTAAAGGCCGAGTTGTCACGAGCACAGCGAGTGACGGGGTTGGCACGTGAAACGTACATGGGTGTCCCTTAGTTTATATAATTTATTTTGATATATAGTCAACTTAATATTTTGGCATTGGTAGTAGATTAGTTTTGAAGTGAATTTTCTGCAAAGTTACAAATTATTTAGCATCGTTATATATACTGTATATATCGAGTCAGTTTATTCACAGAATGATTTATGTATCATAAATTAATTATAATATAGATAATAGAATAATTATTTTATACACAGTAATACGTTTAGCAGTTCTCTGTAGTAGTACATTGCTGCACATACTTACGTATTATTTTTTTCTCTAATCAACAAAATAAGTTGAGGATAAAAGTTGACAATCAAGACAATAATTTCATTAGAGCTTGAGACCTTCTTTCTTAACCCTCAACTGGTATCATTATGTTTTAAACACACAACTGGTATCCTGGGGTGCTCGGACACCCCATTATATATGTACAAAAGGAGTATAAAATAGTTATAATATTCTATGAGAACACAACATGGAATTTAGATGTGCATAGATTATTATCAATAAAAAATAGGCATTAAAACAACTTTAAATGTATGGAAAAAATCACTACTAACTTGGAAATTGAAATGGAGACCTTTACTATTTTTTTTATTTTACTTTAAAGTATTTTAAGGTGAATGTGGAATATAAATTACTTCATTAAAGGCATTAGTAATGTTTATAGGTGATTTTAGATGTTTAACTTGCAGACTAGCAAAAACTAAACGAAACAAACATTCACACCCAAAATAATATACACTACAAAAAGCACCATAAAATTGAAAATTAAATTTCTTTCAAACTAAATACAAAAATTTAAATTTATATATTTAATATACGAGTAATATGTACTCTGTCAACACATCAATAATAATAAATACCTTCAGATAAGGCTTATCCAATAATAAAAGAAAATTAAAATATACTTATTATGAAAGAGCAATATGTTTTTTTTTTTTTCTTTTCAAAGAATACTTATGCCTTCTTTAATCCTCACATTCATTACAGACCTCTGCACACATTATTGCAACTAATGCAGATTGTTTTTATTTTTGTTATCTTTAAACTTAAAAGCTGGCATTTCTTTAACTACTGAAAAGTAAATAGAATCCGGGGTGTCTCGACACCCCAAAATATTATATCACAAAATAGAAGAAAGTTATAAAATTTTTTATTTCACCGTCAATAGTTATGGGAGTAATTAGAAAATATGTGTTAACTCAAATAATTTACAAAAGTCACCGTTAGTAAAATAACTAAAATCTTCTAGAGTAGGTTCTGATTTTGGATCCGTAACAACGCCAAGTCGCAATTGAACTTGCACGACTATTGGCAACGGTATACAGCCATTCTACAGTATTTTGAATCCGTAACTACGCCAAGTCTCCATTGAACTTGCACGACTATTGGCAACGGTATACAGCCATTCTACAGTATTTTGGATCCGTAACTACACCAAGTCTCCATTGAACTTGCACGACTATTGGTAACGGTATACAGCCATTCTACAGTATTTTGAATCCGTAACAACGCCAAGTCGCAATTGAACTTGCACGACTATTGGTAACGGTATACAGCCATTCTACAGTATTTTGAATCCGTAACAACGCCAAGTCGCAATTGAACTTGCACGACTATTGGCAACGGTATACAGCCATTCTACAGTATTTTGGATCCGTAACTACACCAAGTCTCCATTGAACTTGCACGACTATTGGTAACGGTATAAAGCCATTCTACAGTATTTTGAATCCGTAACAACGCCAAGTCGCAATTGAACTTGCTCGACTATTGGCAACGGTATACAGCCATTCTACAGTATTTTGAATCCGTAACAACGCCAAGTCGCAATTGAACTTGCACGACTATTGGCAACGGTATACAGCCATTCTACAGTATTTTGGATCCGTAACTACGCCAAGTCTCCATTGAACTTGCACGACTATTGGCAACGGTATACAGCCATTCTACAGTATTTTGGATCCGTAAACACCAAGTCTCCATTGAACTTGCACGACTATTGGTAACGGTATACAGCCATTCTACAGTATTTTGGACCCATAACAACGCCAGGTCTCCATTGAACTTGCACGACTATTGGCAACGGTATACAGCCATTCTACAGTATTTTGGATCCGTAACTACGCCAAGTCTCCATTGAACTTGCACGACTATTGGCAACGGTATACAGCCATTCTACAGTATTTTGGATCCGTAACTACGCCAAGTCTCCATTGAACTTGCACGACTATTGGTAACGGTATACAGCCATTCTACAGTATTTTGGACCCATAACAACGCCAAGTCTCCATTGAACTTGCACGACTATTGGCAACGGTATACAGCCATTCTACAGTATTTTGGATCTGTAACAACGCCAAGTCTCCATTGAACTTCCACGTCTATTGGCAACGGTATACAGCCATTCTACAGTATTTTGGATCCGTAACAACGCCAAGTCTCCAATGAACTTCCACGACTATTGGCAACGGTAGACGGACATTCTACAGTATTTTGGACCCATAACAACGCCAAGTCTCCATTGAACATACATGACTATTGGCGACGGTATACAGCCATTCTACAGTATTTTGGACCCATAACAACGCCAAGTCTCCAATGAACTTCCACGACTATTGGCAACGGTAGACGGACATTCTACAGTATTTTGGATCCATAACAACGCCAAGTCTCTATTGAACATCCATGACTATTGGCGACGGTATACAGCCATTCTACATTATTTTGGACCCATAACAACGCCAAATCTCCATTGAACATCCATGACTATTGGCGACGGTATACAGCCATACTACAGTATTTTGGACCCATAACTACGCCAAGTCTCCATTGAACATCCATGACTATTGGCAACGGTAGACAGACATTCTACAGTATTTTGGATCCGTAACAACACCAAGTCTCCAATGAACTTCCACGACTATTGGCAACGGTACACGGACATTCTACAGTATTTTGGATCCGTAAAAACACCAAGTCTCCATTGAACGTCCACGACTATTGGCAACGGTATACAGCCATTCTACAGTATTTTGGATCCGTAACAACACCAAGTCTCCAATGAACTTCCACGACTATTGGCGACGGTATACAGCCATTCTACATATTTTGGATCCATAACAACGCCAAGTCTCCATTGAATATTCATGACTATTGGCAACGTTATACAGCCATTCTACAGTATTTTGGACCCATAACAACGCCAAGTCTCCATTGAATATTCATGACTATTGGCAACGGTAGACAGCCATTCTACAGTATTTTGGATCCATAACAACGCCAAGTCTCCATTGAATATTCATGACTATTGGCAACGGTATACAGCCATTCTACAGTATTTTGGACCCATAACAACGCCAAGTCTCCATTGAACATCCATGACTATTGGCAACGGTATACAGCCATTCTACAGTATTTTGGACCCATAACAACGCCAAGTCTCCATTGAACATACATGACTATTGGCGACGGTAGACAGACATTCTACAGTATTTTGGATCCGTAACAACACCAAGTCTCCATTGAACTTCCACGACTATTGGCGACGGTAGGACAGCCATTCTACAGTATTTTGGATCCGTAACAACGCCAAGTCTTCATTGAACTTCCACGACTATTGGCGACGGTAGGACAGCCATTCTACAGTATTTTGGATCCGTAACAACGCCAAGTCTCCATTGAACTTCCACGACTATTGGCGACGGTAGACAGCCTTCTACAGTATTTTGGATCCGCAACAACGCCAAGTCTCAATTGAACTTCTACGACTATTGGCGACGGTAGACAGCCTTCTACAGTATTTTGGATCCGTAACAACACCAAGTCTCCATTGAACTTCCACGACTATTGGCGACGGTAGGACAGCCATTCTACAGTATTTTGGATCCGTAACAACGCCAAGTCTCCATTGAACTTCCACGACTATTGGCGACGGTAGACATACATTTTACAGTATTTTGGATCCGTAACAACGCCCCAAGTCTCCATTGAACTTCCACGACTATAGGCGACGGTAGACAGCCATTCTACAGTATTTTGAAGGAGCTTTGAACACGCCAGTCGATATTTACAGTGACAAGAAGATGGCTGGACATGTTTTAAACCTAAAATTATACAAACTGGAATCCTTTAGAAAATAATTAAAACTTCATTGACGATACTGAATTTAAAATTACTGATACATTCAATATGTATCCGGTTTATACAGACCTGCACAGTAAAATATTTTTAACTTTTCAACATAAATAAATGTGTAAACAATTTAGAAACATATAATGCTGGTCAAATATTATTGCTTCACACAAAAGTGAAGCAATCTGTATTTGTTCAAAATGTTATCAATATCAATCAGTAAACGTAGCTTACCGGCTGGCAATTACATGTGTACATTGATAATTATCATTGATCACAAACATCGTTGAGATATCGGGTTTGGTGTGAATGCATTTATTCGTCAGTCAACGTAAGAGTTTGAAGATAAATATGATAGCAACATTCATCGTCATTGAGAAAAACTGCCTCAGTCTTAAAATAAATCACAAAATGACCGTCTTATTATTGTAAATAAGAAATAGAGCGTTTATATCCTTTTACTTTTATTTTTCTGAAAATACGAACCGTAATGTTAGGTTAGGTCAGAACATCAAAATTCAAAAAACAATATTCGTCATTACACTGAGATGCAACACTCTAAGCCTATTACTCTGTTTGAATCACTAAAATAATTAAAAATAGCCTTGAATAACCTTTTCTGTAGATACAATCAGATATTACATAACACTGACCAATTCAAGACACAAAGTTGATCTTGGCAAGAAAGCAAAAGACAGAACATACTGTACTAAGTATTCCAACTGGGCGACTCAATTACAAGCAATAGAGACTAAAGCAACCCCCTTCCCTGCCACCCACATGTTTATAGCATCACAGAGAAGAATGCAGGCAACCGGAAATATAAAACAGCTGCCGGAAGTTCAACAATCACAGCACGCATACCGTTATAAACATGTGATGCATTTAAATGATGTATTGGTTACAAACATTACGTATTGATGGAATTACGTAAATTGACGAGTGAGATAATTAAAACTTTTAATACGAAAAAAATCGAACAATCTAACCCTCCTGCTTTTATAATAGTTTTGTTATTATCAATCAGTACCAATTACTTGATTAATATAAGGAATTTAATGATGTTTTAATAATGTGATGAAAATTAATACTTCGATGGTTATTAATAATGAACAATGTAGTTATGTAAGGATTCATGAAGTTCTCCCAAAATTATTCTCCTAGTAAATCATTTTGACTAATTGCAAAGTAAGTTAAATGACATTTAATAACAACTGAATAGATCACACAAAATTATAAGTGAAATACTATGACAATTCGTACAAAATTAAATCAAGGAAAGTTTTACCATATGTTGTAATAGATGAATGCAAGATTAAATTACAAGTGCACTCTACTTGTAACAATTACTACTGAACTTGTCTATCTCCGCTTCTTTAAAGTCGTTTTCATTTCATGTACAATACATAGAGTGCAAGACTGAATAAATTAAAAATTCAATCAGTAAAATTAAAACTTTTACTATGTTTATAATTTTGAATAAACATTACAAAGAGACACATTTAGTCTTAGAACAAGTAAGCGCAAGTTTGATTATATTATTTTAATAAGTAGTCCTTTTAAAAGACATATATTCTTAATAAAAAAACAAAGAACTATTTGTATTTATCTTTCTTACCTGTCTCATGGTGAAACAAACAAAAACACAATCCCACTGTTAAAACAATAAAGAGCAACCTAACACTTGACACACTGTAAAAGGCACTATTTGTTGCGTACACTAAACACCTCACTAGATATAACAAGACCGCCACAGATGCAATGAAGATCCACGAACAAGGAACACACGCCGCTGGAAACTGGAAGGCTGGACTGAACTAGTGAACAGCGACACTCAACAACCGGCAAAAGGCGTTCGACCGACTTAATTCTTGTTCTTCTTCTTGGCCGGTCTTGTGATAGTTGTTTGGTCTGCCGCCACCGTTTACAGCGCCACTGTAGCGGCACATGATCCATTCCCACTATGCCACTCGACCTTGAACAACTTTAGTAGGCTTGGGAATCGAACTGGAAGTTTCTGTTGTTGTACCTGTACTTATCTACAAATATTTGCAAAATCAAGTTGTTGTTATGTTACAAATTTCATTCAGAGTTGAGTAATTTTTAAAATGCATTAAAGCAGCGCTAGTCTGCTAACAAACTAGCATGAACATTAATTGCATAAAAAAATAATAAATAATTTATTAAACTGTATTAGGAACAACTATATTCTTAAAGTCATCATCAAAACAACATAAAAAAGTATATATGTACGCACAGTTGAATCAGGAAGTGAAGAGTTTAATTTCTATATACTGTATAGCAATAAAATAATAAATTATAACATAACCTATATACTATATTGTTATAAATAAAAAATAAATTATAAAATTAATTCACTAAAAAAATAACTGGCCTACATAAACATTATGTAATAAATCAGAATCAATTCCAGATGATATATCAATGCAATACATTTAACAAAACAATCATATGATTATATAGTTTTACTAGGGGACACCCCTGCACACTTTGTGTGCCAACCCCACTACTCGCTCGATACGCCTCGGCATGTGACTTTTGATTACAAATAATAGTAGATTAACTGTATAACATAAAATCACAATATTAAATTTATTTATAGAATCTCACTCACATTACTGCTTTGCTACATGTTTTATTATAAATACCCAATGGAAGAATTACTTAGCATGTTTCAATCATGTTCATTTTATTTGTTTTTGTTTAACAGCTGATGATTAAACTCATAGTATAATATAAAAATTCATCTAAGAGCAGCTTTGTTCTGTGGAATCAATAGTACAATGTCAAACATACAAAATAAATATGTTTATTTATTTCCAAAACAGCTGTTATTAATTTATTAAAATTAACCCAACGTTATCCTTATGGAGCAATCTTTTAGGGGCGGTTTCTACCCCTTAGGAGTACTTTATCAAGATGAAAATACTTTAGTTGTCCTATTTAAGACCTAAAGACACAGTGTATAAAATTTCAGCTCTCTATACCTACATGGGAAGTTGGAGAATTAGTGATGAGTGAGTGAGTCAGTCAGTGAGGGCTTTGCCTTATATATATATATACGGTATATATAGATTTGGGTATAAATATATAATTCCCATTGTATTTTCTCCTCTAGGATCTCTTTCATGGGGTAGAGGAGTTGAGGCCGTTTTATATTAACGTTTTATCCATACATACTTGATTTAGTACAGGAAATGTACCATATAATTAAATGTTATTACTTAACCATTTAATTAAATGTTAAAAGTACAATCAATTATGTTAAGTTCAAAAATATATTTTATAGTTTAATTGTTTTACTATTATTAATGAACATTTAAATTATTATAGTTTATTTATGAACTATAAGTTTTACAGCGAATAAATTATAGTATTAATTTAAAATTCTAAGTAATTGTAATTTTCAGAAAATCCAATTCAAAACTAATCAACAAGTGCCAAAATATTATACCGACTAAATAACAAAATAAATAATAGGCCTACAAAAATTATCGGACACAACTGCACGCTTCGCGTGCCAACCCCGTCACTCACTGCGCTCGTTACACCTCTGCATGTGGTTTGTTACAAAAAGTATTACTGTACTGATTTAAACTATATTAATTAAAATTATAGTTTGTAAATTTATTTAGTTTTTTAATTGGCATAATACGACTTGGTACAAATACAGTGCAAGTGAACGTCACACATCACAAATATATTACAATATATATTTATGTAATAATTTTTACAAAAGAATTCTTTTATGAATCCCTCTGGTCTGAGGAAGGTGAGCGTGGTTCACCGAAATCGATCACCATAAATATTTGTGCAGTTTGTACTTGTATTGTAATATTTTTGTGCATTTTGTGCTTGTATTGTAATATATTTGAGTTGTGTGACGTTCACCTGTACTGTAAATTTATTTGTACTCTCGAGTTGCAACATATTTACCGTTGAAGATACCGTTGAATTTGGTGTAATATAGTCTACAAATTTGAAATGTTTATGTAAAATGTGTAGTTTTTTTACCTACGCAAAATGATTACGCAAATTTTTGTGTATTATTTTGTTATTTATTTATTTTTTTGAATTGACTTTGAAATGTTTAGACAGCCGCAATTGTTAAACAGACAATCTTATACATACAGCCTTTTTACATTTCATTTTAAGATCAACTTTTATACCAAAATTCAGTATTGTATGATAAACGGTTTTTGTGATATTAAAAAAAAAAAAAAAAAAAAAAAACTGATAACAATTGCGGTAATTTAACAACCCGCCCACTAATCTCCCAAGTAGTTTTGTTACCTTTCTTCACATTATATTTTACTCTAACACTACCTTGTCCTTTAAGTTTACAGGAGATTGTCTGCTGAAAAATGGTAATTTTCTTTTAAAATTTTTAAATCTTTGGTGTTTTAAGAACACAAATACACATTACAAATAATGGCTGATGCGTTATTTATGTATAAAACATACGTTTTCGTATGGCAAGTACACTCGCGAACGTCTAATTTTGGCACTTTTATGTTGGTAAGGTTTCACAGTATACAAATGTATATTGTCTCATATATATTGATAGTAAAGAATAAAAAGAAGTTAATTGTCATTAAAAAGACATAATTGCCAGTATATTATTGTATATGTACTGTGTAAGTTTTTTTTTAACCAGCTGTCTTGATCAGCTGTTTGAGAACATGAGTTACTTTAGAGGTCATTTCTCGTCAACTGAATGTTTCTTGTTTTTCAGGTACAAAATTTGATACAAAAAAAAAAAAAAAAAAAAAAAAAAAAAACGGCTTGAGATAAAATGCATGAAATTTTCTGTGGCTGATATCAAATGTATAAACTAACTTGTAATGTAATGTTGTGGTTATATGTTGTATGGTTTTTTTTAATAAATAAATTAAAAAGTTTAATTTTCAGTTCATTAAAAAGATTTATATATAAAAAAAGGTTTTATTTGTAGCTGCCGTATAAATTCAAATATGAAAAGGTTTGCAGGTCTTATTATTATCTAACAGTTGACACCAAGAACAATAAGTTTGAACTTAAGTTCCCAAGGAATATCAATTTGAAAAAAAAAAACGCTTACGTTTTTTTTAATTTTTTAAATTTTTTAATTCAACAGTATCTTTATTTCTAAAAAACACACGTAAAATAGTACAAAACTAACTTAACCTAATCAACAATAAATTAAACTGTATCTACTTTATGTAAACTAAAATAATTTTTGTGAAAAAAGTTCGGCACCCCGAAGGAAAAACCTGTGTTGGAGTTACCTGCATTATAAAAAGAAACAAATTAATTTGCTCTGAAAAGAGAGAACTTGCGCCGGCTAAGAAAATAAACGTTTTCTTACAATATTCTTAATAATTTAACAAAATAATAATATACTTGTGTGTACTACAGCATGCACTATTACTGACATATATTACTTACTATTATTGAAAAATATACGAACTATTACATCAATATTTACAGCATATGTTTCCAAGTACGCATTTGCACGCACGCGCAATCTAACCTAACCTAGCCTAACCTCACTTTTTAACAGTTTCAAAGATAGCTAAGTGACAATTCTTAAAAACTCCTTACAATTTACCTAAAATCTCCTCAAAATAAATATAAGTAGAATTATGTAAATTTTGGAAATTTTTACAATTGCATATTTTCTCATAATTTACACCTAATTATCATATAAAAGTATAAAACGTAAAAAAAGGAAATTAAGATTTTTTACTTTTCAGTAGACCCTTAAAAATTGACAGTTAGATAGTAATCACAAGCATATATTAAAATACTGATATTTTTTCTAAGTTAATAAATAATTAAGTCAAAAGAGATAAAAAAAATACTTGGAATAAAATTGGAAAAATATTTTAAGTAGAACAAGTAAACTAACATACATGTAAACGGAAGTGTTTGTACGGGCTTTATAATAAAAACGAAGGTAGCCAGTGTTTATAAAACGATTTCATACATAATATTTCAAACTTTTACAGCATCGTGGGCTAATTTGAGAGTTAGTTTTACTGGCACTAATGGCGTAGTGCTGTACTCATTGAGGTGATATATTTTGTGCTGTTATTATAACTGTCATAGGGAGTAGATAGATACACAAAGACCCGGGAGTGCTGGGCTGTGACACACAGAAAAAACAGAGCTTCCTTACGGCCGCAGCGACCGCCGGAGTGGCAGATATATAGATTACAATTGATGTACATTTTTTAGAACTGTATTAATAATTACTACGTTTATCCTTGAGAATATGGGGAATAAAGCGAGGGACTGACAAGGTGCTGGACCTGCCATCCCTAGTAACTTGATACACATTCAGCGCAATATTGGATGCGACCTCTGTTTCTTTATTTTCTGTTTCTGTGCACGGGTTTAGGAATGATTATAATTCCACGTTGTTCAGATTCTATAATAAACCGTAGTCTCTTCCATGTAGTGATTACACTTTTTATACACAGTCCTTTATAATGATATGTATCGGATAGTAACCAGGCTACATACTACATTCTATATTTAACACTCATTCTACACTAAAAGTAAGTAAACATTGGTCAGTGTTTTATGACAAATCATAATATATAACGCTGATGGATAAAAATCAAATTAAAATCTCTTTTTTCCAGGAACATGATATAAATGCATAGCCATCGTCCGATATATCATATAAATCTAAAATTTAAAACAGTCATAAAACAGGGAAATCGCTGTTAAACATACAGCGATTTCTCTCACACATTCCGTTCATTCGTGCCAACTCCTCGCTACCGGTGCCGCTTGTCAGTCTTGTGATTACGCGGTCTTCCAGTCGTATTCCATGAATTTGTAACCGCTGTGGAATGCTTGAGACGAGTTACCAAACGAAACATATTTAGTAATTCCACAATTTTAAATTTTTTAATACATGCATTTTCGCCATTTTCAGATTATAACAAGTATAAAACTGTTTTATATTTGTACAATTTCTTTTTATAATCTGAAAATGGCGAAAATGCATGCATTAAAAAAACTAAAAATTATGGAATTATTAAATATGTTTTATTTAAATACATAGAAATTCCGCCAACCAAATGAATAAAGGAGTTACTAACTCCATGGTTAATGAGTCATTTTTAATTGAATTTGGTAACTTGTTGACAAAACGAATACCTGTTTGTGAGGGCAAGCGTTCATGAACTACTGTCTCTGTATCGTGATCTCTGTCTCTGTATCGTAATCTCTGTCTCTGTCCAGTTCTGTAGTTATCTCTGTCTCTGTCTAGTTTTGTAGTTATCTCTGTCTCTGTCCAGTTCTGTAGTTATCTCTGTTCCTGTATCGTAATTTCTGTCGCTGTCCATTTCTGTAGTTATCTCTGTCTCTGTCCTGTTCTGTAGTTATCTCTGTCTCTGTTCAGTTCTGTAGTTATCTCTGTCCCTGTCCTGTTCTGTAGTTATCTCTGTCTCTGTCCAGTTCTGTAGTTATCTCTGTCTCTGTATCGTAATCTCTGTCTCTGTCCAGTTCTGTAGTTACCTCTGTCTCTGTTCAGTTCTGTAGTTATCTCTGTTCCTGTATCGTAATTTCTGTCGCTGTCCATTTCTGTAGTTATCTCTGTCTCTGTCCTGTTCTGTAGTTATCTCTGTCTCTGTTCAGTTCTGTAGTTATCTCTGTCCCTGTCCTGTTCTGTAGTTATCTCTGTCTCTGTCCAGTTCTGTAGTTACCTCTGTCTCTGTTCAGTTATGTAGTTATCTCTGTCTCTGTCCAGTTCTGTAGTTATCTCTGTCTCTGTATCGTAATCTCTGTCTCTGTTCAGTTCTGTAGTTATCTCTGTCTCTGTCCAGTTCTGTAGTTATCTCTGTCTCTGTATCGTAATCTCTGTCTCTGTCCAGTTCTGTAGTTACCTTTGTCTCTGTTCAGTTCTGTAGTTATCTCTGTCTCTGTCCAGTTCTGTAGTTATCTCTGTCTCTGTCCAGTTCTGTAGTTATCTCTGTCTCTGTCCAGTTCTGTAGTTATCTCTGTCTCTGTCCAGTTCTGTAGTTACCTCTGTCTCTGTTCAGTTCTGTAGTTATCTCTGTCTCTGTCCAGTTCTGTAGTTATCTCTGTCTCTGTATCGTAATCTCTGTCTCTGTCCAGTTCTGTAGTTACCTCTGTCTCTGTTCAGTTCTGTAGTCATCTCTGTCTCTGTCCAGTTCTGTAGTTATCTCTGTCTCTGTATCGTAATCTCTGTCTCTGTTCAGTTCTGTAGTTATCTCTGTCTCTGTCCAGTTCTGTAGTTATCTCTGTCTCTGTATCGTAATCTCTGTCTCTGTCCATTTCTGTAGTTATCTATGTTTATGTCCAATTCTGTAGTTATCTCTGTCTCTGTTCAGTTCTGTAGATATCTCTGTCTCTGTCCTGTTCTGTAGTTATCTCTGTCTCTGTTCAGTTCTGTAGTTATCTCTGTTTCTGATTACCTAGAATGTAAAGGCTAAGCAGTGTCAACAGTTGCAGTTTTCCTTTTCTTTTCTTTTTTTTATCTTCTATAAAGGAATTTCTGAACTTATGTGGTGCGATTATGCGAACCGCTTATTTTTACTTCTTGAACGTTCTGCTGAACTAGTCATTTGCAGATGCTCCCCAAAGTACCAAACCATAGGTAAGATGGGGGCAAATCAAGCTGTGAGGGCCGTCATCAGGACAGTACCTGAGCTGGGCAGAAATTTGACCAAGGACCTTCAAGACCTGAGGATAATTTATATCAAAGATGGTCAATGTGATAAGTACAGTCAACCCTCGATCAAGGTATAATCCCAGGAATTTTGAAAAGACAGTCTCATGTAGCAAAGCATCCTCCAACCAAACGGTTAGTCTCTCCATTACATATTGTTGGCACAAGGGGACGGGAGTCTTTTAGAAAATCTTAAACAACAGTTTATTAAAGTTAAAGGAATTGTAACTTTAACGTTACAATTCCTTTAACATTAAGGAATTTAAAATTATTGTACACTTTAACATTAACAACTTTAACAATTGTAACTTTTGAGTGTACATGCTGATAATACCGCTTCAACCGGACGTACGTCGCGCGACTCTTCTGAGGTAGTGAGATAGCAAAGTGAAATAATAATAGTGTTATTAATCCACAAAGATGTACGATCAACAATTATTTTTTAATTTTTCAATCAAACGTGATAGTCTTCTTATAGTAAATAAATGTGTTGAGGGAAAAAATTAAAAAAAAAAAAATCTTTATGGAGTTGTGGCTATATGAAGTGGCTAAGTAAAAATGGAATTTCAATTCACAGTTTTGCCATTTGTAATCGGCCGTAGAACGTTTGGCACACATTTTTGGCCGATTTGGAATGGCACTTTTGGCACAGTCATTAGAGGGGATTAAGAAGGGTCAACCTGTAAGTTTCAGAAAGGCACGTTTGGCACACACCGCCCGGCCAGGTAGTAGCAGCCAGGTGGCCAGAATGCGGGAAAATGGGAACTTTTTTGCCCCCGCAAATTTCCTGCTGTGGTGCTTATTGAAGTAAGCAACTAACCTAACCTAACCTAACCTAACCTAACCTAACCTATCCTAACCTAACCTGCGGTAGATCACAGCTACTACCCAGGTAGATCACGGATGCTACCCAAGTAGATCACGGATGCTACCCGAGTAGATCACGGCTGCTACCCAAGTAGATCACGGATGCTACCCAATTGGAACACGGATGCTACCCAAATAGATCATGATCTAACCTAACCTAACCTAACCTAACCTAACCTAACCTAACCTGCGGTAGATCACAGCTGCTACCCAGGTAGATCACGGATGCTACCCGAGTAGATCACGGCTGCTACCCAAGTAGATCACGGATGCTACCCGAGTAGATCACGGCTGCTACCCAAGTAGATCACGGATGCTACCCAATTGGAACACGGATGCTACCCAAATAGAACATGATCTAACCTAACCTAACCTAACCTAACCTAACCTAGTGAGGTTTAAATTTAAAAATTTGTTATATCACGGGCAAATGACTGCCACGCAGAGTTGACGGGAATAATAAAATTCCCGTTTTCCCTCGTTCGATGGCGTCTACCTGGTCGAGCGACTGTGCCAAACATGCCTTTTCCAAGCAGGCGAGTTGATCCTACTTATTCCGCTCTAATGATTGTGCCAAAACTGCCATGGGCAGAAGGTCCAAAAATGTGTGCCAAACGTCCGATCCCCTTGTAATCAACTCCTTCCTTAGTGAATGCTTACATAATTTAATGACGGTTTCCTTTAAATTCCACGTATTCTGCATTAATATTTTGTTACTATTATTTTCATTGGTATTAGTTACGGGTTTTTAAAAGTAACTGTTATGGATAATAACGATTTATAAAAATCATCGACTTTACCAGCACCAGTCTGTGGTTTGTGGAAGGGAGCAGTAATGTAGGGGAAGATGCGCAACCTGATTTAGCTGAAATGTTCTTTGTTTGTGGTTACGTTAATAAACATAACCTAATATAAACACATACGCAAGTATTTTCCATCAGTATAATTGTTTTAAAAAAACGATAGCTTTGTGTTTCATTCATTCATCATTCTTTACGGGGGAGGGGGGGCATCACATGACCAGGAGAACTTAATTCTCTATGATTATTGGTTTCATGCTACAAAAATGCCAAGGTGATTGTATTCTAAAGAATTGGAGGAAAAAGGTAATCGTATTGGGAATGGAGAAGGCCGAAAAGAATTACAATTCAACTCAATTTGTCCTGCATTGCGATACATGAAACTTTGAAAAACTAATACAAGGACGCAGAGCACATTTTATATGTGAAATCAAACAAAAAAACTTTGAAAAAGTAAATAAAGGACACCAAGCTCATTAAAAAAGTTATATATAATAAATAAAAAAACGATGTGAGTGAAATCAATGAGATGGCCAAGTGCTTTTGGTACTCCAATGAAACAAATAAATCATGCAAACAAACTGGAAAAAATATGGACATGAATGAAAACAGAAATCCTTGGCGTTGACTTTTTTTCAACCTCACTCGAACGCCAACGCAAGAACTTTAATTTTCACTCATGTCCATATTTTTTCCACAGTTTGCATGATTTGCTTGTTTCATTGGAGTACCGAAGGTACTTGGCCATCTCAATGATTTCACATATTTTTTATTTATTATATACAACCTTTTTAATACGCTTGGCGTCCTTTTTTTACTTTTTAAATGTTTTTTTTGTTTGATAAGAATAACAATAATTATTTAAAAACAATTGAACTAAACAACAAAAATCGATTATACTTACAATAAAAACTATACAGATAATCTTAATATTAATTTAAACAATCTAAAAACGACGTGTTCTCTCCGAACTGAATCGTTGAAATAGAAACTCATGTTTTTTTTTTTTTTTTGGTTTTCCATGGAGCGAAATGACCCCACTTGTATAAGTATATAAGGGACATAACACAACAAATTGTTACAAAGCCTGTATACTATTTTGAAAAATGTTTCAAATTTTAAATACTATAAACCCTGATGCTAGAAATATGAAGGATAGAAAATTATTTTGACGTATTTTCATAAAATTACCAATCAATTAATAAGTACTGTTAAGAGTATAAAATTATGAATACGTTACAATAAAAAATATGAAAAGAGTTTTTGATTTGAATTAAAAAACAAAAAAACTTCTCTGAATACAAAAATACGTAATGTTTGCATATATAAAATAATGTTTTAAACATCTGTAAACAGAAGGTTAGAGATATTCACCGTTACTACAAATTGACTGTCCGAAAAAAACAAAAAAGGTTTCACAAGTCATTAATTTTTATTTTATTTATTTATAATCCGTATCAATATTTCCGGAATTATGAGACGCCTTCAAATAAAAAACGCCATTACATTACAAGATAGCGTGGAAAATGCTCAAGTTCCTTACCGGCGCCAGTTTTTTCGTAAATAATTTTTACTTCATAGATTTTAATTAATTGGTTGGATTAACTGAATTGTTTATGCCTTGCTATAATCACACAAGTTAAAAAAATTAACGTCAGCTGACTAGTGAAAAAAAACAGCAGTTAATTTAAGGTGGGTTATGAGGGAAGCTAGTTATTCTAGGTTGTTCATTATAAAAGGGAAATGACGATTCATCTCCTTGAAGAACTAAAAAATGATCGCAGTAATTTATTATAATAACACAATAATCGTGATCGAAATGAAAAAAAAAAGAAAACTGCAGTGTAGTTCTATTAATTTAGACTCGTATGTTTATAGTCTATAAAAATAAACATTTAAAAGTATCAATATTTCCAAATTGTGGGGTAAAATCTCTTTAAGTTAAATTTGAACTTATTCGCAGATTTGATCTTTAATAATATACAGGATGTTCATTAAAAATACCTTAAGGATATGTTTTCGTACATGAAAACTAAGAAAAAGGTTCTGAAAACAAATAAAAGGTCCTAAAACGATTACTTTTACGTCCGTCTGCCTGAATGCGTTTTTTACATAATTTATCATATCTTAATAATCCCTCAAGATATTATCTTCAAACCCGGCATATGTATGAGAAATAATAATACCTAATTTAGTATAGAGTATCAAGTTCCTACTTTGTACCATTGCAAAATGGTGGCCAAGCTTAATATCTTAAAAAGTACACATTTTTCAAAAAAACTACAACATACAAAAACATTGAAATATTTGAATTCCTAAAAGGTGATACACAGATTCTTAAGATCACATCATTAATAACTGATAAGTTGTAATTTTTGTATTATTTTACATGCTAATTGGATAATATTGCCACAACATTAACGTGTACAGTTTTACGATTCCATCTTAAGAATCTAAGTGTAATCTTTTAGGAATTCAAATATTTAAATTTTTGTGTATGTTTTAGTTTTTTTTTTTTTAAATGTATACTTTTAAGGATATTACACTTAGAAAACTAAAAATAGACACCATTTCGAAATAGTACTTAGTAGAAACTTGATACTCCTCGTACGTATCTCGGTTTGAAGATAATATCTTGAGGGGTTAATAAGATATGATAAATTATGTAAAAAAACACGTTCAGACAGAAGGACGTAAATCAATCGTTTTAGGACATATTATAGGATCATTTTTCTTGGTTTTCATGATTTATGTAAGTAATTATGGCATGTAAGTAATTATATGCCGAAGTCCTGAAGTGTTGTTAATAAAAACCTTGTATATCATTATGAAAGCTGTCTTAGTAAGCTCGCCGGATTTAAATTGTGAACACGAAATTTATATCCCTACTAAATTAACAACGTAACATTTAAATCTCAATTTTCATTTGGTTCCTCTTACTCACTCTTCCACCTGCAGCCTGACGGCAATCTTTAAATGATTAACTTTTAACTTTTCAATCTTTAAATTTACTGATAAAGTTTTTTTATTACTTGTACACGCTCTTTTTGGTGAAAGCCATAAACACGGCGAGTTACCTCCTTGAGGTTTTGAATGATCTGTGGAATATATTTAGTTGGCGTATACAAGCCACTTCAAATATGGCCAAAGGAAATAATCACAGGCCATTCTAGACATTAAAGAGGGAACTAGCAGTGTTGGTAGTGACACATCCGGACAGTGTATAAAAGTGATAAGAACTTCGTCAAAATATTTCGAGTTTGCCATCCAGCACAGTCATACATAGTATTTCGTAAGTAAGTGAAAGTAATGTACTTTAAGACTTGCAAGTTTTATTGTTTATTTATTGTGGAATTAAATTTTGTAAACACAATTTAAATTAAGCGTTCTTCTCTTAGCATATATTGCTTATTTCTCTGAAATTCTTTAAAATCAGTATTTTAAACTTGACTTGTAGTTAGTTTTTGAAACTTGTTAGTTGTTTTATTCTTCAAACAACAATTATTAACAACGATATTATAATGAATAAATATCACGATAGTATAAACAATAAATACACTAAGTTATTTAGGATCTTTTGTCCACTATATTCATGACACTTAAATGAAAATATCTCAAGGTTTCTTAAAGAGTTTTGTACCAAAATATTCCAAAATAGCCAGTCTAGGTATCCATATACATCCATAAAGAATATTTTTTTAATTTTTTCCCTCACACATGTGTTACTTATACAAAGATAAGGATAACACTTTTAAACGCGCAAATTAAAAATATAACTGTTGATTCACTATCCTTAAAGAAGTGTGTTAATTTATCTTAATATATTTAATCCAAAAGTGATATACCTACTCATTACGAAATGTATTTGTACTAACTCTGGCATGATTGCACTTCTTTGCCTTCCTCTAAAGTAAATTTATGGGAGTTTCTAGATTATAAGACTTTGTTACCTAGAAGAACGGCAGCAGTATGAGCTTTTATATTAATGATAACCAAGGAGGGAAGAGTGGGTAAGCGTAGAGAACTACCCCGTAGTGAAAAGAGGGCTGTCGGCTAGTTATTAAATAAACGAACAGTCCCCTCAAATGCCCACAATCACACACTATATCATGTCATAAGATTAAAGTTATTCTTTAGTTTTTTAATGACGCACTGTTTATTTATTTATTTAATCAGTGCACATACGTCATACTTCTTGTATAACCTTATTATTCAACAACTGCGTGACGTCTTCTGCTTGGACAAGGTCCTCAGTCGTAACTGTGTGATGTAATGAAATGATAAGGCAATTATGTGAGTTATAAATACTTCTGTATGTAGCTAGTACAGTATCAGAGCTGTGGTTTTGTCTAATCTAAACTAATACTGTAGTCTTTATTTTTTACTTTAGTTGTTAGGAAAAATAAAGAGGTTGATTGCTTACTTTATTTTATCTTAATAAAGTAACATACAGTTGTTTTCGTAAATAAATAACCATCCGGTCTCAGTAATATATTTTACATGATCGATTTGAATGTAATTCTGTATATTTATAAATATAAAAAAATGTATGTTTGTCTGTCCTTTATGCATTACCAAACCACTCATCGCGACGCCATAAAACTTTGGCAAGTTGTAGTGTTCACTCCCGGGAAGGTTTTTGTCACGGTTTCATTCACTTCCAACTCAAGGGCTCCACCCCAGTGGCCTTTAAAGTTTCAGTGATATTATAATGGAGTTACTATATTTATTTGACACCATCACCTGTTAAATAAAAACTAGTAAAATGAACACTTTTTAAAATAGACTAACTTATTGAAATTTAACATTTAAAATAAACTAAAACATTACTGTTTATACGAGAATCCCGTAGCTGGTCATAGAAGTAATTTTCCACCACTGACATTTTATTTACATTTTATTATTTATTTATTAAATATAGGGAGATCGGGAAATGCTTTATATGCCCAGCTTTCGTTTAACATTTCAGGAACTAAATATATAAAAACATTCTTGAATATAAATTCAATGTTATGTAAAACGTCAAGTGAATCCATTCTGTACCTTTCGTGTTTTGTGTACACAAACATACGAAAGTTTGATGTTTGTATATGATATTAAATATGTTATGTTTCCATCCTTTTGAAATTTGTTGGAGTCGAGACAAACAAACTATTGTAAAATGAAGGAATTTACACTAATAATAATTATACTAAAACTATTTAACATTTTAACCATGTAAAAAAAGACGCGCCTACAAACAGGATAACATTAAATATATGCTTTTAACACATTTATACACAGTCTAATGTTGTATGAAAGTATAAACAACAATTTTCTTATCAAACATAACCCCCAGAACCCACCCACTACTCATATAATGAACTAGGAATATTTTTTATACTGTCTAAATACGAGTAGATTGAAGAAAGTTAGATACAAACATTCTTTGGGGAGGGATAACACTTATTACGTCCTTTTTTCATATAGTTGGGAAGACTTAATAATGTCGTGTTTAAACACAGACACGGTGTTGATTGCCTTTTTGAATTGAACTTAAATATTAGAAATTGCCTTTTTATGAATCCTAGCTGGTTTATAAGAATAAAAATGTGCAGTAATGAATTATAGCTAAACAAAACTAACAAAAAAAAAAAAAAAAAAAAAAAAAAGAAAATGTACATACAATTGTTTTTGTTGCCAGCTAAATCCTCCCACACAATTTTACTCACATCTACTCATCTCAATGTGAACAATGTTGCCTTCCCATCTATGCACTCAAGTACGATGTTAACAGCTCTCATACCCACCCACACTCGTATGACGTTGTTGGCCTTTCATACATATAGGTACGATACTAACAGCTCCTACCCCTCCCCCCTCACACGTATGCCGTTAGACCTCCCACCCATGCAAACAAGTACGTAATTAACGGCTATCCATCCTACCCATCCACAAACGAATGACATCGATAGACTTCCCACTCTTTCACAGCTCACCTACCCACCCACACAATTAGATGTTATTGAGCCTCCCACCTATGCACTCAAGTACGATGTTAACAGCTCTCATACCCACCCACACTCGTATTGGCCTTTCATACATATACGATACTAACAGCTCCTACCCCTCCCCCCTCACACGTATGCCGTTAGACCTCCCACCCATGCAAACAAGTACGTAATTGACGGCTATCCTACCCATCCACAAACGAATGACATCGATAGACTTCCCACTCTTTCACAGCACACCTACCCACCCACACAATTAGATGTTATTGAGCCTCCCACCTATACACTCAAGTACGATAGTGAAAACTCTCGTACCCACCCACACTCTATGACGTTGACATGATGAAGGTGAGTTAAAGCGATTCAAGTTAAATGAAGCTGTACAAGGTCGAGAAGGCAAAAATAAATGAGGCGAATGTGATCGCACTGAAAGTTTAGAAAGCTCTCTCCAAATTTGATTACGTACTCACTATATTTAAATGGTTAGTATTTACATGGATGTGATAAATACTTGAAATGTTAACGCGTGTCTTTTTGCATTCTCTGACGACACCATGCAGTGTCTTGCATTTAGAATAACAGCAGACTATGACGTGAATAACATTATATTGGTCGCTCACATGGGTTATTCAGTGTCCAGTTTTTAGTAGGCCCTCAATTCAATGTAAGAATCAGTACAACTAAATATCTACTTACCATTTACACATTATCACAACAAATTTGACAACTAAACAAATTGTACTCAATTAACACTATAAATTATTAGTGGGTGTACCTAACCTCAAAATAATACAACTGGATTCAGTAGATCACGCTAGCTTTATTTGTCTTTATCATGAATGTTTGGACATACCATTATTAAAAAATATGTTACTTTTGTCAATAATAATTTCTAAACTCCTTTTAGTCCACTGCTATAAAATGAATCTTTTGGAAATAAATATTGCCAACAAACTGAACAGTTTTGTAGTTGAAATGTTTTTTTTAATTAAATCCTTTGAACTTGAACTCATGAGTACTCTTCTTTTACGAGTACATAAGGGCATTAAATTTAAGCGATTTTGAACTCTTGTCCTGTAAATTTACCAAGATTAATATTCTATTTTACTGGCTACTTTTAAATATTAGATACAATTTTAAATATCGTTAATAGTGGAAGGGCTCAGAATTTTATATTTTATAAAAATATAATAAAGTATTTTATTATTTTTATAGTATACATTTTGTGACAAAGTAAATTTAACCATTTAATTGCCATAAACACTAATATAACAAATGATGTAAATATGTTATATTTACAACAGTATATTTTTAAAATTTCACATAAAACAAGATATTATTAGTGATGTTCAATTTTATTTCAATAGTAATTTAATTTAAAAGTAACTTCAATAAAGATATTATTTATAATCTGTACATCAATATGCAATTCTTGACTACCCTCTTTACTAGCCTTAGTCACATATTGAGGCCCAAAGAACATGATCACAACCAGTGACGGGATTGGCACACGAAGCGTGCAGGGGAGTTCCTTAGTAGAATTTATTCGACATTAGGAACTAATTGTTTGCATTAAACATTCTAATGGGATCTGTTCAAGTTTAGAAGCCAGTGGGATGATGTTTTGAGGGTAAAATTACAATTATTCTTTATTTCACCTACAATCTGTCGGTTTCGAAATGCAATGTCGGCCTACTCGAGTTTGAGCTTGAGGTATAAATCTAATATGGACTCAATTTACAAAAAGTATATACACATTTTTAGCTCATTTAATTCTGCACGACACCATTTCAGTTACAAATTTTTATTTTAGTCACAAATATTTTTATCGTGGTTTGAAAACAAAGCACAATTTTTAATACTTTTAAAACAAGGTTTTGTAAAAAATGTGTTAGGCTTAGAACATTGAAATTTTGACTACGGTTTAAGGAGATAGTTTTCTTATGTGATCTACTTAATTCTTGGTGAAAAACGTCCTTGTAATTATTGTAAACCCTTACAGTCTCAGAATATCTAATTGCACAACCTTACAATTTGGCTTATAAATAGCGTATTGAAAAATAGGATTTACAGTTTGCGTTAACGTAACAAAATCCTATAGTTATACTTCACTCAATAATAATAATAATAAACAATTTTTTTCGCTTCACGTAGAATACTTATTGGAGTCATATACATAAAAACTAGGATTTTTCAGTCCTTAATTTACTCTATTTTTTAATCAATTGTAGTCCAATGAAAATGTCTAGTTCTGTAACACTCTTTTTCATGATTATGAAGTTAATAGCCGACAGCCCCTTGATTTTGCTACGGAGTGGCTATCAAATCTAAAAGCTCAGCTCACTGTCGTTTCTTAGATAACAACGCTTTCTAGTCTAAAACATCCTATGTCTTCTTTAGAGGAATGCAAAGTAGTGCATCATGTCAGAGTTGGTAGAAATTACCTTAAACGTTTCACAATGAAAACCAAATGAGCCTAGCTTTTGGTCAAGTTTATGCTTTTTGTATCAGCTGTTTGAAATTAATTAACGCCAATATTCCTTTTATGAAAAAAAGGAGATGTAAGGGGCTTTTTATACCCCTTCGGAATGAATATTTTAAGAAATCCTTTCTTAGTGGGTCATCTAGACCCAAAAAACTAACTTCCCTCCAAATTTTATCAAGATCTGTACAGTGGTTTTGGAGATTCCATATTGGGTGAGTATGTCGTTTTTGGATTTTATTTATTAACAAGATTAAATAAGGTATCAAATATTGGTCTATTTAATTTTTGATTGCCTAACCTAAAAGTGAACAAACCTACCCTTTGGATCGTAAAACTTCAGTTCCAAGTAATTAATTTATTCTTGTTGGGCAAGAAACTTGTAGAAACCAAACCATCGCTAGTGAGCATTGCCAGGAGTAGATACTAATGCATTGTATAACAATGCACATTGCATCGCTGAGCCAAATTGCATAGCTTTGTTCTAGGCTATCAGTTGCGTTGTCCTCGTGACCCTGAGACAGCTGTTTTTTTATGCAGCCATCCCCACCACCACTTGAGACCATGTGATTCAACATTTTATTTTAGTAGGATTCTGACGTAGGTAGGAAGTGTTGTGCTTGGAGTTGGAACTGTCAAAATCTCGGTTCAGAAATAACCTCCGTAGATTAGCCGAGTGGTTTCAGAAATTATCTCGAGTCCGTGGGCGAAAGATGGCAGTAGACCTCACCGACATCGAGAAGCTGGAAATCAAGAATGTTGCTTCTGGTAAGGTAAGGTGTTTCAGATTTGTTTACATTGGGGGCTAATTACTAGGAATGTAATTTGAGGTCACCTTTTTCAATCCAACATGTGCTAGAGTTGGTCTTTAATGTCTCGTCTTGAAAAAAAGTGATCTTGTTAAAAAAATTGGTAAATTATGTTAAAAAATGCGAGTTTTATACGTTTCAAAAATGTTTCTTTAATATATTTAAAATCCTGTAGTTTATTTTAAATGCAAAATTTTAAATATTTTTCTTTAATTGTATACATTATTTTGTACTTCTTAAAACATTCCTTTAAAATTTTTGTTTTAAAGGTTGTATTTTTCCATTTTTACAGAATTCACACAGATGTCTTATAACTGGTAGGATTTATTTAGTTCAATATCAGAAATCAAATCAAATAACAAAATAATTTATTCAACCATCTTCTTTGTAAGAAAATGTCATCATTAAATTGTTTAAATAAAACTAAAATAGCACAATTTGGTTGTTTATATTATTTTATTGTGTATGTAATAAAACAACATCTCCATGAAGAGTTACAAAATATTGGTAAAATAAATAATCACCATAGAGTAAAAAATCTTTTGTGGTTGCTATTACTTAAATAAATTAAACTAAAGCTGGCTGTGAATTCAGATTCCATATTAATAAGATAACAAATACGTACATTATTATTTGTTATAAATTTTTCAAGGTACATAAACACAGATGTAAGTACCTGATTAGACATTTAAACTATTAAAAACATATTGTAATTGTAAGTTAATTATAGCAAATTAAAAAAAATAATCGAGAATTAAGTAAGATATTTTAAATATTGTATGTTAAAAAAATAAGAATGATCAATATCTGCAAACCAGGCTGACAACCCCTTGTCCCCACCCCTCTTAGTTAAAAAAAATACCTTAGTTTTAATGTCATTTTAATGGTAATGTTGTTACTATATATAATTTATTTCTTTTAATATGAATCATACAATTTAATTTTTCTTTATGCACACATAATTTGCTTGAACAGAGCATGTGTGAAATAGTTTTTACTTCTATTAAATATATATTACAGATTATATATTTTATTCATAAGACACTTATCGTCAAGATATGAGCGAATAGGAGGGGTTTGTCAAGGAAAAATCAGTGTTTAAGCAAGAGTGTGATGAGTGTAGATGAACGAATATGGTTATTGTTACTAAGGTCGACAGTTCCTCAGAAAGAGCTAATAACTCAATAGCCAGGGCAACTAAGGGACCTACAACTTTATATGGAATCCGAACCACGTAGTGTTGGGTGATTTTCAGCTAACTGACAAACCTGACACTCAGTTCTCCTCCCTTCGCACATCTTAACCTTGACTACCATCCAACATGGACACCCCAGACTTCTTTAGAAGTTACCACGTCGATGGCAATCATTGAGCGGATGCTGTATCGTTATTGATAGGACCGGGTATAGAACCTATCGCCTACAATCTCCTCCACACTTTCTCCCCAAGTAGGTGGGTTAAAGCACTGCGCCACCAGTGCCGACTGATGGTATTTTTAAAATTATTTTATATTATTAAAATATAAAAAAAATTTCAATAATTCAGATATACTTTTGAGGAAATTAAGTAGTTATTCATTCTAGTAGACTTTAGTTAAAACACCAGTGAACTTATAACGCAGTACAGTGGTTTAGACCCACCCACCAGTACACATGTACAGTGGTATAGACCCACCCACCAATACACATGTACAGTGGTATAGACCCACTCACCCAACAATTCATGCTAGTACAATTTTTTCAAATTTATATTAAACTATTCTGAAACTAAACAATTTAGTAGAAGAGTTATTTAAAACTAAAATTAAAATGTATTATGTTACATTCTGGCCTCAATTTAGCATAATTAGTTATAGACTTTTCTCATCAATTTCAGTATGACTTCGTTGTTCAAGCAAGCTAAGATATCCTACCATTTATATAAATTAACTTAGCTATGCAAACTATTTCACGAAGGCTTATTGTATGCAATTTATAAGTTAAATATGCTTTAAAGTATGTGCATTTATCTATATATGTATATATAAATCAAACTTCTGTACGGTATGTTTGTTTACATGAAACTCAAAGAGTAGTGAATGGGTTCAATTGGAATTTTTGCACAACTCTGCATTTATATACGAGAGTGTTTTATATATTTAGTTTAAAAAATTGTTAACAGGAACAGGTCATTTAAGGTGGTGCAATCAGTTTTCAGTGAGTTAATTATTTCCCAATTTTATAATCAAAATTGGACAGGAAAAATATTTTTTTTTAATTTTTGACCACTTCATTAAAACTTGTAGCCTTATGAAGTGGTGAATTTAGCTGATTTTGAATCAACATTAAGACAAATCCATTCATAGTACATATTTAATTTTTTTATATATTGTATACATTTTTTACACATAACTGAAGGGGTTAAGATGTTTTTCATTTTTTTAATCTTAAAAAAAAAATTTTTAATCCCTTCAGTTATGTGTAAAAAACTTAGCTATAAAAAAAATAATTTTGTACTTTGAACGGTTTTGTCTTAATATTGTTTTAAATTATCTAAGTTCACCACTTATCTATCTAAGGTCACAAGTTCTAATGAAGTCGTTAACGAAATGTTTGTTATATTTTTCATGTCTTAAGGGAAGGTACATTAACTAATTTTGATTATAAAAATTGGGAAATACTTAACACACTGAAAACCTATTCTACCACCTTAGAGCATTTCCCGAACTAACTACATTTCATAAATAAAAATAAATGCCAGTGCTGAAAAAGTGCTACTGTGACCATCTGATTTATATGCATACTGTATCCAATCCAAATCATATCTTGCAAGTTTAATACTATGACCAAATGATTGTTTATTTATGAAAACAATTGTAAGTTACTGTATTTCAGATAAAAACAGTCAGCCAAAAGTTTATTTTCTAACAACTAAAATCGAAAATAAACTTTCCATCAGCATTTATACTAAGCCACACCTCAGTGGGCTGAAACTACATTAAAACTTGCAACGAAAGTATATGACTAAAAAAGTGGGTTTAGAATAATAAAATATAACATTTTTTTCATGAATAGTAAAATATAATTTTTTTATTAACAAACCCAACCCCATATGATTACAGAAGAGTCAAGATGCATTCTGATACTTACAAAATTACCCCTGGAGCAATGAATAATATTCTCTATCGACATACATAAACAGACTAGCAAAAATTCGCAAAGACTTGTTGAAATTTGCAGAACCTTCAGTAAATTATTTCAACTCACTTTAAAAGATTCTCTGTACAAAAATAATAATAACTCAAGACACATACAATACAGTTTAAGTTAAATTAAAAATGTCTTAATTGACTGTCTAAAATAAATACGAAAATTATCAATTTTTAAATGCAGAAAAAACAAAAGCAAAAGATAAAATAAATAAATTTGCAATACATTCAGAATCAATCTAATTGAATACCACGTCAAAGTTTTTTCTTTGAAAAAAAGGTAATTTTGCCCTTATCAATTAAGAAACCTGCTAAATTAGGCTACTTTGAACAAATTTTAAAGTCTTTGGAATCAACTAGTAGACTTCCATTAACTCAGATGAAATTGAAATAACTAAAAAATTAAGAATCTTAAAAACAAAGCAATAGGTAAAGGTGCAATATTAGCAGATTAAAAGTCAGCCTTCCGCAACGTTGTAAAAGAAATTAGTCACCCTATTAAATATGTCTGGCAAAACAGAAAGAATCCCTGATGACTGGAAAAGTACTCTAATACATCCATCATATAAAAAAAAGGAAACAAGATCGATGTTAACAATTAGAGGGAAATCTCTATACTTCCAGTAACACTCAAAACTCTAAAAAATGTTTGTATGGAACTCTGCAACAGTCGAAACACAAAAAACCTTAAAACTAATCCTAAAATCCTGAAGACATTACAAGAATTAGGCTACAACAAAGATATTGTTTTTACATTTTTTACTTTTAAAAATGCATATAATTTTATCATTTTATTGACTGTGAAGTTCCCTTTACAAAATGTTTTACGACTTATTTCACAATTTCAATAAATTTTCATGGCTTACAGATGGAACCGATGGAGAATCTGTGGAGAGACAAAACCTGTGTGATTATATTCTTTCGTCGCTGGGGATGTCTGTACTGCAGGCAGTGGGCCAAGGAAGTGAGTCAGATATCCAACATCCTGCGAACCAACAATATCAGGCTCATCGGAATAGGTCCAGAAGAAATCGGGATTGAAGAGTTCCGAGAGGGAAAGTTTTTTGATGGAGGTAAGATATAGTTGTAGAATAGATTTATTATCAGAATATATTACAATAAAGTTGCAAATACAGTCCATCATATCAGTTAATGACAGTAGTAGCATTGTAAAATATAGATAACAGACATATGTCAATGACTCTGTGTAATGTAACTGCGGTCATGACCTTGACTTTCATTCACTCCAATGAACTCATATTTAAATATGTCAACACAATTATTGTTGTACTTTAATTAAGTACAAAGAATGAGTGTGAAAGATCTTTGTAGTCCTGGCTACTAACTGAGATCAATTTTTTTGTTAATAGAAAGCATACTTCTTACTCTCACCCTGGTCTTACAGAGTTTAAGTCTGCCATTGAATGTGGTGTTCACACTCAAACATACGCTCTTTTATCAATACCAATTAATTGACCAGATTGTTGCATAAAGATTAAAAAACTCAGCCCAGTCCTAAACATTGGTTCCTCCTCTGAATTTTGACTTTTTACAACTACCTTAGAAGTATGGTTTGTTTTGAAATTTTCAATTGTGAGCCGTGGCTAGGTTATTAAATCCTTGCTAACAAAACTATAATCCCTAGAAAATAATTTTGTATTGTTCTATTAATTAATGAAAAAAGTAAAGAAGCATTAGTTTGTAGCAAACACCTTACAGACTAACTTACAATCCATGTTCTGACAGTAAACTAACAACAATAAATGAAAAAAATAACATTTGTCTGAATATATAATTTTTTTATAAGAAATTGATGCTCTTTTCAAATTTTTAGTTCATTGCATAATTTTATGTCCTTTAAGGAGATAGCAATTGTGGTAAGACATCATCGGTTAAGCATCTCCAGTCTCTCGGGTGTCCTGACAAGCCTCCTCCATCTTTCCCTGTCCAGATACATGATTTTTATCCCACTACTTCTATAGCTGTTTTCCTTTAAGCATGAAGTACTCCTTTATGCATCCATCCATTTCTTGCATGGTCTCTCCACTCTTCTTCTGCCCAACATTTCTTTTTCTAGCCATATTTTCCATTCTTCCCTCCTCCATTCTTTTGACTTGTTCAAACCAACATATTCTTGCCATTCTGATATTTTCCTTGACAGTCTTGTCACGTTCAAATTGTTCTCTGTAGTAAGACAACAATTAATTAAACAAATTAACAAACACGATTCTAACCTTAATTTTGACATCCTTATGTTAACATCCTTATATTTTACTTAATACTATATTTTTAATATTTTAATGAGCTTAGCTCCTTCAGTAGCTCCAAATAGGTTTGGTCAACTACTTTTTGCTTTATATTTGAATGCAATCTTTTCAAGAGATACAAATGAAAAGTGCCTGAGCCAGTAATCATTTTTAAAGTAACAAACTATGTTAACGTAACATTATTAAATATATTTATATGAAAATAAAAACATTGGCTCAAACATTTTTTATTATTTAATTAATAAAATGATTTAAAATATGCTTCTAAAAAGAAATAAATTCTTTATAATGATTATTTATACTGATTCAGATACAAGCCAAAACAAGTTGGGTATTTTAGACAAATGTCGTGGGTTAGATGGTTGTAAGATGGTGTGGATGACTTGTGATTATAATTTATGATGACCATCTGCTTTTTATTTTTGTTTTTACTGTGAAGTGGGATTGTGACCATTACTTGGTTTTATGCTTTTCTGTTCTTTGGTTAGTCGATACCAAAAGAACAATGAAATGAAACTGCAATTCTCAGACAGTTTTATTAGAGTTACGACAGACTATTTCGGGAAGAGAAACCAGCTGATCATAATAAATTATAATGATATTTATGTTGGATGAAATAAAACACAGTTTACTATGTTTACTTTATTAATTGTTTGATGAACTATACACAGGGTGGAAAAAATATGGAAACGCTTCCACAACAACATTATTTTTTTCCATAGATAATTTGATAATTTAGTTTTTTTAATAATTTTGTTCCATAAATTATAATTTTTGATCAGAATAATTTACTTGAAACCGTTAAATAGCGGAGAAATAATATTGTTAAAAATAGTTACTTTGAAATTCAAATGACCGCTGCTCGGAAAGAATAAACTAATTTCAATTGAATATACCTTTTATTTGATACCAAACTCGACCTAGGCTTACGTTGAAGATTTTCGTTCAACTTCTCGTGGGCCGTTCCCGTGATAGGTGAAATGTCGCTAATGGCGTCAAAAGGTGTGTTCTTTGTAACCATGATCACGTACAAGATTTAACTTTTACAAGTGAAGTCATACAAAAGTTTCCATATTTTTTTCTACCATGTATACCAACAGTATACTGTTGATGAATTGTAGATTTTTGTTATCTATTTATTTACTAATTTCATTCTTCCAATTCAGAAGCATTGCTAATGAATTAAATAAATTCTGTTATCTTTCTAACTCTAATTTCGTACTATCTCACAATCATCAGCAAATTTTTATACATAGACTGTATAATAACATTGAGTTGTACTCTGTGAAGAACTCCTCTACCCACCCTGCGTCTATAGACAGCTTAAACGTTTAGTCATTTATTGGAAAAATGTGTATCATATAATTCGCTTTAGCAATATAATTAATATTTACTGAGAGATATATAATATAGTACATACATTATTCACTCTATTTTTCTTTATTCTTGCAATATTTAAACTTGAAAAAAGACTGTTAGAATAATATTCAAAAAGAAGAATAGATCTTCCTTTAAGCCATTGTTTTTAAAGAATCAATTACTAATGTTTTCGTTCATTTTCATTTTGAGGTCGGTTTTATTTATCCCTAAGAAATATCCTCTTTTTCTCAATAAATATGTAACCATGAGTACAATTTATGGACTAATATTGACATACTGTTATAAGGACATATAATGACTGTTTTTAGATGCAGTTGGTCTACAGTGGCACAAAACTGTTTAATTCGCTTCCGGAGATTCTAAAAAATAAACTTTCATATCAAGGTTTGAAAGCGGAACAAATGACATGCTGATCCAAGCATGTTAACAGAATAAATGAATTATTAAATTAGTACAGTTTTTTGCTCTTACCACTTGTTTGAAAAGTTTTTATTTTTTATTTTTTCAAAAAATCCCCTTTTTAATTTTTGTTGTTTTTATCTTGATATTTTATAATGGTATAAGATCTTAATATCTGACGTTTTATTAACTGACACAATTATGCAGCGCATAAGCTGTGTTAAATAAAGTGTTTCTGGTTTATTTGGTTTGTAATATTCTTAGGTCGCTTGAAACCACTGTACATTTTTAGACAAGTTCAATATCTGTGATATGCGAAATCATTAGTTGTTGACAATTTAACACTTGAAGGTAGATCTATTTCTTCTTAGACTGGTATTGGATAAGTGTTCACGAAGGGACTGCCATAATTATAGGACATAACTCCATTAAGTGTCTAATTACTTGTGTTATCATTTCTCTCAAGTGCATTTCTTTCCTTATCTATATTTATATAAATCAAACCTCTGTATTTTTATGTACAAAAAACTTGAAAAATAGTGAATGGATTCACTTGAGGTTTTTCACACAGTAGCATTTACATACAAGAGTGTTTGTTATCGTATATATTTAGTTCCTAAAACTGTACATTGGAACAGGGTATGTCAAGTATTTCCCAACCTCCATTTTCATTTCATATATGAAAATAAATGTCAGCGCTGAAAAAGTGCTTCTGTGACCAGATGATTTATTTGCATATAATATCCAAATCATATCCTGTGAGTTCATTACTGTGGCCAGATGATTATTTATTTATTACAACTGTTTACATATATTAAGTTACTTTATTTCAGGTAAACTCACATAAACAGCAAACTTCATTTTTTCAAGCAACTTAAGTAAAAAATAATGACTAATGTCTGCACTGGTGGTGCAGTGCTGTAACTCAGCTAGATGGGGACAAAGTGCTGTGGAAATTGTCGGTGATAGAGTCTATGCTTGGTACTGACATGGCTTTCGCTCAATGGATGTCATCGACGTAGACATTACTAGAGAAGCCTGGGGTGTCCATGTTGGGTGGTAATCAGTGTCCGGATGTTGTGAAGGGGAGAGAGTATCAGGTTTGTCAATTAGCTGAAACTCAGACCATCACTACATCGTCAGATTAGGTAATCACTGACGAGCTGCCTCAAGCTATACATGCCTGAAGACAACAACACTGTCTACGTGACAACCACAAGCCATACCTCGATCAAGGTATATTCTAAGGCATTTCATCGAGTGACTTCACTACCTCTACACGGATTCCACGTAAAGCTGTAGGTCCCTTTATTTGCCCTGGCTACTGGGCTATTAATAAATGGCCCTTTCTGAGGAACAGTCGAACTCAGTAAGTAACTAGACTACACAGGTCATCTACATTCATATTCGCCTTAAGTTATGTCGGCATCTCATATCTAATAATCTAAGTAAATATCAGACTAAGAAACAGCCGGATTTAGCTAGTTATACAAATAAAAGAGGATATACAGAAGTTACTTATACTTTTTACACAGCTGAAATCACTGATAATATCTGTTACACTGGAATCTATCCTGCAAAGAGCTATTTCAGGGAACATAACAGCATTCAAGCCTCCTTAATTTTGAAGTACTCAACCAAGTCAATCAGTAATTTGGAGTGTATGTTTCGACTTTCTAGATCAGGAGTTCCCATACTTTTTTTGGTAGTGTTCTACCTAAAGCCGCTTGAGTCTCATACCATGCTGAATCCTTTTATACCCACATGGTATCCACTCAATGGATGCTATCGCATGAACACAACTAGGTAAGTCTGGGTTGTCAAAGTTGGGTGTTAGTCAGTGTCTGGATGTTGTGTAGGGGAGAGAGCTATTTCAAGCTTGTCAATTAACTAAAAATCAGACCAATACTTAGTGGTCTAGATTCCACATAAAGCTGTTGGTCTCTTATTTACCTTGGTCACTTGGCTGTTAATAAATAGCCCTTTCTGTGCAAGTCGAACCCAGTTTGTAATCAGACTACACAGGACATTCACACTCATATAATCATACATATTTACCTTAAAATATGCACAAAATTAAGTTGGTATCTAATAGATAGATAGATAGATAGATAGATAGATATTTATTGCCATTAGATATTTCACAAAATATATTGGCTTAGTCATAAGATACAGACAGCACTGGCCTACTCTCTAAAGTCCATTTCTGTCCATTTCTGCGTCACAAACTCAGTTATAGAATAAAAAGGATGCTTGATTAAGAATTCCTGCAGGGTCTTTTTAAAATCTTTCTTGTCAAGTTGTCTAATTTCTAAAGGAATTTTATTATACAATTTACTAGCCATTATTAGTGGACTCTTATCACTTTTAATTAGTCTAACCTGAGGCAGGTTTACATCATTGCAATATCTTGTCTCATGGCTATGGATCGATCCTCTCAGCTCAATTTTGTTTAAATTTGCTCTTAGGTAGAGCAAACATTGCAATATATATAAAGAGTAGAGGGTTAGTATTTTAAATATAAAAAAAAACCCTCTGCAATGTTCAAACTTATTAATCTTAGCCATAATTCGTATGGCTTTTTTTTGTAATAAAAATACTTCCTGAGCATGAGAGGAGCCTCCCCATACAATAAGGCCATATGACAAGTGAGGTTGAAAAAGCCCAAAATATGCCTGCCGGAGACTTCCTCATCGATTTCCCCGCAAAGTCGTTTTAAGGCATACACACTTTTGCTTAATATTTTTTTATTCTAATTATATGGTGTTGCCAAATATCCGAGAGAAGCATGTAGTAACACTTAGAACTTAGGCTTAAGCGACCGGTGTCATAACTAGAATCTACAGTTTCCGGTGACAACCGCGTCAAGGTACTATCTACTATTTTTCTTGTAAATATTGTTGATAGTACCTAGACGCGGTTGTCACCGGAAACTGTAGATTCTAGTCATGTAGTAACACTTTCAATCTGTATTATGGTGTTTGTATCCCATGATAAACAAAGATGTTTGACTTAGAAATTAGCTTGGTCAGTTGTAACACAGTGGCCACAACCTTGAGCAAACCATTTACAACTCCTGTCACAATCATTCCACACGTGTCTTGATGACTGTGCTCAACTAACAATGATGCTTATACACTTGATAAGCACTTGTTATTATCTATCACAGTGTGAACTTAAAAAAAACGAAAATACTGCACTTTTCAACAAATAACTAACTAAATAAAAGTAGTATCAAATGAAAAAAAAATAAAATGAGTAACATACTCAATACATTTAGTGGTTTTGGTCTTCACTAGTTGGTTAAACTGCCTCTTGTATTTAAAGACAGTACAAGTAATCCTGGTTTACATATAACATAAATAAATTGCAGATTGAAGAAGATAACATATTTCAAAATTTATGATTAACACAAATAAAAGCAGTTTTATTTTTTATATGTATACGTTAAACGAAAGTTTGTATGTTTGTCCTTTATGCATTACTAAACCACTCATCGGACCACCATGAAAATTTGGGAAGTTGTAAAGTTCACTCCTGGGAAGCTTTCTGTCACGGTTTCATTTCCGTCCAACTCAAGGGCTCCACCCCAGTGGCCTTTAAAGTTTCAGTGATAATGTAATAGAGTTACTTTATTTGACACCATTAGATAAAAACAAATACAATTGTTTTTAACTTCACTCGCCAGTTCACATGGGCTTACAACTGTGTGTGAACTTTATTCAACAAGTGAAATACCGACCGTTGGCTCAGTGGGGATTCGAACCTTGGACCTTACCCTCTGCAGTCCGAGCCTTAGCCACTGAGCTACCACGCCGGCTAAGGCATTCAAGTTGAACGCTTTTGAAATAGGCTAAGTGATGCTTATTGAAATTTAAAATTTAAATTGACTAAAACATTACTGTTTACATGTTAATCCCATAGCAAGGTATGGGTAAACAGCTAGTATTTAATAAAAATAAGTTATCAAAAAGTTTGGTGAGATTTCAGTATTAAGTAGTATTAAATATAAGACAATTCCCACTGTACGTGTATAGATGGGAAAGTAGGTTAATTTTGTATAAAACTGATTGGATCTCTTTGACAAACATTGTGAAAACCATATACAAATCATAATACAGCTTTTGATGAGAATAATGCAAAATCTAAATACTGTTTAAGCTCTATCAATTAAACGACCTTAGGAAAACATATAAACACTTGTTATTTGCCAAGAACGTTATTTTTATTTGTTTTTGTAACGACTTAGGACTGATGTTGCACCACCTTGTTGACCTTCAGTTCTATGTAGTATAATGTAGTGTCAAGGCAACTATGTACGTCAGCACTATTAGCAGGTTGCTGTTGTAATCACCACATTCTTTACCGGACAAGCTTGCTAGCAAGTACATCCTCTTGCCTCATTTCCAACGGAAAGCACTTTCCTTTCTATCATTTTTAAAGCTTATCCCAGGACATAAACAGTCTGTCCTGCTGCACCTGCAAGGACACCTGCATTCTCCATAAGACAAATGTTAAATGTAAATAAAGATTACAGCTTTATTTATGAATGTAAAATTTTAAACTTAATCTTTTTAGAACAAGGACACATATGTGTAGTGCTCTCTAAGAAAAATATTTTCTAACAGTTTATGTATGTTATTTTTTTTATGTATACGAATAATTATTGTTCTAATTCAATGTTTTTTTAACTAACCAAAACAGAAAAAATCTGTCTCTGGAGGCACAAGTCATATATGTCCTGTAAAGCATATTAAAATTTGAAATAAATGTTGAAAAATGTAAGTGTGAAACATTTTCAAGTGAAGTTCAACTGCAAAACATGGATATAGCTACTGATAACTGGCACTGCCTAGTAGCCGAGCGGAAAAGGAGAGTCAACTGCCACGACTGTACAAATCACACAATGGTTTGGGGACAAACAGACAGACATACAAAAGGTCTTCTTTAAGATCATGGAGCTACAAGAAGTTCTAAAGTCAACACCAGGTAGAGAGTCGGAGGCTTGAGTGTGATACAATTATTCACTAGAGAAAACTGACAAAGGAGTTTTATCAAACATTATTTTTTACTTTTTTAAAAATAAAAGTTGGCCTTTTTATAAGTAATAAATATGTTGAGGGGAAAATTCTTTATAGAGACGTGACTACATAAAGTGGCTACGTTACTGTGCATAACCAATTAAAAAAACTGTGATATATATATATATATATATATATATATATATATATATATATTATATTATATTATAATATAGTGGACAAAAGGTACTATTTAAACCTAGTGTAAAGTAAAACTTGAAAAAATATTTTTTTTTAAAGTATAACAATTATTTTTCTATAATTGACATCAATAAAAATTTTAGTTGTAATTTGTATCTTTGGCTGAAAGAAAAGATTAATAATATATAAAAACTTAATTTTTAGAGATTAATATGAATGAGGGAGTTATGTACTTTTGTACAATTTGATGGACAGTGTGGGTGGGGAGAGAGGAGAGAAATACGTTGTATGTGTGTTAGTGGAACAGACTCTTTCCTCTTCCTAGGAACAGTTGCGATTAAATCTAGAACTAAATTCCTTGGAGCCCTCAACTGGGTGCCTAGATAAACACCCTTAAGAGTCCTATTCATATCTCCTTAAATTTGCATTTAATACTTGCGTTAGTGCAAGTTTCATACTATGATTCTCTATGAGTTTTCCTAACATATAGTACTACCCAAAGTCAAGAGCAGATCCTTCATTCCAACAGTCTGATCTTGAACAACTAACTATGGCCAGGGATGACCAAGCTAACATTTGGGGAGTCGCCAATTTCTGTATCAGTGCCAACCGTGACACTGGGATATCGCGGTCTGTGTGTTTATTTTGATATCGCTAATGATTGATTTTATGACAGTTTGCTTTGTCACAACAGTTATTTAATTTTAATTTCTCAGCTCTGATTCCTTCTGCATTTTGTTTCAAGATGCTTCAAATGGTTTTGTTTGTTTCTTTTATATTTAATCACTTATAGATTATCTAACAAAATTTGCTTTCATGATTAATTTCTTATCTGTAGTTGTCTGTTTAGCTTGATTATTTTATTTTTCATAAGAATACAAAGAACAAAGTTTTAGAATGCTGACAAACCAAGTTACATAACAATATGAGGTCAAAACATTCTGAAACTTTGTTCTTTGTATTCTTTTCAAAGACAAATCATCAGTTAAGCAAAACAGACAAATGCAGATACAAATTTAAACGATGCCAGTTTTGTGGATAATCTAAAAAGGATTGAAAAATATTTGTTTTAATTTCAAGTTATGTTGTAACAAACTATAAACAAACCATATTTTAAATTCAACAAGTTTGATAGAACTCATTTTAAAGCTTAGTTTTACCAACTAAAGTAGTAAATAAATTCAGTTTTTTCAATTCTGAATTTAGAACTTATTTCCTTATAAATCCCTTTCGTCTGAAGATGGTAAATTTTTATTACCAAAACTGGTCAATATAAAACTTACACTATTTCGCACTTTTGTGTCATGTCATGGTTCTGTTATTTTCGTTTCCCAACAGTGTATTTTAATAAAAAACTTATCTATTCAGTAAATAAAATTTATTTTAGAACTAGACATGACACAAAATCAGCAGTGATGTAAAAAAAAGAAGAAAAAAAAATTGGAAAGTTAGAGTACACGTTCTTAAAGCATTTTTATACACGACAGTAATTTAGGATGATAATAATAACTGCTAAATTTGTTTCATAATGGTTCTTTGGTTTTTTATGGTTTCACCATAAATATTTAAAATACTGAACGAAATTTAAACCCAATTAGTATTTACTCTGCTTTAGTGCATATAGACCAGATGAAAAGTTCTGATAGCAATTATAGAGTCCTCGTCACCAGTCAAATGATTGTTTAATCAATGCTAAGATTTATTAATTTAATCTTATAATCATACATAAAGTATTCAGAGCAACTCTGCACTATATAGGTCCTCTGACAATTAATTGGCACTTGTTGAAAACAAAATTGAAACCTTGAACGAATTTTGTTAGTTCATATGATCATATTCTATCTGTTTGTTATACATTATAGAATGCATTATTGTAGTTATTGCTCATTTACTCTTAAAACACTTTCAAAGCCCATATTTACCCATTCCTTAACGATCAGCTTCTAAAAATAAACTGTTCAGACCTTGATTATCATTGTTTTGGGGAAAAAATAAAATAATTTAACCAAACCTAGCTAAAGGGGGGTCGGCCCGGATTTTGGGTAAAAAGTTCAATTTATCTATTTTTTTATAGAATTTTGTTCTGCATTTATTTACCTTTAAAAATATACCTATCTTTTTAATTTCTGACGAGTATTTCAAAATGTATGGACAATAATTCAAATGAATGCAAGGACAATCTGCATTCCGAGACAGTGCGAGGACTATGCTCATGTATTATAGTACTGTTTCTATAATATAATGTTTTTTTTATACTAAGGTACATTTTTCTCAAAAACTATTCAAGATATTAGCATTTTTTTGTTATTTTGGAAAGTAGACCTTGTAGCACATTTTTATTGACAACTTTCTTATATTTCACTCCAATATTTTTCTATAAAATTTTATGTGAAATAAATATTTCTTAAAATTAGGGTTATCTAAGAAATATGTATAAAATTAACTATTTGATAATTTTAAAAGTTGCCAATCAAAACTACTCATTTAAACACACTCTTTCTAATGATACCAAATTTACATATTTACTACTAACACTTTTTTAGAAAAATGTACCTAAATGAGCGGAAATTAACATTCTATACTTATATATCCAAGCATTCATTTATTTGTAGAGCTGTTTATTGACTTAGACAAGAGGGTGTACAACAAAATTGGGTTCAAGAGATACAATTACTTCAGTATTCTATGTTACCTCTTCAGCCGAGAATCGCGGATTGCATTCCAAAAGGTATTTATATTTAGTCATTACAGTATAAAGTTTAAGTAAAAGAATGAGTAATTTCGCAATAGAGAATTAATTTAATATGTTTGTAATATAGTCTTGAGGGGAAAATTGAGAAAAGTCTTTATTTTTGTATATCTATATAAAACGGTAGTAAATTCTTCAATACTAAGGAGATGCAAACCCAAACACAGTTTAAAATAGTTATTAATAATATACTATGATTAATATTCAAAAAATACTTATAAATTAAACTATCTTAAAATAACTCTTACAGACATACCTACACAAGACTCTCAACATACAAAACTACTCTACACACATTCGCATTAACCACACCAATCCTATGTAGCACAGCTCTTGGAGACCTTCCTAAACAAGAATCTCAACATACAACCAACTCTACGCTCATTCTCAGTTACCACAACAACCCTACATAACATAGCTCTTGGAGACCTTCCTACACAAGCCTTTTAACACACAACCAACCCTACGCTCATTCTCAGTTACCACCCTACATAACATAGCTCTTGGAGGCCTTCCTAAACAAGACTCTTAACATACAACCAACTCTACGCTCATTCTCAGTTACCACAACAACCCTACATAACATAGCTCTTGGAGGCCTTCCTAAACAAGACTCTTAACATACAACCAACCCTACGCTCATTCTCAGTTACCACAACAACCCTACATAACATAGCTCTTGGAGGCCTTCCTAAACAAGACTCTTAACATACAACCAACCCTACGCTCATTCTCAGTTACCACAACAACCCTACATAACATAGCTCTTGGAGGCCTTCCTAAACAAGACTCTTAACATACAACCAACCCTACGCTCATTCTCAGTTACCACAACAACCCTACATAACATAGCTCTTGGAGGCCTTCCTAAACAAGACTCTTAACATACAACCAACCCTACGCTCATTCTCAGTTACCACCCTACATAACATAGCTCTTGGAGGCCTTCCTAAACAAGACTCTTAACATACAACCAACTCTACGCTCATTCTCAGTTACCACAACAACCCTACATAACATAGCTCTTGGAGGCCTTCCTAAACAAGACTCTTAACATACAACCAACCCTACGCTCATTCTCAGTTACCACAACAACCCTACATAACATAGCTCTTGGAGGCCTTCCTAAACAAGACTCTTAACATACAACCAACCCTACGCTCATTCTCAGTTACCACAACAACCCTACATAACATAGCTCTTGGAGGCCTTCCTAAACAAGAATCTCAACATACAACCAACTCTACGCTCATTCTCAGTTACCACAACAACCCTACATAACATAGCTCTTGGAGGCCTTCCTAAACAAGACTCTTAACATACAACCAACCCTACGCTCATTCTCAGTTACCACAACAACCCTACATAACATAGCTCTTGGAGGCCTTCCTAAACAAGACTCTTAACATACAACCAACCCTACGCTCATTCTCAGTTACCACAACAACCCTACATAACATAGCTCTTGGAGGCCTTCCTAAACAAGACTCTTAACATACAACCAACTCTACGCTCATTCTCAGTTACCACAACAACCCTACATAACATAGCTCTTGGAGACCTTCCTACTCAAGACTCTTAACATACAACCAACCCTACGCTCATTCTCAGTTACCACAACAACCCTACATAACATAGCTCTTGGAGGCCTTCCTAAACAAGACTCTTAACATACAACCAACTCTACGCTCATTCTCAGTTACCACAACAACCCTACATAACATAGCTCTTGGAGACCTTCCTACTCAAGACTCTTAACATCCAACCAACAGTACATTCATTAGCAGAAACCACAACAACCCTTGTAACACAGCTGTTAAAGACCTTCCTACTCAAGAATCTTAACATACAACCAAGTCTACATTCATTTGCAGTAACCACAACAACCCTATGTAACACAGCTCTTAGAGACCTTCCTACACAAGCATTTTAATAACACACAACCAACTCTATACTCATTCGCCGTAACCACAACAACACTATGTAACACAGCTCTTAGAGACCTTTCTACACAAGCCTCTTAATATACAACCAAGTCTACATTCATTTGCAGTAACCACACCAACCCTATGTAACATAGCTCTTGGAGACCTTCCTACGCAAGCCTCTCAATATACAACCAAGTCTATATTCATTTACCGTAACCACAACAACCCTATGTAACACAGCTCTTAGAGACTTTCCTACATAAGCCTTTTAACACACAACCAACTCTACACTCATTTGCTGTAACCACAACAAAACTATGTAACACAGCTACCAGAAGACCTTTTTACACAAAATTTCCAACGTACAACCAAACCTACACACATTCCGAGTTACTATCCACTCTATGCAACCTTGGGGACATCCTTCACAAGACTCTCAATACATAACCAATCCTACACACATTAGCAGTAACCATCCCAAGCCTTTGTATCACAGTCCCTGGAGACCCTTCCAACACATTATTCATGGCATAGTACCCACTCTGAATCCAATCGCAGTAAGCATCACAAACATACGTATCTCAACTCTTGGAGACCTTCCCACACATTTTTCTCAATATTCAACCAACCCTACACATCAATAACCATCCTAACCCTATTTAACATGCCCTTTACATTCTTCATATTCAGAATTCTTGAAATACAAAAACCATTCACTAAGCCTTAGACATCAGAGTCTAATAATTAAAAATAATTAAACGTAAAAATGAAAGAAAATTAATTTAACGTAAGGTAAACAGCTCTGAAACATTTCATGTTAGTATAAATGACTGTTGGATGATGTTTTTGGCAAAATATATATATAGCATCTTTCCCTTTAGGTTTATTCTAAAGAGTATTGGTAACTTCTGAAAGATATTTTTGATTACCGTTATAAACCAGATGAACCTACTTGGATAGGCTGAGTAAATATCACAGATTACAGAAGAACTTCATCTACATAAATATAAAACTATACAACTCTTTATCAACTTCCACATAACATTTAAAATTTAAAAATTTCAAATCAAGATTAAGGAATATTTTAACAGATTGATGAACTCTTTTAACTAATGAAGAAAAATCCTGTAGTAGACTATGATTTGTTATATTTGTGTATTTTATATTTGTATACTTTTTTATAATCTATAAATTTTTATAAATCTATTGATGTTAATAAAGAATGATTATTATCATATTATTTATTACAAGCAAGTTCTATGGTTTACACTTTGGTTTTTGTAATTTTAAGTAGCAAAGTTTGAGTAAGATACCAATGCTGAACTTATTCAGGTGGACCCTTATTCTCAGCCCCCTGAGTTAAATAAGAATGAAATATGACATTTCCATCTTTTAGGAGTGAAGAGTGTTACTGTTGTTTAGTCTTTTCAGATGTAGATATGCTCGAAAGCCATTACATGAAAGTACTAAATAGCAACCAATGAGATATTGCTCATGGGTTTGGAGTAGCGAGTTTACACTTTAAATATCCGTTTTCACAATATTCTTTAAATTTTAAATGAAGATAGGTACCCATTAGTATTGTGGTACAGTATGTTTTATCATTACAACACAAGTACATATTCAGTAATATTACAAATTTTGTATTCAATCACACAAATTCTAATAAATTACGTCTGTATTATAATTGTTACACATATGTTGTGCTTTGAAATTTAATGACTCATTAAATTGTTCCTATGCAGGAATTGCCTTTGTGAGAATTATATTTCTTACATAAAAAACATGTTTTTTATCAATATCTAACAAAATGCAAACACCAATACAGTGCATCCTGTTTTATGAAATCATATATTTTAAAAGATTATGTCATACGGGAGCGGCCGTAAATAAGGAGCTAAGGCGCTGGCTTGCCACGCAGCCAGTCCAGGTTCGATTCCTGATGTGACCACTAATAGATTTTGTCCTGCCACTCCCGTGGTTCGGAAGTCACATAAAGCCGTTGGTCTCCAGGTTAAGTGTTAGAGAGGGCTCCTTAGCCCTAACTTTGCCTGGTTAAATAAGACAATCTTTAACTTTTTATACCTCAAAGTTTATCTAAATCTTTAAAATTTCTGGAACAGGGGTGCGTCAGTAGTGGTTTTCAGTGACCTGTCTGCAAACATTAACATTTCTCAGTCACCTAAAAGGTGGACATTAAGGCAAATAAATTAAAATAATGTTAAATGTCTTTCAAAAGAACATTAAACACTTTAGTTAAAGCCGAAACTATTTTAATACTTATATTATTGGTTAACAGAACAACTAAAACTATTACACACAATAATCAAATTAATACCTATACAATGTTATTATGGTGATTGAACTAAAATGAGAATAATTGTGACTTAAAAGCATTGTTCACTGTTGAAGGGTAAAGCAGCCAATATACAATGGAATTTACTCCAAGGGGATGGTCTGCAGAATGGTGGGTCACTGGTCGTGGAGAAGGGTGGGAGGATACTGCACAGTTATCGGCAACAAGGAGCAGCAGACCAACTCAGCAACGAAAAACTGCTTGAAGTGCTGGACTTAAGTCCACCACCTCCACGAACAACAGACCTGGATGCAGAAGACAGTGATGCCAGTGAACTTAATTAATATCACACTCGTGAATGATGCAAGGGTGTGTTGGCATTGCACCGAGTGAGAATCTGAAATAACATTGACAGATAGATCGAAATGCAGGCCAGGATTGTTAAAGAGAGTATATCGAGATCTGATAGAAGTTATAACTCAGAAAATGTTATTTTTCCTTTGAGTTGAACTTTGCCTGGGAAGTTAGGATTTTAATATTTGATTCAAACATACCATGTACATGATTTCTGTGTCAGAACTAAAGTTTGATGTAAATTGTCAAACATTCATGTTCATCATGTACGTGCTACTTATTGCAGAGCAAACGATCAGTATTCCCTAAATACTGCTACGATGAATGTATAAGTTTTTAAGAAAGTGCTGCATTAGATTGTTTTTCTTTAATGTGAAAAGTTCTAACTTTTGTCTTTATTTCATTTAATGAGTAAGAATTAATCTTGTCTTCTTCCTAGTAGATCCAACTGAAAAATAATCGAATTGTACTATAAGTATTTGCTGTACATCAATCATAAGGTCACCTTCACCTGTCGTAAAAATGACAAACTGTTTGTCAGATTTTGTTAAGTCTACCTACAACTGTTATCCCAACACATCATCAACATAAAAATCTTGTCAGTGAATACACATCTTTAAGAGGCAAAAAGTGATAGGGAAATAGACTTTCTGTAGCAGGCGAAAAGAGCTTAGCATGGCTGCTGATACCCACCAAAGGCTGAGATTTTCTGCCATGTACTCCTCTCTCAACTCAATAACCCTCAACGCCCTTTTTATTCATCTCTCCAATTCTCAAGGTAATTGGTAATCTTCCCCTCTCTTCAGTTGGCTGCGCTGCCTCTTTGTCATTATCTGCATTATCCTAGGCTGTAGCGCTATAAGCTCGACCTAACGGTGGTCGCACAATGATTGCAAAATTAGAAATAATGTAGAGTGACTTTTTAACAGTGGCTTTTACTGTTATAGATGTGTATTCATTGATCTTTTTAATGTTTAATTTCCATTCACATTTTGTTTTGAATTAGTTAGAATGTTAGAGTCCTATTACACAAAGTTAATTGATTTTATATATTTGTATTTATGATTTGTAAATTTTGATAAATTTTAGAATGAGAAAACAAATATCTTTATATTTAGATCTGAAGCTGTAATACAATTTCAAAAGTGTAAATCACGTCTTATACTTGTTCCTCTATAGTTAAAGAATTAACACGTAACCATGTTCAACAATATCATATTAAAAATACTTTAATTAATATAAATAGTTAATTGTATATATACTTCATAATTGAGTGATAAAAATATTACAAAAAAACTGGTATGTAGGTAATTTGATTAAAAGGTGTTCTAACTACGTGAAAATAATCATTTTTCATAGAATTTTAATCTCTGTGTGTGGAACTGGAAACTTAATTAGATATCTTATAAGGCCAAATAAGTTCTAATTGTATGATTTCCCCATAAATAACAGAGAATAAGAAACAGAGGTCGCTTTCTTATGACCACAGCAAATGCCTCAGTGATGATTAGAGGTAGATTACAACTAATGCACATCTTTAAAAAATATATTCTTGAAGGTTTGGAAGGGAATTAGGAGATACTGTCAACGGTGCTGAACCTGTCTTATGCACAGTGAACTACTACTCGGCACCCCAAGTTTTGAACTCAACTATTCTGTGTACTATTGGATGCTACCTCTGTTTTTTCTGTATGCGTAAATGAAAATGAGAAATAAAAGATGTTCAATACTTCTGATTAAAATATGATTTTTTATGTAAAATGTGAACAAACATACTAATGTTTTCATGATCTGTCAATCTTAACTTTAAACTAACCAACAAATTACTATTCTTTCTATCATATGTATATATATATCTTTCTATCACATGTAATAGCTTCTATCATACAATTTCAGTAATCAAGACATTGCTCAAAATAACTTGTGTCCACTAATGCATTTACTTTTGTATGTGTTTTGTTACTTTTTCTAACAATAAAAATTATTTTTCCATATAAACTGTATTATTTATTCATCAAATATTCTCTAACACCTTGAGAGTTTAAGGCATTGATTGATAAATGCCACAAATGCATTGCAAGGTTGATAATCCTTTGTCATTGCTCTCTGAATTAGACAGTAAAATGAAACCTGAAAAATTCGATGCCTCTATGGCTGTTTTTTTTATTTATTTTTTTTATGGAAAACTGTTGTCTTCGTCGCTCAATGATTTTATCCCTAGTATTTTGGGCCCATTTCATATTGATTTTCATAGTAGTATTCAAACTGTCTTGAGGGTGGGTCTTCAAGTTTAATGTATAGAGGTCAGGTGGGTGGGCCAAGTTCAGTGTCTGGAGGGATGATGGGTGGGTTATCAACAATACCATTTTACATGTTTGTGTGAGTTTGAAGATCAACTAGACTAGACCAAATGAGCGTAACAAAGAAAACAGGAACAGAAATTTTCTTTAAAAAATGGCAAACGCTTCAATACCACTGTATTTTCAAGGATGGCGGGGGGGGGGGTCAACAAGACTCTATACGTACAACTGTACAAGAGGACCTGAATTAGCAGCATCATTTTTATGGCATTTTATGAACAGAATGACAAACAATCAGGGGTAGCTAGTAAAAAAATACCAACGCAAATTACAACTTTAGAGGGTGGGAGAGTGTTATGATAATTTCAAAGTATCCTTGCCAAAGCAATGAGCAGATCAGTTCACCTAGCATTCTTTATGGGGATTGTCATTCTCTTATACACATCAGATAAATGGGGGTTGGGCAGGAGAAAACAGTCGGGGGTGTAAGTAAGTGTGCTGATCGGGTTTGCTCTTTTAGCTTAAGTATTCCATCTGCGTGTTTCTTCTTGAGAGGGAAGGAAATGACGCTAAGTATTTAAAATCATCATATCACCAGCGGAAGGGCCAGTAAAGTTAAGGAAATCATTAAGATACATAAGGGAAGGCAGACAGAAGAAATTGATTGTCCTAAATTTACCTACGAGTCGAATTTAAAGGATACTTTAGCATAAAGTCTTTGTAGTTTATGTCTCAATAGTTTGAGATTCCATTTAACTTGAGTTTCCCTATTAAAAAAAAAAAATATTTAAGGACATCTGACCAAAAATTATTTTTGAAACTGTTTAGATTAAGAGTGTTACGTCTTCTTATAAGTAATAAATGTGTTTACTGAAAAATTAAAAATATATTATTTATTGAGGTATGGCTACTTGAAGCTGCTAATTTGGCCTTTCTAAGTACATAACTCATTAGGAAGCCGAGTGATATATTTTAAAAACATTTTGAGAATTTAATGGACAAAAGTTACTTAACCAACTTAAGTAAAGTTTAAAAAGTTTAAATAATAATAATAACAAAATCTTTTTTTTTAAAGTGTGTTACTTTTCTACAAATTAAATCTGTGCAAATTTTATGTTGAAATTTGTACACTTATCTTTGGCTGAATGATTAGATTAATAATATATAAAAAATTAATTCCTAGATTTATGTACTTTTGTACAAACTGTGGAGTGGGGCAGGCAGGGATGGTGAGGGAGAGAGAAGGGCACATTATATGTATGTTAGTGAGGCCAGGCTCTTTGCTACTACTAGGTAGTTGATTGAAATCTAGAACTAAATTCCTTAGAGTGCTCAAGTGGGCACCTGATTGAATATCTTTAAAGTAATAATTTACAAGCCATTTCAAAATCATGAATCCGATTTCTAGCAGTCAGAGCATTGTTATTGTTGTCAGAGTGATACACAAAACCGCCTCTCATGAACCCCAAGAGGCCAAAGTCATTAAGCCCCATAAGTCAGCTGAATTAAGTGGAAGAATTAAGGTGGAGATTTTATTGTATTTTTGTTAACATTGAAAAATTTTTTTTAAGTTTGAAACTCTATCTGGAGTTTCTTCTTGAAATTGTTGCATAAGCGGAGTGAAAATATTCATAAATTAATTGAATTGATCTTGATTAATATTGAAAATGTAAACACTAGTAAATAAAGGACCCTTTACATGTACATGAACATAGGAGTGTGAGCAGAAGCGCGCCAGGCAAGTCAGTTCAGTCACCAGTGCTTTCCCACACAATTGTGTGGCTTGTGTTTTTAGTTAGACGCACTTTATTTTGTGTATACAAAGGGCCCTTTTTACTTTCTCCCATAGCGTTAACATAGAGAAAGTATTGCGATCGTTAAAAAAAATATTTTTACAAGTTGGTCTAAAAATCAATTTTAGAGTCCCATGAAACCAAACAATTGGTAAAAGAAGTTTTTTTGTCTGGCCGTATGTGTATATGTGTGTGTGTCTATGTGCACTTCGCTGGAGACAAAACGAGTAGATAGATGTTTATGAAATTGGTATGTAGATGTATTCAGCCAATATCTCCATACAATTTTTTCACTTTTTTGAAATTTATTTATTTTTAAAAATGTTTATGGCAAAAACATACAAAAATGGAATTCTCTCAAAAGTGGGTCTAACGATTTTGATTAAATTTTCAATAATGATGCAAATTACAGTTAACAATATTATTTTTGTATTATATTTGAGCAATTACTTAAGCAATACTTTTCCTTTTCATGTCCATCTTGAAGCCGATTTAAAGTACTTTAATTAAACGAATTTAACATTTATTAAAATAAAACATTCATTAATTAAAATTAATTAACACTAAAACACACGTTAAAACAGCGTACAGAAGCTACAGCATAGCTGTGTATTTTGCATACGCTCCAACACATTCCACTTTTACATGGTTAATCGCATGCGAATCGCCTTTAGTCGCAATTCTTTCTTTTCTGACAAAAGTGAAGGTGGGATTCGCGTACGAAAGAACGTGTGTTCGAAAAACTTGCAACTTGAGCAGAAAACGCTATCACGCGCATTTGAATCGGCGCGCTTTTCCGCGTGCAATCCTGCACACTCCAGGAAGAACGTGCATGTAAAGGGCCCTAATGTTTCTTACCAGGCTGGTGATTGAAGGATTAGACTAGCATAATTTAAACATGCATTCTGGAAATTAGTAATGTTCACGCATCTTTATTAAACTAATGTTAAAAAAGTATCCTCTTCACCATTTGTTAACTACTGTGTGACAGAAAAATAAATACAAACACATTTTAAATAACTTAAACAAAATAGAATAAATGCATTACTCAACTCATTTTTACAAGCAATAAAGTATAATATTCTACAGTTGAAAAATCATGTGTTATAATGTTATACGTTGTTTTTATGAAAATACAAAGTAATTAAATTATGTTTGAGATATAGCATTACTAAAGATAGAAGATCTATGAACAGGCATTGACAGCAATCAAGCTCTGCTTCACTGAAGTAAGAGGATAGAAGGAGCTAGAGGGAACTTTTTTGCCAAGTAGAATTCAAAATTGTGGCTAGAACATTCATACAATGAGCCTAATGGTATTTGGGAGTGGGTGGATTTCCCTCCAATCACATTTTTTGTTGATAATAGACTTTCTTGGCTGTGCTAATAGTAAGGAGAGGAAATTATATAGAAATTGAGACTTTGTAGTTGACCACATAGGATACATCAGACATGCTTATTCTACAAGGAACAGCACATTCTGCTCGATGTACATGAAAAAAGGCATTGCTGTAGCGCTGAATGTATTGTAAGTGCAAGTGATGTACGAAGTTTGCAAAAGGATGAACAGTCATGCAAGAATAGGCTGGCTGTGGCTTTCCCACCCATACAATGGTTCAATACAATGGTATTGAAACAGATGTCAGATTAGATTAGATTAGATACACCGGGTTACGATTCTGTCACAAAGCCCACCGAGCCTAGACTTCATGGTCCTTTGCACCTCGAGCCTGTCAACAATGTCACAAGAAACCAGTCCCCCTAATGAAGGACATGATCTCCCCAAGTGTAGCCTGTCTGATATCCTCTGGTTACAGAAAAGCAGTACCCAGAGTCTTGTACATAAGAGAGAAAGAGCTCCACAATGATACAAGATGTGTATGGAGCTCTCCTCCTCCTCACAGAGCCCACATGTGGATACTTTTGTTAGGCCCATAATCTTCATATGTCTATGAAGGAGATTATGTCCGGTCAGCAGTCCCGTTACAGCCCTCACCTTGGCCCGGTCACAGCTCAACAAAGCTCGGCTGTAACTGCGATCCTGTCCTTGAATAAGTGCTCGAGATTGCCTGAGCCCAGTATTGTTCCTCCATCTACCAGCGTGTTCCTCAAAGGTCCACTGATCAATTCTTCTCTTAACCTTCTGTATAGGGATACCAAGGGCCGGCTCCAGCCCCAGAAGAGGGCTCTTTGCCCCCCTCCTAGCCAGAGCATTAGTCCTCTCATTTCCATCAATGCCAGCATGCCCAGGAACCCATATGAGTCTCAACTGTTTACGTTGGCAAAGGGTCTCAAAGATTCCTTGGTACTCCCATACCAACTTAGAGCTGGTACATGGCACTACACCACTTGTTCGCCGCCTGACTATTTGAACAGATGGAAACAACTCCTCCGAAGCCACCTAGACACATTCCTTCCTGTGCGGCAGTCATGATTGCCATCACCTCCGCTTGGAAGACAGTAGCATGGGTTCCGAGAGGTACAGTCCGAACTTTCTGTACACCCCAGCGCCCGCACTTCCTTCTATAAGTGAACTGTCCGTAAACCAGACGCTTCTTTTGACATGTACAGGAAAACAGATTTCAACAAACTAAAATTTTCAATAATATTGAATCTAAAAGAGTGTAAATCTGAAAACAGTTGATTTTCATAACTGCGCATTAACGCCCACCGTCATACATACAGTGGACTGACCAACCCCCCATCCTTAAGAGGGCACCGGAGTCAGATTGAAAATCGCATTTTAGTTTGCCGAACGACCACAGGGAGCGGTGTTTAGTGCAGTACGTTGTCTGTGTTGGTAGTTGGCGTTTTAGGTACTAGGGGCACTTCGTGGCTCGCCCGCCAAGGCATTTATTGCTCGGCCATTCGCCCCTTGCACCATCACTTCACTTTCTTTCTAAGTGTTTATAGAACAACAGAAGGGAAGGGACGGGTGACTGACACAGCCAGCCAACAGGGTTGTCTGGGGCCTTCTGCGGTCCGCTTGTCCTCATTCCTTCCGGTAGTACAAATAAATTAGGTAGAGTTGCATCTAGTTTCTTGTTATTGAAACTAATAAAACAGAGTTTATACTACTTACCTAATACCATTATTACTGTTATGTTGAATTTAATAAACACAACACTTAATGAAACTAGTATGAAAACTTGTTTGTTCGAATTAAATATCACAAAATTAGAATATGTGATATTTAAAATATTAAATACAAGTAACTGACATAAACAAATGAAACCAATTGATAAAAGTGAATGACTAAATTTAAAATTAACAGAAAATAATGTAAAAATAATTTAACAACAAATTTCAAGTAGGTACACAAGTGAAATAAACAAATATAATTAAGAGTATCTGATAATTTAAATATAGTAGTATGATGACAAAAATGCCATGACAAAAATATTGATTATGTAACTCAATATCATCAAACCATTTTTCAATTACAACTGAAAAATGATAATAGAGTCCTTATTGCTTATTAGTCATTGTATGAATGACACAAATTAGTGCAATTAAATCTTAACAAGCCTTACCTTTTATATTTTTAGTGGACTCAGGTTTTTAAAATATTACAAAGTTTTTTGTATTTTAATAATTTAATATTGTAACACAACTAATATTAACAATATTGTCTTTACAAAAATACAAACATCAAAATGTAATCGATCTAACTTCTACAAAGCTTAAGTAAAAAGGATATTGTAATTAATTATTAACCCGTGTATAACAATAGCATACATTTAATCCAGTACTACCTGAAACTAAGTCTTCACACATATTCAAATTCCCATAAAATATTAAGTTAACATTTTAAAATAATAATAACTCTTAATGATGTAAACAAGTTTATATTTCTATAATTTTAAAAATAAAAGAGTAAATGTTGCATCAGCATATAATAATTTTTAATAATATAATCAATATGCACTATAGTTGCTATTATATTATTAAATCTATAAAAAGATATAAGTATTTTTGTAAATGACATACAAAAATTAAATAATACTAATTTGCACCCTGACTTCGAAATGATCATTATCTTCATTCTCATTCCTGTGTGAATGTCTTATCAGTAAACACTTATTTTATTTACTTTTCATGAGAAAACAAGATTACCGTATTTCATGAAACTTTTTATTATTTTATTTGTGCACCTGACTATTTTCAACAATTCATATAACGGTATTTTATTCTGCTTTTAAATACAGCTGAATACAATGTGGGATAAAAGTACTTATAAATACTTTTGTATTTATACAGGAGAATATAACTAAACATTGAACACCTAACTAAATACACAAAAAATAAACAGATTATATCCACAACAAACTCGGGCCCTAGCAAATGTAAACTGTTCATACAAGGAGCATATAACTAAACATTGAACACCTAACTAAATACGCTAAATATAAAAACATTATATCTACAACACACTCGGGTCCTAAGCAAATGTACACTGTATATACAAGGAGAGTATAACTAAACGTTGTCCAACTCTTTTATCTCATTGATAAATTCGCTAATATTTACAATCCTCCTGCCAGCGAGAGTATTGCTGATTTCTTCTTTTTCTCTTCTCTGTTTCTGTCCCGCAAGCTTCTCAGCCGTTTGCTTTCTAAAAATGATACAAACCAGTGCATTAGTTTACCACAGATCAACATGGTTGAAATACATTTGTGATATTTTTCATATGTAGTTAAAATAGTTCTGGCTATATCCTGCCAAAAACGATATTTTCATTATGTATCACGCTATAACATAAATGTTGATTAAAATGTATCTCTATCAGTAACAACTTATTCAGTATGTCTTACTCTTTATACCAATAGTTGTTTAATGTTCTTATCTCTATTAAACTGTTTAAAATGGTATTATCTTCAGCGCCCCAATGGGACTCTGAAATCAAGTCCGTGCAACGGTTTACAAAAACAATTACTAAATGCCTTATTTCATTGCAACGAACATTTAATTCTGCATTCATGTATAGGTAGCTCACTTATTTACGTCTTATGGCTCGTCTGCTATAATTCATCAATCTGACGATTTCGTATTTTGTAACGCGTTTTCCTATTTTTCAGAGCACGGTGTTTGAGCTCACTGTACATGGTTTGACTTTTATTTTCTGTGATCACTTTATCACTCAGTAACTCATTAAAAAATCAAAAATCTGGAGAAAATCATCTTCTTTGGCGATTGATATAATTAAAATCGTGATATCTTGATTATTAACATGTTTTATAAGAAAAGAGGTTAGTAACAGACTCATAACAAATCTTTATTGGTTGCAGGGACAGTAACTACAAGTTTCGTAGTCTAAACTGTTTCAAAACATAATCGAACCTCGCTCACGATGAGTTGGTCAAGGCTAGTAACACTTGTGACTGGAATCTTTAGGTGCCCCCGTACTACCCTCTTGGCTTTGTTTCGTACATCTGGGTTGTAAATCTGTGAAAGTCTGTCGCCATATGTTGTTGCGATGCCAGGGTTCACACAGTTTATGTTATAAAAAGGTACATATACACTTTCAGATAAAAATTCTCATACTCCTACACATGTAACAATGTTAATAATTTTAACTTCCCTAGCACCACAGACATTTTAGCCTAATTATTAATTTCAAATGTTAATAATTTAAGAATAAGTTTGTCAAATACAATTGTAACATACACTAACATAAAGAAATGTTATATAATAATCCTTCAGCCTCGTTCATTACAGGTAGAAAATTAAGTAAATAACTTCTTGCACCGTTTTATTTTTACTTTAATATTTTTTTAAACTAATATTGTAATAATGTATAATAATAATGATCTTGCTACTTTCATCATTACAAAACTATTGTTTCAAATGCATAATTATCAAATTTATATTACTTAATTAAAAACAATGTACAGAAGGAAATATTTTTACTATAGAGAACTAAATCTTTACTTTTCTCAATAGTAAGTAATAATTCCTTACACCAAATAAAGTTATTTACTAATTAGTAGTTATGACAAATTTTAGTACATAATTTTTGTTTTCTTATTTTTCAAATATTTATGTTTTGTTTGACATTAATTGTTATGTAAAAGATTAAATATTTATTAGTAAATAATTAGACTGAAGTATTATTGTTCTTAGTTTCTATGTGTATTATTTTATAAAACAAGACTAAGCTCATTACAATGTTGTAAATTGCCTAATTGCCAATGAATGATTTTGAAAATCATTTAAGCACAAACATTATGTATATAATACAAATTATAGCTATATTTTTGATCTAACTTACCTCTGTTCTTGGTGTTCGCTTGAGACTAATCTCAAGTCTCCTCTTCGTGGATAGTCTTAAATGTTTTTTATATTGCATGACTTTAAAAGAACTATCAACTTAACACAACCTAGATATATAACTATAATAACTAGAAAAAATACAACAGAAAACTATAAACTAATCACGATATAAAAACTGATGAAATATAGTACTAGATTTAAACACGATTAATTATTATGTTCACGTAAAAATATATTCACATAAGATAGAAATCAAGCAATATGTTTTAAAATATATCTATGACAGTCTGACATCTCGGGTGGGATAGACAAGACTACAGGCTACAAACGAAGGTGCAGCGCTCTGTGAGAACATCTCTGAACTTTTACCGCCCAATGAGTAACGTCTACATGCAAGCATTTTTTAGAATTGCCTAAAATAACAACTAACAAATTATTATTTTTTTAAATCGAAGTCTCCCCGTACTAAAAATAACAAGGATTCTAAGGATGCAAAAATTATATTTTTATCACACTTAATAATGTTTTGACTAGTCATTTCAAATTGGTCAATTATACGTAGGTTTAAATGGCAAAAACCATTTCTTAAAACTCAATTTGTAACAAATATAAATTATTGTTTAAATTATTTACCTCTAATAATAGTTAATGAGTCGTAGATTCGGGCTGCTTCTATATTTTTCTCAAATAACCGTCGGTTAGGCGTTACTTAAAAAACTAATTTCTCCCATGTTAAACGAGCTGGAGTTAGAGAGCGGCGGCCAGCTTCTATCCGGCCCCCTCTTTAAAATACAGTTGGTATGACCAACCTACTCACCCTTACACGTACAGTGGGATTGATCCACCCACCCAACCTTACACATATAGTGGTGCTTCTAATTCATACACTACACACACTGATCCACATATATGTAACAGTGACGTACAGTATAAATTTCAAGTTGTCCTTTCATTAATAGATTATAGCCAATGGTGTTATCAGGCTATTCAATACACCCACTTACTCTTTCCCTGTACCCAGAGTTTTTCATATCAGTAAATGTCTTTCTTATTTGGAAGTCAATACAAATTTATGTTTATCAAGAGTGTATAAGTGAATGGCCTTGGATAACTTCTATTAGAAGCGACCACAGATTCGGAGAGTCTACTGAAGAGGAGAGGAGAAATAAAGGTAAAAGATGTGAATTTTGGACTGCCAAATATCCAAATGTTTTAGTAGTCTGCATTTTAACATTATAAGTTTGATAAATGTTGTTTAAGTTATATAACTAGCCAAAGATAATTTTTGAATTTAGCAAATAAATTGAGGATTGTCGTGGTGATATAACATTATTTAGTCGAAACATTATTTCATTAAAGAAAAACTACAGAATACAGAAATCTTTATTAATCAACATGAGAATGTTGTCATTTACAATAAATCACAATATTTAACTACGAGTCTGTTGCATGGCTTTTGAACTCTTTCAAACTATAAACTGGATCTTGAAGTAGCCACTGCCGTAGCCTTCTCCGAAATCCAACTGCAGGATCATCCTTTACTTTTGTAGGAAGGAGGCTAAATAGTGTAGCTCCTGCATAAGATGGCTTCTTTGAGCTCGAATCTTCATTTTATTTGATTATGTGTACTTCATTCATTTAATAAAGTTCTTGTTAAGTCTGTATGCTTGTGGCTGAAAAAATTAAAGAACAAAATTAATGTAACATTTTAATCCTTGAATGTTTAATCAAAACTTTAATGTATTCTTATTTTAACTTAATTAATTAAAAATAAAAATTAAGCTAGTTTTATTTTCTTCTCTTTGATTCAATATTTAATAGGCTTATACAAAATAAAAACAGTTTACACTTAAAAATTGCAAAATTATTTTTTCTCCTTGAGGAATTAATTATTTTAATGAATCATACAACTGCAAGTGAACATAAACATATCTAGTACACTTACAAACTGCCCAAGGTTGCCTAGGATCTAACAAAATAAATAAAAATAATTGAATCCACACATAATAAACATTCTATCTATAAGAGAGAACCCTATTAAAAACAACTATAATATTAGTTATTTTAAACTTACTTCACAATTTCCTGAAATTTTCACGGCTTACAGATGGAACCAATGGAGAATCTGTAGAGATAAAACCTGTATGATTTTATTCTTTCGCCGCTGGAGATGTCTGTACTGCAGGCAGTGGGCCAAGGAAGTGAGTCAGATATCCAACATCCTGCGGACCAACAATATCAGGCAAATATGAGAAGCGAATGAGCGTGATGATTGTACATGAATGAGTGCACTCATCGTTACTAAGGTTGACCATTCCTTATAGAGAACTATTTATTAATAGCCCAATAGGCAGGGCAATTAAGGGACCTACTGTTTTATGTAGAATCCGGAACACTTACAGTAGTATTGGTCTGATTTCCAACTAATTGACAAGCCTGATACTCAAATATATTCCTTACACATCATCAGGACCCAACATAGAAACTCCAGACATCTCTATTCGTGTCCATGTCGATGGCAACCATTGAGTGGAGACCAAGTCAGTATTAAGGGGACTAAACATAGAACCTATTGCAAAAGATGGTAAAATAAATACCTCTTTTGTTCCACCACCAATCTTGAGTTATTTCCGCACTACCAGTTTTGAAGGTTGCCCTCCATCTTCAGATGCACTTTACTGTTGATGGAGTGCACTTTACGGTGAAACCGGTAGTGCGGAAATAACTCAAGATTGATGGCGGAACAAAAAAGAGGTATTTATTTTACCATCTATTGTTAAATACAACCAATCAGGATGATACCGATAGCATAGAATATATTTACTGTAGGACTTTCTTTCATACACTTCATAACATATCCTTGCAGTTAAACAGAACTACTCTGAGATAGACATAGTCAAAATAATTTGCTGCAGAAAACAATTAAATAGAGTATCATCAACCTACCCATGTACAACATGACACTGAAATAGTGTATCATCAACCTACCCAGGTACAACATGACACTGAAATTAGTGGTAGTATTCAAATGGGTTTTGTTAAAACAAAAGTAACTAAGCACCAACACTTTCATCTACCACCTTTATTTATTTTCTTTGCACAAAAAACCTTGGACATTTACTATAGTAAATATCTGTTACTTGCCAACTACATTTATTTTACTTGTTATTGTAAGGAACTTGAGACAAAGGTTGCATCATTAAGAAAACTTTTGAGTCTTGATGACCTTCAATTGTTTGCCTCCATTATATAACATCAAGGACTTAATGTGCGTCAGCAGTATTTGAAACTTGTACTATTCACATTCCGTTTAGAACATTCTCTGTTTTTCTCGCATATCATTCACTGTCTTTTACCTATTCTCCCTTCCAATTTCATACTCTAACTCTCTACTCCTAATATGGAAAACACTTTCCCTTCTTTCATCCAAGCCTCAGTCCAGGACGTGAACCTAGAGCCTTATTTATATTGGGATTAGCATTTCCACCAATTTGAATAAAAAGTTCATGTATAAGGTTAAAATGTTGGGTGGGTGGCTGCCATTGTATTTGATAGGTAAACCATTTTTGATGCATGGATTGCATATCACAAAGTATTTACATGTAATCACTACACAATATATTTCAAGTGGTAAAATAAGACATTATACAGAAGAGATTCTTTGCCATCAAAGCGTCGTTTTGCTGAGTGTTGCGTTGGTTTCTTTCAGCCGTCCTATTTTTTCTCATCTTCTTAGGTTTGCACGATAGCACTAGCGACTCTTTGTCTATGGCTACTGTCTGTTCTGTCATAGGTTCCAGCTAAATACTTAGGCTTACCAGATTCAGGGGAGGCATGCCATGCCACGCAGTCAACTGGAGAAGGTGAACAAGTCTTGAGGCACAGAAGTGGATCTTCGGCCTAGCCTTCTGTCACCTTGCTGGCCCAGTGGGGGCTGTCACGCTATTCCCCCTCCTCACTGTATTATACCAGGTGATATCCTTCCATTTTGCCTGATTGCCTCCCGGCCCTTTTTCTTCTTTACTGGTCCGGTTTCTTTATCTAGCATGAAGAGACTGTTTTGTTTTCAAGAATTGGTGTCGAAGATTTCCGTCCATTTTTGGGTACTTAGATCTTTTGGTTTTGGGGAGGTCTTTTTGAATTTTATTTTTTCTTCTTTTGTTTCATATCCGTTCCCCCTTTCTTTCCATTTTAAAAAAGCAGGGTTCTGGTTTTTTTTCATCCTTAAATCTTCCAATTAGGAACCCCCTGCCCTGTTAGCAGGATTTGATGTAACTTGTAACCTACCAAAATCTTCTTTTAAATTTTCTGTTCTTTTCTAAATTAGCCAACCACCAAATTTTGTGGTTATTTTTTGCCACCTGATCACCTGATTAGCCAACCTTATCACATTATCTACTGTTTTAACCTGATGTTTACTTTTTGTTGAAATTTGTTTATTGTTAGCTTTTAGATTCACATTTTCTCTATTTTTAATGCTTTAAATGTTTAGTATTTTGATAGTACAGTATTACTTATTTAGTTGTTTCTGTAAGGTATGTTTTACTATCATTATTTATATTAATATTTTCACTTTATGTTTGGTTGTAGATGTTGTGTAAAATGTATATTTTTATCGTTATATTGTAGGGTGCTCTAGAATTTTAAAGAGGTTAGAACATTTAGTGTCATTCTTGTTTTCTTTTTTAAAGCCTCAAGTCTTACATTTAACTTGTAATACCTTTTTTATAATTCTTTACCTAATAGTAATTACTTTTTAAATCTCAATTTAAATCTGATTAGTAAAATCATTTTTATTGTCACTTAAATTGTTAGGGGTGGGTGGGTGGGTCAATACCACTGTACGTGTAGGGGTGGGCGGGTGGGTCAATACCACTGTACGTGTAGGGGTGGGCGGGTGGGTCAATACCACTGTAAGTGTAGGGGTGGGCGGGTGGGTCAATACCACTGTACGTGTAGGGGTGGGCGGGTGCGTCAATACCACTGTAAGTGTAGGGGTGGGCGGGTGGGTCAATACCACTGTACGTGTATGGGTGGGCGGGTGGGTCAGTACCACTGTACGTGTAGGGGTGGGCGGGTGGGTGAATACCACTGTAAGTGTAGGGGTGGGCGGGTGGGTCAATACCACTGTATGTGTAGGGGTGGGCGGGTGCGTCAGTACCACTGTACGTGTAGGGGTGGGCGGGTGGGTCAATACCACTGTACGTGTATGGGTGGTTAGGTTGGTTAATACCACTGTACTTGTATGGGTGGGCAGGTGGGTGAATACCTCTGTACGTGTATGGGTGGTTAGGTTGGTTAATACCACTGTACTTGTATGGGTGGGCAGGTGGGTGAATACCTCTGTACGTGTATGGGTGGTTAGGTTGGTTAATACCACTGTGCTTGTATGGGTGGGCAGGTGGGTGAATACCTCTGTACGTGTATGGGTGGTTAGGTTGGTTAATACCACTGTACGTGTATGGGTGGGCGGGTGGGTCAACACCTCTTAGCCACTTCATTCACCAGCTCTTAATCACTTCATACCCACCCGCCCACCCATACACGTACGGTGATATTGCCCCACCCACCCACTCATACACGTACGACGTGTTGACCCACCCGCCCACCCATACACGTACAGTATTGATAATCTTACTCACTAAACTTTGTTCATTTGACGTTTTCTTTATCTTGAATATCAAATCTGAAAGGATAAATAAAAATATTAAATAAGGAAAAAATTATATTCTCAAGCAACAAGGGCCTGAAGACACCTGTAGATTCCTTCATTCGCAAGTCAACGAGGGAGTGATGAAAAAGCTTCCAGTGCAAATCTGTAAGAGAGTGGTATGATGCGGGTAACAAAGCTTCTGCAGTGACTCCAAAGTGCAGTGATCATGATGGGGACTACATTAAAAATTAAATAAATGTCCAAGATTTCCCCATTAAATTAAAATTCTTGTTATGCAATGATAATTTTCTAATTAAGTTTTCTTTTTATTCCCCCCCCCCCAAAACCGAGTTGTTGTGTTGTTTCCCACTCTCGGTAGGCCAAGTTATGTGCAAGGGTGGGTTTCAGTTAAAATGCAGTCAGAATGAAATATGAGCTGTATGTGAGCCGACAGAATTCAACTCTTAAATACTAAGCAGTGTTGAATAATTCATCATTTCAAATGAATATTGCACTAAAATTATAAATATTTAACAGCATCACTGTAACAGTGATAGAAAGTGCAAATGGATAGCAATTTCCATTTAACTTTACAATAGAAAACAAGAGACAAGCATCTATGACACAACAAATATTGAATCAGGATGGATTTCTGTGAGGTTGCCCTACAGTCAATTCGAAGAGAACACTTACACCCACCCAACCACAAACGTACGGTGATAATGACCCACCCATACACGTATTGTAGTAATGACCCCCCGTCCATGTATGGTGCTATTGACCCACCCGCCCACGTATGGTGCTACTGACCCACCCACACACGTATGGTGGTAATGACCCGCCCATACAAGAGCGGTAATAGTGATCCACCCACATACGTACTGAAGTAATTTATGGACTCAACTCAGGTCAACTATGTGTATTATTAGACTTTCTATTTTCCCTCTTTTTCAATAAAGTAGTTGAAACCAATTTTATTCGTCTCTACAATGATGTGCTTTTTCAAACACAATTGTCACCTGTCTAACATTGTAAAGATAAAAACTTCCCCTTATCAATCAAGGTTAAGCCCTCTCAAAATAAATTATTTTTACATCCAAGCCCTTATGGATTGGACAGTACCTCAGGGATAGGAGCACGTCTTAATTTTATAAAAGGGTGCCATCATGACGATTCCTCTCATCCTTGTTGTAGTCTGGTAGTAGACAGCTTTCTGGAGATATTTTATGAATTGGGAATATTTGCACAAAGCGATGCCATTGGCATATTTATATTGGGAGTTGGAAGATATCTAAACTTGCATACTGCGCTAGGGATGGTGAGTTGACAGATTATATAGGGAGACTTAACTGTTAATATAGATAAGACAGAATATCTACCTTTCATTGGGATAAGAACAGTTGAAGGCCTTTATACATCAAGGGTTATAGGGGAAAGGCTGGTGATGGAGGACAGCATAAAATATTTTGAGGTGTTCCTTGGTGAGAGGATTTTTTTGGGTGAAAAAGAAGAAATGGTGAAAATTCATAGACTGTTTATTAGAAATATATAGTCCAAGAAATATTATATTATATTATAAATATTAAAAAAAAAAATATTTTGATTTTTTGTGATTCATTTAAATTTTGCTTTTGATGTTGTCATTGTATTCAAAGTATACATCTTTTCTGTATATAAGTGGTACAGAGGACTAAATAGTCCTAAATTCAACACATTAATAAAGACTTCATTTCATAATCTTACTCACCAAACTTTGTTCATTTGACGTTTTCTTTATCTTGAATGTCAAAACTGAAAGGATAAATAAAAATATTAAATAAGGAAAAATTATACTCTCAAGCAACAAGAGGCTGAAGGCAGCTGTAGATTCGCAAGTCAACGGGGGAGTGGATGAAAAAGCTTCCAGTGCAAATCTGTAAGAGAGTATATGATGCGGGTAACAAAGCTTCTGCAGTGACTCCAAAGTGCAGTGATCATGATGGGGACTACATTAAAAATTAAATAAATGTCCAAGATTACTGAATCTGTAATTGGTTTTGCAGATTGAATTTAAGCATTGGAGACCTTACTTTATGGACAACCCTTGTACAACGTGTTATTGTTGAAGTTTCTTATTCAGCTATCCTGTTGAGAAAGGAATAATAAATTAGCTGTTGTTGATATCAGAAAATAAATACCTAACATACTTTATTGTTAGGTAATGTAACAACCAATTCTTGTTATACAAAATTGATTACATTTTGTTTTATGGTGATTTGATAAAACAGACAGATTTCCGTCTGAAAAAATAATTACTAGGTATAAAATACAGTAAATAAATTTTAGGATCCAAATTATTTTTCTTACTCTCCACAAATATTAGGATATGTATGCAACAAATAAATACTAAATAGATAACTTTATTCTGATTATTAGTTCTGTAAAACAATACTAAATATTTTTGACAAATTTTTATAGTAAATTAAATAATACTGTGATGTGAATTTACTGAATAGCATGACATTGAGAAGTGAATAAAGTAAAGGGTAAATGACAATGGCAATGAGGTGAATGAAATAAATAAATGACAATGTGAGACAAATGCAGTAAATGATATGGAACAGCAAGATTAATATTGTGTTATATGTTTGTTAATGAACACTAACAAAAGGCAAATTTATCAATGTACAATAAACCCTCTAATATCTGGACCTCTGATACCCAAATCTTCTGATATAAGGATCGGTCTTAGGGGAAAAAAAACAGTACAATATTCAAAACGCTTATAATGAGGAAATATAAGCCGTATAATAGGAAAAAACAGCTTTTATTGTCGAATAATAGTGCCCAGTTCTCCTAAATCCTTTCCTTCCGGCACACTAATTTTACGACAGACATTTTTCTAGAAATTTGTGGCGATCAAGTGGGCTGTGGTTTTAAGCTTTACCAAAAAATTAGATGAAGTATACCTAGGTACATTTAACTTTTATGAATTTTTAATTTAAAGCTAAATTCAATAATGTTTTGAATTTGTTAAGTTTATTTTACTGGTCATGTGTGTTGGGTTCATGATGAAATGGGTGTGACATAAAATATCGTACGTTTGTTTATTTTACCGAAACTTAATATATAAATATATGAAATAAACCTTTCAGTAAATAACCAAACAAAATTCAATACAGTTATTCCTTCAATTTCTTTGATGTATTAACCCTTTGAACCCCCAGACCCAAAAATTAGATTGGTTAAAATTTTTACCAAGTCCACTTATACATGGAACATTCCACAAACCCCAGGGGAATTTCACTCTTTTTGCAACGTTTATGAAAAAAATTCATATAATCATAATTATTTGAGCTATTAATATGTTTTATGTACCAAATTGTTCAGAAATAGATAGATTACAAATAAAAAATATAATTTTTATCATTATTACTGAAAATGTATATATATTTATAAATGTATATGTAGAAATATATACATTTAAATAAAAAATGTATGTTTAAATTTTTTTTTAAAAAAAGAAGAATATTTTATTCATGGGAAATATGTCTATTTTGTTTAGAATATTATTGGCAACCTGCGTACAAAATTTCAGCTTCCTACAGTAAAAAATAATTATGCTATATAATTTTTTTTCATTTTGATACGGAACCTGAAAAATGACATTTTTTACATAACTATACCATATAAAATAATAAGTAGATATTTGATTTACCAAATCATTATATTGTTGTTGTAACAAGATGAACTATATAAAAAGATAAAAAAACATTATTTACAGCCTATTTACATTTTTTTCATTTACTTGTAAGGTGGTCTAATTATTGGAGCAAATATGCTTAGCCAAGCACTGGGCGTGACACCCTTCCTTGCAGCCAATACAAACGGTTCTGGACCGTTTCCTTCCTTTCTTATAAGTAACGAAAATAATATTTACAATATACAACAATAACTAACACGTAAACAATAACATAACCTCGCACAGCACAGCTCGCCAAACGGCTGACGTGACGGTGACACTGCCCAGCGCGGCAAACTGTGGCTGGTGGTTTGGCGCGTTACACAGTCAGCTGTTTGTATCCTATCGAGTATACAGACATGAGTCAAATTAATGCTTCGCTATTAAAATATATGGATTCACAATGAAATACAGAACATAATACGTTAATTGTTTTAAAGAAAAACCACAAAAAAGCTAATTATAATCGCTAGTATCTCACCGACGATATACCGTCGGCTGGTATTTTTCGGAATATTTTTACCGACGATGTATCGGCGGCCTGGGGTTTTTAGGTAGTAAAATCTACCGACGGTATATCGGCGGCTGGGGTCCAAAGGGTTAAAAAAACACCTTCATATAGTATTACTGTATCCTGCAGAATTTTGGACCATTCCCTTACGATTGGGCAACATAAAAAAGGGCGAGGCTTGCATATCACTACTTATTGTTTACTGTAGTGATTAGGTCATTATTGGAGCAGTAATTAATTTTAGCAACTTATATCCAGATTCCTTATTCGGATATCTTGTTAAATATATTGACAATTCACTAACGCTGTCTTGTGGGTAGTTGTCATTAGGCGGGTTATTAATTTAGGGTGGACATTAGAGGTTTTACTGTAGTTTTGATTACTTTAACAAATAATTGTTAGAAGGCCTAGTGAGGAAACCTTTTAAAACAAAACCATAAGATTACTATATTAAGTCAAATTATACAGGTATATAAATAACAATCATTGATAAAGGAGTTCGTGATCATTTTACTTAATACCCTTTAACTGAAAAAAATACAATACAATTTGTCTTTTAGATATATTTACACATTAGTATTTCTGAATTGAGCTGTTTAAATCCAAATGGAAGTTACAATGTTTTGGCCAATTTAACGCATAAATCCTGCCAAGAGATTCATAAGCAGTGTCGATAACACTCAGAGTCAAATAACCATTGATCACAATCTGCGATTTAAAATAATAATAAAACACTGAATATAATTCAGGTCTGCACAGTTATAAAAGTTCATGTTTTCTTAATTTTAAACTAAAAATAAGACCTATATATATAAAAAGTCCTTTAACGTTTAAATTAAATAAAAAATAATATACATGTAAATTGACAGTTTTGATCAACTAAATGGATGAGTAGTACAGTCCACAGCTAATGTGATGTCACACTTCACAGCCACTTCACTTCTCAACCACCACTCATGAGGGTCACTTCACTTGTCAACCACACTCAGATGAGGGTCATTTCACTTCTCAACCACACTCAGATGAGGGTCACTTCTTCTTTAACCGACTGCAGATCCACTCTAGTCCTTGGTATAGTCTGAAACATGTGTTGGACGTATAATAACTCAACATGTACAAACATGCGAGGGCAATTCAATAATTAAAGAGACAGATTGGTCTAGAGAAAAGACAGTTGGTAGTGCAAGTTTGATAAATTTACGATTAAGTTTGCACAACTGGAATGAGTTCTAATCAGGTGATGTATCAACATTGCACTGTATATAGCCTAATAATTAGGTTTAACGATGTCAGAATTTCTTTTTAACAATGGTTGAACAATGTTATGTGATTCATTTTTTAATTGCTGAAGGTAAAAACCACTCAATACATACTCTAAAAGTGAGGTGAAAGTATGAACAGTTCAAAAGTGGTCGAGAATCAGTGACTGACAAATACAGTTCTGGCAAACTAAGTGCAGTTTCAAATTCCTCTCTTGAAACTCAAAATTTATTACAATATTCGTGTGGACTGCCATGTAACAGTAAATTATTGTAGATAAATTTCAAGTTAGTGTTAGTCATGAGAGTGAGAAACGTGGATCCAGACGAGAAGTGTGATTCTCAAGACAACATACAATCTCACATTGCTCAATTAACCCATGAAACCATTGATAAAATGGGCTCGGAAGTACTGCCTCATTCACCATATAACCCTGACTTATCGCACTCTGATTTTCACTTGTTTGGCCCACTGAAGGAGGTATTATGTGGCAAAAAGTTCCAGGAAAGCGAGGAAGTCAAGAAACTTATGGGAAATTGGCATATATTCAATATTTTTTTTCAAATTTTGTCCACCAAGACAAAAGTTCTTTGCAGCTAGTATAAAAAAACTAGTAACCCTTTGGGACATGTACGTAAACGTTGATACGGATTATGTTGAAAAGTAGGAAAAGTCTTATTTTGTAAAAATAAACGGAGTTTTCTCCAGGTCAGTTTGTCTGTTTAATTATTGAATAACCCTCGTATATAAAAGATAAGCATACCATTGTAATATAGATCTTAACTAACTTTTAAAACTAATAACATTTCTGTCTAAAGGAGAGCATGCAGTTTTAGTAGAATGTCGAAAATATTTTAAATTTTGACCAAGACAAAGAGTTCTTTGCTGTCAATATAAAAACTAGTGACCCTTTGGGACATGTGCGTAAAAGTTGATATGGATGATGTTGAAAAGTAGGAAAAGTTTTGTTATGTAAAAATAAATGAGGTTTTCTTCAGGCCAGTTTGTCTGTTTAATGGCCCTTGTATATTAAAGATAAGCATGCTTTTGTAATATAGATCTTAACTAACTTTAAAATTAATATCATTTCTGTCTAAATGAGAGCATGCTTAATTTTTTAGTAAAATGTCGAGAGGATGCTAAAATTTAAGATTCTAAATTTAGAGGTTATATTTTATCTAACTATTGATATGCTAATTTAATTGCCCAACAGACAATATTGTTGCAGAAAAATTTTTTAGTTTTAAGTCACTACAGCGCAGACTTAAATAAAATCATTCATATAAAAATAAAACTATACTAAACAAATTGCTGCATTTTTCCAAAAATTCCTTTAACTTATCAACTGCTAGGTTAATAGCGCCTGACTAACCCCCTGTGCTGAGTTTTTTTAACTATTCTATAACTTCAAAAGTTAAAAAAAAAAAACTGTATTCTCCTATTTGGTGAGTCAGAATTATAAACAACTGCATCAACAGGGTTTTTGTCCAGATATACATTACCCTATCAACCTTTTACGTTTGTATCTTGCCGGCCTTTTGCTTGTTACATCTTTTTTGGCTGGAAGAGGTTGTGGATCACTCTCTCACTAGTACTTTCACAATCACTTTGTTCATTCTGATAATAAACGGGATCATTATAGTCACTGTTCTCAGAAAATAGATTACTCAAATCATTGTTTTCACCGAATAATCTATTTCCCATTCCATACTAAGTGCTTGAAATCCAGTACCAAACGCTGTTTTCATGATTAAACCAAATGTAAATAACAAGCAGACAACAACTGTAAAATGAAATTAAAATTATTATTCTGTTGATACAATAAACAAGCCTAGTAGTCCAACAAATCTCTAATAAACGTCGAAAGCACTCTATTGGGAAAAATAATCATACTGACTTCACGTGTTGGCAGCACTGCGTAGTGAGTAATGAACGATTTAACTCATGTATTGAGTGTGCAACTACAGTCGTTTACAGCAGTTTTTGAGGTTAATTTCCAGATGTGCCTCGTAATTTTAATATAAAGGAAAAGTTTAAAACAACACAATATTATACTTAAACTATTTAACAGTAGTATACTACAATTTTAACTTTATATCTGGTAATCAACTGCAGTATTTATAGTTGATCGCAATGTTCATATTACGAATATTTTCTAATTGGATCATAACACACATTATTATACTCAGAAAAATCAAACGGTAATTTTGGCGTGTAAATTATTACTTTCTATTATTAATTTGCAACACTATGAAGTTTTAAGGTTGTGGAAGTAAAACTTAATCATGATGTTTGTGCGCTATTTAAATGAAATATGCAGTTTTGGCGTGTGGTTTTAGAGGGTATGTTTCATTTTCGAAAAGCTACATCACTGAATTGAGCATTTCTTTCTTCAAGAACTCATGGTTATATTTGGAAGTAGGTTCACTGAACCTGCCAATCTAATTTTATTTCCAACAGTCTGTATTAGCAAAAAGTCAACAACCCTATAGTAGCCATACAATCTTACTGTCATCAGGCTAAAATACGCTGTTCTATTTCAACTGTACGGTTCATGTTTATTATTATAAAGAGTTAAAGCATTGACTATAGAAAAACAGCTGCTATCTAACAATGATTGGTTTCAAATAAGCACTATGACGGCTGTTTGGCATAATATTAACCCATCTATTAGTCACTAGCGTGTGCTGGAGAGAGACAGGGAGAGGTATGAAGTAGATAGAGAGAATCAAACTACAGGCGCTACTTTTGAATAGTGAATATGAAATAATTTCATAAAACATGAAAATCAGCTTTTTGGGACCTGTATAAGTGGACAGATTTCTTTGTTCTATAGTCCATGGTACTGGAAATTGACTACAATTTGTAGTCAATAAGTTTTTTTATCAATAATACTTTAAAAAATAAATCATTACAAAAAAATTTTTTCTATAAGTAAATTTTGATTATTTAAATATTTTCTGTTAAAAAAAATTAACGCATAGAAAAAAATAAATACAGATTTTATTTGAACAATCATATGTCATTTTTACTATAATATAACATTTCAATATTTATGAAAATAAATTGAAATATATTTATCTTTTTTAGTTTTCCCAGTGTTTGTCTATAAACCATACACATACAGTGATAATGACCCATTCAATGTATATACAGTAATAATGAACTTAAATATCACTCATAACCATACACCCCCACAGCAATTATGACCCTCTCACCCACCCTTACATGTACAGTGGTATAGACATTTTTAATTTTCCTAAGATTGGCATTAATTACACTAACCCTTCCCCAGAGAGAGCACAGCAGGACTGGATGTGCCACTGGTGTTTCTTGATAGCAGTAAGGTCAAGCTGGCGACTAATCTCCGCTGCGGACATGGCACCTTTCACATCCTGCTTGTTGGCAAACACCAGCACTGCGGCCTTGCTCAACTCCTCGTGGTTTAACATCTGATACAACTCCTGTCTCGTCACTGACAGGCGCTCCCGATCTGTTGAGTCTATCACCACTATCACAAACTGCAATATTACAACTCAATTAGAAACACATTTAGTAGCTATCTACAGGGTAAACACCAAACTGTTTATTGGAATAGTGGTTTTTCCATAGCTAAAAAAGATGAATTTGGAGTACCTCAAGGCTCTATTTTGGAGCCTATCTCGTTCTAGCTTTATATAAACTACTTGCCTCATAATGTTATATGTAATGACTCAAGTTGTTTCCTATTTGCTAATAACCTAGGCTTGTGTATTAAAGGAAAAAATACTGCAATCTTAACTGATGAGGCTAATATAAAATCAAAATTAGTCAATGATTGGTGTTCTGCTAATGGACTTAGTCTTAATAAGGATAAAGTTAATGATTGCAACTCAGCCTTAGCTGTAATAGTTATAATTGTAAGCTATCTCTAAAATTCCTAGGTATAATGTTACAATCTGACCTGAAGTGGCAATATCACATTGATTATGTATTTTCTTGCTTGGAAAAATGAGTTTTTATGCTTCGTTCATTAAAAAATAAAGTTACTACTGATGTACTTCTGACTTTTACTACTCATATAAACATTTCATTTGACATATGGTATTTCTTTATGAGAAAATTTAGGTTTTGCAAACACATACTTATCATTATTCGATAAAAGGAAGGTTCTAGCTAATATTCTGTATTACTACTCAAGAATTGTACAAGAAGCAATAGAAATATTCAAGAATGACAACAATTTTATAAAGCTTAAGAATTCCAAAGGCACGGGAACCAATACTATACAGATTGAAACAAGATGGACGCCAATGATCACTTGATTGATGGGTTGTCGCCATGTTGGATCGGGGCAGGTCACATGGTTGGTGTTGCCCCTCCCCTACAGAACTGGTTTGACGAGTCTTGATGGCAACATAAAAAAGGGCGAGGCTTGCATATCACTACTTATTGTTTACTGTAGTGATTAGGTCATTATTGGAGCAGTAATTAATTTTAGCAACTTATATCCAGATTCCTTATTCGGATATCTTGTTAAATATATTGACAATTCACTAACGCTGTCTTGTGGGTAGTTGTCATTAGGCGGGTTATTAATTTAGGGTGGACATTAGAGGTTTTACTGTAGTTTTGATTACTTTAACAAATAATTGTTAGAAGGCCTAGTGAGGAAACCTTTTAAAACAAAACCATAAGATTACTATATTAAGTCAAATTATACAGGTATATAAATAACAATCATTGATAAAGGAGTTCGTGATCATTTTACTTAATACCCTTTAACTGAAAAAAATACAATACAATTTGTCTTTTAGATATATTTACACATTAGTATTTCTGAATTGAGCTGTTTAAATCCAAATGGAAGTTACAATGTTTTGGCCAATTTAACGCATAAATCCTGCCAAGAGATTCATAAGCAGTGTCGATAACACTCAGAGTCAAATAACCATTGATCACAATCTGCGATTTAAAATAATAATAAAACACTGAATATAATTCAGGTCTGCACAGTTATAAAAGTTCATGTTTTCTTAATTTTAAACTAAAAATAAGACCTATATATATAAAAAGTCCTTTAACGTTTAAATTAAATAAAAAATAATATACATGTAAATTGACAGTTTTGATCAACTAAATGGATGAGTAGTACAGTCCACAGCTAATGTGATGTCACACTTCACAGCCACTTCACTTCTCAACCACCACTCATGAGGGTCACTTCACTTGTCAACCACACTCAGATGAGGGTCATTTCACTTCTCAACCACACTCAGATGAGGGTCACTTCTTCTTTAACCGACTGCAGATCCACTCTAGTCCTTGGTATAGTCTGAAACATGTGTTGGACGTATAATAACTCAACATGTACAAACATGCGAGGGCAATTCAATAATTAAAGAGACAGATTGGTCTAGAGAAAAGACAGTTGGTAGTGCAAGTTTGATAAATTTACGATTAAGTTTGCACAACTGGAATGAGTTCTAATCAGGTGATGTATCAACATTGCACTGTATATAGCCTAATAATTAGGTTTAACGATGTCAGAATTTCTTTTTAACAATGGTTGAACAATGTTATGTGATTCATTTTTTAATTGCTGAAGGTAAAAACCACTCAATACATACTCTAAAAGTGAGGTGAAAGTATGAACAGTTCAAAAGTGGTCGAGAATCAGTGACTGACAAATACAGTTCTGGCAAACTAAGTGCAGTTTCAAATTCCTCTCTTGAAACTCAAAATTTATTACAATATTCGTGTGGACTGCCATGTAACAGTAAATTATTGTAGATAAATTTCAAGTTAGTGTTAGTCATGAGAGTGAGAAACGTGGATCCAGACGAGAAGTGTGATTCTCAAGACAACATACAATCTCACATTGCTCAATTAACCCATGAAACCATTGATAAAATGGGCTCGGAAGTACTGCCTCATTCACCATATAACCCTGACTTATCGCACTCTGATTTTCACTTGTTTGGCCCACTGAAGGAGGTATTATGTGGCAAAAAGTTCCAGGAAAGCGAGGAAGTCAAGAAACTTATGGGAAATTGGCATATATTCAATATTTTTTTTCAAATTTTGTCCACCAAGACAAAAGTTCTTTGCAGCTAGTATAAAAAAACTAGTAACCCTTTGGGACATGTACGTAAACGTTGATACGGATTATGTTGAAAAGTAGGAAAAGTCTTATTTTGTAAAAATAAACGGAGTTTTCTCCAGGTCAGTTTGTCTGTTTAATTATTGAATAACCCTCGTATATAAAAGATAAGCATACCATTGTAATATAGATCTTAACTAACTTTTAAAACTAATAACATTTCTGTCTAAAGGAGAGCATGCAGTTTTAGTAGAATGTCGAAAATATTTTAAATTTTGACCAAGACAAAGAGTTCTTTGCTGTCAATATAAAAACTAGTGACCCTTTGGGACATGTGCGTAAAAGTTGATATGGATGATGTTGAAAAGTAGGAAAAGTTTTGTTATGTAAAAATAAATGAGGTTTTCTTCAGGCCAGTTTGTCTGTTTAATGGCCCTTGTATATTAAAGATAAGCATGCTTTTGTAATATAGATCTTAACTAACTTTAAAATTAATATCATTTCTGTCTAAATGAGAGCATGCTTAATTTTTTAGTAAAATGTCGAGAGGATGCTAAAATTTAAGATTCTAAATTTAGAGGTTATATTTTATCTAACTATTGATATGCTAATTTAATTGCCCAACAGACAATATTGTTGCAGAAAAATTTTTTAGTTTTAAGTCACTACAGCGCAGACTTAAATAAAATCATTCATATAAAAATAAAACTATACTAAACAAATTGCTGCATTTTTCCAAAAATTCCTTTAACTTATCAACTGCTAGGTTAATAGCGCCTGACTAACCCCCTGTGCTGAGTTTTTTTAACTATTCTATAACTTCAAAAGTTAAAAAAAAAAAACTGTATTCTCCTATTTGGTGAGTCAGAATTATAAACAACTGCATCAACAGGGTTTTTGTCCAGATATACATTACCCTATCAACCTTTTACGTTTGTATCTTGCCGGCCTTTTGCTTGTTACATCTTTTTTGGCTGGAAGAGGTTGTGGATCACTCTCTCACTAGTACTTTCACAATCACTTTGTTCATTCTGATAATAAACGGGATCATTATAGTCACTGTTCTCAGAAAATAGATTACTCAAATCATTGTTTTCACCGAATAATCTATTTCCCATTCCATACTAAGTGCTTGAAATCCAGTACCAAACGCTGTTTTCATGATTAAACCAAATGTAAATAACAAGCAGACAACAACTGTAAAATGAAATTAAAATTATTATTCTGTTGATACAATAAACAAGCCTAGTAGTCCAACAAATCTCTAATAAACGTCGAAAGCACTCTATTGGGAAAAATAATCATACTGACTTCACGTGTTGGCAGCACTGCGTAGTGAGTAATGAACGATTTAACTCATGTATTGAGTGTGCAACTACAGTCGTTTACAGCAGTTTTTGAGGTTAATTTCCAGATGTGCCTCGTAATTTTAATATAAAGGAAAAGTTTAAAACAACACAATATTATACTTAAACTATTTAACAGTAGTATACTACAATTTTAACTTTATATCTGGTAATCAACTGCAGTATTTATAGTTGATCGCAATGTTCATATTACGAATATTTTCTAATTGGATCATAACACACATTATTATACTCAGAAAAATCAAACGGTAATTTTGGCGTGTAAATTATTACTTTCTATTATTAATTTGCAACACTATGAAGTTTTAAGGTTGTGGAAGTAAAACTTAATCATGATGTTTGTGCGCTATTTAAATGAAATATGCAGTTTTGGCGTGTGGTTTTAGAGGGTATGTTTCATTTTCGAAAAGCTACATCACTGAATTGAGCATTTCTTTCTTCAAGAACTCATGGTTATATTTGGAAGTAGGTTCACTGAACCTGCCAATCTAATTTTATTTCCAACAGTCTGTATTAGCAAAAAGTCAACAACCCTATAGTAGCCATACAATCTTACTGTCATCAGGCTAAAATACGCTGTTCTATTTCAACTGTATGGTTCATGTTTATTATTATAAAGAGTTAAAGCATTGACTATAGAAAAACAGCTGCTATCTAACGATGATTAGTTTCAAATAAGCACTATGACGGCTGTTTGGCATAATATTAACCCATCTATTAGTCACTAGCGTGTGCTGGAGAGAGACAGGGAGAGGTATGAAGTAGATAGAGAGAATCAAACTACAGGCGCTACTTTTGAATAGTGAATATGAAATAATTTCATAAAACATGAAAATCAGCTTTTTGGGACCTGTATAAGTGGACAGATTTCTTTGTTCTATAGTCCATGGTACTGGAAATTGACTACAATTTGTAGTCAATAAGTTTTTTTATCAATAATACTTTAAAAAATAAATCATTACAAAAAAATTTTTTCTATAAGTAAATTTTGATTATTTAAATATTTTCTGTTAAAAAAAATTAACGCATAGAAAAAAATAAATACAGATTTTATTTGAACAATCATATGTCATTTTTACTATAATATAACATTTCAATATTTATGAAAATAAATTGAAATATATTTATCTTTTTTAGTTTTCCCAGTGTTTGTCTATAAACCATACACATACAGTGATAATGACCCATTCAATGTATATACAGTAATAATGAACTTAAATATCACTCATAACCATACACCCCCACAGCAATTATGACCCTCTCACCCACCCTTACATGTACAGTGGTATAGACATTTTTAATTTTCCTAAGATTGGCATTAATTACACTAACCCTTCCCCAGAGAGAGCACAGCAGGACTGGATGTGCCACTGGTGTTTCTTGATAGCAGTAAGGTCAAGCTGGCGACTAATCTCCGCTGCGGACATGGCACCTTTCACATCCTGCTTGTTGGCAAACACCAGCACTGCGGCCTTGCTCAACTCCTCGTGGTTTAACATCTGATACAACTCCTGTCTCGTCACTGACAGGCGCTCCCGATCTGTTGAGTCTATCACCACTATCACAAACTGCAATATTACAACTCAATTAGAAACACATTTAGTAGCTATCTACAGGGTAAACACCAAACTGTTTATTGGAATAGTGGTTTTTCCATAGCTAAAAAAGATGAATTTGGAGTACCTCAAGGCTCTATTTTGGAGCCTATCTCGTTCTAGCTTTATATAAACTACTTGCCTCATAATGTTATATGTAATGACTCAAGTTGTTTCCTATTTGCTAATAACCTAGGCTTGTGTATTAAAGGAAAAAATACTGCAATCTTAACTGATGAGGCTAATATAAAATCAAAATTAGTCAATGATTGGTGTTCTGCTAATGGACTTAGTCTTAATAAGGATAAAGTTAATGATTGCAACTCAGCCTTAGCTGTAATAGTTATAATTGTAAGCTATCTCTAAAATTCCTAGGTATAATGTTACAATCTGACCTGAAGTGGCAATATCACATTGATTATGTATTTTCTTGCTTGGAAAAATGAGTTTTTATGCTTCGTTCATTAAAAAATAAAGTTACTACTGATGTACTTCTGACTTTTACTACTCATATAAACATTTCATTTGACATATGGTATTTCTTTATGAGAAAATTTAGGTTTTGCAAACACATACTTATCATTATTCGATAAAAGGAAGGTTCTAGCTAATATTCTGTATTACTACTCAAGAATTGTACAAGAAGCAATAGAAATATTCAAGAATGACAACAATTTTATAAAGCTTAAGAATTCCAAAGGCACGGGAACCAATACTATACAGATTGAAACAAGATGGACGCCAATGATCACTTGATTGATGGGTTGTCGCCATGTTGGATCGGGGCAGGTCACATGGTTGGTGTTGCCCCTCCCCTACAGAACTGGTTTGACGAGTCTTGATTATATAGCCGAGAGGTTCTATTGCCACTTCAGTTTCAAAGATACTACTGAGGATGCCACATCACAGCATGGGCGAAACGTATGGTGATGTAAATATTGTTGATAACACTTTGACACAATTGTTACCGAAAGCTTTAGTTATTAGTAATGACACTAGTCACTTAAGCCTACAAAATAAAATAGAAATGTAGGTTAATGTCACCAGTGATGGTGTGTGAACTTTCATGTTTTTCTCTGTTGTGGTTTAAAAGATATAAAAGGGTTCCTGACTTAATTGTCACCCAGTATAAACACAATAGAGCCTCACTTATCAACGTAATCGGGCCGTGAAGATGTTGGATAACCAAAAATGTTGGATATTAGGGAGTGATGATACAAAAATGGTACAAGTTTGGATGTACTTTAAACAATAATCTTCCATAGAACCTACAATTCTTTTACGCTGGTAAGCCATTTCACTAGGCCGAAGTTCAATAAAACTACAATAATGTACAAACAGTATACAAACACAACTCAAACTGGTACAGTAAAGTCATAAATAATAATTTTGTTTTAAACCTATCTTAGTAAAATATCAAGTTTCATGCACATAAGCGTCTGTGCATAAAACAGCTGAAAGAACCCATCACCTTGTTTAGATAGGTATGTGGAAGGCATTAATTAATTGCCTTGAGGGAGAAGAAGGGTTGGTCTTACAATTTTTTTTAGATGCCAATCTTTTTTAACCATACTCCCCCTTTTCCCATATACTATTTATCTGTGTGGAGAATGTATTAAGACAGAGAAAAGAACAGAACCAGTACAGTAGAGGGTGAACTGTTAAAAACTCCAAGACAAGTCCAGGATTCAAAACTATGCTATCTCTAAAGACACGGGCGCACTTGTCCTACACTGCATCTTCTACCACCTTCAGACACAGGCAGAATAGTCAGAGGAGAAGTCTATCCAGCATTGCTTGATACTTGAAGGATGACGAGGGGAAAAGTGTGCAGGCCTCGCCAGCAATAAATCTGGCTGTTTGGGTGTTGTCATCCAAGCTCTACCACATTTTGTACAGTCTGCTGAGTTCACAACTCAGCCATGGATGCCACAGCCAGGCTGTACTATCAAGCAAAAAGCCACAGTCAGACAGAAATTTTGCTTGATAAATTTTGCTTGATACTGCTGTACAAGTGTGTGGCGGCTCGCTGTCTGTATAAAGGTGCTGTGCTGTGGCAGTGCACCTTAATTCAAGCTCCAAGCCTGATGCCTTAAAACACTCGGCCAGCAGCTCTCCCAGCTGATTATGTGTAGTTAATTTTAAACTGTTCTATTTTCCTATGGCTGTGCCTTACCTCAGTATTGGAGTAGTAAGTGCTCCATGCCGCCCTCAGGCTCTGCTGGCCACCCAGATCCCACATGATGAAGTGAATGTTCTTCCACACCACCTCCTCCACGTTGGAGCCTATCGTAGGTGATGTGGTCACAACTTCGTTCATCAGGAACTGGTACAGGATTGTCGTCTTTCCCGCATTATCCAACCCCACGATCACTATTTTGTGTTCTGAAATCCAGAAAGGAAATTTACATCTTTTTGTATGACAGCATTTTTTAATATACTTGAAAGTTATTTCATTATTTCAGGTAATTCCTGATATATAAATGTCATTAACATTAAAAGGTGGATAAAAGTACTTCAGAAAATAAAATAAATGAAGAGGGGCTCATCTTGTAGAGTAAGAGTTAAGTAAACATTTATAAGTTTGCTTAACACGGAGGTTAAGTGGTAGAGAGGGCTTTTCAGCCCTAACTTTGCCTTGTGTAATATCAATAAAGACGTTTTTCATTTCATTTTCATAATTACTAGCAAAAATATTTGGTGTGATTTATAAGTAATATGTAGATAATAATCATGATCAATAATAAATATCAGACGTATTCTTGATCTAGAGAAATTCAGCCATTGAATACCATAAATGAAAAGCACATTTCACATTTGGTGCAATTTACTGAAAAGTCGGCACTAGTGACATAGTGTTATAACATAGCTACTTGGGACAAATTGTTGTGGAGATTGAAGGCGATAGGTTCTCTTAATTGCTATTGGCATGGACTCTACTAAAGGAGTCAGGGGCGTCCATGTTGTGTAGTAGTCTGAGTGATTTTTTTTGGGGGGAGAGAACTGAGTAAAGGCTTATCAGTTAGCTGACAATCAGACCAATACTACGTAGTTCGGATTCCATGGAAAGCTGTAGGTTACTTCCTTAGTAACTAACCCCTGCCTAACATTATTTCACCCATATATCTACGTTCTTAGTAATGAATGATAATAATAATAATAATAACTAGTTTTTAATTTAAAAAAAATACATGTATATTTTTATATGAAAAGGAACTTTGAAGAAGATATATGTAATCTTAGTTAAGGCTACTTAAAAATAATTGCTGCCTGATTAGAAGTGGCATTGTTATTTGGAGAACCTAATTATCTTGGTGTGGATTATCAAACCGTGTTATCACGAGTTAACGACAGGAGTAAATGGTTGGGCTTTGATTCAGCTTCAACATTATAACATCAAGGTTAGGCTAAGTTAAATGGAATAACTCTTTTGAACCTTGATTATTGCCAAATAAAACAGAAAACATATTAAATAACATTTTATGTGTGGCCAATTGAAAATAATTTATTACAATAATACTAAACCAAATTTTAAAAATTAGCAAAAAATTAAATCGATTTTTACTGAGGGAGACGAAGGTAGTTGGACATTTGCCATCATTACGTGAAAATTACATCATTACAGTGTAATTTTCACGTAATTATGGCAAATGTCCAACTACCTTTGTCTCCCTCATCTGATACTCCATCATTAACAAATTTCAAAAACAAAGTCGATTTTTACTTTTAGTAGACAAAGAAATTTATTATGTTGTTAAGTTCTCATTAAATAAAGCATATGGGAGCAAAAATTATATTAGAACAATTAAAATAATATTGATGTAGTCACAATTGAAATTATAAGTTCACTTTTTTCCAAATTTAATATTTTAAGAGACTCTCTCCCTACAAACAAATATGTTTTATCTCCCCTCCTAAATAAAATACTTAACATAGAAAGAAATAAAAACGCCTTGCAACACTTGAGGTATTTTCAAACCATAGTCAGTAACACAATAGTAGAATGTAAACATTTGTATAAGCTGCACTATAGATATACACGTGTGTGATAATACTCAGTATAAGGTAACTTACACTATCTCCTATCAGGTGTAGACCATAAAATTGAGCTACAACAAAGATAATTTCAGACATTCGACTACAAAAATCTCACTATTTATATGAAGATCTACGTTCCATGATAAGATATTTTGTGTCTAACATAATTTTCCCTTAGGAGTATTCAATAAAACATTATTTTTGATGAAAAATGTTAGTTTTCTTATAAGTAATAAATGTGTTGGGTGAACAATTTTTAAACAAAAATTCTCTTATATAGAAGAGTGTTGTTGCATATTTAGTTCCTAACACTGAAAACAAGAACAATGCCTAGCAACAAGTCACAAATGAAAATACATGTCAGTGCTGAAAAAGTGCTACTGTGATCAAACGATTTATGTGCATATTATATAAAAATAATATCCTGTAAGTTTATTACTGTGACCAGATGATTGTTTATTTATGAAAACAACAGAACTGTAAGTTACTTTATTTAAGATGTAATTAAGTAAACTCTCAACCATTATTTTTAAAACAACTAAAGTAAAAATAACAACTAATAATTGATATCAGACTGATCCATAGCAAAAAGCATTCCCGATTTACATAGTACATTATATGGATATAACAGCTAAAAATATTTATACGTTATAAGATGAAACAAACACTCCAGTAAAATTGTAAAATTATTTACTGGAGTCTTTGTTTCATCTTGTAACATTAAATAATATATCCAGTAAGAAAAGAGCTTGAAGAATGATAGCTAAAAATATGCTTTTATTAGGTTTTTTTTAACCACACCAGGTATTAGTCTAAAAACATAGTACAATATAAGTGCTAATATTACAATAAATCTGTTAAATGTAATATCAACGCATTCACTATCATATGACAATAGCTACAATTTCACAGATTGAATCAGAAAGGCATATTAAAACGGATTGGCGATAACGTAAATTAAGAACTCTATGGATGAATAATTTATTTGTGCAGAGGCAGCGAAGGCCAGTAACAGTTAATATGCCAGTGATAAAATTAGATTTATTAAATCTGTAAATTAACTTTAAGATGGTAGATGTCAAAAATCTAAAAATCATAAAACGTTAAATCTTTTTTAAAACCCTAGCTAGACATAAATAATGAATAATTGTGAACATTGGTTAAGCATCAACTGCATAAAACACAAGTTACATAACCATGAATGACATGCTTCTCACTTTGTCCTTACATAACTGGTACCGAGTTATGACAACTGGACTGCTACACCTGAGTGAACAGTAACTGTACGTTACTAAACTTAAATTTTTATTACTAAACTTACAACACAAAACATAAACTACATTTGATTATAATACCTTCTTTAATGTTATAAATTATAAAATTACTGATTACAACAATTTTTTAGATAACTTTCTTCAGAGTTAGCATACATTATCATTGCTAATGGCCACAACTGATACCTAACTCTTGTACGTCACAGCAGTATTTTCTGCACATCAATTTGTCCCGCATTAATGTACTGGGTTGATGCCACACGTGGCTGATTACTCAAGGATACAGTCTGTGTAGCATCATACTTCCACTAATTACGATGCATTCACTTTTACATATTTGCTGTTACTAAAATAACTATATTAACAATGTGTTAAACTTTAAGGTCGCATTATTTTGTTGTAGAACATATTAAAATTAAGATTTTAACACGTAGTACAGTATTTGTATTTTCTTTAGTTTAGCCATAAAACAAAACTGGAAAAAAACTTGTGTTTATATGACGCAAATAAAATATTCCGCGTTGTTATTCTAGATGGGATGTTTTCTATATTGTTCTTTTATAACGTTACTAGCTAAACCTGGCCAAAATTTGGTGTGGCTTAGTCTGATATGAACTATTAGTATATTTTTTAATTTAGTAGTTAGAAAAACACGGGTTGACCAAATATTTGATTTTATCTTAAATAGTAATAAATTTAACTTGGTTTTCATAAACAATCATCTAGTCACAGTAATAAACTTATAGGATACTAGGAAACACCCCTGCATGCTTCGCGTGCCAATCCCGACACTTGATACACCTCGGCCTTCAGCCTCTGCATGTGACTTTAGACTACAAATAATAGTAGATTAACTGTATAATGTAAAATCACAATATACAATTTATTTACAATATCTCACTCACAATAATTGCATAGCTACCGATTTATTAGTATAAATACCCATTGGTACTACTTAGCCCATTTAAAAGTTGTTCATTTCACTTTTTTTTTGCTGAAGATTAAACTATTAATGTATCAATAGTATAATGTCAAACACATAATAAACATGTTTATTCATTTTCAAACAGCTGTTATTAATTTACTAAAATCAACCCATGTTATCCTTATGGAACAATAATTTAGGGGCAGTTTCTACCCCTTAGCAATATTTTATCAAGATAAAAATACTTTAGTTGTCCTACTTAAAACCTAAAGAAACAATCCACAACATTTCAGCTCTCTACCTACATAGGAAGTTGGGGAATTAGTAATAAGCGAGTGAGTCAGTTAGTGAGGGCTTTGCCTTTTATATATAGAGATGATTTGGATAATATGCACACAAATCAGCTGATCACAGCAGCACTTTTTCAGCAATAACATTTATTTTCATTTTTTAAATGTAGGTAGATCGGGGAATTGTTAAAATGCCAGTTCCCGTTTACAATAATTTTAGAAACTGAATAAATAAAAACACTCTTGTATATAAATGTAATATTGTCTAAAACTTTCTAGTGAATCAATTTTGAGTTTTGCGTACATAAACTTGTGGACGTTTGGTTTTATATAATAGAAAATATGTGTTTTTTAACATCACATTATCTGTGAGAAAGCTTCATTTCTTTGAATAAAGCCTTGTAAGCATAACTTGGGGTGCTAAAAGACACATCACTTTCATGTCTAACAACAGCTTTTTTACTTGTATCCAAAGTTAGGTTTTAAAAATTTTCAAATTTATTGTTACGTCTGATGCAAATTTCTTTATAAATAAGCTGTACTTTTAAAAATATTAAATGTAGCCTTAACCATTATTTCTTCCCAATCCTGATATACTTTTTTCTCAATACGGCAAATTACAATTATGCATTTTTAAGTATTATACATTCTCTAAATAATTAAGTCTTCCCAAGTGAGCGGGTGGGCATTAATAAACATGTATTATCACTAAATACTTTGTATATACTGAAGTTAAAAAGTCAAGAAACAATTTTCAAAACTACTGTACATGTAACAGAAAATAACATAATCATACTGACAATTAGCAAATATAGTACTGTAAATAAAAATTCGACAAAAATAGCTTTAAAAAGTAAAATTGGCTTATGTAATAGATCATTTAATAAAAAAAATCAAAATTCTTATGCGTGTGCACACCAATTCACAATAGTTCATATCTTTATAAATAATGTTGTTACACTTTTGAAACAAGAGATTTATAAATTAACACGAAAATGTTTTAACCATTTTCGAGTTTATTGTTACATTTTATGCATATCTGTTGATGAATAAGCATTGCTTTTTAACAAATTACTATAGTAATAATATTTATTTAAAAAAACACACAGTATAAATACAAGAATACATAATTTGGCACAACATTGCTCATACATAAACCAAAAAGACTGAATTTAAACAATACATAAAATAGAACAAAATTGCACATTCATAATGCCAAGACAGACCATAATAAAAACTTTAACTCATTCATTAGGCGCATACATTTTTTAACTAAAAATACTAAATTCCAAATGTTGAGAAATAATTTAGCTTCCAAGGCAAAGCCAATTCAGCAATTTATGTCAAGTGACTAAACAATTTTATGACATCTAGTTTTTAATTTCTAAACTTTAATCCATATTTTAGTCCATGCCTTGGAGTCTTAGTCCATGTAATGGAGACTTTTGAAAGTTTCCATAACATTAAATTTATAAACAAGAGTTCTTTTTAAATATATTTAGTTCCTAATATTGTAAATGGGAATGGGGCGTTTCAAGCATTTCCTAACCTGCCTACACCTCACAAATGAAAGTAATGTCAGTGCTGAAATGTGCTATTATGACCAGCTGATTATGTGCATATTATATTAAAAACAAATCCTGTAAGTTTATTACTATGCCCAGATGATTGATTATTTATTTATGAAAACAACAATAAGTTACTTTATTTCAAATATAAAACAAGTTATCAGTGAACTTTTATTTTTCTAACAACTAAGTGAAAAACTTTTTATCTGAATTAAAAAAGTTAATGAAAAGAAAAATTCAATAAGAATACTTTACTCCCTAATAAATGCTACCAGACAAAGCCACAGCAAAGCGTGACCAGGTGTAGCTAGTAAGTTAATAAACAAATAAACTAATGAAGTAATATTATAATTATATTATTTTACACAAGCATTTATTTGATATATTATAGAAACCACCAATAAGTGTGAGCTTAGAAAGAAATCAGAAATAAACTTATATAGAATGTACAACATTGGTCAATGTTAACATAAAGATTGTACTTGAATGAGCTATCTACTGCTTGGAAAATGGCCTTAGAGCTGTCAACAATTGACTACTGTTTATGATTTTCACACACACAGCCTTCATTGTGTTCAACATTATCTCACAAACAGCCTCCACTGTACTGCAGGAATCACTGCATTTTTTAAAACACACCAGCAGTTATCATTACACATATAAATCTTTTTAATGAAACATTTAAAATTTTTCCTATAATCCTTCTTTACTGAACGGAGAACTAAACTATTTCAACATTTTGAGTAAAAGTACTGTTGAGAAAATCATATCCTTAGAAAATATCTTCACCATTTAAGGATGTATGACAATTGTGTACATAAATATTTGATTATATGATTGATATTATGGACTGAAAAAATATTACATATAGTTCAAAACTAACATAAAGTAATTTACATAGAAGATATTAGGAATCAAGGCCATTAATGGTTACCTCAAATGGTTACACGTCGGTTTTCTGACGACTAGACATTGTTGTAAATAAACAACAGCAGCTGGCTCATTTGTAGCATAAATATTGCATATAATATATCGGTTCCACTCTATTTGTCCTAATCTATCGCTTTAGACGATTTATTTTGTTCTCTTTATATAAGTCTATAATTTTTTTACAAAATGTAGTTGCTCATATTACATTGCAAAGGTATTTTCTATCGGTGCAATTATTAGGTTATATATATATATACACATACAGGGTGTTCGGTAAAAGTGTTCCAATAATTTATGATGTTATTGTACACATTAAAATAAACAAAAAAGTTCCTATAAACATAGGTCCTAAAACCTATAGTTTTCTGTCTATCTGTCTGTATGTGTTTTTTACATAAAAATTTATAAATTGAGAACCACTTATAGTACAGTTATGAAATTTTGTAGTTATGTTTACCTTTTGTATTCCCACTTGAGAAAAAAAAAAGAACAAAATATCTTTACCCGTTTCAAAATGGCGGCCAATCGAAAATTTTGATGTTTAATTACGCAAAAACTACACCCTGTATAAAAATGTTACAAGAATAATAAAAATTTGGAAATGTTTTTCTAAAACTAATGGTGTTTGTTTCATTAAAATCAGATAAAAAAACAACTGAGCTGTACTAAAACACATAAAACCATGTTTTACATTAGTACACAACAGGAAGTATAGTTTTCTAGACTGTTGTACTCTGAACAGCTGATTTAAAGCCAATGATCTGATTATTGTGAACATATGTTTATTTAAGGTTATAAAAGAATGTTTCTGTCATTGTTGGCATTAACACGTAACTTAAATATCCTATTTCTTCTGTACTGTAAAAGCTTTGTGCCAAGTACTTTAGTATTGCAATAAAACATGCAATTTTAATTATTTATACTGTAGTTAATTGTTTGCTTTAATTAGTGAGTGTTTGTGGTTTAGTTTCGTTTCATTATCAACAAGAAATGGAAAATAATGGAATTCATAACTATACCAATTCAGAAATGGCAGATATGCATCTAATGTATGGCCTTGCTAATTGTAGTGGTACTGAGGCAAGAAGACTGTATCATGAATGTTTTCCAAATCGTGTGTTACCTTGTAATAAAACATTTTCAACAATTCATCGACGACTTGCAGAGACTGGAAGCTTTTCACACCAAAAAACAGGTAACTCTGGCCGACAGGTTTCAGTAAGAACACCTGAATTGGAAGAATCCATATTGGATGTCATAGCAGACCACCCCAACAAAAGTATTAGAGAACTTGGTTTTCAGTTCAATGTTAGCTGTGAAACAGTCTGGACGATACTACATGAACAACAACTTCATCCTTACCACGTACAAAAAGTTCACTCACTGCTACCTCGTGATTACCATCCCTGAATCCAGCTTTCTCAGTGGTTTATTCGAAAATGTGTGAACCCACATTTCTTGAATAAGGTGTTATTCACGGATGAGGCCAAATTTTCAAGAACCATGATTATTAATTCCCACAACTCACACATTTGGTCCATCGATAACCCACATGCAATTACACAGGTTAATCACCAATATCAGTTTTCTTTAAATGTTTGGGCTGGCATAATTAATGACAATTTGTTTGTAAGCTTTTTACCGAACATTCTTAACGGCCAGACATATTTACATTTTTTGACTGATGACCTTCCAACTATTCTTGAGGATTTGCCACTGAATACCCGCAACAGTATGTGGTTTATGCACAACGGTGCTCCAGCCCATTTCAGTTTAAATGTTAGAAACTATTTGGATGGAGCGTACAACAACAAATGGATCGGTCGTGGAGGCCCAATTCCTTGGCCAGCTAGGTCCCCCGACCTTAATCCTTTAGACTTTTTCCTATGGGGCCACCTAAAGTCACTGGTTTATTCCACTCCTGTAGATAACATCGAAGAGTTGCGAGCAAGGATATTAAATGGCATTGCTACAATTCAGCAGACACCTGGCATTTTTGAAAGAGTCCGCCAGTCAATGAGGAGGCGCTTGGATGCCTGCATTTTAAACGGAGGCCGCCACTTTGAGCAATTATTATAAGTTTAATAATTTTAATTTTCTAACTGTAATAAATTTACCATTAATAAATGTTAGTTGTTTTCTACTTTTTTTTATTTTACCTTCATATTCAATGAGTATGTACTAACGTAAAACATTTATGTTCACAATAATCAGATCATTGGCTTTAAATCAGATGTTCAGAGTACAACAGTCTAGAAAAGTATACTTCCTGTTGTGTACTAATGTAAAACATGGTTTTATGTGTTTTAGTACAGCTCAGTTGTTTTTTATCTGATTTCAATGAAACAAACACCTTTAGTTTTAGAAAAACATTTCCAAATTTTTATTATTCTTGTAACATTTTTATACAGGGTGTGGTTTTTGCGTAATTAAACATCAAAATTTTCAATTGGCCACCATTTTGAAACGGGTAAAGATATTTTGTTCATATTTTTTTCTCAAGTGGGAATACAAAAGGTAAACATAACTACAAAATTTCATAACTGTACTATAAGTTGTTCTCAATTTATAAATTTTTATGTAAAAAACACATACAGACAGATAGACAGAAAACTATAGGTTTTAGGACCTATGTTTATAGGAACTTTTTTGTTTATTTTAATGTGTACAATAACATCATAAATTATTGGAATACTTTTACCGAACACCCTGATATATACACATATATACATGTAATATACATAAATGTACATAAGACATAAGATATTTATTGTCATCACACATTTACAAAAAACGTATTGACATTGTCACAAGTTATGACTATTTACTATGCTAAATTAATAAAACTAATACAATATGCCTGTATCGTATCCTATATTATAATAAATTATATATTGTAAACTACATCTCAAAATACTTTTCAAAATCAATTTGGAAAAAATTGTTTACTTCATAAAGACATTCTTGAACTAAAATCTTTCTAATTTTATTTTTAAACTGGGAATTGTGCAATTCTCTAACATATGCCGGTAGATAGTTAAATAATTTTGTCGACATGAAGTACCAATTTTTCTGAGATGTGGTGCGTTTATACTTCATTGTTCGAATGTTACTTTTATGCCTCGTTGCATGCTCATGATAAATGGTATTTTTTGAGAACAATTGTTGATTGTTTTTTACAAATAACAATGAATGAAATATGTATAGAGAGGGTAGCGTTAATACTTCCAATCTGATAAAAAGGGGCCGACAATGACTTTTGCTGCCAGCATTGCAGATAATCCGTATTGCTCTTTTTTGCAAAATAAAAAGTTTCATGGAATGTTGGCTATTACCCCACAATTGCACCCCATAACACAAGTGTGAGTGAACTTGAGCATAATATACTTGCAATAAACACACCACATCTATAGATGTACTTAGTCTACGCAACATATATAAACCCTTTGACAACCTCCTTGATACATGTTCGGTGTGAGTTTTCCACGACAAGTTTGGTTCCAGCCAGATACCTAAAAATTTAAGAGATAATTCTTTTTCGGTTTGTAAGCTTACTTTTGGGCTGCTGTAAAAAAAATGTATCTCTTGAGTTTTATTGACATTCAAAACTAAGTTGTTGGCAGAGCACCAGTCTCCTAAAATTGAGGATCTATTTTTAAGTTGATCGTGAACACCTATCAATGTATTACTTGAGACTTTCAGCCCAAAATCATCTGCAAAAAGATACCCATTATTGCTCATATTATCAATATTGGCTGGCAAATCATTTATATATATATTGAAGAGAAGAGGTCCCAAAACTGAACCTTGTGGAACTCCACATCGGCTCACTCTCTCCCCAGAAAACAAAGTACCCAAACAAACATATTGAGATCGACAGGACAAGTAAGATTCAATCAATTTTACTGAAGGGCTGTCAACACCATAAAAACGAAGCTTCTGACACAGTAAATCATGATCCACCGTGTCAAAAGCTCTTGTCATATAAGATCTAAAACAAACAGATAGCCCTTTTTCAAGATCATTTACTACACCATCTACTAGGTTACTTATTGCATTAACAGTGCTTTGATTGGGTCTAAAACCAAACTGTTTTTCTGTAAAAAGGAAATTGTCCTCAAAGTAATTAGAGAATTGCATATTAATTAATGATTCAAACATCTTGGATATTACTGGAACAATTGAAATAGGGCGATAGTTATGTATTTCATTTTTATCATTCGTTTTAGGAATTGGAATTACTTTAACTTTCTTGAGATCTCTTGGATATACACTATTATCTATGCACTGATTGAATACATATGATAACACTTCACTTATAAAAGGGGCTGACAATTTCAAAATTAAAGAATTTACACTATACATGTCTAGGCAATTACTGTTACTTAACTTATTTATAGCATTAAAGACATCTTCTACTTTAACATGTGAAAATGAGAAACGGGTGGAGATAGTTTTGATGGTTTTCAAATAATGGGAGCTGGGAAATTTATTTTGGGCTACACTATCTTTAAGCTGTTCCACATGACTAATAAAAAAATCATTAAATCCATCAGGTTTAATTCCACACGCGGTAGAATTGCTTTTAGAGTTGTAGTTCGTTAGATTATTAACTACTTCCCACATTTTTTTCGGCTTTATTATGAGACTGGTTGATAACTTTAGAATAGTAACTTTGTTTTGCCTGAATTATTGATTTTTTATAATGATTTTTACATTGCTTGTAACTATTAGTAAGATAATCACACTTGTATACTTTAGATAAATTATAAAGCTGATCACACTTTTGCTTAAGTTTAAACAGATCGTGCGTATACCATTTATTTTCAGTATTTTTAATTTTCTAAACTTGAGAAGAAAGAGGAAATGCTATGCCCACATGAATAGTCTATTAAATATTGTAAACTTTTCATCTACATCTCCTGGAGAGTAAACATCAAACCTTGTTATTGATTTTAAGGCATTTACAAAAACCTTTATATTATAGTCGTTCATATGGCGCTATGTATTTATATATTCTAAAAGAATATAAAATTCTCTATAATTTGGCCATTTTGGAACTTTGGCCTATTGGAAGTGTTTAGTCCATGTAATTTGTAGGGGGGGAGCAAACTTTAAACAAATTTTTAATTTTTTTTTCTATGAAACTTTTTATTTACAAATTTCTTAGTAAATCAGTTGCAATGTTTTATTCTTAATTCTCTATTTCACTTCAGTAGCGTAGCACATTCAGAACAAAGAAATATGCTACTTAATAATCTTTTTATTGTAAATAATTATAGTTTAGCGATTTTTTAAAATAAACACTGCAACACTACCAGAACAGGCGTAACCGCAACGAGTGTTATAATGAACCATTAGAGGGATAATCAGCCAATGAATTTTTGTCAAATACTCTTTTGTTTGGTAAAAATAATAAAAAACTATTTTAACAAAATAATTGAATATACTATTTTTGGACATAGTTTACTAATCATTACTTATGGATATTTTTAAGTATGTAGCTTAACTAAACGTTTTCCACTATTTATTATGTCAGTAAAAATTATAATTTGGCCATACACACGTTTGATCTATTATTCTTAAACATTTAACATTCAAATGTTGGCACTACATTTTCTTTAAATTTAGTCCTTACATTTTACTGAATCAATCTGAATCTTATTTAACAGATTTCATAAAAAAATTTTCACACCAAGAGCTGAAGTTTAAAGAATTTTAAATATTTCAGGTTATTTTTAGGTCAGCAGACCTAGTATTACAGTAAAATGTAAAAAAGGAAAGAAGCATACATGGTAAAAATCTTAAACTGGAGACCGACACAAAAATAGACATGACAACAGGGCCTGCACATTGTTGCTTTCATAACAGACATTCAATATATTAAAGTTAATATTTTTAAACATTTTGATATTTATTTTTTTACAGTATTTGTCCTGTCAGCAGCAAACACAGCCCATGGACAAACACGCAGGCTGCAGTGTCGAATATGTACGTGAGTGCTTGAGATGCTGTTTTGTATATTAGCCTCATAAAACTCGTCAGCATTTCTTTCTCTGCTAATTAATTTCGTAATACAAACTTTCAGATTATGAAATTAGTTTGTGAATTTAATGTCCTTCATGTTCACACACAAAACTGTTATCAACTTCATGTCAAGCGGACCGTATTGAATAATTCAGAGGGCCGCAGGTTATCAACCCCTGGTCTAGAAGGTTGACTTTAACTCTATGATTGAAGGGGACGTCTGTACTCAAAAATATTTTACAATCTTTACCTACTCCTGTCTTCAGTTTACTATGTATGTTGCTTTAATTTTACTTCTCATTTTAAAAAATTGGAAGTTTTATGCAAATATATGTTAACTATAGCAAACAAGTTAACTGACTTGTTGAAACTTGACTTGAGTTGAGAAACAGAAGTAGTTGAAATTGTAATTTGAACAAAACATTCTGTTTACAGTTCTTTGTCATCTTTCTTCTGGCTATAAGTGTTTAGTTGGGAGATATCTGACCAGTAACTGAGGTTCATTAAAACCCAGCTTAAAGAAATGAGTTTAATCTGATTAATTTTTGTACTAAACAATTTTTTAAAATAGAGCAGCTGGTGTCTAGAGACCAGAAGAGATAGAACAAGTAAGAAGTGCAGTAATTAGAAAAAGGAGGATAACGTCCAACGTTTGATTCCTCAGCTCAACGGTCAGTACTTCACCGTCGAGTATTGTTTGCAAGCAGCAACAAAGCAATTGAAGTTTTTTCTAAAAATAAAAAAGAATACTAAGAAGGGGTCATAAGATGGAAATGGAGGGAGGGGGACTGAGGGATTGATGAGTGAAAGGAGTAAAGAAAGGTGTTGAAGGAAGAGGAAAAGACTGGAGGTAGATAGAGGATGGTGGAAAGGCCTCTAGTTAATGAAAACTGCTAAGGATATTTATGAATGTACTACTTTCACACTACCTTCTCAACTGCTAAATATATTCATCTATACACTGACCATAGTTTCTTAATAAATTTAGTACTAGTAAAATATTACATAGTACAAAATTACATCACAAAGATAAAAACCCATCACATATAAGTTTAAGATCGGTTTCGTTTAAGAAAAACTTACTTGACTATTTACCAAACAAATTAACTGTTAATAGACATTTGAGAAAAAAGGTACAAATGCATAATCAGGATAATTGGTCTTGCAACACTAACTCCTAATTTATATGTAAAAACTGACTACACACCAACTGCTGATTGAACAATGCAAGTGTCTACTTTCTCTCAGCCAGTTGCTCTGCCAGTCTAGACTGACTACTTCAGTTGAGATTTACTGCAACTAAGGCTTGGGAAGACTTCAAATAATGAATAATCGCCCTTTCTTTGATGGATATAACTGCCACAGCTGTCTTTAAGCTGTTAAATTTAAAAAAATCTAGTTCTGAAAGTGAAATAGCTTTTATCAACATTTGTTTTAATAAAGTTGTCCAAAAGATGACAATGGTGGAACTCACTCCTGTATTGTAAACAAGCTCTAGCATAGATATCAATACTGTACTGATAAAAAGGTTAGAACATTAAAGAGAATTATGTGTATTATATAACTCCGATCTATGTTTATATAAAAGACATTTACTACTCATCACTATTTCTCCAAAACTATATGTTCAATCAGTGGCAGCTCGTGCTATTGGTTCACTGGTTCAGTGAGACCCCCGGCAAATTGCACATATGGCTAATTATAACAAAATAATGTATATTTGTAGACATTTTACATTGAAACATCTAAATGAGTATGAGTATGGTATATTAAAACATTACGGTTTAGGTGCAATGAAAACAAACCCAGAGTCGGATCAAAGCTAAAGCTGTTTGGATCCAGCGGGGTTCACAATACAGAAGTGAACCTTGTGGACAGGGTGCGGGGACTGAGGGGGATCACCCGTGTACAAGGCTTCAGTCACTAATCCATTTCCTTAGTGACTGCTACCTATTCAACTATTGCAGGCATTCTTGTGGATTGATTCCTGTAGTCTATTGATCACTGGATACTATTGGGTAAATCATGCATACTATTGATTTACCCAATATTCCATTTCCATTATCAAATTAGTAAATATTGAATATGTAACAACACTAAGACATTTAGCACCTTAATTTTTTAATTAATAGGCTATTTAGAATATTTTTAAAATCTATTTTTATTAATTTGTGCAACGAGTGTGTGTACAGTTTTACACTTAATTTTGTTCTAAAAAATATCGTACCACAAAACTACAGACTTTTAAAGTAAAGAACATTGAAAGTAAAAAAAATATTCTGCAGAATGTATTTTGCTCTTCCTATTTTTATAAAAACAAATATACTGTAATTTATTCGCAAAATGCACATGGTACAAAAATGGCATCAAGATTGCAATATTAGATAAATTAAGCAGACATAATATAATACATAGAGTGACATTTATATTGAACCATAGTATTAAAGCAATTTATTTCAAAGTAGATTTAAGAAATTAAATTAATACTTTCTTAATAATATAAAGCCGAAGTATAATCTTTTCCATTATTAAATCTAGATGCTGAATAAAAAATAACTATCATAAAAAACTATCATCTTATAAATATTTAAGTTATAATTAAGTTGTTAAAAATAAGCTGTGACATTTACTACTTGATTTAGCCTATTACATGACAACATAATAAATAGTCTACAAGTAGCCTATTGTAATTAAAACCCAAATATACATATTATAAATAGTAAGTATGTTTGGTAATGATGATCAAAAATAACATATTGAGGAACACTTTACGTTATAATAATGATAGAAATTTACAAACCTTAGCACTGTTTGAATTTCAATCTGTATTTGTTTGGTTTAATTTTCCTAGAACTAAATTTTAAAACAATAATAAATAGTTGCATTTTTAATATTATACTATGAGTTTAATCTTCAGCTTTTAAAAACAAATGAAATGAACACGTTTGAAATAGGCTAAGTAATATCATTGGGTATTTATACTAATAAATAGATATAAACCCAAGAAATATAAGTGAAATACTGTAAATAAATTTAATATAGTGATTTTAAGTTATATAGTTAATCTATTTGTCGTCAAGTCACATTCCCAGCGTTGAGTTTGGCACGCGAAGCATGAAGGGGTGTCCCCTAATATAAATATACATTAACCCTAGAATGGTAAGCTTATTTAAAATCACACTATTGGTAAGCATTCGTAAATTTTACTATGTTTTTGAAAATTTTTTTTATGTAAGGAAGTCAAATAATAAACAACTACAAAAATTGTTTTAACTATTTATTATAATGAAAAATAGTTTTAAAATGCTCATTTTGAATAATTTTTATTTTAATAATATGAAATTATTGAAAAAATAAGAACATACCGTACATACTTTTACGACTTAAAAAGAAAAAAAAAATTTTTTCTTAAATTGAGATGATATTTAAAACAATTAACTTTAAAAATCAAAAGGCTATAGTAGAGATATTGAAAAAAATATTATATATCCAACATTATTATATTGTCTGAGATCTCAATGCCATAATTTTAGTCATGATCATTTACAACAAACATTTCCTCGCTGCTCATTGCAGTAGGGCCTAAGCTTGACAACAGTGAATGCAATGATTGGTTGTCATCCTCCTCTTCTTAGTGTAACATATTTTACAAGTTGTTCTTGTATTATTGATGGGTGGATGATCTGGAAGAGTCTCTTTTTTTTAAGATTTCAGAGATCATAGATTTCAGTGATCTCTGAATGGTAGGTAGCATGAGTCTCCTTTCAAAATGGGGAGTCACAAGGTCCTTATATAACATGGTCGGTGGGATGAATCAGGAACTTGCATCAAGTTGTCTGGCCCCTGTAATGGAGAATTTGACACATGGGCTTGAGAATTTGAAGTCTCCATAGACTGCAAAAGCTCCGTTGTACTCTTCTTACGTCCTACTGTGGCAACTCTCTTACGTTTAGATTGGTTTTCGTAATCCTCCTCTTCTGGAGAGTCTGTACTTGATGGTTCATAACTATCTAAACCTGAATAAGACAATATGCCACTATCCAATTCACTACCACTTAATCCATTATCTAGTGAACAGTCACTATCGCTTGGAATGTCAATAATTCGATCTATTTCAGAAGGCCTCAAAGCCATTTTCAAAATTTACAAATATTTACACACTTACACATAAAGAATATTAACTATTTACACATGTACAACATCTATAACTATTTACACAAAACAATAACGCAAAATTAGCTTGAAAATAACGATATTTAACACATAAACAAACGTAAAACAATATTTAAAACAACACGTATAAAGTAATTTTGTTGGTAAGCACTCTTACGACTGACCCTCAATATATCACAAAAGATGTGCAGGGGACGGCTGTCAAGACTACACTGACCTTGGCAGGCGTAGGGAGGAGATCTCCTGGACGGACAGGGTTGCCAACGCATAAATGACGTCATTATCGAAAATTATTTAAAGTGAGTCGTAACATTTACGACTGCTTACCATTCCAGGGTTAAGTAATTATACAGGGTGAATGGTACGTGGTGTTTAAAAATTTAAGGGCTTAAAGTACATGCTTGGAGCTACTTAAAAACGCAAATTTCAGTTTTATATGCCAAATGGTTAGTGTGGTATGTTCAAATTAAGATTTTTTTTAAATCGTAGACCTAACCATAAAAATGCTTTATTACTTACTCAAAAGATCATATTTTTGAAACTGTGACACCATTTTTGAAATCTACATTAAATTTTCAACAAGAATAATGAGCTAGTAAGATGCGTAAATTAATTTTGGTATTTAAAATTATGCGTTAATGTAAAAAAATAATGTTTTTGAAAATTTTAAACAATGTGTTACGCGTAGTTAATAAATTATGGTAACTGACATAACGTGTCAAACCATACAGAAAACTGCGTAATTTAATGTTCTTTTCAATGGTATAATTGTGATTTTAATTATTTTGTTTCGTCATTGAAAACGTTAGGTTAAACTGAATTAAAACACAGTTTGCAGAAAACTTGAAGCTTTGACTATTTATTACAAGAAAGATTATAATACTTTGATTTGACATAACATACTAATTACATTCGTAAAAATAATTGAAAGAAATGTCAACTTAATAGAATAAGATTTACAAATGTTGTTCTAACTGCCTTCCTCCATTTCTGATGCAGGCCCGTGCTCTCTTGCGCATTTGTTGAACTGTCACTTTTGTAGAGACTTCTTGGCGCACTACTTCAGCAGCCGCAGTTATTCTCTCCCTCAGTTCTTGTTCTGTGTTGATAGGTGCAGAATAAAATGTTGTGTTTCATCCATCCCCATACACAGAAATCCATGGGACTAAGGTCCGGCGATCTAGCTGGCCACGGTACGGTCCCACCTCGTCCAATCCATGTAGGATAATTGAGCGTCAACCAGTGACGCACTCCTGTGGTGAAATGCGGTGTAGCTCCATCTTGTTGGAAAATGAGACTGTCTCTTTTTTCTTGGTTGAGATGGTCTAGCAGCAAAGGGAGACTGTGCTGTAAAAAGTCCAAAAAGCGTTCCCCGTTAAGGGTTCCCTCGAAAAAATATGGGCCAATAAGCGTTTCACCTACTACCCCAAACCATACAAACAAATACTATGTGAAATCTCCTTTGAAATGATCGTTCTTTGGTTGCTCTTGGGTTATCTTCCGCCCACATGTGCATATTATATATATTAAAGATTCCTTGTCTTGTAAATATGGCCTCATCTGGCCAAAGGATCTTTTTGAAGAAATGGTACTGCTCAATATCGCTATTGAGCAACCGTCTACAGAACTGAACACGAGGAGCGAAGTCTTGAGCTTCAAGTGCTTGTACAGGCGTGAAGTGGTATGGATGAAACTTGTTTCTATGAAGAATATCCAACACTTACCACTGTGAACATTTAGTTGAGCCACAATTGCCCTACTACTACTCTCTGGGTTTTCTTGAAAGGTATTTAGAATCAATTCTTCAACACCTACATCATAATTAACTGGAACTACCTCAGAAGACTTTCTTTGAACTTTTCCACTTTCCCCTAACCTCTGGTGAAATCTAGTGAACACCTGTGGGCTGGGAGTTTTTCGATCTGGGTACCTTAAACTGTACTCTCTTTGCGCAGCAAGTGCATTGCCATTGCAAAATCCATAAACAAAATGCATTTCTGCATATTCTCTTGTAGTGAACTCCATGATGTTACAGAACTGAATAGCTTATATACAGACCCGGTCTAAAGAGTAAACAGATAATGGATTCCAGTTTTCCTCGTGATAAGTTTGCTTTAAAAGAAACTTTTGTTAAACTAAGCAGGTAGTGGAATTTCCCAGTCATTAAGGACAACAGACAAAACTATTGATAAGGTTGGGTTGTATGCCGTGTCTAAGAATTATGGTAAAACCCAATTCTTCCCTGATTTACATGTGTTTTTAATCACATAACGTTATTTGAATGTCCAGTCCTAGTTGCTGGCTAGTAAGATAGTCTTAAAATTTTTTAACCACTCTGTGTTTCTTTCTATTCAAATAATAATAAAAAATGCAACATTGTACGATAATACATACAAAAGCATATCACTGGAAAGAACATTAAATTATGCAATTTTCTGTATAGTTTGACACATTATATCCGTTACCATAATTTAGTAACTACGCGTAAAACATTGTTTAAAATTTTACAAAAACATGATTTTTTTACTTTAACGCATAATTTTAAGTACCAACCTTAATTTATGCAGGCTATTAGCACATTATTCTTGTTAAAAATTTAATTTAGATTTCAAAAATGGTGTCATTGTTTAAAAAATATGATCTTTTCAGTAAGTAATAAAGCTTTTTTATGGTTAGGTCTACGATTTAAAAAGAAATCTTAATTGAACATGCCACACTAACCATTTGGCATATAAAACTGAAATTTGCGTTTTTAAGTAGCCCCAAGCATGTGGTTTAAGCCCTTAAATTTTTAAACACCACGTACCATTCACCTATCTATATGTGAATGGTATCTATATATCTATATGTTTTTATAAGTAAAAAGTTAAAGGTTTACTATAATCATGGAAACGGCACATTGTTGTTATAATCATATGGTCACAATTTATAAATACATTTTTAAAATAATTTCATGATTGCAAATAATTATGTATATATTATAGAACCTATAATACTAATAACGTATACAGACCGGGTGCTGTCTCCCGCAACAGTAATGGGTAACGTATACAACTGATTCCCTCCAGACGCCAAGGTTGCGCCGCGCCTTGAACTACTGACTCTGCACAGCCTTCTAAATCACGGCTTTGTTATCAAAACATGTCATTTGAATACAGTAAAAAAGTATATATACTTGTTCTCATTACTATAAAATTAGACTAAATTTGAAGATGTAGGTTTAATCTCACAGCGCAATAGCGTTACTTACAGAATGATGTTTAATTTGTCGAAAATTGATGTTTATCAGTTTTAAGGTTAACAATGTTTAATGTCAGAGTTTTGCTCTGAAAAATTAAATCATTATTTAGTATTTAGATAGCAATCAATAATATTATAACAAAACAATTGCAACAAAACTAACTTTTACAGTTATATTTTTCAACTAAAGTTGCAGAAGTTGAACACTTAAAGGAAGTTATTCGCACCTGTGTTGGATAGCAGAGGAGTGACGTAACATTTCCCCTCTACTGCTGAAACCCCAATAAGTGCTAAATATAACACATAGGTTTCTTACCGTCTGGCCCAATTATATATTTATTTATTGTATGAGTATAATAAATTTAAGGAAAAAATATATTTTATGATATAAAATATATGACGTGTATTGCAGTGTAGAATAATAACTTATTCTGATGTTAAGTTTTAGAGTTAAATTGATATAATATATTCATCTCAATTTAATTAAAAATCTCAATTCAAATTACTTTTTAATTTGTTTTGTATCACACTATCAAGTGATACAAAATAGAGAAAATATATTTTTAAGAAACACATTATTTTGTTAAAAACATATAAGATATAATGACAGTTAATTACATTCCAGAACGTTTCTATGTAACTTATATGTATTTAATAGTAAGAAAATTTAAACTATTTTATTTCATTTCAAGCCAGAAGTATCAGTAAGAACTTAAACTTACCTTCGTTTCCAAAAAGACTCCATATTTTTGAGAATAGTAGTCCCATCGTTTGACTCTCGAACCCAGGTTATCTAGCATTGGCAAAACAGACCTGGAAAACAGTCATCCCTTCAGTATTGAAAAATAATTTGATCCCTATTATCATTAAGTGAATATGATGAATTCTTAATTGTGATTCCTGGTGTAATCTTTCATAGGAATCACACTAGGATAATAAAAATTAGGATAATAAAAATTAGGTTAATATGTTGAGCATGCTTTCCAGAATTTGCAAGTTTTGTCCTGATGTACTGTCATTGTTTATTCAATAGGCCCTACCGTTACTACGCAACAATGTTTTCTACGTATTACTATTTTTAACCCTACTTGAACTGCAAAAAAAATGGCTTGCCTTACTCTTAAATAACACAATATTACAAAAATGTCATTAGGTTTCCCAAGGATAATTTTATTTTTAAATCTAAACATCTCCAGAAAATATTCTAAAATTAATAACATGCAATAATGTTATGCTTAATTGTTATTAACACTTCAGAGACTGGCATATAATACGAAATTTAACCCCAAAATAGCAGGCTATTTAACCCTGCAAGTGTGAGCCATCGGAATTTCCGATGGTTGGTACCCATTACGGGTGTGACTCTCGGAATTTCCGACTGTCTCGTTTCGTCACCACTATGTTATTATTATATATCAAATTCCATTATAATCACCACCAATTGGTTCATGAGGTTCCATTTGTTATATTTAGATGTCTTTGGTTGCACATTTGACTGAATACACTCTGATGATTTGAATACAACAGCTGATGTATTTTAGACTACAGTCGTCGATCTGTCAGATGTAGTCTGTGTTCCAGTTTTACTGTCACATTATTTTGTTAAAATCTAACCTAATTTTTACCGTTTTATTTCATACATACAGTCAAATATTGTTTATAGTGTAAATATAGTTATTGTTTTTAGAAAATATAAATATATTTATATGAACACCGCAGGTTACTGGTAGGCCTGTTTGTAGCTGGCATGAATCTTAGTTATGCTTATTTTATTTTGTAATTTATTGTTTGATAAGAACATCATTCATAATAACAGATCCTTATAGATCAAGTGATATTCGGGATATTCTATTTCAAACTGAGATTACTGAATCTGAAGATGATACATTAATTAGTGTATAGAAGGTATGGCAGCAAATGCAAAACACAATTTTTCATTTATGTGCGAATTTACTTTTTGGAACTTATAACTTCCCATCAAGTACTGGTTTCTATAGATACCTATACATTTTTTGTAATCTGTATAATATTTTACATAATATAAAGAAACTACCAAGCTAAAATAAATATCACTGGTGTTATATAAAAAAATAAAAAGAAAAAATAATTTATTTATTTACATAATTTTTTTGTCTCTTATCTCATACCAGATTTACAAAAATAAAGTTAGCCTTCTAATATATGTACTGTCAAATGCTACATTTCAAGCTGAAAACAATGATATACAACAAGTTATACTTATACAATAATAGGGCAGCTGGAATATTAATTTAATAAACTTTTGCGAAACAACTAATTTTGCTGCCACACTGAGGGAACAACTATACCACACTTGCAGGGTTAAGGTTTTTTACACAGTGAGAAGAAATTGGCTATAGACTTATTAGACTATAACAATAAATACAGTATTCCAGAATTTATTTATTTTTGATAGACTACAGAATGAACATTTAGAATTTAGAACATATGGCTTTTAGCAGAAAATATCTGTAGTTATTGTTATATGTTAATAAAAGTTAAATGTTATACCCTACTTATAACTTTTAAATGTAAATTTGAACATTCTTGAAAAACAAATTTAAAGCCACCCCTACCCATAGAAGACAAATACAGGGAGGTAAACCTACATATTTTATTTTGTATGCATAGAGAATAAATTTATAAACAACTACACAAAGTTTCACTCTGAAGAAAATTTATAGTTAGAACAAGTAACTTTTATTTGATATTCAACAAAATCCTAGAAACTGCAATTTTTAAGTAATGTCTGTATTGTCATGCTAAACATCCAGAAAATAAAAGATCCTGGTTCAAAGTGTAAACAGAGTATATAAAAGACAACATAACATAAACAGTCAAGTAGGCCTATGGAAAATAATTACAGAGGCAACACAATGTAAACAATGCTTAATGACTGGTTGTTTACTACCAAACAACTGTCATCTTCACATTAATCAGCAATCACACAGTAATCTGCCATTAAAACAGCAAGAGTATATGAATTTCAAGCAACACATTATTATGATATCTATTATATTCCATTTCCTTATTCTTTTTTATTTATTTATTTTTTTCTTTAACTTCACTCGCCAGTTGACATGGGCTACAAGCTTGTGAGTGAACTTTACTCAATGAGTGAAGTAAAGAAAATTGGGTCAGTTAGGATTGGAACTTTGGACCATGTTCTACACAGACTGAAGCCTTAGCCACTGAGCCACCACGCCTGCAAATATCCTTAGTTATCTCACATAATATCTCCATAGTGAAATGATATTATTTCACATTGGATAAAACCAAAATTTATCAAAAATATGCTTAACCCTCCAGGTGCTGAGTTGAACTTTCTTGAGTGCTAGGCGTTTTTCAGCATGTTTGCAACTATAAATAAAATATTTTTTTAAATACTGCAAACCTAATGAAAATGGTACATATTACATATCATTATTTTCAGAAAAAAATCATAGAATAAGAAAAAATACTTATACAGGACTTATCTTTTCATGGTAAACTATTGTTGGATGTTATTCTTTACAAAGAAGAAAATTGTTTTTCAATTTTTTCAATTTGAGTTCATATATTAGTTCACAAAAGACATAAAATGAAAATCCAAGATAGACACATTGTAGAAAACTTAATAATAAACACAAAAATATATACATGTTATCGGTTATCTTCTTAGACACATTCAGTTAGAGTAAAAAATGGAAAATTGTCCCATGTAAAAAATCACTAATACATGACAAGTTACACATTTCATTGTAACATGTAGTGTTATTTCACTTTTACAACTCAAAATAATTTCAGCTCACGGTAATTATGCACTTTCTTGCCACCTCTGAAAATACGATTTCATGTTAATAAAGTGGTGAAAAATGAGTTTATATCTCTTGAGGAGTTTGATTTCATCCGCGGAAAACTCGTTTTTTACCGAAAAATTAGATTTTTATCTAATAATGAAAAAACCAACTTTTTTAAAAATCTTTATTTTTCGACAAATTTTTTTCTTCATTTCTCGTGTTTTTTTATGCTGAACACAAATATATAACTGGTTTTGTAGTAAAATTATTTTTTCTGCTCGAAAAATGCATTTTTGTTGACATAACCAAACATAACCTAACTTATCCTAATTGTCTTATTTTCTCAACAAAAATTCGTAATTTGCGTTAAATTCGGGCGTTTGGCCTCCGTGACGGCCTGCCGGCCGTCACTCCGGCGGGAATATATGAGAATTCGGTTTTTGTGATTAATAGTTGTTGTATATAATTATCGCGTAATGGCCGCTAATCGCGATCCGCCGCGACAGTAGTTTTTCCGTTATTTCTCGAGAAATATTTGTAATAGACAAAAATAGTTTTCAAATTTTTATTCAGCGCAAAAAAACACATCAAAATAAAAAAAGATGATCAAAATACCATTTAAATTAACGGAAATATGACAAAAATACTAAAAGTTGTGACATTGGTTTTTTCGAATTTTTCGGTAAAATACGTTATTTCCGCGGAATAAAAAGCATATCTCGTGAAAATACAGCCAATTCTAGACCCATTTCAAGCAAAATGTTCCAAATTTGTTTGGTGGCAAGAAAGTGCATAATTACCCAGCTCACAAAATATAACAATGACAATCAATAAAAAACTAAAATAATTAATTACAAAATTATATCTTATGTACAAAAATTTATATTCTGGAGCAATGACAAGATGATTTACTCAGCGTCAACTTCACTCTCAATGTTTGGTTGTTCATTTAGTTCGTCTAACACATTTATTATTGCACTAGACCTACTTAATTCACTCATTTTTATGATAAAATACAATAAAACACAAAATAAAACAATAATAATAGGCTACAATAACAAACTTACAATATAAACAAATACCAAGCGGCAGTACACTGAGCATCTGATTTGTGTGTGTTGAAAACAAAACATACGCTTCTAAACAACTGTTGTATATCGGCAGTCTTGATGCAAAGACGTATTCCATAGAGTATAATATGTTCCGGGTTCCTTCTACTTTAATACTATATAAAGTACTTTGTAATATTCAGTCATTTATAGCCGCTGGTGCATTTTAAATAGATCACGTACCTAACGTCGCACTGCGCGATGTCAGCACCGTAACGGCTAGCGCTGACATCGCGCTGTGCGATGTCAGCACCTGGAGGGTTAAGGCCTATAAGAAAAAAATAGTGCACCACTTCCAATAAATAGGAAGTTCGCCATACTTGCTACAACGAGGCCTATATCCGAAATTCATCTGCAAAGTGTTAAATAATCATCTAAAACCACAAACATATAAAATTACTAAAATTAAAAAAAAATCAAGTTTAGAAATTAACATAGAACAGTGAAACAAACTGCAAGTAAATCACTATGTAGCAGAATTTGAAAAATCTCACTTTACAAGAGGCCTACAGCCTATTTTTACCCATTTCAGACAAAATTCTAAATATCATTTTTAGATAAGAAACATAAATAAATAATTAAAATTCATTATAACATTTGCTCCATATGGAAAACTTAATTTAGTGAAAATTATTTTTCAATGAGGTGATTCAGTTAGGCCTATTGTTTTAACAGTAAGGGATTCTTGGCTCATATAGTAATCCTGAATATTAGTCAGACTAGGGAAATTTGGTTCATATTAGCAATAACAGAAATATCAAAAAGCCAAACCAGATTGGCAAGACTTCTAGGTCATTTTCAAGGGAATGCTCCAGTAAACCTCGACTACATGTCTTTGTTCATGGACAGTAACAGGTAGGTTGAAAGTATCATGGCTCAATGTTTATTGACAAATTTATGAAAACTTACCTTAACAATATAAAGTGGTTATCACCTCATATTTCCCCAAAAAATATAATTATATACACTACAATAAAACACTTTTGACATGAATGAAGCCTTATCTAAGAAGTTAACCTTGTTACAAAAATACTAAGTAGTCTGCAATAACTCTAATTGAATCATATCATATCAGGTCAGATCAGATCGTCTGTCCATCCATAACCAACCTTGGTAACAGCTGCTGAAAGCATTTCAGTTGAGAATTTTAGAAAACGAATAAGTGAAATCGTTTATAGGCCTGATGAACAGTTTTGTGACGTATACACCAAAGACGGCTGAGCAAGAGTTATACTTACATAATAATTAACACTTGGTAGTAGCATAGACATAAATGCTATGCTAAAAATATGGTAGTATTTTGAACATATGAAGTAATGATACTCTACGAAATTTGTAAATTATTTAAATACTGACTTGATAGCTAACGTAAATTTGGTTCTTATTGTATTTAAAAAAGATTACATTTGAATGCCAGGGTTCGACTAAATGCTACGTATTACCATGCTATTATACCCTGCATTTCCTATCTACCCAGACACTTATTCATTGAAGTATATAAATAATTTATTTAAAATTTGTCACGTAAAAAAACTCTCATTGATTGTAAAGAAATTATTGAAGGTTATTCTGATGCATTTAACTTCCTAATTGGTGAACCCTTGAATACGAAATAAATGGTAATTTAGTCTATAGGTAATTTTATTTGTAACATATATTTTACAACAAACATAGAGTATCAGGCTTGCCTGTTAACAAAACTTGTCAGAAAATCAGACCGATACTACAAGTTTCGGATTCCATGATAAACTGTAGGTTCTTCAGTTGTGCTAGCTATTGTGCTATTAAGAATGTCTCTTTCAGTGAATCAGTGAACCTTAATTAATTGATAGTAAATATGCTAGTAGAAAACCAGTTTTCTCAGATATTTTTGCCAAAAACAATTTTTATATAAACCCGGGCTACACTGTCCCAAGCTTATTTAATGATATACAATACATTTTAGATTACTGTTTGCTTCTGTGACTCTTCTGGTTTACTTTGTTTATCAATGACAGCTAAATCAACACAACTGCTTATTACTTGCCGATGATATGCAAATCTTCATATGTCTTCTATGTCTAATACTGAAGACTGCTCTCGGCTGCAATGTTTTCTTGAAGCAATAAAGAAAAGTGTGCAATTATGACCTTGAAATGGCAGTAATCGAACTTCTGATCCATTGATCTTCGTCCAAACTCTGGGCTCTGTCAAAAGACTTAAATTTCGTATTTTGTTGTGGTCCTATCTTAGAAATTCAAACGTTTATTTGTCGAAAATTTCACATCAAGTACGACAGCACCAATGACCCATGCCTTAAAATACACAAAAGTTGTGTCAGTGTCTCATTTGTAATAATATTACAGAGCAGACTTAATTACATCATAACATTCACTAGTATTCAAAATTAAGGCCAGAATTCTGCGTCAAAATCATTACTAAAAAAGCAACTAAGATGTTGTGTTTTATTATTAGAACTTCTAAGAGAGGGCAAACTGTGGATGTGTTGACTAAAGCATTTGTAAAAATTATCATGGAATACAACAGTTTAATTTTAGAAAATACCCAGCATCTGCAGGCATCCAGGACAACTTCGTTAGAAATTTTGCTACACGACTGGGTTTTGATTACCTTACTGCGCCTTTGGACTTGATGGAGGCTAGTGTTGGGTTGGTTCCTCTTTCTGTTAGAAGGAAAATCCAGGGTCTGGAGTCCTAGAAAAGAATTCTAACTGGTGAATGAACTGTCCTAACCTACTTAGTCTCATCTCACTTTACTGTCTGCACTCGTGTTCAAGATTTGATTAACTATCTTCAGTACACCACAAACTACAAATACTTCAGTTTGGTCCCATGATGACAATGTATTGGGTATCATGTCTCACCTCACCGTAACTTTTTCTCTGAAAAATTCCATCTCTGAATAAAGCAGCTACTTCTTCCATTTTGAACATTGAATATTCTGTAAATCTTATTATTATTCTATTGTCTTTTTTCAAATTTTGTCATTTTATTATACAGTATTATATTTATTACTTGATATAATTATTATTATATTCATATTATTGTTTTATATTCTTTAAGGTTGTTAGATTTATGTGTTATTATTATTATTTTAGCATTTTTCAATTTTATAATTTACATCAGTTGCAATAATTCATATTTTGTTGTATTGCTATAATTATTATCATTTTTTAATGGCTAAAATATTGTGTTTGGGTTTGTTTTGGACTACCATTGGGAACTTACATTTTTGTTATTGCTATTATTGTTTTTTTTTTTTTTTTACGATTTAGTATAATGTATTTGTATTTATGGTACTATCACTGATCAAGCTTATCACTCATTTTTTATGATATTATTTTGTATAATTAGTATTTTCCATAAATAAATAAATATGGTCACGTATCAATCTAATCATACTGATTCTTTTAAAAGAATTCAAATATGATTAATTATTATACTTTTTCAATTTATATGATTTTTTGTGGCCCAGTGCTTAACCCAGCTACTTGGGGCCGAAGTGTTGTGGATATTGTAGGAGATAGGTTGAATGCTCGGTCCTCTTAATACCGACATGGCGTTTGCTCAATGGTTGCAATCGGCGTAGACATTACTAGAGAAGTCTGGGGTGTTCATGTTGGGTGTTAATCATTGTACGAATGTTGTGTGGGAGAGATAACTGAGTATCATACTTGTCAATTAGTAGAAAAATCAGATTAACTCTAGTGGTTCGGATTTCACGTTAAGCTGTAGGTCCCTTAGATGCCCTGGCTGTTGGGCTATTAATAAATTGCCTTTTCTGAGGAACAGTTGAACGCAGTCAGACTACACTCATCCTACACTCTTATTATCATTCATATTTGCCTTAAAATACGTTGTGTAGGCGCCTCATATGTAAGAATGTAAGAATTTATTAATACAGTTCCATTCTAGATTGCATGGTTGATAGTCCGGGAAATTTGCTTTTAATAAGCTTTATCACTATAATAATTACATATTTTTGTCTAATAGTTAACATGTGATTATTGTACAAAAGAATATGAAAAGATTCGATAATTTTCCCTTATAAAAGAATATTTGTGTCATCATTGAATTTAGATATATAGCCCATATCAATATCAGTTTCCAGGAGACATGTATTGTTACAGGTATGCCTTTTAAAATAGCATAAAAAACAACATTACTTCTAGGATAGAGCATTGTGGGATTCCACTGATAATTTTTTGATGGTCAGCTCTACCAGCAATTAATCAAGATAAAAATGATTCAATGATTCCCTATTTTTGTGCATATAATAGTTTTAAAAATTAGATTCCATTTTTTTAAATTACATTTTAGCACAGATTGAACAAGTCTGAATATGTACATCATTAGTAACATCTTCAAGGTAAAAAATGCAGATAAACCTGCTCTCCAAGAAAAAAACATTAAATGGGCAGAAAATAGGTAAAATGTAATATTCTTGTAAGTAGTCCATAATACTAACTTACTGAATTTGAAATAGGCAGTACAATGGAGTTCATGCCAAACTATCCTGAGATGACTTAAACAACTGTCAAGAATGAAACTTCATGAACCAACACAATTTATCTCTTTTATAAATTAATTAATGATTAATAAGGCTACGAGATAATTTTATTTATAACTTTTTAAGGGCAACGAATATAGCTAATATGGTACATTATAACTCGCCTGATTGACAAAAAAAGGAAACAAATTTATTATTGATAAGAAAATAAAAACAAAATTTTAAGGGTTTTAATTGTATCTAAACTTTTAAAATATTCTATTGTTAATTTTAAGTATTTATCTTTAAGTTACCTAATAACTTTAATAAGCTATATTCTGACCTAATTTAATAAATTATTTATTTCAATTTTTAAAAAGTTTATAGGTCATTAAATAAAAATACATTTTTAAGGATTGTTATTTATACAGGGTGGGGCAGAATGGACTCCCTAGTTTGAATCAGTCACCGAAGAGCGCGCAGGTCAGTTAGTGGAGTGGGAGTAGTGGCGTTTGGGGGGGAGAAGACGCCATTTTAGTTGTCACCATGCAGTGGACTGGCGAGCATCGTGGTTTTGTCGTAGAAACGTTTTTTAAAAACAACGATAGTGTAGTGATGACGCAGAGGGCATTTCGTAGGCGGTTTGGTTTGACTCATCATGACAGTGTTCCTGATGCTAAAACCATAAGGAAATGGATTGCAAGTGTACGGGCAACAGGATCTGCACTTCCTAGAAAACCAGGCGGGTGACCAAAAAGTGTGAGGACCCTGGAAAATATTGTGGCAGTGTTTTCCCCATCGCGCTCTGCGCGGAAACATGCTGCTGCTCTTGGGATGTCGCCCAGAACGGTAAGGCGAATTTTACACTCTGACCTTCACTTACACCCCTATAAGATGATGGTTGTTCAAGAGTTGGGCCCAGAAGACTGGGTGAAACGTACAGATGCTTGCAATGCAATGTTAGCCTCTTTGCAAGCCGGCGCTATTCTTTGGTCTAGCGATGAAGCCCATTTTCACCTCTCCGGCTCAGTAAATAAGCAAAACTTTCGGTACTGGGCAGCTGAAAATCCACACACTCTTCACCAAAGACCTCTTTATTCACCAAAAGTGACAGTTTGGTGCGCTGTGTCCTCCATAGGCATTATTGGCCCATACTTTTTTGAATATGAAGGTGCAACTATTACTGTGAACTCTGTGCGCTATTGTGAGATGTTGGAGAACTTTTTATTTCCCAAAATTGAAGAGTATGGTGAGGAAAATGATATGGAAGCCTTTTGGTTTCAACAGGATAGTGCCACGGCTCATACCGCCCGTCGTTCACGCCAAATCCTGCAAGAACAGTTTTCCGGCCGCCTGATCTCGTTGCGAGGGGATGTTCCATGGCCCCTCGTTCCCCAGATTTGAGCCCATGTGATTATTTTCTTTGGGGTCACCTCAAATCTGAGGTTTATAAAGTTCGACCAAGGACCTTGGAAGCCCTTAAGGAAGCAATTGCTGATGTCATCGCTGGAATAACGCCAGCTATGCTGGGCAGAGTTTTTGAAAACTTTTTGAACGACTTAACATGTGCATCGCTCGTCAAGGTCGTCACCTGGACGATATCATTTTCAAAACATAATGAAAATGAAATGGCATAATATGTAGTTTTCAGAAATAAAAAGCTTTTTTAATTATCTTGGATGGTTTTTTTACAATTAACCTGTCAAATCAGGGAGTCCATTCTGCCCCACCCTGTAGTTCTGCATAGGTACTGAATTTTACAAAATCACAATCATTATGCTTAAGATAAAATAAGCATAATTTTATATTTTAACGATGATAAGAAAAAAGAGTAATCATCATAGTTTGAAAATAAAGGGATCTTACGAATTACAGAATCGATATCTACTGTAAAATATGTATCTTAAAAATCTGGTTTTGATTGTATTGTGAAAAAGATGCTGAACAATTCAGCTGTTCAATACACTGTTTCACTGACATTAAATGTTGAGGCATTTTCTAGCGACCTACCCCTGCCTTGTGTATATTTGAATTAAAGCTCTTGGTCTGAAACCTACATGAAAATTCAAAAAATTTGTTTTGTTACTCATAAACAGTATGGCAGCGTTTTTGGCTCCAAAACAGCTCCAATGTATTTCATTTTTGGGAAATTGCAAAAAGTAGTTATTTTTAATTTGAGTAGAAGGTACTTGAGCAACATTTTCAAAATATAATACACGTGTACAAATAACAATATCACACTTAATATATGAATTTCATCTTAAAAACTCAAATTTCAAGTATTTGTGGCCTAAAAACCAATATTTTTTGTACCAATTAAATTTTCTCCCTGAATCTTAATATCATCAGAATGAAAAAGGCCAAATTTTATGGGGTCTATGAACCAAAAACAAAAAATTCTTTTAAAAAAATATTATTAAAATAACACCCAATTGGGATATCAAACTACAGATATATATCTCCTAAATTGGAACATACCATCATATTTTTAAAGAGACAACATTTATGCTCTCTGCCCCCTCCCCCCTCGAAAAACAATAACATGTCTCCAAACCCAAAAATTAGTAATGTTAAACTAAAAAGCCTAAGTGGGCTATCAAATTAAAGGCATTCTTCTCTTGATTCCAAATATACTACCAGATTTTGGAAAAGACTTTTTTATGGGCTCTACTGGCGCAAAAACCAAACATCATGGTGATACTGGCAGAGTTTCCTGGTATGGCCGCAAGCCGAGCTTTTCTATGAGGCCAAGTTTCACACATGGAGCTACAACAGAGGGTCTTGGCGAGGCTATAGACCGAGTCCATAAAGGTGCTAAAGGCAGAGTTCCCAGGCAAGGACGTAGGCCAAGCTTCCCTGACAAGCGTAGTGAGTCCCCTAGTTCTTTTATAATCCTAAATTAGTGGTCAAAGAATCTGTACATTCATTTTTACTGAACATGCATTTATATAAATTTCCATTAAATTCATGCTTAATTGTGCTCTAGCATTTTAAAATAAGGTTAAAGCTAAGTAAGATTTGTGTTAGAATTGATAAACACCAATAATTAGAAGCCAAAAACTAACCTAAATTATTAATAGTTTGGTTACTTAACAATACCTTTACGTTGACTTTAAAAAATAACAAGCTATATACAATTTATGTATTTGCTTATTATTTCTTGAATTGCAGAATAATGTTGTTATTGGCCTTAAATTTTAGCTTTATTTACTAAACAGGTTAAGTTCGTTAACTTTATAAAATAATACAATAGATAATGAAAGAAATTAATTTATGCCAATGAGGAATATACAAAGAGACTGAATGAATAACTGCTTTTCTCAACCAAAATACTATCATATCAGTAGAACAGATGTTATGTCCATAACTTTAATGTCAGAAGAAAAATGAACTTTTTTCATATGACAGAGCATCCTTTCTCGGGAAGAGAAATTGACCTTGCAGAGGGAACAACAGTTCTGTGTAGTATTGTGATTGTACATGTGGCTTCTGAATGACAGTTGTGTGAAGAACTGTGCGTTACAGAGGCGACAGGAATATGCTCGACCCGATCTATGCTGTTCAGCGTGACGGTACATCAGGTGTTTCCTGTTAGTTTTGTACTCACAAAGTGTACAAGAGAATTGTTTGTCCTCAGAATGGCTTTGAATGTGGCGTTTTAGCGAAGCTTGTCGGTGAAAGTCGAGACCACAAACATGGCACCTGTACATCCGTTCTGTCATGTGAGATACACTATGGTTCCTCAGATAGCCTTTATCGATGAATGTTTTGCCACATATTTCACACTGATATTCCGGCACAACTCGACCTTCATTGTGCACTCTTATAATATGCTTGCTCATTGAGTCACATCGGCTCACGTTGTAAGTGCAGAGGTTACAGAAGAACATCTTTGTTCCGTTAACTCTACGGGCCAATTTCTGAACATTTGGTGGCCAATCGATGTTGTCATTCTTCTTGTGCAATTTTGGCTTAGGACAATTCTTCATTTCAGTATGGTTATGCACCCTCCGTAAATGGCTGTCTAATTTGTAAGGCGTGCTGAATACACGGTAACAAATGCAACAAACCAGCATGTCTAAAACAAAACAAAAAAATTATTTTCCTTCCATCTATGTTTAATTTAAACATTTTACTTAAATATACTTCAGTAAAATTCTCATATTTAAAATATGGTTTAAAGCAAATACTGTATCAAAAAGAAAAACTTTAATTGATTTCCTAAAACTTTGTAAAACATTTTAACTAAGTATTTTCTAAAAGTGTCTGGTTCATTAAAAAATCGTTTATCTACCTGATTTAGCAAGTAGTTTGTCTTCAAATATAATGTCCGAGCTTGTTGTAGATAAGTCTCCTTCCACATCCTTACTGTTATTTTCAAGATCATTACTTCCTTCCTCATCCTGTAAAAAACAACTATAATTCAATTAAAACAAATCTGTTATAATGTTAAGCTTTTCAGTAGTATGAAGATAAAAGAAACTGAAAAATGAATATAGTAAATTTTAATAAAGATAATGAGTAAGATAAAAAAGTTGGGTCATAGCGTGGAACAGTTTTGATGGATGAAATAAGTTCCTTGTTAGTGATACGTCTGTAGGTGGGATGAACCTCCCTCGTAGGGAGTGGACGTTGTTGAATCGGTTCCAAACTGGAGTGGGTAAATGTAACTACTGTAAATATAAATGGGGATTGACAGTAGATCAGTCATGTGATTGCAGGGAGTCTATCCAAACAATGGATCACATAGTTTCAGAGTGCCCCTTGCGCTGTTTTACGGTTAGATTAGCTAGCATAAATAGAATCAGTGAGGCAGGTCTTAAATGGCTTGATGGATTGGATTTAGCTCTGTGACAGATCACTTTACATTTTTATTTGTATTCATACATACTGACTTTTGGAGTTTTTCCAAGTATATAACACAGCTTTTATATAATTTTAAATTTAAATAATGTTGGCTGACAAAAAACCATAATAGACAGTCTATGTGGAGCAATTTTTGATCGTCTGCATCTAGATTATACATTGCTGTATGATTTATTTTGACTAAAATACTTTTGAATTGAATATGAATTGTTCTATATCCTATTGTCTCTTTTGAGTAAGTGACAATATTTACTCCAATTAGTAGGCCCAGGGCCTGATTAAGGATTTAGGCGCCCGTAGGCTATCTTGGGCTTGGCGCCCCTCTCCCACCACCGAGCTTCTCTCTTTTGATTCAATAATTAAAAGGGCTTAGAGGTGCAGCGGCCATTTAAAATTTTGTCATATAAAACAACATACGTCAATTAAAAGACCAATTTACTCTCTTAGGAAGAAAGAAAAGCTCGGAAATAAAATATATATTTTTTCAAAGGTCTTAATAATGCGCTGTACTATATACATTGTAATGTATTGTCCTGACTACAAATTCAATGGTTAAAATAACTACGTTTGTTAATATTTCTAAAACAAAAAAACAGTAAGATTATTAAACGTATAAACTGCAAACTTGCAAAGGATGCTGAACATTGATTTTATCATGTAAGATGGTCTATTGTTGTCTAGGTAATATTATTTTATCTTTTAAAAAGAAGTATGGTTTCTAATTATTTAACATTGGTCTTTTACGACAAACATAAATATATCACAGTTATATTACAGTAGACGTTTACATGAATTTGTATACATATGTTATGAACGTGTTAAAACTATGTGCATTTTATCACGTAAGTATAAACGGATGATAATGGGTACTTAAATGGTTTTCCATGTTACTGAGCAAACTGAATAGCTACGTATTTAAATTACTTTTTCAGTCATTCTGGATGAGCTCTTATAAGATATTTGTTAATTTTAAATTGTAGGAAAACTCAAACAATCCAAATCCAATAAATAAAGTTATTTATTGTATACGTATGGTTTGAGTTTCTCTACTTTTTCTACTTTAAATCACTGAAAAGGATTTCAAATGAATTAATGTACACTGTTATTAACTTTCTCTTATTTATTCAAGTAAAAATGTTACATAGGATTATAGGAATGACATTATTGATATAATACTTTGTGATTAATCATTTAATTACAATACCTAACAATGAGCTAGAAGATAAAAAAAAAGTTTAATTACAATTAACAAAACAGTTTAGTTACTTGTGACGATTTATATATTTCTTACTTAAAGTCTTTTTTCCGTGCTTTTGATGAGGCGAACGCATTAATCAAGTCATCAATTGGAACGAGCTGCACGTAGTCACTTTCAATGAATAAGAGAGCGAGTGCCTGTAGTTTTTCTTGCCGTAGAGTTGACCTCAAAAAATTCTTCACTCGAGTAAGAGCAGAAAAGGACCTTTCTCCGCTGCAATTAGTTACCGCCATGCTTAAGAAGATCCTCAATGCAACTTCCACGTTAGGAAAAAGAGACTCAAGTTTTAAAGTTTTTTAATGTTTCAGTAGCCTGTAGGCTTTAGTACCTGGTGGTTTCATTTTTTTCTCTTTCGCCAATTTGTCTGTCAATACATTTTCCTCTTCATAGAATGTGTTGCTGTCTTTTAAAAATCTCTGAAAATACAAACACTCATCTGGAAATGATTCGTCTAAGTCTGTTGAATACTCATTCATTAACTTGGTTGCCTTTTCCTTCAAAATTGTGCTATCAGTTTGATTCAAATTCCACAAATAGTTGAATGAGTCTCGCAGTGTGATATAAATCGATTTTCTCATTGTTAGATGTCCTAGGAGTGTATCAATAGCTTTGAAGTAACAATTTATCACGAATGATTTTCGTCCATCAAACTCTGTGTGCCCCTCTTTGCTTTCCCCAAAAGGCATTTTTTGTTTCTTTTTCCTTTTTTTATCTTGTTTGTATTCTTGAGAATTGCACATTAACGATGCCTTACTTTCAAAAATGGAAAATTGTTCCTCGTTTCTTAATGAACTCAGAGAAGACTCTAACAGCTCGTACAAAAGTGCCGTCTGATCTAAGTCTCCATCTTCATACTGAAGTTGTAAACTGACATCTTGAAACTTAGTAAGTATTTCATTCCAAAAGCAAATCATGATGGTTATCTCTAATGACTGAAGCTTCTCTATCAGCTGTTTGGCTTCAAGTCGAACTTCCTTTTTATGTTCTTCGTTCGAACTGATGTCTTGTAAAGCTGCGACTATTTGTTGATAGCACTTGTGCATAGCTTTACTGGCGTCTGCTCTTGCACTCCAGCGAGTTTTTGAAAGGCTTTTAACTGTCAAAGAGTGTTTATCATAATGAGACAAGAGAGTATCCCATCTTTGTGTAGAAGAATGAAAAAAGTTGTAAATTTGCTGTTCAAGGGCAAAATACTCAACAGAAATAGCGCTACTCTCAGCAGCAGCCGAACCTACTAGCTGTAGAGAATGAGCTGCACAAGGAATGTAGTGAGCAAGTGGGTTTTGCTCTTTAATTCTGTTTTGTAGCCCTTTGTAGCACCCTGACATATTACTTGCGTTGTCGTAGCTTTGTCCTCTGCAGTCACTGATATTTAAGTTCAAACTTTCAAGGGTATTCATTACGGCCTTCTCCATGTCTTCTCCTTTATGGCCACTATTTGGGATGAAAGTTATGAATCGTTCATTAGGTGACCCGTCAAATGCTACAAAACGAATGACAAATGTCAACTGATCTACGTTGGAAACATCGGGAGTAGAGTCGACAATGATTGAAAAGTACTTAGCATTCTTGATATCTAACACGATTTTGTTTTTCACATGGTCTGCTAAAAGTACAATAAACTCGTTCACTATCGTAGAAGATAAGTATGAGGGCACTCCCTTGCCTTTATTTCCAAAACGAGCCACATGGTCAGCCATAAAAGGATCAAACTTGCAGAGAAGCTCGATACAACCTAGAAAATTCCCATTACTGGTTGATCCCAAAGTTTCATTTTCACCATGAAATGGAAGCCCTCGAGAAGTTAAATACTTAACTACTTCAACAACCCTTATCAAAACACTTCTCCAGTACTTCACTTCTACTTGATGCTGCTCATGCAGCTTTGAATCAATTCTCTTAGATACATTCATTTGGGTTAAATATTTGTTCATACATTCCCTGTGTTCTAGACTTTTATCGTGTTCTTGGATTTTATGAGAATTTTTCCAATCATTAAAACCACAGTTTGCCAAAGCAGTTTTCCCCCCATAAAGCTTGCAAGGAGCACAAAATACATAACCTGTCGATTTTGAATAAATAAGGTGAGTTCTCTTCACTACCTCGCCATTTACAAGTTTTCTGAAAAAACAAGCTTTATTCAAATACCGGTTTTGACCAGAATATTGTCTCATAGATTTGGAAAAATCCCCATCGTCATTTTGGTTAATACTGTGCAGCGCAAAGTATTCGCGCAATTCCTCGTTTACTTCCCACAAAGCAGGATCATCAAGATTTTGTGGATCTTTTACCTCTATATTTGTTGATGATGAATTCTGTAATTGCTGTCCAAAATCTGCAATAGGTTCGCTTGATGAAGGTACGGGGACGAAGGCAGGTGCAGTTTCCGGTGCTAGCAGTATGGTGTCTGACTCATCCGTGACACTGGTGGTCGGAGTCGACCCCACTACTTCGTTTTCCTCACTACACTCAACGATGGGTTCACTTCTAGTAGCAACCGGTATTATTTCAGAAGAGCTAAGAGTTTTAGGCTTATTAAAAAATGCCTCTAGTTTATGAATTTTATTTACGAGAGCACTTTCGCGTTCATTACGCTCCCGAGCCCTTTTACGATAATCAGAACCACTTGGCTTTTTACTCATGGTGTTAGTGTAGCCTAGCCTACAATCTTTGGAACAGGAAAACCAGTTAGAAGTTTCAAATAGTACAAACACTATACTACTCTCTCAGTTTCCAAGTGTGTATACTTAACTAGCGACGACACCAATTTATACCAACAAACCATAATTATTAAAACAAACAAACAATGCGGACTTAGCGGACATACAGATACACTGACTGACCTGACTAGGCTAGTGACTGCAGTTAGTTGCTATACAATCTTTCAGAGCGTCAGTGTTGCAAACTGCGCATGGTAGCCTACATGGCGGCGCCCGTCCCGCGGAACAAAATTTCCCTTTTAGTTTCCTACCATTACGTTACGATAATTCATTTCATTTCGATGGTTATAGCTAGGCTAGACGCTATTTATTAATGACATCTTCCACTTAATATTTTTTTTCTATTGGTAGTTTGTAGTCAGTCTAAGCTGGAAATCATATATTTTTGTTATAACAAGCACTTCATCTTAAATTCCGAAGCGCCCCCCAAAATGCATTGGTGACCTCGCGCCCTAGGCTGTAGCCTACTTAGCCTACTGGTTAATCGGGGCCTGAGTAGGCCTAATAAAAGCAAATGATTTGTAGTAGAGGACCTATACATGCGTTGAAGAAGTGTAAACACATGAATATATGTTGTGTGATTTTGTGTTATAGATTAGGGAAGAAGAAGAGAACACTTTTGTGATAACATTAACTAGGGTTGAAGGTTATATTAATACGAATAAAACAAGTGAACTTTTAAGTACTGTGGTGGGTGAGAGTGTAGGAAGGACATGTTGATTGGAATAATGCTGGGATGAGACAGACAACGGTAAGGTTGGAACGCCCAAGAGTGGAGAGAGGTCGCCACCAATGGTATTGCTTTATTTGAATATATTTAGTAAGTCGATTTGATAGCAATTCAAGATATTCAAACTTACATACATTACAACTTTAAATTATGCCTTGGAGGTTGATTGGCTGCTCACCAAACAATTTGCCTGTTTTAGTTTAGCAAGAGTTATTGCTGAAACTATAATTGGGCCGGAGAGTAAGTGATCTGCGTGTTATATTTAGTTCATTTAGGGGTTTCATTAGTAGAGAGGACACATTATGTTGCTTCATTGCTGTCCATCACAGACATGACTAATTTCTACCTTCAAGTATTTAACTATTGGAACAGTGTAATAACTGTAGGTTTGCATACAGTTATAGTTAAAATACCTGTAATGGACTGTACTCATTTCTCTAATTGCTATTTATATTTTACATTATTATTTGTTGTGTTATTATCATTATTTGAACACAAAATAATTTTAATTTAATCATTCTAACTGTTTGGAGTTTTCTGCCAGATGGCAGCCTACCATCTTCCTAGCTGCCATAACAATTTTTAAATGGAATGACACAATGGGAGAATTAGTATATTAGAGAGATAGGACATCAGCAAACTTACCTTAAAAGACAAGTTCACTAACATCAGAGTAGTAGTCACAAACACAAAATACACAAAATCTCACAAATTTTCAACACCACAGGCATTTTCTTCAGGTGAGTAGAGGGAGAGAGAGACTCACCTGAAGAAAATGCCTGTGGTGTTGAAAATTTGTGAGATTTTGTGTTTGTGACTACTACTCTGATGTTAGTGAACTTGTCTTTTAAGGTAAGTTTGCTGATGTCCTATCTCTCTAATATACTAATTCCTGGCCTAGTGCCCTTTAACCTAACCTAACAATGGGAGAATTGTAATTCTCTATCTCACTTCCACCACTCAGTGCATCTCTCTCACACAGGTGCTTTCAGTAGTTTGCCTTCTAAGCTGCCCTTCTGTAGTGTAAGAACATTACAATTATTGTCTTTACTTGGAGTTCACTTATACAAAAAGTGTAAAAATATTAAATCAGACTAATGTTTAGACATTTTTTTACATTCTCTTATTTTCTTCATTACAATGGATGACATCTCTTGACTTACCTTCCAATCTACTTCTAGAAATTATATTTAGTACAATTATATGTTAACATTGATCATATTTTGATTGGCTTTCAATCCACTTTTCAATATACCTATTTGCATGATTGAACATGACATCAATGTATTATGCTTTGGACTTGCAGATTTAGGGCTAATGTAATAATTTACATTAAATTCTAAGTTAAACATAAACAAATATAGACAGCTTAAAATGGAAATTAAAGGTTAGTATAAATTTATGTTAGACATGGAATCTTGATCTATGCCTAAGTACGAATCCAGGATTAATCCAATTACAACATCTCTAATTGAATGCCTAACCTCTGGAAAAGCCTGCTTAGTCATGTAATTGATATTATCATATTCAGCTCTCTGCAGATAATCAAGTGTCCCCTCTTTGTCTACTTGAGAGTTGTTACTTTGAATGAGTTGATTGTTTTCAGCATTCAAAAAGTAAAAACTGCTTTCTTCTTTGTTGTGATGTTTGTTTGGAGTGTCTAACAAGTCGCCATCTGATGGATCAGAGGGGATAGATTCTTCTTCTTGGTTTAACGCAACTTTTTGGCTGAAACATATTTTGAAAATGATAATGGGATCTTGCTCTCTTATGATGAAAAAAGATCAATAACTATCACAAAATAAATAACATTTTCACTAAAAAATCCTGCATTCACAACTTCTCAATAAGGATTGTTACAAATTTATTAACAGAATATATGCATGAAAATAAAATTAGGAACATGACACAGGATATAATAATTAGAGATAATAATAATAAATGAGTTTATTACAATAAAGAAAAAGGTTATTAGATGCTATGCTACATTTTAGGATTTTATTATTTTCATCTTTGTGTGCCAGTGGCATTTAATTTTAATATTAATTATTTCGCTTAGAATTTTAAGATGAAATATCCACTGAATCACTGAATTTACCAATCAAAAGTTTTAAATTATCTGGGTACTACTGCCAAGTAAACCACTGTTGGTTTAAGGGACCAACGGTTTTTGAAACTCAGGGTTTCATTATCAAGTTGTAAATAAAATCTCCTTTATTCATCTTAGGTTAAGTTAATTTTAAGTAGCAAGATGGTTTTCTAGTTTAGTTTAGAAATTACTTACAGTTGATCATCACACGTTACATTACAAATCTGTGAAACAAAAATAAACTACTCTTTTTACTTTTGTAATTGAGATTTGAGTAGTTTATACTTACTTTTCATAATCAACTTCAAATAATTACTAAACCAAACTAGAAAATCATTTTGCTAAAAATTAACCCGCTATTTAAAATTATCTAATAACTGAGAGATGGACCTAGGGGTTTTCATGTGATGTGAGTAAATGTTTTACAACTTGAGAATGAAACCCGAGTTTCAAAACCATTGGCTGTTTAAACCAATAGTGGATCACCTGGCAGAACCAAGTTAATTTAATACATTTTATTTGTCATTTACCTCTACAAAAGCCTGCTTAGTCATATAATTTTTATTATCATATTCAGACCTCTGCAGATGGCCAACTGTCCTCTCTTTGCCTTCATGAGAGTTGTTAGGGGATGATGGGAAATAAGAAAACTTATCTGAGAAGAGTGGTATACACAACTGAAAGAGGAACAAATGTTAAATTAACCGACACTGTTGGTTAAAGAGAGACAGTCAGTCATACTAAACTGAGTATAGGCCTACTTGATGTCAGTTGTTTCTAGGTGATGGTAGAGGGACAGTCAGTCATACTAAACTTAGTATAGGCCTATTTGATGTCAATTGTTTCTAGGTGATGGTAGAGGGCCAGTCAAAGACTGAAACTAAATCTTAATTCCAGCCTAAATGTATGAAAGTTTGCTGATGTATGAAAAGTTGCATAAACATCTTCCTGATGATGAGTCATCAATGTGGTTAGTCTACCAAATCAATTCCTCCAAGCTGGGAATTGTTGTAATTGGATCACTGGAATCTTACTACTTTTTGGTGTAACTTTAAGCAGCGGTACACCCAATGAATTGAACTGGGAGATAAGCTGGTTTTAGATACATAAATGAAGGTGCTGAAGGGAAGATGGTTTTCAGGTAAAACGAAATGGTCCGAGTTGAACTGGATAAGTTTTATATGATATTTTGTAGCACGTAACCAGGAAACTGCCTTTCCTTAAAACAAATATGAATTTTTGGCTTAAGTAATAGGTAATATGGAATGAACAAGGATTCAATGAAAGATTTTGATTAGTCTTGAAATAAGAGTGTGAGGTTATTACCTAGGAGATGATTAAGTTGTATATCAGGAATGTGGATGAGTATTTGTAGGAAATAGTGTTAGTTTGAGACAAGGGGTAGTTCTGGTTGAATATAGGTACACAAGGTATAGGTTGGGAGGGTTTGTGTTGTTGGATGAATGGTGATGTTCTGAAGGTAATACTGGGTATAGGTAGAGATGGTTTATGTTGTTTAATTAACGGTGATGTTGTGAAGGTACTGCTGGGTATATGTAAGGAGGGTTTGTGTTGTTTGATTGACAATGATGTTGTGAAGGTACTGTTGGGTATAGGTAGTATAGGTAGAGGGTTTATGTTGTTTAATTAACAGTGATGTTCTGAAGGTACTACTGGGTATAGGTAGAGAGGGTTTATGTTGTTTAATTAACAGTGATGTTCTGAAGGTACTACTGGGTATATGTAGAGAGGGTTTATGTTGTTTAATTAACAGTGATATTGAGAAGGTACTGCTGGGTATATGTAGAGAGGGTTTATGTTGTTTAATTAACAGTGATATTGAGAAGGTACTGCTGGGTATATGTAGGGAGTGTTTATGTTGTTTAATTAACAGTGATGTTCTGAAGGTACTGCTGGGTAATATGTAGAGAGGGTTTATGTTGTTTAATTAACAGTGATATTGATAAGGTACTGCTGGGTATATGTAGGGAGTGTTTATGTTGTTTAATTAACAGTGATATTGAGAAGGTACTGTTGGGTATATGTAGAGAGGGTTTATGTTGTTTAATTAACAGTGATATTGAGAAGGTACTGCTGGGTATATGTAGGGAGTGTTTATGTTGTTTAATTAACAGCGATATTGAGAAGGTACTGCTGGGTATATGTAGGGAGTGTTTATGTTGTTTAATTAACAGTGATATTGAGAAGGTACTGCTGGGTATATGTAGGGAGTGTTTATGTTGTTTAATTAACAGCGATGTTCTGAAGGTACTGCTGGGTATATGTAGAGAGGGTTTATGTTGTTTAATTAACAGTGATATTGAGAAGGTACTGCTGGGTATATGTAGGGAGTGTTTATGTTGATTAATTAACAGCGATGTTCTGAAGGTACTGCTGGGTATATGTAGAGAGGGTTTATGTTGTTTAATTAACAGTGATATTGAGAAGGTACTGCTGGGTATATGTAGGGAGTGTTTATGTTGTTTAATTAACAGTGATATTGATAAGGTACTGCTGGGTATATGTAGGGAGTGTTTATGTTGTTTAATTAACAGTGATGTTCTGAAGGTACCGCTGGGTATATGTAGAGAGGGTTTATGTTGTTTAATTAACAGTGATATTGTGAAGGTACTGCTGGGTATATGTAGGGAGTGTTTATGTTGATTAATTAACAGTGATATTGTGAAGGTACTGCTGGGTATATGTAGGGAGTGTTTATGTTGATTAATTAACAGTGATGTTCTGAAGGTACTACTGGGTATAGGTAGAGGGTTTATGTTGTTTAATTAACAGTGATGTTCTGAAGGTACTGCTGGGTATATGTAGAGAGGGTTTATGTTGTTTAATTAACAGTGATATTGAGAAGGTACTGCTGGGTATATGTAGGGAGTGTTTATGTTGTTTAATTAACAGTGATATTGTGAAGGTACTGCTGGGTATATGTAGAGAGGGTTTATGTTGTTTAATTAACAGTGATGTTCTGAAGGTACTGCTGGGTATAGGTAGAGAGGGTTTATGTTGTTTAATTAACAGTGATGTTCTGAAGGTACTGCTGGGTATAGGTAGAGAGGGTTTATGTTGTTTAATTAACAGTGATATTGAGAAGGTACTGCTGGGTATATGTAGGGAGTGTTTATGTTGATTAATTAACAGTGATGTTCTGAAGGTACTACTGGGTATAGGTAGAGACGGTTTATGTTGTTTGATTAACAATGATATTGAGAAGGTACTGCTGGGTATAGGTAGAGACGGTTTATGTTGTTTGATTAACAATGATATTGAGAAGGTACTGCTGGGTATAGGTAGAGACGGTTTATGTTGTTTGATTAACAATGATATTGAGAAGGTACTACTGGGTATAGTTGGAGACGGTTTATGTTGTTTGATTAACAATGATATTGAGAAGGTACTGCTGGGTATAGTTGGAGACGGTTTATGTTGTTTGATTAACAATGATATTGAGAAGGTACTAGTGGGTATAGTTGGAGACGGTTTATGTTGTTTGATTAACAATGATATTGAGAAGGTACTGCTGGGTGTATAGGTAGGGTAAATTAATAGGTTAAAATATAGATCTGTTAATGGTACGTTTTATATGAAAATATGATGGATATTGCTTTGATGGATGCTGTCTAATGTCAATAAAACAGTGCCTTTTTAGATGCAAACAATTATAGTTTATTTTGATAACTACTCTTACAGTAAAGGAGCTATAATTTTTTGTTGTTACAGAGTTAGTTTTATTCTGACAATTAACATTGTGTCCACTGAATTGTTATAACAGTCTGTGTTCTGAACCCATGTAAAAATGATCAGAACCTTATTCATGCTATAATGATAAATTTTTCTGGAATTTAATAAATAAAATAAGTGATAAATATTTCTTATTTTATAAAATGGGTTTGGCATACCTTTTAATGCAAAATTCATCAATATTATCTCCCAAATTAACTTGAATATTCATATTATGATGAATATATTTCCTGCGGGTAGAAAAACATTGGTTAATTTTTGTAGTATTAAATAACTTATAATGTGTAGTGTAAATAAAAATACGTATGCAACTAGTATTGTTTTGGAAGTAAGTTATTAACTATAATTTAAAATCTAGATTTTAATTGTGTAAGGATAAAAATCTATTATTTAGTCTACTTATCTACAACACATTTTATTTGTTTGTAAATCTATTCATGGCACTGTTTACGCCATTTAAAACTGAAAACCCAAAGCCTAAGATAGCCCCTTTGAGTTAATTTTTTAAAGTTTATAAACAAATTATTATAATATAATGATTCTGGCTGAAGATTAATGGTTATTTTTCATTTAAAAATAAGATGTATAAATGTCAACAAATTAAATTTTAATTTTAAATATTTGTAAGTACTAACTAAAATGTATAAATTTAGCAATATTAAAATATTGATAGAGGCATATACCATAACCTGCCATAATAGATTATGGTTAGATAAGGAACATTGGGTTAAATTAAAGCAATAAAAAAACATGAACAGTACAGCTGAGTCACTTTGATTGGTAGCAACAGCTGATTGAAGATTTGGAATGAGTCAAAGGATTTATTAAAGAAGAAATAATACTGTCCATAAAATTGTATCTTTAGTTAAGATACAATTTTTTATTTACTGATCCACATCCGTATGGAGTGATGAATTTTTACTCGGTGGGACAGTCTTAGTTTTGAAACATGGTTGGTACAACTATAAATAAACAAAGTTCACAAGCACAGCTATACATATCCTTATATAAAAATAATAATCATTTAATTAATTATATGTTATTTAAATCTACTCATAAATTTCTATAATAAATAACTAAGGGCCACCCACGACAGCTTACAGAGGAGGAACCTTTACATTTCAAGCAGTTTATTCATCAAGGTAACTCTGACTGGTAATACTCTTCATGCATTTATCTTCTCTCTGAATTTTGCCTAAAATATGCCATATAAAACATACAAACATGTTATGAGCAAGAAAAGTCAAAACAAATACATACTGTTTTGTCATTTTGTTTTATTAGCCTCCAGAACTGTTATATTATAGAAATAATACTGGTTAAATTACCTTTTTTCCTGTCAACAGTTCTTCAAACATAATCTGCTATGTACATTTCGTTGGTGTCTATCGCCGGCCGGCAAATGTGTTATTTTAATATGTTTAAATGTTTTTAGTGTTTTAATGTAAATAGTGACGTTTTTGAAAAGCCTGATGATGAAGCTTTATGCTTCGAAATTTAATTTAACCAGTATTATTTCTATACTGTTTTGGTCACCTTCAAGTAGAAAAATAATGTAGCACCACTATTGTTGGCCACTAGAAGAACTATAATCACTGTTTGCTCACTACTGTATCACTGGATAACAGATGTGAAGAGATACAATCATATTAAGGACCAAATTGTTGAAATGGAAATCTATGTTTTGGGAATTTTTCGAGGAGCAAAATAGCCTCCTGAACTTAAAATCTAACCATCCCTAATGTACTTAACTAGCCCAACTGACAATAAACGTACTGTATTTCCCACTTGCCCATCGTACACATTCAGATGTATTGGCCACCTGCCCACCAATATATGTAAAGTGGTATTGAACCACCCATATACGGTCAGTTGTATTGGCCACCTACCCACCCATACACGTACAGTTAGATTGACCCACCTACCTGCCCATACATATACAGTGGTATTGATATATAAGGTCCCCTCTCGCACCATAAGATAATATTCCTAACTTTGCCTTGTTAAATAAAACATTTTTTTAATTTCATTTCACCTGACTCCAAAGAAAAAATGAGACTCATTGTTAGAAAATATAGAATAGCTTTTAGCACTCACAACCTATTATTAACAAAGACACAATTAAAAAAAAAACTCAGAAATAAGAAACCTTTCAAAATGTATTTTTGTATGTAAATTACTTAAGGTAAAAACAAACTCAATGTAATATATGAGGTTGGGTGAGTATATAATAATAATTTTGTATATGTATTTGGTTACTGAGCTACTGTATGTAGCCTTGGCACCATTCCTTGTCAATTAAAATAAATAATTTTGGCTTCTCAACAGACTGATACTAATAAGTCGTTCATCGGATAGTGTTTATTTTCTCATTAAGCATTCCTCAGAACAGACTGTTTGATATACCATTTAATCAGCATAATGATATATCTTAAATAATCTACAAAAATTTAATTTCATACAATTTTGATCAAGAATATACCTTCTTTTTTCGTGAGAAATGAGACCATAATATTACATTATTTTAAAATTTTTATTAGACTACTACAAGACCTACACAATATTAGTGACTGTGAATGAGGGGGGGGGGGGAATTGGAGGGATATTTCATAATTCATGTCAATATTGGGTGAATGTAAAGACTAATTCATAGTATAGAGAGACTAATTCCAAGATATTATATGGAATAAAGGCATAAAGGCAGTTTTAATTACTTTTTATAATGCCCTATTGTTTACAACAACAGAACAAATACATAACAATATCAAGGCAAAATAATATATGAATTTTAATCTTTAAGATGTTTAGTGGGAGTTTATCAAAACTGTAATATTGTATATAATTAATTACCTTACCTCAAATGGAATTAAAATTAAATGCATTAACTAACTACTTCTCACACACATACGTTAAACTTTTATAAGTTGTTATTTTTAAATATTACAATAATCTCTTAACAGCTGGTATTTTCTTATTTAACATTTATCCAAAGATCATCAAATTGTCCAAATGTTTACATTTGTTAGAATTATATTACACTATGGTACCATATATTTTAAAAATAGTATATAGATGCTCTTTTATCAATACAATGTATATATTACTTACAGTATTGTGTATTGCATATTCTTTTATTAAATTACACAGTTTATTTAATAAATGTCATAATAAGTTTAAATTTATTGATAATTGTTCATAGTGATATTTCAAATTGAAGCTTAAAAGTGCAGTATAACTAATTGTAATAAGTAAAGATGATAGGTTTATTGAAATATATTATCTCTTATTATAATTTAACCTTTAAAACATTTCTAAATTGAAAATGAATTCAGAGTTTAAAAAATGAATGGATTTAATGGTCTGTGGCTGAGATAACCAAATAGGTACATTTGATCACAAAGGAACATTAATAATTTACTGTACACACTATGTATTATGTATTTAGTGTTTAGTAAGGCGTACAATATATTTTACACAATACAAACACAGACGTCTCTATATTTCTATATATTGGTCTATTGTGCTTCTCCACAGCTGTGCCTAAAATTCACTCAACTTAGTTGCAATAAAACTATAAATTTCAAAATAAATATCTTATTTGTAAACTCTATGAATTTCTTATCATTATTGATACTTGAATAAGATTTGACAAATTTTTAACAAAATTCAAAACCAACCATTTAATTTTCAAACTACCTTAATTATTCAAGTAATTATATAAATTAATTCAGTTGTAATTGATGAAGTAGATACTGTCTTTAAATGTTGTATTGTATTAGGTTTAACATTTTGTATCACTTATATTAGTTAATAATATAAACTAACATTTTGGATATTATTATAATAGGAGTGATATGACTTCACGAAACGTTCTTAAGAAGACAAATCCAGTAACACAATATACGAGAAAACAAACACTTGAATCAAGTTGTCAATGCAACTGGAGTTTTCCTCCAGATAAGAAGTCAGCCAACTTACCCGAGTATAAAACAAGGAAGACAGAGACTTATATCACAGGAATATACAGTGTTTAGTGCCAGTACTGCTTACTCAACCTTTCCTGACAAACAGGGATATAAAATCATCAGTACAAAGCAAACATGTTTTCTTACATAGAGATAATGATCTCCCAATGCACTCCTACTTCCATGAATCGCAGTAATTCAACATATGAGTGTTCAACTGAATGAAGGTTAGCTAATTGTCCCTGAAAAAAACAGTAATCTGCCCTCCCATCCCATAAACGTTCAGAGGTATTGGCCCACCCACCCTCCTATACACGCAGAGTGGTACTGGCCTATCTGCACTCCCATACATAATACAGTGATACATGTACCATTGTACGTGTATGGGTATGTTGGGTGGGTTAGTACCATTGTACATGTATGGGTGGGCGGATGGGTTAGTACTACTGTACGTGTGGGTGGGCCTTTTACCACTGTACGTGTGTGTTTTTAATTACGACTGAACACGTGTGGGTGGCCGGGGGGGTCTTTTACCACTGTACATGTGTGGGTATGCAGGTGGCCATTTACCACTGTACGTGTGTGAGTGTGCGGGTGGGCCATTTACCACAGTACGTGTGTCGGTATGTGGGTGGGCCATTTACCACTGTACGTGTGTGTTTTTAATTACGACTGAACACGTGTGGGTGTGCGGGTAGGCCCTTTACCACTGTACGTGTGTCGGTGTGCGGGTGGGCCATTTACCACTGTACGTGTGTGTTTCCAATTACTACTGTACGTATGTAGGTATGCGGGTAGGCCTTTTACCACTGTACGTGTGGGTGTGCGGGTGGGTAATTTACCACTGAACGTGTGTGGGTATGCGGGTGGACCATTTACCACTATAAGTCTGTGGGCATGTCACAGAACTATAGACTGTCTAGTGCCAGTACTGCTTACTCAATCTTTCCTGAGCATACTACTGGCTAAGTTGAGTCGCTTGTCACAGTACTATATACCGTTTAGTGCCAGTACTGCTTACTCAACCTTTCCTGAATATACTACTGGCTAAGTTGAGTCGCATGTCACAGTACTATACACTGTTTCGTGCCAGTACTGCTTACTCAATCTTTCCTGAGCATACTACTGGCTAAGTTGAGTCACATGTCACAGTACTATACACTGTCTAGTGCCAGTACTGCTTACTCAACCTTTCCTGAGCATACTATTGGCTAAGTTGAGTCGCATGTCACAGTACTATACACGGTTTTGTGCCAGTACTGCTTACTCAACCTTTCCTGAATATACTACTGGCTAAGTTGAGTCGCATGTCACAGTACTATACACTGTCTAGTGCCAGTACTGCTTACTCAACCTTTCCTGAATATACTACTGGCTAAGGTGAGTCGCATGTCACAGTACTACACACTGTTTAGTGCCAGTACTGCTTACTCAACCTTTCCTGAATATACTACTGGCTAAGTTGAGTCGCATGTCACAGTACTATACACTGTTTAGTGCCAGTACTGCTTACTCAACCTTTCCTGAATATACTACTGGCTAAGTTGAGTCGCATGTCACAGTACTATACACTGTTTTGTGCCAGTACTGCTTACTCAACCTTTCCTGAATATACTACTGGCTAAGTTGAGTCGCATGTCACAGTACTATACACTGTTTAGTGCCAGTACTGCTTACTCAACCTTTCCTGAATATACTACTTGGTAAGTTGAGTTGCATATCACAGTACTATACACTGTCTAATGCCAAGTACTGCTTACTCAACCTTTCCTGAGCATACTACTGGCTAAGTTGAGTCGCATGTCACAGTACTATACACTGTATAGTGCCAGTACTGCTTACTCAACCTTTCCTGAATATACTACTGGCTAAGTTGAGTCGCATGTCACAGTACTATACACTGTTTAGTGCCAGTACTGCTTACTCAACCTTTCCTGAATATACTACTGGCTAAGTTGAGTCCCATGTCACAGTACTATACACTGTTTAGTGCCAGTACTGCTTACTCAACCTTTCCTGAATATACTACTGGCTAAGTTGAGTCGCATGTCACAATACTATACACTGTTTTGTGCCAGTACTGCTTACTCAACCTTTCCTGAATATACTACTGGCTAAGTTGAGTCGCATGTCACAGTACTATACACTGTTTAGTGCCAGTACTGCTTACTCAACCTTCCTGAGCATACTACTGGCTAAGTTGAGTCGCATGTCACAGTACTATACACTGTTTTGTGCCAGTACTGCTTACTCAACCTTTCCTGAATATACTACTGGCTAAGTTGAGTCGCATGTCACAGTACTATACACTGTTTAGTGCCAGTACTACTTACTCAATCTTTCCTGAGCATACTACTGGCTAAGTTGAGTCACATGTCACAGTACTATACACATTCTAGTGCCAGTACTGCTTACTCAACCTTTCCTGAGCATACTACTGGCTAAGTTGAGTCGCATGTCACAGTACTATACACTGTTTTGTGCCAGTACTGCTTACTCAACCTTTCCTGAATATACTACTGGCTAAGTTGAGTCGCATGTCACAGTACTATACACTGTTTAGTGCCAGTACTGCTTACTCAACCTTCCTGAGCATACTACTGGCTAAGTTGAGCCGCATGTCACAGTACTATACACTGTTTTGTGCCAGTACTGCTTACTCAACCTTTCCTGAATATACTACTGGCTAAGTTGAGTCCCATGTCACAGTACTATACACTGTTTAGTGCCAGTACTGCTTACTCAACCTTTCCTGAATATACTACTGGCTAAGTTGAGTCGCATGTCACAATACTATACACTGTTTTGTGCCAGTACTGCTTACTCAACCTTTCCTGAATATACTACTGGCTAAGTTGAGTCGCATGTCACAGTACTATACACTGTTTAGTGCCAGTACTGCTTACTCAACCTTCCTGAGCATACTACTGGCTAAGTTGAGTCGCATGTCACAGTACTATACACTGTTTTGTGCCAGTACTGCTTACTCAACCTTTCCTGAATATACTACTGGCTAAGTTGAGTCGCATGTCACAGTACTATACACTGTTTAGTGCCAGTACTACTTACTCAATCTTTCCTGAGCATACTACTGGCTAAGTTGAGTCACATGTCACAGTACTATACACATTCTAGTGCCAGTACTGCTTACTCAACCTTTCCTGAATATACTACTGGCTAAGTTGAGTCGCATGTCACAGTACTATACACTGTTTAGTACCAGTACTACTTACTCAATCTTTCCTGAGCATACTACTGGCTAAGTTGAGTCACATGTCACAGTACTATACACATTCTAGTGCCAGTACTGCTTACTCAACCTTTCCTGAGCATACTACTGGCTAAGTTGAGTCGCATGTCACAGTACTATACACTGTTTTGTGCCAGTACTGCTTACTCAACCTTTCCTGAATATACTACTGGCTAAGTTGAGTCGCATGTCACAGTACTATACACTGTTTAGTGCCAGTACTGCTTACTCAACCTTTCCTGAGCATACTACTGGCTAAGTTGAGTCACATGTCACAGTACTATACACTGTTTTGTGCCAGTACTGCTTACTCAACCTTTCCTGAATATACTACTGGCTAAGTTGAGTCGCATGTCACAGTACTATACACTGTTTAGTGCCAGTACTGCTTACTCAACCTTTCCTGAATATACTACTTGGTAAGTTGAGTTGCATGTCACAGTACTATACACTGTCTAATGCCAAGTACTGCTTACTCAACCTTTCCTGAGCATACTACTGGCTAAGTTTAGTCGCATGTCACAGTACTATACACTGTTTAGTGCCAGTACTGCTTACTCAACCTTTCCTGAGCATACTACTGGCTAAGTTGAGTCGCATGTCACAGTACTATACACTGTTTTGTGCCAGTACTGCTTACTCAATCTTTCCTGAGCATACTACTGGCTAAGTTGAGTCGCATGTCACAGTACTATACACTGTATAGTGCCAGTACTGCTTACTCAACCTTTCCTGATCATACTACTGGCCAAGTTGAGTCGCATGTCACAGTACTATACACTGTCTAGTGCCAGTACTGCTTACTCAACCTTTCCTGAACATACTACTGGCTAAGTTGAGACTCATGTCATGGATATATACTATGTTAAGTACAGATACCGCTTACTCAATCATACCTGAGAATACTGCTGGCTAAGTTGAGTCGCATGTCACAGTACTATACACTGTTTAGTGCCAGTACTACTTACTCAATCATACCTGAGAATACTGCAAGGCTAGACAGAGACTCATGTCAATTGAACTGTAGAAGTTTTAGTACATTACTCCTTACTCCATCGTACCTGAAATAAATATAGTCTTGTAACATGTTTCATGCTTACCGGACTTAGTTTCTCAGGAAAGTTTGCTGATTTTCTATTAAATTATGAAAAAATATATTTTTAACTCCCATTTGGTACAATTGTTTTATACTATTTATTTATTTATTCATAAGATGCCGATTATCAAGATATGGGCGAATATGGATTTCGAATGAGTGTAGATGAGCGAATGTAGTCATTGTTACAAACTAAGGCCGACTATTCCTTAGAAAGTGTCATTAATTAATAGCCCAATGACCAATGAACAGCCGGTGATTATCAGCTGATCCTTCTCAAAATGTATTGACTCTGATTGGGATCGAACTGAGAACCTTTAGCACATGAAGCTGGGATTGAACCAACTACACTACTGACCAATTACTATACTTAAATTCAATGACAAAACTTAAGTTATGTTAAATTATTATAGCATTATTACTTTTATTTTAGAAAATTTACTTTGGTTATTAGAAATTGTCTTATGCAATAAAAAACCAAGTTCCTACAACATCTGCATGTAATCACTTCAATCAGGAAATATTTATTTATCTGTTAATTAGTGAATGTGTTGAGTGTGTGTGCTCTTTGTTGCAGATTAAGATTGACTTTCTCTTAGTCATCAACTGATTCCTTTAGATATATGTTTCACAAGGATTGGGAGTGAACAGGGTACTTGTAAACAATTATGAGATTTTATCAACCAAGTCTTCAGCCAGTTAAATAGGTAACTCTTACATCAGGGCTATTCCAAGAATGCTCCTCTTACAGACTCACTCAATCCAAGAAATTGAACAATGCCTTGTGTTCTTCGGTCAACATAGACCTAACCTAGACATTTTCAATTTTAATATCCGCTAAATAATAAAAAAAGAAGGTTATGATTATTCTCTGATATGAGATGTCAACACAACTTTGTGTGTATTTATAAAGTGAATATGAATAATTATATGAGTGGAGGATAAGTGTGGATGACCTGTGTAGTCTGGTTACTATCTGAGACTTATGCTCAGAAAGGGCCATTTATTAATAGCCCAATAGCCAGGACAACTAAATTAATTAAGTTGGGCATTTACAGAGTATTGTTTAATAGCTTGAATAGTTTACTGGATTGAGAGGAAGCTTCAAGAATAGATGGATTAGAGAAATGATTAGAATATAAAAGATAGCAAATGCAAATCTTGCTCCTGAAACAATAGGAATGCATGGTAAGGTAAGTGAGATGTTTACAGGTTGATTAAAAGTTTGTTTTATATACACTCATACGTATAAGTTTAAAAAAAGATAACTTTCAATCAAATGTCAATTTTTGAACATTTAAATTTATGTCAGTCAACTTTAACTTATGGCCTGGAATCTGAAAGTTTTTAATTAGTTTTTATTAAAAAACTTTACAGTATGGGAATATTTAGGCCTACTGTGACATATTTTTATCTAAATTAAACATCACTGTTCATGATACTATTACAATTAATTAAAATAATTTTTAACTGTACCACATGAGAGTAAGGATCATGAATGTATAACCACGAAGCTGCAGCGAGGGAGAAGCTAACTTAGATTGAATCAATTCCCAGGATGGACGAATCTGAAAACAAGCAAAGCAGACTTAATGACAATTTCCTTCTGCCTCTGATTTCTGTTTAGATCATATTATTATTCACATAGTCAGTATACAAGTAGACTCAATTTCTTTCATTAAGTGAACTTCACACAAATTAAGTCTCCGTAAATCTATTTTAATTTTCATATATCTTACTATATGTGCTATCGAAAATATATCTAATTAGCTTTTAATAAAAAATCAGTTTAGGTAATCTTGTAATACTCAGATATAAAAAATATTTCAGTTATTGAAGACCAACAATAATAAGTGAGTCGACTTAAATGTTTGGCTAAGACCAAGGTTGTTTCACCCTCATATGATCTATTTAAGCTAAGTTATGACGTCAAACGCCAATCTCCAACACAGCTTGCTGAACAATAATACTTACTTAAACACTTAACTGTATCCTTTTCAGAATTAATTACATTTCTGGTATTATTATGTTTTGAAAGCAGTAAATATTATCTTTTTTCTTGAGTTACGGAATTATATTTAACTCAGTAACTACAATAGAGCATCATTATCCGACATGCTATTAAACGACATTCCGTTTCAACCAACATACCCGTCCCAAAATCGCCACTGTAAAAAAGTCTGATTTTCCGAGATAGTCAGGACAGGAACTGACTTTTATATAACGAAAATCGGTTAATTTGTTATAGAATTTGATTGTGTAATACATGTACTGTATTACGTGAATTACATAACAATGCAATAAAGCAATAAGTAACTGGTCAGCTTCTGTATTTTTGAACGAGCAGATACAGTAATTTTGTATCTTACTGTCCGACCTTACGTTCAGTTTTAGCGCGGGCTTAGTACCGTGTGAGCGGAGAGCACATTACATATAAGAAGTGATTTTTAGACTATAATTATTTAATTTTATATTTAGTACATTTTGTTCATTTACCATTCATTTTAGGTATTGTTAAATAACTCTGTATTTTGCAACTTATACATTATACTGTACTGAAATTTTATTACTTTGTATATCTTATTGTTATCAGTTTTATTTTGTGTTCTATAATCCAAAGTAATGATTGTTTAAACAATATTAAAGTGTTGATTATTAGTAAAATGCATTAAGTACTTAGTTATACAAAAATTAGCGTTTTTATTGCAATTCTCTATTATCCGACATTTTCACTTATCCAACGTCATCATGGCCCGTATACGTCGATTAAGCAAGGTTCTACTAAACTAAATAATATCAATATTAAAATCTGTCACTTACATCAAGTAAAATAATGTTAATGCTTTTACAAAATCATATTAACAATTAAACAACACAGACTCTATCATCATCGAAAATACTAATATCAAATGAATTTCATTGTTAGTTTTGCTTACAGCAATGAAGGTAGAAAAATCACAGATGAGGTCGGTCTATGACGTAAAATGCTACCTGCATGCTACAGATGTGCACTTGTCTGAGGTACCTCTCGTATACAAGCCTTGGGTTAAAACTACTCTTAAGTCAAGACTGTTTATCATTGTTATTCTCTTTACAGGTAACTTTAAAAATAACTAACAGAATTTTTTTTGTCAATTTTTTGTATTAATTCTTTCAACTGTACATAATTCATGGCAATTAGAACAGGTTGTGTCACAGCGACGATGGGCTGTAGACTGTGACGTCACACTGGCGAATCAGCTGGTTTGATTACTCTATTAAATATTGATAACTAAATATACCAACCACATGGAAGCTTTCAGCTAAACAGTACGCAAGTTATTTACCCATAATCAGCTTTAGCTGTAACCATGGGAATTTAAACAAGTACTTTTATGTTTATTTGTTATTTGTTGTTCCAACTAACTGCCACTTCACTCCTGTGACATCATGTGAGATACACGTGATACCCATTGTTTTTATTTATATGTACCGTGAGTACATCTATGTTTTTGTTAAGAAGGGAACTGTAATCTCCTACTGAGATAAAAGTTCATAATAATATACAAATATAAAAAAATGATTTGTATTGACCAATTTTTAGCATAAAATATATTGTACTCTCCACATTCCATGACATTAGATTTCTTATTTTACAAGTTGAATTTTAGAAGTTTTATTTGACAGTGATTGCAAATAAATTTGACTGTTCCAATCATAGTAAAGTAATCATTTTTGTCAGACAAGAAACCAGAAGACACACTTTGTTTCTAGAACTCTCTTTGAAAACACATTTTAAGTTCTTGTATCGCTAACCACTTTTATCTAATGTCTTGTAGATTCTTAAAACATATATTGAACTCTAAAATCAGATTGGGGATTTTTTTAAGTCACTGATTCCCCATACACGTACACTGTTCAGTGGACTGACCCACCCACCCATACACGTACAGTGGTACTGACTTACCCACCCATACATGTAAAGTGGTACTGACCCACCTACCCACCCATACACGTACAGTGGTACTGACTTACACAACCATACATGTAAAGTAGTACTGACCCACCCACTCACCTATACATGTACAGAGGTACTGAGCCACCCACCACCCATACATATACAGTAGTACTGACTTACCCACCCATAAATGTAAAGTGGTACTGAGCCACCCACCACACATACAAATACAGTGGTACTGACTCACCCACCCACCCATACATGTACAGTGGTACTGACTCACCCACCCACCTATATACGTACCGTACAGTGGTACTGACTTACCCACCCATACATGTACAGTGGTACTGACCCACCCACTCACCTATACGTGTACAGAGGTACTGAGCCACCCACCATACATAGACGTACAGTGGTACTGATTCATCCACCCACCCATACACATACAGTGATATTTAAGGATAATGGTCATAAGAATATCTCTTATAATTAGGAGGTCTGATGACCATTAACAAACATTAACCCATGATGCTATATAAGAATGTCTAGTTACTCCTCCTGTGATGTCCTCCATTATGAGATAAAAACCTTATAGTAAATTAAAAATAGATCTTTATCAGGTAATATTAAAACCAAGTCTCATTGCGTTATCAGTAACTGTTAAAAACTTGTTAAACCGCTCAGGGTTTTCTAATCACACTAGTATTTCATGCATCATCACTTAAATGCTTAAAATAAAGAACTTTTAATGTTAAATTACTATTCTGATAAATATATGGTGGCTATTCCAGGTGATTCAACTTGGTCACCTGATATCTTAGGTTATAAAACTGTTTAACTTATATCTGGAAGATTATATTCATTAAATTACTTTTAGATCTACAAAATAATATTAATTTTCAAAAGCGAAAATCAGACATCTCTTCATCTTGCATGTATAGGGTTATACTATCACTAAAATAAACATTAACACATTCTTCTTCCGAAACTTGGTTAAAATAAAGTTTACAGGAGTCAGATAAATGTGAGGTTAGGTAATTAGTTCCCAGATTGTCTTAAGTTTGGTCGCACTTCCTCACCTTGAAGTTAAGTAGAAACTCTGATTAAGTCAATTCCTCTTGCAACATTTGTTACACCAATGAAGTTGTTATATTAATGAAGTAACCTGGTGTAAAACAATAACTTTTTAGTTATATTTCAATACCTCGTATTGTTGGAAGATGAGTTAGTATACTTGGAAGAATGTACCCAACAAAAAGTACAATACAGAACTAAATACTACAAGAGTATACATGGTGTCACTAAACACATGTTCTGGCTGTTCATTTTCTGATTCTACACCTAATTAAAAACAAAAAAATGAAGTGAAACAATTTTTTTAATTCAGCTCTGTTTAGTGTCTAGCACTCAAATTCTGTAGCTCTGAGGGTTAGTGTGTTTTTTACAAACTCATGAACGGTTTCCCCGACTGACACAAAATAATCCATACTTCTTAACATTATTAAACAGAAAAAATAAATAAATAACCATTGAGTTATCACTATTAATTTTAAAATTGTGGTAATTTAAAATGTTTGAACAATTTTATTGATTTATAAGGTATTTGGAGTTGAAAATTTAAAATGACAATCATTTTGAAATAGATATTGATACTCAGTGTTATTTGTTTACTGTTTTTTATATGTATGTAAAGAATCCAAAATTTCAAAACAGTCAGTCAAACCATTCTTAATTCTTAAGTTATAAATTATTTTGTAAAGAAACACCAAAAGACAGATAGAAACTATACAGAGCGGAATTTGAAAACATTATCCCTCATTTTTTGCTCTTAATTTGGTGCATATAATATGTAAATTAAGAGCTATACTCATTATATCAATTAAACAATTACCAGTTTAATTAAAGTTTACTTGTGTAACTTTAAAAGTCGGCAGAGGCTGTTGGTCATGTTAGTTTCAATCCCATAAGAACAATGTTATTTTCGAATCGGACATACAATACATGTATTCAAATTAAACAGTATTTTTAAACAGATTTTTTTCAAAATAAAATGTATTTGATCAATGAAATTGTGCGTTGGAATTGCTTTGGGAATTCCTAATTAGTTTATTAAAAAATATTTAGTTTGAAGTTTTTGTTTTCACCATTTTTTTTTAAATTAGGCATGTGTATTCAAAATATCAAAATCAACCCAATACGCAATATGATAAGATTTAAAACGACACTTCATCCACAACTTTTATTCAATAAATAATGAAAAAATATGGTTTCGTGGGCAGGTCAATACCACCATACAGAGGGTGAAATATGTGTGAAAGGGATGTCAGTGATATTGACCCACCCGTACACGCACAGTCATACAGGTACAGTAGAATTTAGTATTGTCAGAACTTAATAAGATATGGACAGCAATCTTTGATTAAAAAAAAAAAAAACTTTATTAATTCTGTTTAAAATCTTTACAAAATTAGGACACTTCTAAATTTTTATTTCTAAAGCGAGGAATATCTTTTGAAAATCAGACTACAAAAGCTTTCATCTTCCATCTATATATATATTAAAAATTAGGGCTACTTACGTATTTTTGGGATGTAATAAAATTTAAACTGAGTACCCCTAACATTTTATATTAAAATTGATTCACAAAACATGTTTCAACTTTATGGTCATTTTCAAGTGTAAATTAAATAATAAATTAAAAAAATTGTGTGAATCAATTTTAATAAAAAATTTTAAGGGTACTCATTTTTAATTTTATTACATCCTAAATATATATATATATATATATATATATATATATATATATATATATATATATATATATATATATATATATATATATATATATATATAAAGGCAAAGCTTTGGGTTACTCATCACTAATACTCCAACTTCCCATGTAGGTAGAGAGCTGAAATGTTGTATACTGTTTCTTTAGGTCTTAAATAGGTCAAAAAAAGTATTTTAATCTTGATAAAATACTCTTTAAGTGGGTAAAAACCACCCCTAAAAGATTGTTCCATAATGATAACATTGGGTTGATTTTAGTAAATAATAACAGCTTTTTTGTAAATAAATAAACATTTTAATCTTTATGATTGACATTACTAAATTATATTTTATTAAAATATAAATCAAGAACTAAAATTAAAATCAGATCTTATGGGGCACTAGACAATTTCGGCACTAATCCGACTGTGGGTTTCCACAGCCAAGTTATGTTTGCGCGTGCGTGCGTTAGTTCATTTGTGTGTGTGTGTTTTACTGTGTGGCGCAGTGCTGTAACCCAGCTACTTAAGGGCTCTTATTACTGACACGGCGTCCGTTCAGTGGTTGCCAGCAATGTAGACACTACTATAGAAGTCTGGTGTGTCCACGCTGAATGGTAGTCAAGGTTCGTATGTTGTGTGGGGAAGAAAACTGAGTGTTAGACTTGTCATTTAGCTGAAAATTAAACCAACACTACCGTACATGGATTGGATTTCACGAAAGCTGTAGGTGCATTAGTTGTCGTGGCTATTGGACTACTGTAATAATCCTTTCTGAGCTTAGTCGAACTCAAATAGTAACAAAGAAGACACTCGTTCATCTACACTCAATACACTCATTCACCCCTTATATTCGCCAATATCCAAAGGATATTTTGGAAATAAGGAATGCTTTACACAGATTAACTGTATAAGTGTTTGTCCTTATAGTTTTCTTATTACAACTTTATTGTATTTGATCAAGTAATTAAAAAGACATGAATTGTATTTAAGTTACATACGCAAACATAGACGTTAAATAAAAAGATATAGCCCCCCCAGTTATGTTATGTTTTATATTTATTTGAACCAAACGAACCTAGTTGAACCAAGTGCTGTAACCTAGTTACTTGGGGATAAATTGCTGTGGAGATTGTAGGTGAAAGGTTTTATGCACAGTCCTCTTAGTACCGACACAGCATCCGCTCAATGGTTGCTATCGGCATGGCCACTACTAGAGAAGTCTGGGGTATCCATGTTGGGTGGTAGTCATTGTCAGGATGTTGTGTAGGGGAGAGAATTAAGTATAAGGAATCTCAATTAGCTGAAAATCAGACCAGTAATACGTGGTTCGGATTCAATGTAAAGCTGTAGGTCCCTCTGGCTATTGGGCTATTAATAAACGGTCCTTTCTGAGGAACAGTTGAACTCAGTTAGTAACCAGACTACATAGGTCATCTACACTCATGTAATCAATCATATTCACCTTACAATACGCACAAAGTTGTTTCGACATCTCATATCTAACAATCTAATTGTGCCCTCTTCGAAAAACAGGTCAAGTATAAAATGGCATTTTCATAAATAAATCTGTAATTTTATTTTGAAATTAACATTGGTCTTATGGAGAATCAAATCTAACATAGCGGGAGGGGTAGCAGACTATAAGTGTTTGTACTTGTAATTCATCTGTAGGGTATTAAAATCAATAATAAGAGAATAATTAATTTGAGTTGAGACCTAAGAGGAGAATGATATTGACAACAATAGGCCTCTCCCACACAACATTGTTGATTAGTTCAATCTGAGGACAACAACACTTAAAATTGAAGTGTCATTTAGATAACAATACTGTAGAATTGTTATGTTAATGCCCAATTTATATTATGATTCAATTTGTCTTACAAATGTCTTTGTAGTTAGTAATTGAAATTCAAACATCATTGAAACAAGTAAATTTGAGAGCAAGCTCAATGCAGTTTTAAAATGTTTTAAGTTTTAAAATGATAAATACTTTTATTCTCTTTTTATAGAATTTTGGTATTTTGAAACTCTAAATAAGTATTGAAATATAAATAAAGGTAAAATGTAATTACTTTCTTAATTTTGTCGTTTAAAATTTTTAAAGTAAGTTTTAAAATCAATATATCTAAAATTTCAGTGTTTTAATTTCAAATATCATTGAAAGAAGAAAACAAAATAAAAGAATTCAAATAAAGATAATATATTGTTTTACTTATTTTTGTAGATGCCAGTTGCCGGCGTGGTGGCTCAGTGGCTAAGGCTTCGGACTGCGGAGGGCAAGGTCCAAGGTTCGAATCCCCACTGAGCCAACGGTCGGTACTTCACTCGTTGAATAAAGTTGACGCACAGGCCTGTAGGCCCATGTCAACTGGCGAGTGAAGTTTAAAAAAAAAAATAATAAAAAAGTTTGATTTTTACTTAAAAAACATTAAATTAATAGATTTCACTAATGAACTGTGGAGATGAGATTGATGCCTCAGTTTGAAGCTTATAGGACTTGGTATATTTTAGGCAAGAAAGAATGATTATATGAGTGTAGGGTGAGTGTGGATGACATGTTTAGTCTGGTTACTAAGTTCCACTTAAGCTCAGAAAGGATCATTTATTAATATCCCAGTAGCCAGAACAAGTAAAGGACTTACAGCTTTGTATGGAATCCAAACCACATACTATTGTTCTGATTTTCAGCTAATTAACAAGCCTGATACTCAGTTCTCTTCCACACACAACATCCAGACTCTATTACCCAACAAGAGTACCCTACCTAGACTTCTATGTCCATGGGACACTGACTACCATCCAACACGGACACCCCAGACTTGCCCTCCATGCCCTCAAATGGAGGACCATTTTGAACCATGTCCTCAAATGTAGGGCCATTCTGAATCAGGCCTTAAAAATATATTTATGATGTTGTAGTTTCTTCCCTAGATAATGTCATTAAATGTATATCACACTTTAATTTTCACTTAGGGTAGAGCAAAATAAATCACATTTTTCTTTTAAAAATAAATATAAAATACAATTTAAAATTCCATAAATCACTCATCTACTCTATGATTATATATAGTAATGTAGCAAATCCCCACATGTAACCTATCCACCAACCCTACGTTGAAAGGTCTTAGCAGTTTGTGAGTGTGTGGTATTAATTTGCTTACATTATGTTCATTTAATATTTACTGATTTATTAAGTTTTCTTTGGAGATTTTAAAAACATCACAAAATGATCTAAGGAAGTAAAAAGGGAGCACTTGTTTTATTGCAATAGTTCAATTATAAAAAAATGAAAGATAGTTAAAATTTTAACACACATAGCCAACATAGAGATAAATAGTTAACATTTTTTTTAACACACATAGCCAAAATAGAGATAAATAAGGTAATTTTGATGACGATATTTTCATTTTTCTATGACTTTAGCCCTGGTAGAAATTATTTTTCAATTGACTGCCGATAAGTCTAAAATTCATGTAGCCATGATCTGCCTTCCTCCAGTACATGTAATTTTTCTATAATTTACTCCTGATAGAAAAACTATAGTACATTGTCATTGTGCAATTTATTTCCAACTCAGTTAACCAAAAGACATTCTCATTGGCAATATCAGGGATCCAGTAAGTACGTTATGTTTGCTCTGTGGTAACATTTAAAACAATCATTTGTTACCGATTAGACAAAATCACTGTTTTGGGTTTAAGGTTAAAAATATCAGTCTGTTTCAGAATAATATATTCAGTCCGTTTGGCTGAAGTTAAATATCTAATAATGTTCCAGCAGCAGTACGCTGAAGACTCTATTTCGTTATGATTCTTTTTACTGTCCCACCTATACCGTCACATGGAGTTTTGCCATGGCTGGTAGCAAAAAATGACCAGGAAGCCTCCATTTCTTCCTGGAATGGACAGCATTTTGTCCATGCTGTGACAAAAATTAATAACAATGAATTGTTCCATTCTTTCTATAAACTTACTCCTCGAAGAATAAATTAAAAAATAAAGAAAGTAGTGGATCATAGACGATAAATCAAAAATTAGTAATATAATATATTCGCTTTAAACAGTTGAACAGTTTTGTAAAGAGGTCTGTTATTTTAAATTTGTTTTCCCTGGAGTTTTTCACGAGTAAAAGTTCTGCCTTTTAACCTAATTTTTGTAATCATTTTCAACGTGATGTAATGTCATCTGAAGTATATGTTTAATGATGTAATGGGAACAAGATATATGGAGGACTGAATACAGTGGATCCTCTAATGTTCTGACCAATGTTTGCCGTTAGTTTTTAACACTCTATGGAAACCTTTACCATGCTTTATATGGAAGAGTAAAATTGAATATAATCTGCATATCAGCTGTAAATATCCACATGTCTAGGTAAAAAAAATCAAGTAACATCCCAAAAAAAGTTCAATCTTATTTTCTAAGTAACAAATAAATTATTACAGTATACAGCAGATGGGCCGCTCAGATTGCAACCTACTGAAAGCACCAGTGCAAGAGAGATGCACTGAGTGGTGGTGAAAGTGAGAGAGAGAACTACTCTTCCCCAATAATATATTAAATGTTTAATGTTGTCATGGCAACTACAAAGACAGTAGGCTGTGGGCTGGCATCACAGAACCAAGCCCCACCCACTACATTATTAGCAACAGAGACTATTGGTTGGTTTGATTAGCACTAACTATCAAGCTCGGAACGATTAAATTAAATCATTATTTAGTATTCAAATAACAATTAATAATAACAATAATAATGAATAATAATGAAAACAATAAATAGCAACCAAACAACATTTTTTACAGTTAATTATAGTTATTTTTTACAGTTACTTATAGTTATTTTTTACAGTTACTTATAGTTATTTTTTACAGTTACTTATAGTTATTTTTTACAGTTACTTATAGTTATTTTTTACAGTTACTTATAGTTATTTTTTACAACTAAGTTAAACAATGTTGCAGAAGTTGAACACTTGAAGGCAGAAGTTATTCACACCTGTGATGTATGGCAGCTGACAGGTGGAACAATTTCCCTCCACTGCTGAAACCTTTATATATGCTAAATATAACATGCGGGTCGCTTACTTTCCTACTCAATAATAGCATGGTATTCACTATCCAAAAATTAAAGATATAAGGAAATACTTTTGATTGTGAAATCTATACAGTTCTAAATCATTCATATAGTTTTTAATATATTGAAAAAGTAGATTATCAGTAAATGAAGTTGGCTTAGATGTGATTTTTGAAAGTGGAATATTTGGTCTTGAATAATAAACTCACAAACCCATAATATTCAGTCATATAATAAAATTAATAGTACGTTTGTTATTATATAATGTTATAAGAAATAATTGTTCCAAACATTTTTTTTCTTTTTTCACGTTAAATCAAATTCCAAACATACAAGTTAGATACGCTCCCTTAAAATAAAATCTAGATTTTAAAATGTCATGGAGTAATCTTTAATTAGAGCTAATGACAGGAGCTCTTAAGTGAGCTAACTAGCTTATACTAACAAGACTACTGTTTGCTTCTTGCCACAACAAGCACACTCCGAGCCCCTTCAAATCTGATTCCACTCATGCACAACTCTAATGAGCTTTGCGCTTGGAGTTGTCTTGAAGACAAAGATTTGCTTCGTAATTTCTCTTAATTGTCAGTATAAATTTTTAATTTCTAAGTTAAGAGTGCTCAATCAAAATTTATTTTTAAAAGTTTTTTGATTAGAAGAGTCAGTCTTCTTATAAGTAATAAATGTGTTGAGGGAAAATATTTTCTTTGCGGAGATTTTTTTTTCTACCTAAAGTGGCTAGTTTGGCCTTTCTAGGTAGCCTATACAACTCTTTATGAAACTGTGCAATTATTTTTATTAAAATGTTGAGAATATAGTGGACATGAGGTACTTACCAACCTAGTGTTGAGTAAAACTTTAAAACAATAAGTGTAACTAATTATTTTTCTATAAATGACAACTATAAATATGTTTAGTTAAAATTTCTATAATTCTCTTTGGCTGAAAGTCTCATTGATGATTTGTCACTGATGAATGATGATTTGTCTCATTGCAAATCATCATTGCTAAAGTTTACTATAAATGAGAGAATTATGTACTTTTGTATAGTTTGAGGATTATGCAGGTATTGATAGTGGAGGGGAAGAGATGTGAGAGACAGGTTGTATATGTTTTAGTGAGGCTCTATATTACTCCTAGCGATATTTGCGATAAAATCTAGGACTAAATTCCTTGGAGCACTTAGATAAGCATCCTTAATATTGGTCATAGTTAATCAAAACTGCATTATTTTTAAGGATTGTAAACTTATTGAAGATTTGTAACATTGTTAATAATCTAGGGTGTCTAGAGAAGATTAGGGTGTTCATGTTAGGTAGTAGTCAGGGTCCGGGTGTGTTGTGTATGGAAAAGAGATCAGTATCAGGCTTGTCAGTTAGGAAATCAGACCAATGTTATGTGGTTCGGATTCTAGGCAAAGCTGTAAGTCCCTTAGTTGGCCTAGCTATTGGGATATTAATAATTAGCTCTTTCTAAGGAACAATAAAAATTAGTAAAAATGACCTACACTCATCACAATCATTTCCCCTCAAATTCACTATTAAATATCTCAACGTTTGACATCTTAGTAATGAATGAATAATATGAATTTGATGGTTGTAAGGAATCAAACCTATTCACTTTCAGAATTCATGTTATCAGTGATAATTATCCACAATTACTTTATTTTAATTTAACAAAGACAATGATTCTTTATTTATATCTGATGCATACAGTTGTGTTGTGTCAATATTCTTAAATGTCATACACAAAACTGTAACAAACAAAGCCTTACAACTTATATTTACTTTTTATGATTCCAAAATATACCAACTACTCAACTTTGGCAGGCTAAACACATGCATAGTGAAGAATAATTTACTTTTTCCACAAGGTAAGGCGTTAACATAATTTTGAATGTGTCAAAATGTTATTAGTTATTATTTAATCTTATTAGTAATACAATTAATTATGTAATGTGTAATTAATTAATTTTATTTTGTTATCTTTCTATAAAACTATCATATGTATCATATTTTAAATTGTCTTTGTGTCTTGTATTGAACTCAAGTGTGCTATTAAATGCTTACAATATAGTGCAGTGCTCTTTGACAATATGTTTCTATGATTAGGTACCTACAAACTTATTGTGAATTCTTGTTACTCTTAACACGTTCAACCTTTTTAATATGAGCATTATTTTTACTGTACACACAATAAATAAATACAGAAGAGAGCTGTATTTCTTTTTACATATAGAATCAGAATGGTCAAATGAAACATGATTTTAACACCGTATTTAAAACTTTATTTGTGAGGCCTTCCAATTGCAATATTATTATCAGCTCTTCACAAATATTTGATACAAAATTAAATATATTTGTGAAGTCAGCATTACTATCGAAAGGCCTCACAAATAAAGTTTTAAATATTGGTTTAAAATTGTGTTTGATTTGAAAAAACTATATTATTATTATTGTTTACTATTGCAGCTTTGTAATGAAACAAGTTGCTCCACGGATACTAAAGTCATAAACTAAAAGTGAATCTATTGGGCCATATCTACAATCCTTGATTATAATAATCACATCACTTATAAGTTGAACACTTTGTTGATTGTTTTTACAACTGTTATAACCAATTGGTCTCACCTACAGCAAGAATGTGTTTGTGTGTGTTTGATTATTTATAACGTAAAACTTTATAATTTTCAACTTAAGACTAATTATGTACCCCTCTTGTAACTGAACAGAAACCTCCCCCTCTCTTTCATCACACCCCAACCAACCTTCGCTCACCACACCAATATTCATTAGTGTGACCAAACTTTCCCTCTCTGGATTCCAGGAAATTAAATCAGCTGGAATCAATTACTCTTGCCCATATGACTATTCCAATTTGCCTCAATTATTTAGCCAGGACCTCATGTTACATGTGCATTGCAAGTGTAATTGATGCAGTTTACAATCATTCTCATAGTACTAAAAAAGGCACTTTGTCTGAAATATTTTTAACATTTTGAGAAATACGAAGATGATAATTAGAATGAAATGTATTATATCAAAACAATTCTTAATAGTGATTTTTTAATAGTTTAGTATAATATTGTTTCTCGTTTACCGTTTTAACTAATTAATTTTATTCATTTACTTATTTTTATTTCTGTTATATATCAACGGTCTTCAATTTAAATAAACTCAACATTCCTATTATTGAAACCAGCAATCCTAACCTCATCTTGTGATTTTAACAATATTTACTTTTATCTAGGTAACTTACTTTTGTTATTATTCATTTTTAAATACAAGAATAAGTAATATCAAAAACTAAAAAGTAAGTTATTTAAACATCAGTGTAGCTTCAATAAAAGCAAGAGCACACCATGGATCCTGTGCCTGCCTGCGTAGTCTGCTTGAAGATCGTACTGGATACCAAGGAGGGCTTGAAATGCGATGGTTCATGCAAGCGCTGGTTTCATCGCTCATGCACTGGGCTGAGTAAAGCTGACTACTTAAAGATATCCAATAACTATGCAAATAAATGGTATTGCCTTCGAATTGACTGCTCAATAGGAGCCCCGGCTTGCCACTTTAAATCAGTGCTTGAGACTTTGGTTGGGAAGATAGACTCTCTCTCTCTAAAAAACTTGATAAGCTCAAAAATGTCCCTGATGATGTGTCGACTGTCAAGGGTGATGTAGTGGCTCTTAAGACCAAAATTGAAGAATGTGAGCCAAGACTTGTCCAAGCTGTTAGTTATATATTTAAATTAGAAACTGATTATGCCAAGAAAAGCGAGCTCGATGATCTCTGTAATGTAAACGACCCTGGTTTGAATGAATGAATAATGTCATCAAATTTTCAGAATACAATACAAAATTATTAAATATTTTCATGACTATTTCAATGTTAGATATTGTAAAATTATCCAGATGCAATCATAAGAGACTGTTGATTACTTGACTACATTTCTCATTACTGATAAGACAACCTGTAACCTCTATTCAAGCTGATTGGTTAAATTGCGGTGAATAGATTGCTTACTGCTTAAGCTGAGAGAGAGCCTCCTTGTGATTGGTTGCTTTATTTACCAGTATTTAATAGAATAATCAAACCAGCTGATTTTGCTCGTGTGACGTCACAGTCTACTGCACAGTCTCGCCGTGATACTTTCCGTCTGTTCTAGTTACTAGTGTAAACCGCATCAAAATAGTCCGATGACATTTTAGACGGTGTTGCCATATCGCCTCTGAGAATCATCAAACCACGTGTTTGATTTTCTCTTGAAAAGTATGCGTATGTTCAATACTGTCAATTTAATTGGCGTTTTGTTTAAAAAAACAGCTGTATGATCATATTTAAAGACCTCTAGAACGTAGTGGTAAAATTAACTATGGTATGTGTCAATCCTGTAATTGTTTATAGTATTATAATAATATAAATATTTTATATTCTGTAGAAAGTACTATTAAATAATGATTATCAAATGAAATAGCTGTTTTTATCCGTAATTATATCACCAAATATATATAACCAAAACACGTGAATTATAACACAAACACGGTAACTATTTAGGTACCTCGACGAGACTGCGCAGTAGACTGTAACGTCATATGGGCGAAATCAGCTGGTTTGTTTATTTTATTAAATACTGGTAACTAAATCCACCAATTACATAGAAGCATTCAGCTGAATAGTTAAGCAAGTTATTTACCACTTATCAGCTGAAATTATAACTATGGGAATTAGAACAGTATTTTTGTGTTTATTTTTGCAATTTCGCCAATGTGACGTCATTGGAGATGTAAGTGATACCTACCGTCTTCTTTTCTATGTACCGTGGTTTATAATAACAAATGATAGTGTTTGTTTACTGCAACATATGTGTAGACAAATCATCAATATTTTCAACGATTTTATATTTGACAACATTGCTGGGCGAGAAGTGAGGAAGGGGGCTTCGCATGCCACATCCATCATCGGACTATTTTGGTACGGTTTACTCTAGTGAACTGCCAATATGTCAAACTTTCTTAATTCAGTCTTTTAAATAACTACACGAACTATGAAATAAAAATGTAAAACATAATTTTTAAATCGTTTGTATTTCAGTAACACATGATGTTACAGGTTTAAAGTTACTTACAAAATATAAATTTAAATTACTTAAGATTATTACTTTATACTCTATCAATAAGTTGTTAGTCATGTAAATAAGTTGATTTATTGTTAATAATAAAATTATAAGCTATTTCGTGGTACATTGTGGAGTGCTAGTGTAGTGTAGTTGTATTTTAAAATAATACAGTTTAAATCAGCTGTTTTGGCTGATCTCGCTAATTAACCAAATTACAGGCAGTAATATTACTATTAGATGAAATATCTGTTGTATATATATATATAATCTAGGATTATATGTATTAATTGGCAATAAGTATAAAAACACAATTATTACAATTCCTGATTAAGAAATAGAATTACGTGGATCTATAATGGAATCAATAGATTAAAAGGGATGTTTACAACTCAAGAGTCTGGAATAGAATTTGGGAAGTTGACACAATTAATTTGTTGGAGTCTCTGTGGAGAAAGTGCCACAGAAAAGCCACAACGTCCCCTTTGTGGTGATGACCCACTCACCACTGCCTTTGTATGTAGCAAGGGACAATTCTCTCATTAGTATTAACTCTTGTAACAAAATATTACGATATGTTTCATAGAATGTGAGATATTTAAGATTTTACTGAGAATTTGTTTCTAAATATATTTGGTAATTTATGAATTATTACTACTTCTTTTATTCTTCTTAACCCTTTAAAACCCAAATTATAATGCAAATGAAACAAACAAATGTTGTTATACAGGGTCAATACCATTATACGTACGTGTAAGGGTGGGCGGGTGGGTCAATACCATTATACGTGTATGGGTGGGCGGGTGGGTCAATACCACTGTACGTGTATGGGAGGGTGGGTGGGTCAATACCACTGTACGTGTATGGGTGGGTGGGTGGGTGAATACCACTGTACGTGTATGGGTGGGCGCGTGGGTCAATATTTCAAACCTTCAGTGAATACCGAAGAATTCAGTGAAGGGCTGATTATTCTTCACTTCCATAGAAGTTCCTTTCTTTAAGTAGTAATAAAGGCACTAAAACTGAAGAAAGGGTAGAGATATTACTCATATTTACTCACCACTGCCTGAGGTGTTCTATTTATATAGACAAATCTGAACAGATGCTAAAAAGTCTTCGCTGCTTAGAGAAAGAAAATAACAACCTCAGATATACTATTTTCCAGGTAAAAGCTGGTAGAGCTCAATATCGACCTCTCTATGGTTTAAATATATGTTTTTTTACAATTTTCCATCCTAGGTTTAGAAAAACAATTGTTGCAAAATTACAACACACTGGGCGTATATGAGTACATTAGATTAAAACAAGAAAATTCCTTTGTTGCAAAACTGCAACAGTGGGCTATTGTTTCCTGTTCAATATCCCCATGGGCGTCCATCAATATGGGCTAGGGGGGCTCGATCTCCCCCCCCTACGAGACCCCAAGTTAACCACATTTTTGTAGATTGTGCTGTAAAAACAAAAAGTTAAATGATTCACACATATGTACGAGGAGTCGCACAAGACACCCGGCAAGGAACGAGCATCGAGCGAGGGTGAGCTGCCCGTGAGTCTGTTTACATCGAGCGAGGGTGAGCTGCCCTGTTTACATCGAGCGAGGGTGAGCTGCCCGTGAGTCTGTTTACATCGAGCGAGGGTGAGCTGCCCGTGAGTCTGTTTACATCGAGCGAGGGTGAGCTGCCCGTGAGTCTGTTTACATCGAGCGAGGGTGAGCTGCCCGTGAGTCTGTTTACATCGAGCGAGGGTGAGCTGCCCGTGAGTCTGTTTACATCGAGCGAGGGTGAGCTGCCCGTGAGTCTGTTTACATCGAGCGAGGGTGAGCTGCCCGTGAGTCTGTTTACATCGAGCGAGGGTGAGCTGCCCGTGAGTCTGTTTACATCGAGCGAGGGTGAGCTGCCCGTGAGTCTGTTTACATTAATACCGTTCAAGATGTACGAAACTGTTGGTACAATTAAGCAGGTGTTCTACGAAGGAACGCCATACCAAATGTCCCCCTACTTTGCGAAATAAAATGGTCTCAAAAATACAAGTCTATTATAAAGTCTATTATATTATAAAGTCTATTATAAAGTCTATTATATTATAAGTCTATTTTTTTTTTTTTTTTTTTTTAGGATATTCAAGGAGAATTTCTCGTTAATCAAGGAACTTCATAATTTGCTTACATGTGATCGCCAGATATTCTTCATATTTGGAACCAGTAGTAAACAAACTCCAGTACCTTGAGTGTGATTTACAGACTTTGTCAAGGTATAATAATGACCTTCAAATTTTAAAAACGATGGAAAAAACAATAGGCCTAACCGCCTAAATTGACAAAGCAAATTTAAGTACAAAAATGCGTAAAATCAACCATTTTGTACCTAAATTTTTAAAATTTTCCGGAGGAGAGCCCTGGACCTCCCTTTTTACTGGAGGGTATACCATACTCTCAGTTCCCCTTGTGGAAAATTTAGATGGACGCCCATGAATGTCCATGATAATCCAAATATTGATCACCAGTTATGTCCAGAACAGTAATAAAAAAATATTAATTTAGAAACATTACAAACTGCACTATATTTACACACAGTTTAAATGGCTTTGTAAATTTAAATCTGAAATACCACCGAAATATGGGCTGTTAAATTTATATGTCATAGGCACCAACTGTTGTATTTTTGCAACATGGATATTTTTGTTCATAAATCGGTTGAAATTTGTTTATACCACTTTAATAATGTTTTTAAAAAGTTACAGCGATTAAACAACTAAACACTATTTTTACCAACAGCACTTGAAAAATGAAAATCAACAAACACAAACTAACCTCTAACATGTGCACCAGTTCCCAAACAAATATTTATTTTGACAATGTGGTGGACTGAGGTCCACTCTAGTGGCCGATTCGACAACTAAGATAGTGTTGCATTTCTGCAACAACGGACTTTTGTGGTTATAAACGATCGTTCAGGAGATAAATACCAGATATTTGTGTTGCGAATGCGCAACATTGGGCACCAAAGGGTTAAATGATCAAGACGTATTTTTTATTTATCATGAAATAATCACCTAATTTTGTATTACCAAGACATTATTCTTTACACATGAACTTTGAGAATAGTGAGGTGTCAACGTAGAATTATTACAGTATTTTTTTTAGTCATTAGGTTATGTTGTAGGTCAGGCAGTAAGTTACCATGGTAGTATTTGGTCAGAGAGGAGACAAGATCTTGCAGCCAGCTTTTTAATCTTATTCCAAGATGTTTCTTATTGTTTTTTTGTTTCTTTTTTTCAGCTCCTCTGATAGGGCACTCCATAACTTGGCCCCCATGTAACTTGGCATTCTCTCATTTCAGAGGTGATGCGCAGGCAGAAAGTAGTTTAAAGAGTGACTGGTGTCATAAATGACATACTGTGATCCAATTTCTGTTGCCTTTGTGTACATTTATGTTATTGTAGCTTGTACGTACAAAGAGGTTCTCTACAGTTTGAATTTGCAACTTACGGAAGGTTTCTCTACTGGACTGTCTTGGTTGGAGCTGTTCAAAGATCCTAATAGCTCATTTTTATGAATCAATACTCGCTGTAGGTCCCTATTGCGGTGCATCGCTAGACTTCTCGACCGCACAAAAGGTGGGACTCATACAGAGAAAATTAGGCGGTTCTGGCTGTTGCTGTGTTGCTTGAACTCTTACTTCGTTTTAGCCTTTTATTTGACACAGTTGACTTGTCAACTTCAGTTTGCCAATATTTACTTTAATAATACAACATTTTGAACAAAATTTTTGATAAATATTCTGGAAAATCTGTAAATATGCTTACTCAATAGGTTAACTGAACGTCAATATAGGGTTAGAGCAAGTGGTGGGCTTGAGTGGTCTTCACTAGAATTGTGTGTGTGAGGGGGGGGGGTCGTTTTGTTTTGAAAGAGAGATTAGGCGGCATTTACAGGTTTCTCAGTGTTGTCATGTTTGTCTTCTATTTCCTCGATGGTTTTAAAAATTACTGTTGTGGAAATCTTCTTATTTGTTAAGGAGGCTATGTTGTCCATTATCTTGTATGTGTTTGTATATGGCATAGCTTTCGTTGGCTTGGGCTTCATTTTTGTTTCAAATTCTTTTTAAAATGTTAATTAATATTGTAAATAATTGTATATAATGCAAATAAAATAACTCAGTTTTTAGTGTGAATCAGAAGCTAGTGGCGAAATCCGCATCTGGACTCAGAAAACCTGAAGGATCAACAGAGGTAATAATACAAACAAGATAACACTTTTAGAAGACAGTGTTATTTGGATTTGCTCACTGTGGATATTTGCCAGCCTGGACAGGTTAGGATTTGAACACAAAATCCAATTTTGCTAATGATGTCAGTTGGAAATATTGGCAGAGCACACACACACCCTTTATTACGACCATAAAGATGGTGTCTCCCACCCCTCCTATAAGTGGTATGTACCATACGTCTCAGTGTGTGTGTGTCTTAATTTAAATAAGAGATTTAACTTAAATTAATTATTATTTTGTAGTTAAAAAATGTTTTGTTGGTCTTTCAAGTAAAAACTGGAAACATCTATTGCCATTTTCTAAAAATTTTAAATATTATATAAATAAATTAATTATTTAGAATAGGTTTCCATTATTGTCATATTTCAGAATATAGTAGGACTTGACGTGGGTTGAAATTAAAATAGAAAGTGACAATTGAGTCATTTAAGTAAATTTACAATTATAAAGAAATTACCATCAGTAAAACTGTAGAATAAAAATAATGTAATCAATACAATGTGAATAGTTAGCAAAAAAATCAAAATGATTTAGAATCCAAATTAATATATTTTGAATATACTAAGTCACAGTTAAAATATTTTTATTTTACATTATGACTTGGGTACAATAAATATCGTCACTACAAATAATTTTCATAATTACAATGGATCATGTTGAATAAAATTCTTCAAAAGAATAAAATGCCTTTAGAATCAAATAATCTTTTAACATTTATTTAAATGTCTTACTGTTATGCACTCTTGTTATTATTTTTGGAATTGATTTTAAACAATAAATTTTGATTGATCCTTACGTAAGAAGTTATTTTAAATAAAATTATAAATTGTGTTTAGGTATTGCTAATTCCCTATTATTCATAGTATTGTAAGTATAGTTTTCACAATGATTTTGAATCTACAGGGTGGCACACAAAATGATCCGACATTTATTTTTGTTAAAGAAAATCTATTGTGAATGCAATACAGTAAAGTTTGATATTAATTGTCTACTGCATACCTGGACATTAGTTTGAGGCCATTACATGTTCAATGTGGCCACCTTCTTGTCTGACAACTGTTTCAACACGAACGCCTATGTTATTGATGACTCGGCGACACATATCCTCGGTTATCTTGTTACATGCCTCAATGATTAGCACTCTTAGATCCATCAGTGTGTTAGGATGTTTAGGGAAGATCTTCTCCTTCAGAAATCCCAAAAGAAAATAGTCGCACGGATTCAAATCAGGACTGTTTGGGGGCCAGTTATGGCCACACGCAAAACGATTAGAAAATCGGCTTGAAATGACATTTTGGTTGAAATTTTCATGCAAAAATCTAAAACAACATTAGCCGTGTATGGTCTGGCTCCCATCCTGCATGAGCCACTGGTTCTATAATTGAAACCCTTTTGCGTTAAGTTGAGCTACAAAATAATTACGTAGCATGTTTATAACGTTAGAAACACGTAGCGTTAGAATAACGCTCACTATTCACAGTATGTTCAAAAAAGAATGGCCCTATTAGCCCATCGCTCGAGATGGCTGCCCATACCGTAATTCTTGGAGCATGATGCACTTTTTCAACTAGCACAAGTGGATTTTCGGAAGCCCAAAAACGCACATTTTGTTTATTTACAACACCGTCTAAGTGAAAATGTGCCTCATCTGAGAACCAAACATTGTAAATTTGGTTCAATATGTCTTGATTAACAGCCCATTCTGCGAAAACCATTCGTTGAAGTTTGTTATCAATCAATAATTTAGGTAACACTATAATTTTGTATGGATACAAATGCAAATCTTTTTTTAAAATTCTCTGCACAGATCGCCTAGAAATGTGAAGATCTGCTGCCGCTTTTCTAGTCGACTTGCCTGGACTCCTCACCAACGCTGCTCTGACAGCTTCAACATTCTGTGGAGAACGGACAGTGGAAGTCCGTTGACGTTTCCTCTATAATACTGAGCCATCACTATTAAATGTTTCATAAAGTCTACGAATAGTTTTAAATTATGGTGACCAGCGAGTTTGAAAATGAGCACGAAACCGTCTTTGTGTAAGCACCACACTTTTTGTTTCATTAAAAAACAACATAGTCTTTATGCTTTGATCCACAGACAATCTTCCTTTGTCAGCCATCTTGCAACAATAATAATAACGGAAGCGGAAACAGAGGGAACTAATCTCCATAAATAGCTGATAGTTTTGCCAACTTACAACACAGTAATAATAGGTAACCGGAATAAATACTACCAAAACAAATGTTGGATCATTTCGTGCGCCACCCTGTATATTAATGTTAACATCCATAACACATTCTAAAATATAAAGACTATGCTGTCAACATTTTAATTCAGTAGAACTATTTTTCACTGACTCAGCATTCCTTATTTTCAACGTTATTCGCAGTGATTTGCAAAATAAGAATTTAGTTTAGGTTTAGGTTTGTGGTTTCTCTGTACTCTCCTATTCCATATGAAAACTACTAAAGAAAAACATATTATAATATTTAAAATGAAATTAAACTCTATTGTGCAAATTTAAATAGAACTTATAACTGCAAACATTCTAGAAATAATTTCTTAACACTTTCACCAAAGGCAAAACCACAAAATATTGCTATAGGAGGTTCAAAGTTAAGTTGATCTCCACCAACAAACTCACATATGTTAGAAAGTGTCAACAGTTGGTGTTACTGGAGCAGTTGATGTGAAGTAGTGCTTCAACTTCATGTAGCAGGTGGGTTTCACGCTTCTCTGCCAACTTGATCCCACACCACTGCAAATATCACTTCTTTCATAATTACCACTTTGAAATAACTCAAAAACTAGTGCTGTGTAACCTAACGACTATCAGTAAAGCTAGTCTGCGGGGAAAGTTAAAAATCTTAATAATGGTTAACTGTCAAGTAATTAATAAAATATGTTAATTAACTTGCCAACTATTGATTTTACTAACAAATAGGTATTAAAAGGATGGTACATTCATTATATTAAATTGTGAAGAAAACTAAATTGTAGGCAATAGGTTATATGCTCAGGCGTCTTAGTACCAGTATTTCTTCCTCTCAATGGTTTCCATCGGTGTGGACACTAATAGAGAAATCTGGAGTGTCCTAGTTGTATGGCAGTCAGGGTCCGGATGTAGTGTTGGTAAGATAAATTAGTATCAGGCTTGTCAATCAGAAGGAAATCAGACCAAAAGCACGTGGTTCGGATTCCAGGTTAAGCTGTAAGTCTCTTAGTTGCAATGGCTATTGGTTAATTAACAAATTCTATTTCTAAGGAACAGTCAACCTTAGTGAGTAACAAAGACATCTACACATATCACACTCATTCGCTCCTCATGTTTGCCCATGTCTCTACGATCGGTGTCTTAAAAATGGATAATGAAAAATAATAACTAATTATTACTCAAGAAGTGAATTTCTAAAAAATGTAATTTATTTATTTATTATTTAAAGAAAATAAATTGTACACAGAGTAAAGGGGATTTGTTTTACTAAATATTGAGTTACTACAGAACATTCTATTTACTCAAAGCTACCTTTCAAGTATGTATTTTACATAAAAACTCTAATTTTTTTTAGGTTGTAGTCGATGTTGTGATCAAAAGAGTCTGTATCCTCATTCTGGCTTTAGAAATATTGGAGCTGCTTTCAGAACCTGAAATAAGAATAAATCAGTTTTATAGTATTTTATATAGAACAAGGATAGAACAAAACTCAACAATAATATCTATCTTATTGTTAGAGAGAGTAAAAGGTTGATTGATTCAATGAAAGTTTTGTTTGGTCTATAAATATAAAAAAGTGAATACATATTTATCTTGTATCTCTGATTGTACGTCCTTTACAATTACTTCACCACCTTTACACACATGCCAACCTCGTCACTTGCTGCACTAGTGACACCTCGGCCTCGGCATGTAACTTTTGACAACAAATATCATCACATGCCGAGGCCAAAGGCTGAGGTTTCATGAGCGAAGTCAGTAAATCAGTAAAGGGAAAGGCATGCAGAGATGTCCCCTAGTTGGCAATGAAGAACATTGACTGTCTCCATTACGAAAACATTCCCAGTGTATGACGTCTTTTTTGCTTGCAAGTAGTTATGTGCTACCTAACTATACAAAACATACTGGAATCACCTGAAGCCATCACTGGTTCAATGATCTGATCAGTTCTGAAACAACAATGAAGAATTAACATCTTATCAATTACCAGCCGACAGCCCTTGCTTCTGCCTTTCTTCTAGATAACAAAGTTTTATGGTCTAAAAAACTATAAAGTCTACTTTAGGTGGATGAAAAGTAGTGCAATCTTGCCAGAGTAGTTAGTAGAAATTACCATAAACACTTCGCAATGAAAACCAAATTAGTCATGCTTTTGTGTCATGTTTATGTGTGTTGTATCAGTTGTTTGAAATAAATTATTAAAGTAATGTTAATCTTGTAGAAAAAAAAGGAACATCGAGAAGTTGTTTGTACCCCTTAGGAATAAAATGTTGAGAAATCCTGTTTTAGTGGGTTCTATAATATATAAGCAAACTTCCTTCCAAATTTCTTCAAACTCTGTTTAATGTTACCAGAGATTTTGTAATGGGTGAGTAAATCATTTGTAGATTATATATATAAATATTTCAATCTATCGCACTTTAAAAATTTAATACAAATAATACATCAAATATAAAAAATATATATTCTTATAACTTTTGATTCAAAGACAAGAATTTTTCATGTAAATAAAACACTTAGTACAAGCTAATCTATTTCTTGTAATTTTTCACCCATGTATTTGTTTAACTGATCAGTATCTAGGATCAGTGAACTGAGCTTCATTTATGTATAAGGGAGTCTTTATCAAAGGCAATAAATTTGGATTCAGCCACAATGAAGAATCATTACTAGCCACAATACCCAGCATTCAAGAGCACGTAAGTGTGGGGGGGGGGGGGAAGACAATGTTTTAGGGCTGCCCACTGCCATTTATCAGCTCTTTGCAATTACTTACTATAGAAACATTGACCATGTATGAGTTTCAGTATACTTTTCTTATTATTTAAGTCAGGAAATTGATTTTGTTGGTTTGATAAGTGTTATCATCACCAATAAGGCACTTTGTAAAATCTTGTTCGCTCTGTTTGAATTTTAATTAAAGAATACAGTACTTTCAATTTGCCTTTTACAAGACTCTAAAAAAAAAAGAAGTCTTATGTTGTAAAAGTGGCCTTATGTGAAGACAAAGTACATGGCAATGGCCTTAAGGACTGCTTGCGATTTCAAATTGAGCTTAGGCTTCACATTTGTAGAGCTCGAAATGTGCAATGTGACTGTAAGCCCATAGAGCGAGCTGAGAGTTACAAGTACTTAGGAGTTATGTTTGATAAAAGGTTTACTTGAGTGACTCATGTCCGTTATACAAATAATAAATTAAGACGATATATCTACAAGTTTAATGTTTTAGCAAAAGTTATAGATATTAATTTATTAAGAACCGTCTATTTTGTATAGATCCAATGGATACTGCAGTACGGAATAATTGCGTAGGGTGGGTCATACACATCACACCCTCATCCACTTATTATCACTCAAAAATCTATTTTGAAAGCGGCATTGAGGAAACCATTAACCATCATTCTTCAGATGATTTATTTGACACCATTAAGGTGCTGGATATTAAACAGCTTTTCATAAAAGTTATCTTAATGTACAGTGTTAAAAATAATCACAGTTTTTATGAATTAATAGATGATGTTTATGCTACCATATACCAAACTAATATTTCCGTAAGTACACCTTTAGTAACAAAAACAATAAATACAACAAATGCTTTCTATATTGCCCACATCATACTTCAAAATTTACCGCAAGAGTTGAAAATATTAGGGCTATACAGCTCAGATGTATATAAGAAAAAAATTATGACTTGGCTAATTCGAATGGGTAGCGAGCCATCTAGTGCCATGTTGGCGCCCTACACCACGGAAATTGTCAGCCGGTGATAGTCATGTCTAGAGATAAGGCTCCAAATATTCTATGTTTTATTGTGTGCAGGAATTTGTTTGAGTACTTGGTAAGTGTGAATGGTGCTTTTGAATGTTTGCTTATTGTGATTGTGTATGAATGGTGATATGTTTGGTTGCGCGGATGTGTATACTTGTATATTGAATTAGTGTTATTTTAATCATTTATATTATATAAGTTCCTTCTATCAACCTAGTACAAAATACACTTAATGCCCACCTAACCATCCAGCACACAATATGCTTGATGCCCACCCAAACAACCCAGCACACAATATGCTTGATGCCCTACCACCCACAAAGCATAAAATACGCTTGATGCCCACCCAAACAACCCAGCACACAATATGCTTCATAGTGATAATAAGATATGAACGTTTGTGGTGAGTGTATGAATGGGTGTACTTGGTAGGCCTATTTATAGCTCAATTTAGCTATGGAATTTTTTTTAAATACAAAACAATTAGAATTTTTTAATTTCATTCTTAAATTATTACATTATACTAGTTTCAAGGTTGAGCAAAAGCCTCATTAATCATAGAGTTACCTCATTGAAAGTTTTCAATCATTTGTTGCCTCTCATAAATAAATATCCCATTAATATTTTTTTAAGTTCTACTCATGGTTATTGTCAAACCCTTTACAACATTGAAGAGTTGTTTAGTATTAAAAACATCGTTTTTTAGCTATACAGATTAAATTTTGTAAATGGTTTACAATTTTCTAGATTAAGTATTTGTGAGTTTTTCTTACATGACTTAGCAAAAATGTTGCATGTAGAAGATTTTTTATTATCATATGATAATGTTTGTATAGCTGTAAATATTTCTTGATTCTCATCAGGTTGTAAAATATCATCATTTACTTGATATATCTTTGCTATTCAAAACTGACAGTTACGAATCAGCAAACATATTTTATAAAATGCTCTTAAAGTGGAGGTTGGGTAACTTTATTTAAGTTAAATGTGATCTGCATTTTGAGTTGGCTCAGATTAAAATTGGTGTGAATTTCGAGGTAGCATTAGTAATCATTAAAATGTACAATTTACACATCCTACAATTGGATGAACCAATTACTTGGGTTATAGATTTTAATTTATTTTAATGGAAAGTTGGTATTTAAAGTATAAATTGTTCTGTAAATAATCCTGCATAAATCTTTATTGTTAGAGCTACATATATAATTGTCATTTAGTTATAACCTATAATTTAAGTCCACTTTTAATTTACTCTTGACTTGACCATCTGGTGTCATGTAGATGTCAATACTTGTAAAAGTCTTATGTCAATAAAAATGATTTGATTTGTATTGCAGTAAATTATATTCAGTAATAATCAATAATTTTAATGTCAACTTATTATTTAATTTTTGCTACTTATATTATAAGTAAGTTTTATATTTTAATCTTCTCAAATGTAAGTATATAATAAACCAATTGTAAAGAGTCTGACTCGTAACAAACTACTTAGTTGACTGGAACTCGACCTTCACACACATGCTTTTGCCCATTTGGAGGTCTTCTCAATTGTATATTTATTTGTATTGATTTCTTTGTATCAAAAAGATGTGAGAAATAAATTTATTATTATTATTATGAAATGTTTGGCCCCTTTTTACTTTTTTCTTGTATTGATATTTTACTGTAATTGTTTTTGTCTTTAGTGTTGCGCCTTGTTGTTAAATTCAGTTATTAAAAATTAGTTTGTTATAGTTTATGAAATGTTATTTATTTATTACTTATTATTATGATTCCTACAATCATTGACCAATATTACAAATTTTAATAGACATATAATAATTAATTGATCTTGATCATCAATATAACAACACTGTAATCATAAATAAATTCAACTAACAGTACTGTAAACTATTAAAACTTAACAACTAGTGCCATCTTATCTTTAGTTTATTATTTGTTACCATTGTTTTAAGGTAATTTTTTAACCATTTTTAACTTACTGATATGAATGATTGTTATATTAAATATTTAAAAAAAGAACTATGAAGATGTCAATTGCATGTCTGTATGTTTAACGACTTAAAAGACTCTTGAAACAACATCTGAGTAAATGGTGCATCAGGATTAACACATCCTTGAAGAACACCCACTCTACTCGGAAAAGGAGTTCCTGGAACGAAGAAATGAAATAGACATCCCTTAGCAATATAACGACTCATTATTCTTATTTTTTGACTTAAGTTGCCATTACCTTATGCACTTATACCTATTAAATCTAAATTATTGACGCCAACACCATTCTCTATGACTGTGTGAATAAAGAACTTTTGTCTTGTCTTTTGTCTTGTCTTGTCATCAAAAATCCAGCTCTGCTTTTTTAACTAGAATGGCAGGAAGTTCCACGTTAACCAGGAAACCACAACCACCCTTCAAGGCAACAGACTTCCACTGACTAAGACCTGCAATTACCTGGAAGTTACCCTGGACTCCAAGCTCTCCTTCATACTCCACTTCTGTAAAGCCAAGAAGACCGCCACAGCCCGATTCAAAGCCCTACGCTCCCTAAACAACAGACAACAGGGGTGCTCTGCCAGGACTCTTACCTCTCTTTACACCGCCGTCATTCGCCCTGTACTCCAGTATGCTCATCCAGTCCTCATCACAATCCCCCACAACCACCTCTCCAACTTTGAAAAAACATAGCGATGCGCCATACTCTTATCTTACCACCTGGACACCAATCACAGCTCCCAAGACTTTTACACTATGTTCCATATTCTGACCTTGCGTTAGTTCCTCAATCACCTCAACCAGAATTACCTTGCCAAAGCCACTGATTCACTCATACTGGCACAGTACTTCACTGAACCCTACACCACTAGTCAATACTTCATCATCCACCACCTGCTTCACGACCGTTTTTGATCCACCACCCAACTCCCTCTCCCGACCACTAGCCACCCTTCACATGACTCATTACTGAAGCTACACTGACTTAGTACTCTCTCTCTCACCCACTCCCCAACACTTAGACACTTCTCATTTTCCAACTCACCCTCAGTCAGCTCACTACAAATTTTCATTTTTCCGATGTTCTTCTTCTGTCTGTTTCAGGGGCCATGTTTCCTCGGGACCTTTCTTCCGGAGACCCGAGCTGCCTACTTGCCTCATGCAGTCATGATTGTTGTGAGTCTACAACACTTCAACTACCTATCCTAGGCTGAAGAGGCCCTAGTGGTCTACAACAGTTGTAGCTCCCTGCTACATCTGGGGAAGGATGTATGTTTGTTTCAGCATAACCGTTTAACGGCTCAACTAACTACGGCTCCTTATCTCAGCTCATTGGATTCCTCACGTCACCTGTCTGAATAAGTCAATAGAGATATATACGAGGCGCAAGAGTAGCAGTTCTGATAAGTGAGTTAGTATGTCTAATAATTGCGTGGTTCAGCTAGTAATGAATTATTTATGTAATTTTTTAGTACAGTAAACACTTGTTTTAACGGACTATATGAGGTAGGCTCTAATCGATTAAAGCCAATTGTCCGTTAAATCAGAGTGAATTTATACCACCCTGTTATTAGATTGCCACAAACTTAATGAAAACTAAATTTGATGCTGCAAAGTAATTGTTAACTGATCAATCTATCAAATATTTTCAAATACATAATTTTTAAAGTGATTAACCTTCACGTTTTACAAATAAACATTTTGTATAAAACATTCTTCAGTGTACAGTATATAGCAACTGTAATACAGCTTAGGCTGTCCATTAAATCCGAAGTCCATTCAACTGGGTAGCGAATGTTGAGTGTTCAATAGCGATTATGTCTCAGTGCCTAAGGCTTCGTACTATTTCCGCAAGGTCCAAGGTTGAATTCCTCAACTGAGCTGACAGTCTGTACTTCACTCTTTGAATAGAGATTCAAATTTCAGACACAGCTTATATTTTAACATGTATATAATGATTTCATGAGCGTGGGTAACCTGTGTAGTCTGGTTACTAACTGAGATTGACTTGTCCTCAAAAAGAGCAATTTATTAATAACTTGGTAGCCAGAGTGTCAAATGGACCTACATGGTCTAACCCATGTAGTTAATGGTCTTATATTTCAGGTGACGTGTGATCCTTAGTTTTCTCCCCTGGATATCTGAGTTCTGGCCACCATTCAAAATGGACACCTTTTACTTTTCCAGCAGTGTCCCAACAGATGGTAACAATTAAATATTAAGAGAATTGAGAACAGAACCTATTGCTTGAGACATTGTGCCCCTAGGAAGCTGGGGTACAACTGTTCAAAGTTTTGAAATTGTTAAAGTGAATCCCAAGTTTAGTCATATTACTGGAAAATCATGTAAATTTGCTTGCGAAGTTAAAAAAAAGAACAAAATAAATAAAGCAAAGATGAGTGGTAAAATTATGACACACGCATTGATCGGTAGCATAATTGGTTAGAGCCTCAGCAAGGATAAGCTAAAGGTTCTTATTACAAATAACTAAAGCCTCCAGTAATAACCGTGTCAAGGTGCTATTTACATTACCAAACATTTCTCTCATGTTGTGAGTCAAAGATACCTCTGAGGATGCCACATCACGGCATGGGTGAAACGTTTGGTGATGTATATAGCTTAAATAGCACCTTGACACGTTCGTTACCGGAAGCTTTAGTTTTTTAATGACATTGACCGCTTAAGCCTACGAATTAAAATAAAGATTCTCAGTTCGATCCCAATCATCAGAGTCATAACAAATTTTTAAAGAGATCAGATGATAAACACAATCTGTCATTAATTCACCTGTCATTGGGCTATTAATTAATGACACTTTCTAAGGAATAATCGGCCTTAGTTTGTAACAAAGACTACATTCGCTCATCACACTCAATTGAACTCTACATTCACATGATTGGTATCTTAAGAATAAAGTAGCTTTATCTTACAAGAAAAACATTTTAACCCAAGGAAAAAATTGGACAGTTAAGTTATTTAAAAACTTGTTTATTTCTCTATATATTATTACTAGTCATGAAGACAGGTGTACTTAGTGTTGTTAAGTCTGCAATGAAAGCTTTGCACTATTTCGTTTATACATTGTAATTGATTATTGTTCAGGCAGTGGCTCAACAGAAATGGAGTTAACATTTTAACTGGCTCCTTAATCTACAAAAATCAAATAATTCTTAGTTTATGCTAACATAATTACTGCTAAAGACTAGTTTATATAAAATTATATTTTTAAAATAAATTCTTTACCATAAATTTAAAAGTAAATACAACTTAGGTTACATTAATAACTGTCATTAAGGCTGCTTTTAATCATAAACACAAGGAAATTTAAACTATTTGGTTAACTAGTAGGGGTTTTTTTTGGACAGGGGTGGTTTACATATTGTACATATAATTTATTACAAAACAATTTCTATAATATCTAAATCTGAGGGAAATCCTCTGTAAAACTTACAATTTCAAACTATTTTAGACTCTGAATAAACTAATATGACTATGTTAACGTTGCTCTTAAAATATTCTCAATAACTCCATCAACAATTAATCTTGTCAAAATAGTTTCCTTAAATTACTCACACAAAAAACTGACCAAAGAGTTTTTATTAAAAAATCGTCGTATCACAGCTCTGCCATTGGCTGACGGCAAATTTCCAACTCCAAAATTACAATTATCTTTAACAAACAAAGAGTGCTACAAAATTATAATTTAATATTCTATATTATTAATTGAACAATATTTTTAATTCATATAAATATTTGTTGAACTGAAAAATAATTAATAATAAGCTGGAATTAAAAGTACAAAAACTCATAACATTGGTTCGTACTATCACCGTGATTTCTAAATGGTAATAAAATTCTAAAAATGGTGAAAATTGAATTAAATTTAATAACTAATTTTACATTTAATATTATCTGAAGCTTTAGAGCACCCTTTGTAAGAAACTATTTACAAATTTTCCAAACAAACATCGACATTTTCAGGAGCTTTACCAATGAAATAGTCAGACTATATTATGACAGATTGAGACAAAAATATTTATTTACACACTAACATACAAAAGATCACAAATACACACACATGCACACATCACAGTCATTGGGATACTAATTAAGTATTTGTGGTCATAGAGATATTTATTTGGATTTATGAACAAGCGAATGATTTGAAAATTTGATAAAATAAGTTTTATGAAGTTGTTTGATAAATTATTAATTTTAAAGCAAATTATTATTGGTCCCTTTTCAAGGTAGCTCAAATATGTCTATGACCTTTCATAAAATATTGACAAATAAATATTTGAAAAAAAGTTAAAAAAAGATACCATGGGTTTGATTTTAGACAATGCTTTCGAAGCATGTATAATTTACATAGAGATATGCACTTGGTGCTAAATACATAAAATTTGTACAAACTAACTAATACATTCTCACACGACTCATTCACTCAAACGAAACTTACAAAATTGATCTAAACAGTGCCGAGAACATCGGTTTAAGCCGCATGGCACCAGAAATGGCTGACGTGGTAAAATCATAGGGGTGGCCCTCATTTATTTACAAATTGCAAGTAGTTGTTATATAAAAATGGAAAAACTGCTCACTACTTAAGTTGATTTGAAGGAAGGCTACTCTTGAAAAAGCATAAGGGGGCAACAATGTAAGAAACATACTGAAAACCCACTTCTGTGCTTTCGTCAAGCTGTTACCAATCACTTGTTGCATAACAGTTTGGTTAATGTATTGTTAGGAACGTCTCTTGTCAGCCACCCCGATACAAAACGTTAAAACTATTTACAATTTTGTGCAGCTAATTTATAACAAAACACTTTAAATATACGAAACATGATTTGTGTTTATTACAATATAACAATTTGTCACTTAGTTTTAAATAAATTAAGAACTATCACAGCTGCTGTGAAATATTTACTTGATAAAAAAGTAACAAAACCGATGAAGGCAAGACAGTTTAAATTAAATGCCAAAACACAAGAGAAAGCAAAGAATATTTTTTTAATCCTCTCAAGTTGGTATACAGTGCTTTAGAAAAAATATTCTTTCGTCATAATTGAAATAAAATGAAAATTATTGAAAAGGCATAAAATTTGTCTTACATACTAAGTAAACTTTTAGGCCTCTTGTAAATAAAATTAATGTCAACATCATATCAGGGGTTGAATATGAAATGCTCCAGCATAAATAATTCCCAAATATATTTGAGCATGAAGTTTTAATACAATGTAATTGTGCTCTTTGACAATTTTATACTACACATCATTTTTATACAAAAGAAACTATATTCCACTAGTGAGATATATTCAAAATGTAAACAGAAATTTCAATTTTTTTTGCACCCTAGAGAACTGATTACCCCACAGGGAAGAAAGAAAGAGAGGTTGCATCTAATAGTGCGCTGAATATGTGTGGAGTATTATTTCTCCAGTTTGTTAGTCCTGTCCTTATTCTCCCAAATCCTCCAGGATAAATGCAGTTATTGTTAGTACAGATGTATAAAGACGTGCATTACTTGTAATCGATTTATAACTGCCAATTAGGCGTTTGCTTCTGTCATAAGAAAGCATCCTCTGAATATTTTTTCTCTGAGATTATCCTAAATCCAAATATGATCATAATTACCTTGAGACAAGTTTCAACTGATTCAGTGGGATAATTGCTTTTTGGATATGGCTTTCAGAAAGACGTAACAACTTAAATCTTCAGTTATAAAATATCCATTGGCCAAAAATTTGTTTGGGATTTATCATCAATGAGGCAGCACTTATTCACAGTGCCAGAATTTTAGTTTCGATGTTTGTAATTTTAAAATTAGAAAAATTTAAATCCTTAATATAGCTAAATAAAATTGATAAAATAATTGTAAACTTTAAATAATATTATTAACATAATTATCTATAAACTCGCCTGAATGCTAGAAATTGCTTTAGTTATTATTCTATACGAATATATTTTATTTAAAAATACAATTCACGATGCTGTTCACTTGAGTGATACTCGGTAAGCTAGCCTCAGTATAAACCATTCTTTGCTTTCCGTTGCTCTAACTACTTATTGCATGATAGCAAGAGGCGAGCGTCTCAATGCCACCTGATGAGCAGGACTGACACTACCAGTGACAGTAGGCCGGGCACTCCATGTAGTGACACGGCACTGGAGTGTTCCTTGGGAGGCAGGTTGTTTGTTCTCGGCTTGGTGGGGTCTGTGACTTCTGGCTCCTCTGTAAGTAATAAAACATGCGTTACTACTGAACATACAGTTTATCATCTTAACTGCCCTCCCACATCCAAGATTTAAATGATCCCATTTAAAAATGATTTTAGCATTCATACTATCTACATTCTCCTTTTGCATGAAGATTAGGTAAAGAGCATAGCACATAATTGCTGGTCATTACAACTAATTATGGGTGGACGAGTACGTTTATGGGTGGGTGGGTGTGTCATACACATATACTACATACACGTTTACACACACAAGGGTATTGACCCATCCACCCACCTATACTATTGATTTGGTATGCTTGCAAATATACACAATTAAGCAAAAACATAGCTTCATTGATAATCATTTTAAAAATTTGTTCATTGGCTGATTTTCAATTTAAATGTGGTCAAATTCTTGAATAAATGCATAATGTTGATTAGTTTTTGGTTTTACCAATTATCTGGTTTTTTTATTGCTGGTTACTTGATCAATATTCTCCATTAAAACATCTATAAAAAGAAACAAAATTTTATCATAAAAATGTACATAAACTTTTGGCTTATCCATTGATCTTGTGGAGAATAGATCCAAGATGGCTGACCAGCCCCACCATAACATCCTCAGACCAGTTGGGTTTACCGTACCAAATGTTGGTAACTTTTTCTGAAGATTGTGAACATAAAATCGTTAGGAAGTTAGGTTTTTATTAAATTATGTTTGAACTCAATCTTGAATGATCTTGTATGAACATTATAGCTTTATATATTATACTGAGGTATATTTACCGTTAATTCCATGGCCGGAGCCTGAGCCCTCTTCGTTCCAGTCATGAGAGCCATCATCATCATCGGGCTCCCAGTGAGGTGAGTGTCCACTACCACTTCCCTCTTCCCCTCGTACAAATGAGTCTGACATCAGCTGATTCGGTTGGGTCAGCTGACTTAACACCACCTGTAAATACATTTACCATGCTGAACATTCTTTAAGGCTGACCAATATAAGACATATTTTTAAAATAAGAACACTAATTACAATTGGGCCAGACAGATTGCAACTTGCATGTTATATTTAGGGGTTTCAGCAGCTGAGGGAAACATTCTACCACCAACTGCCATTCATCATGGACGTGACTAACTTCCCCCTTCAAGTGTTCAACTTCCACAACAGTGTTTAGTTGTACAAAATAACTATGAAGAACTGTATAAATTTGTTTTATATTTATTTATTGCTTACTTTATTGTTCATTGTGTTATTTTTTAAATAATCATTTGATTTAAGTTTTATAAGCTTTATTTGTTGATCAAACCAACCTATGGTCACTGCTGCTGATGATAAGCAAGTTCTGTTACTGCGCTGCTAGTAGTACGCAGCCTACTGCCTACTTTTTTTCCATGTCAACAATAAATGATATGACACAGTGGTGGAAGAGTAGTTCTCTCTCTCACTTCCACTATTCAGTGCATCTCTCTCGTATTGGTGCTTTCAGAAGGTCTCAATCTGAGTGGCTCATCTATACTAAATAATCTATTTGTTGGTAAGAAAATAAGAGTGAAAGTTTATAGGGACGTTGCTTGATTACAATATCCGAAACAGCAGGATATTTACAGCTGATATGCAGATTGTATCCAGTAGATTACTCCCCCCATGTAAAGCTTTCCACGGTGTTAAAAACTAACGGCAAACATTAGTCGGAACATCTGTATCAGTCACTCATAGATCTTATTCCCATTACATAAACATATACTTCAGATGAGTTTCCACGGTGTTAAAAACTAACGGCAAACATTAGTCGGAACATCTGTATCAGTCACTCATAGATCTTATTCCCATTACATAAACATCTACTTCAGATGAGTTTACACTGTGTTAAGAACTAACGGCAAACATTAGTCGGAACATCTGTATCAGTCACTCATAGATCTTATTCCCATTACATAAACATCTACTTCAGATGAGTTTACACTGTGTTAAGAACTAACGGCAAACATTAGTCGGAACATCTGTATCAGTCACTCATAGATCTTATTCCCATTACATAAACATCTACTTCAGATGAGTTTACACTGTGTTAAGAACTAACGGCATACATTAGTCGGAACATCTGTATCAGTCACTCATAGATCTTATTCCCATTACATAAACATCTACTTCAGATGAGTTTACACTGTGTTAAGAACTAACGGCAAACATTAGTCGGAACATCTGTATCAGTCACTCATAGATCTTATTCCCATTACATAAACATCTACTTCACTTCAGATGAGTTTACACTGTGTTAAGAACTAACGGCAAACATTAGTCGGAACATCTGTATCAGTCACTCATAGATCTTATTCCCATTACATAAACATCTACTTCAGATGAGTTTACACTGTGTTAAGAACTAACGGCAAACATTAGTCGGAACATCTGTATCAGTCACTCATAGATCTTATTCCCATTACATAAACATCTACTTCAGATGAGTTTACACTGTGTTAAGAACTAACGGCAAACATTAGTCGGAACATCTGTATCAGTCACTCATAGATCTTATTCCCATTACATAAACATCTACTTCAGATGAGTTTACACTGTGTTAAGAACTAACGGCAAACATTAGTCGGAACATCTGTATCAGTCACTCATAGATCTTATTCCCATTACATAAACATCTACTTCAGATGAGTTTACACTGTGTTAAGAACTAACGGCATACATTAGTCGGAACATCTGTATCAGTCACTCATAGATCTTATTCCCATTACATAAACATCTACTTCAGATGAGTTTACACTGTGTTAAGAACTAACGGCATACATTAGTCGGAACATCTGTATCAGTCACTCATAGATCTTATTCCCATTACATAAACATCTACTTCAGATGAGTTTACACTGTGTTAAGAACTAACGGCATACATTAGTCGGAACATCTGTATCAGTCACTCATAGATCTTATTCCCATTACATAAACATCTACTTCAGATGAGTTTACACTGTGTTAAGAACTAACGGCATACATTAGTCGGAACATCTGTATCAGTCACTCATAGATCTTATTCCCATTACATAAACATCTACTTCAGATGAGTTTACACTGTGTTAAGAACTAACGGCATACATTAGTCGGAACATCTGTATCAGTCACTCATAGATCTTATTCCCATTACATAAACATCTACTTCAGATGAGTTTACACTGTGTGAAAACGGTTACAAAAATCTGTTTAAAACATGAGAATTTTAATTCATGATAAACTCAAAGGAAAAGAAATAAAAAACAACACACCTCTTTGCAAAACAGTTTAACTGTTTGAGGTGAATGTATTATAACATTAATTTACATTTTTTTCCATCCATTACTAGCTTTGATTTTTAGCCACACTTTGCCGTGACATAGTCAGATATTTTTTTTGTATAAAGGAGAGGCCGATCTCCTTCTTAACCTTACTCTGCCCACTCCCCATAGACTATTGATCTGTGTGGGTAACTTATTCAGACAGAGTAAAGGGGCGAACCAGTACAGTAGAAGGTGAATATTACTGATAAATCATCCATTCTAGGCCGGATTCGAACCAGCGTTATCTCTATCTTAAGCCCAAAGTCCTGACGCCTTAGACCACTAGGCCAACGGCTAGCCCTAAACTTTTTCATTATTATTTATTAACTGTTAGTCCTCAGTAATTGTTTTTAAGTTTTTAGAAAAAAGGATGAATGTTTTCTTGACTTTATCTCAGAGCAACCTACAGTTCTGTTGTTTTCATAAGTAAACAATCATCGGGTCACAGATATAAGCAGATATAAGCTTACATTATTTGATATAATATGCACATAAATCAGCTGTTCACAGTAGCACTTTTTCAGCACTGATTTTCTTTTGTGATTTGTAGTTAGATCGGGAAGTGCTCCTAATGACCTGTTACCATTATAAAATATTGTACCGTATGTTGTATAAAAAAGATGATAAAAGGTAAGTAGTAAAAAAACTATCACCTTTGTGAAATTGGGTACCATAGGCGAGTTATTAATTTACAAAGCATGCTGTTAATAAGCGTTGTAATTGAATCTTTGGCCACAAACCCAATAATCTTCTATGGATTGCAAAAAAGAATTAAAAGTTCTTTTAAATATTATATCTAATTTTTAGCTCCAGCTTTTACTTTTTTACTGTGTTTGAAATAAATATTAGGAGCAATTCATTGTAAAAGTGATTACATTCTTTATTAAATAAAAATATCTATATACATTATATAGTTTCATTGTTTGTCTGCTTCTACAACGGTATATTATAATTTTATAATATTTGTATTTTGCTTAACTTTTGAGTTATTAAATTTTTGTTTGTTTATATAAATAAAGACTACAAATAAATGAGCAATTATTATAATGATTCATCAGTTTAATTTGGACATGCCATATAAATAATTGACATTTTACTTGTTAACTAAACACTTACTATAGTTTCTAATCTTTTATTAAATCTTATTTACATTCTTTAAATTACAAAGGTTAGGTTAAAGGGCACTAGGTCAAGAATTAGTATATTAGGAGACATAAGACAAGTTCACTAACATCTTACAGCAGTTAACAAATACCAGTATGCTATATATATACATATGATCATAAGCATACTCATGAAAATAACTGGTGATCCATGTATAAAGACTTATGTTCCTCCTCATTAATTTTATTGATGGTTAGTGTTTTATGTTGTTGTTAGTATGTACAGTAATTGCTTTATCATAAAAAGATGTGATTGGGCCATAATAATTATTAATAAAAGTATCATAGTGAAATTGTACAATAATACTGTGAATGAACAAATAAATACAATAATAATCCTTTATTGTATTTAAGGTTAGGTTAAAGGGCACCAGGCCAGGAATTAGTACTGTATATAGGAGAGATAAGACATCAGCAAACTTACCTTAGAAGACAAGTTCACTAACACCAGAGTAGTAGTAACATACACAAAATAAACACATAATCACACAAATTTTCAGTGCCACTGGCACTTTCTTCAGGTGAGGAAGGAGAGAGGGAGGGAAGGAGGGAGAGAGGGAGGGAGAGAGAGAGAGATGAAATGAAATGAAAAAAGTTTTATTTTGTAAGGCAAAGAGAGAGAGAGACATGGCTTCCACTATTGCTGGGTAGGTGGCTGTGGTGGGGGTTGTACATCCATAGAGCAACACTCAGGTATTGATGCAGTTTTTATCATTTAGTATATATGAAGCTTGCTGATGGGGAAGTGGTCTATCTTATGTTCAGATTAGGTGGGTCACAGGATTTTGTTATCCACTGGCAAACTTCATATATACTAAATGATAAAAACTGCATCAATACCTGAGTGTTGCTCTATGGATGTACAACCCCCACCACTAAACACCCCCACCACAGCCACCTACCCAGCAATAGTAGAAGCCATGTCAGTCTCTCTCTCTACTTACCTGAAGAAAGTGTCAGTGACATTGTAAATTTGTGTGATTATGTGTTTATTTTGTGTACTTTATTGCATTTTAAACAATTTAAAAAAATTAATGCATTGCATGCATCACAAATATTTCTATAATAAAAAGAAGAAAATTAACAACATAAATTAATAATAAACATAAATAAATAACAAAATATTAATAATATTTATATCACAAATTAAATTATGGCTGTTGACACCATAAAGGGGGGGGGGGTTCAATGATTTTCAAATTTTTTATCCCAATTCACTGTGAACTCATCCATGAAGTAAAATGCCTTTGATACCAAAATGTATTTTTATTAAACTTTGAATTGTTTGAGATCATTTAAATTTGTATTTCTTCGGGGAGCCTGTTAATTATCCTCACGCCAACTTGTGATGGCAGGTGTTCAAACACTGTCATTCTGTGTTGTTTAGTTTGAAAGTTGTCCCTGCCTCTTGTCTTATAGTGGTGGAAGTCCCTACCTTGTACTAACTCACATTTGAGTCAACAGGAGAGCGCGGCCTCGAGCATATAGAGACAGAACAACGCCAGAAACTCTAGCTCCCTGAAGGCAATTTTTCAAGACTCTTATATTCTGACAGCTTAAATCTGTCAATATGTTCAAAGAAGTTCTTGACAGTATTTAATTTTTTGATGGTGTTCACGTTGTTGATCCAGCTAATTGGCTTGACATCACTCTCTTTTTTTTTAAATTGTATACTTTAACTTAAACAGTTATCAACAACATAAACAGTTTTAAGTGACTGACCGTTCTGTTTTGTCTGGACAAAGAGAAGTAACTGCAAGATCTACAGGAAAATCATAATGTCGGGTTTCCTCATCCGAACAAAAAATCCAATCCTTATTCTACTCAAAGATCGGTAGTTCTTATTTCATATATCTTTCCTTGACTTTTTTCCCAGATTTAATAAAGAGGATACCAGTTGCTTTTAATAAAATATCAACCTTCGCACTTGCAATCAATATTATCCTTCCGTCGGGCGCATTCGTTCCATAACGTGAGAGGGCGCACACGGAGGTAACCTTTGGGATAGAAAAATTAATGAAAAAAATTCATATTATTGTTATAAATGAATTTTATTGTACTTAAATTGTATAATAAGTGTAGTATTACAAATAAATCATGAACTGATAGGAATTATCCCTTTTATACATTAATTAATATAATTATGTGTATATATTGTCAAAAAAGTGAATTCTCCAAAATAGTTATAAGTTTATGTAAACAATAATACTTTTAAAATATTAAAATCATAAAAAATATTATTACTAGTCATTACAAATATATAACCTAACCTAACCTAACCTTATATAATTATGCATATATATATATATATATATATATATATATATATATATATATATATACAGTATATATATATATATTGTCAAAAAAGTTAATTCTCCAAAATAGTTATAAGTTTATGTAAAAAATAATACTTTTAAAATATTAAAATCATAAAAAATATTATTACTAGTCATTACAAATATATAACCTTACCTAACCTTAGTTATAAGTTTAGGTATATACACACTATTTGCAGCAAAAAAAAAAAAAATATTTAAAGAAAAAACTATATACAGCAACAAACTAATAAAAAATGGTCAAATCCTTTGTACAAAATATATACAACGTCTAATATTTTGTCACACCATAACATGCACTTTGGAGAAAGTTCCGGATTTTACAAACACAGTAGGGCACACACGGAAGTAGACTCCGGACGGACAGTAACATGGCAAGGTGCACAAGGAAGCAACCTCCAGGTAGCTGCGCGATACTCGACTAAGGCTAAACCAGACTGTGTAAAGGGGTGGCGGTTGTGACAAATAATTCTTGGAAGGGAGCTCATGAATTCAAATTCAAATACTCTTTATTCATTTTTATGTACATATGATACAATGAATAGCGTCAAGGTTCTAAACACTAACTTACTTAACTAATCAAACAATTTTAAAATTAATAAATATTTACATTGTTTAGTATTAACATTAATACAACAATGTAATGTATTAACTGACTCTAGTTACAAACTCTGTTCTGGATGTTCAGTTTATATTAGAGTTAGAGAGTGGTAAAGAGTTCCTCAACAGAGTAGAGAGCTTTGTTGAGCAAGTATTCTTTTAACTTGTTTTTGAACTTAAGGCCTTTTTCGATTTTTATGTTTTGCGGTATGTATTTTAAAAATTTGTTTCCCATATATGTAGGTTTTTTTTCAAAAAACTTTAGCCTATGGTCCTGGACCACTTTATTTTTTTCTCTTGTGTTATAAGGGTGACTGGGTGACTTAAAATTTAAGTCTAATTTTTGTTTTTTTGCTGTAAGAATAGATTCAAAAATATACTGGCCATAAACAGTAAAAATTTTTAAATGTTTAAAATGTTCCTTAGCTGAATCATCATGTTTCAGCCTTAGCATTATCCGTATGGCCTTTTTTTGTTGCTTTAAAATATTATCCATATTTACTTGTTTTGTTGAACCATACAGAGCAATGCAAAAAGAAACATGAGAATGTACATAAGCAAAATATATATTTTTTAACGTTTTTAGGTCACAGTAGTAACTCATTCGTGATAATGCATAGACCCCGGAATTTATTTTAATTAAAAGCTTATGAACGTGTTCGTCCCAATTCAGATGACGATCTATTGTTAAACCTAGAAAATTTGTGCTGTTTTTCATTTCAATTTGGGATGATTGACAGATTATTGTTGGGTCCTTTAACATCCTATTTTGGGGTGTTTTGAATTTTACAAAGTTTGTCTTTTTTGAATTTAAAAGTAAATTGTGGTTTTTCAAATAGTTTCCAAATTTTTCTAATTCGTTAAATGTATTAATTTCTAATTCTTCTAAAGAGTTTGATGACATCACTAGGTTAGCATCATCAGCATAGAGACAAAGCTCAATGTTTGGCTTATGTGCCAGCACCCCTTCCATGCCACCCAGATAACACAGAAACAGCAATGGACCTAAGATAGACCCTTGGGGTACACCAAACCTTAGATCATTGTATTGTGAAGAGGATTTAATAATTTTGTTGTATTTTGATAAATGGGTTATTTCTACATATTGAGATCTGTCAGACAGGTAAGACCGAAACCAGTTAAGAGCATTTTTTGCTACTCCCAGATCTTTTAATTTGTCTATGAGCTTAGAGTGTTTAACACTATCGAAAGCTTTTGAGATATCCATGAATATCCCAATTGTATATTTTCCTTTATCAACTGATTCAATGATTGTTTCGATAAATGACACAGCAGCACTCACAACTGACCTTCCGGATCTAAATCCATGTTGGCCATTATCTAATAAATTAAATGTTTCTAAAAATTCTGTAAACTGTAAATATACTGCTTTTTCATAAATTTTGGACAATGTTGGTAGGACAGATATTGGTCGATAATTAAGAACGTTCTTTTTATCATCTTTTTTATGTATTGGTATTATTTTTGCTTGTTTTAATTTAGTTGGAAAAAATTTGAAGTACACCAACGGATGGCGCTGCAGACCGCAAGTGATAATTTGAATTTAGAAATATTTAGCCACACGGAGGTAAACTCTGTGATGCGCCCGACGGAAGGTTATTAAAAGTAGAAGAATACTACTTGATTCTGAAACTTAAGTTCTATTTAAAGTATACATATTTATGTCTGACCTGTCTCATGTGTCTCAGCTTGTCACTCAGTTGACGGACCTTGGGGTCAGGTTCCGTCTCCGTCCAAGTCAGCTCTGGGTTGTACTTCTGTGCATCCACACCAGGCCGGACTAATGTCTTCGTGTACCTGGATGATTAAAACATGTTTAACATATTATTTACATTTATAAGATTTATTTTCATACACATTTATTCAATAGGTAAATGTAAAATTAAATCTAAAATATTAAGTAATGTAAACTCTAGATCAACACCAAAAAGATATAGACTGGAATACAACTAACGATAAGACATGAACAAAATATGAGGTTTTCAATAAATAATGCACAGATGATTTTTTACTGGAAAGGGGCTGCTACCAATTAGAATAATTAAAAAATTATTTTAAATGTGGATAAACAGAGAATTTCTTTATTTATAATCTACTAGCTGTACCCGCCCGCTTCGCCGGTCATAATAATGAGTTTGATTTAGAACCTAATAGCTGAAAGAATTCGAGCATTTTTGCTTCTTCTACCAATATTAGATTTTTTAGGAGGCATGTCATAAAAAGTAAACTGCAAAGCAAATAATTATTTATTTTTTATTTTCACGTTTCACCACATGTTTTAATTACCGAGGAAAAAAGGTTAACACCAAATACAGATCACCTGATTAAGTAAAAGTAGTGTGTACACTCTCAAGGTGAAATGTAGAACTACAATAAATCAAAACATATACAGCACTGTTGTTGTGAGAACTTCAATCTGCTTATGGCATGTGAAACTACATTAAACCACACAGTCATATGTTTTTTGTAAACAATTCAGATTCTCCATTTGAATAACATGGGATCTTTAGGAGCCCGTGGGGCAGGACCCTGTGGACGGATCTGCATCAAACTTCACAGAAACCATCTCGGGAGTATACAGGACAACATCCTAAAGTTTCATGGCAATCGGTTGGATGGTTTGGCAGCGCATAAACTTCAAACATATATATATATATGTATATACAAACATCCTCTTTTATAAATATAGATTACCTAAACCCGGCCACACTTTACTGTTGATTAGCCTATATTAACTATTTCTGACTTAGTTTTGAGAAAAATAAATGTTGAATGTTTACTTGATTTTATTTGAAATAGAATAACTAACAGTTGTTTTATACGAGTAAATAAACGATCATCTGGTCACAGTAATTAAAGGGGCAATTTACATAGCAAATTTTTCAATATTATTATTTTTAATTTAGCATTATTTAAGTCCATTAAATGTTATCGAAATAACACACTTTTTATATTAAAACATTGATTCTGTACCTAAAATTGCACAAAAATTTAAACATGTATTACTATAATCCAGCCCACAACACTATAGAGTCTATTGGAGAATCAAATTTGTTCTCTGTTTATCCACATTTAAAATAGTTTTCTAATTGTTCTAATTGGTAGCAGCCCCTTTCAAGTAAAAAATCATCTGTGCATTATTTATTGATAACCTCATATTTTGTTCATGTGTTATCGTTAGTTGTATTCCAGTCTATAGTCTTTTTGGTGTTGATCTAGAGTTTTCATTACTTAATATTTTATTATTTTAACTGAAAATGTTATTAGATAGTTTATTGTCCTAAATTCATAACTCCTATTTTATTGTTTGTGTAAACATTAGTTATAAGGAATAGGAGATGGACTAAAAAGATTGCCCAGTCCAGAGGCAAAAGAAGAATTAATCATTCTAAAGCAAATCAATCAATACAGGCACCACTTAAAAGCAAGGAAAATAATGATTGAAGAGAAAAAAATGAAAATGATGGACTAAATTATAGGCCAGGAGAGTTATAAGTTGTAAATAATATTTGTCAATAACATAAAAAAATATTTTCTTTAAAATATATATTGTGTGACATACGTTTGGTTTTTCACATTTTTCTAAAACTTTAGATTTTTAGTGTTTTGAGTTCTTAGAAAAACTCTAACTTTTTTGTTTATGAAGATAACTGGCTGATTTTTTGAGTATAGCTTTATGAATGCATAATCTACATAGTATAGTATGGAAAATGTAATATAATAAAAATTACTCAATACAAAAACATTTTTTTTCAACATTACTAAATGTTACTAAATGTACGGGACCCTGTGGACGGATCTGCATCAAACTTCACAGAAACCATCTCGGAAGTATACAAGACAACATCCTAAAGTTTCATGGCGATCGGTTGGATGGTTTGGCAGCGCATAAACTTCAAACATATATATATATACATATATACAAACATCCTCTTTTACAAATATAGATTACTAGCTGTACCCGCCCGCTTCGCCGGTCATAATATTGAGTTTGATTTAGAACCTAATAGCTGAAAGAATTCGAGCATTTTTGCTTCTTCTACCAATATTAGATTTTTTAGGAGGCATGTCATAAAAAGTAAACTGCAAAACAAATAATTATTTATTTTTTATTTTCACGTTTCACCACATGTTTTAATTACAGAGGAAAAAAGGTTAACACCAAATACAGATCACCTGATTAAGTAAAAGTAGTGTGTGCTACACTCTCAAGGTGAAATGTAGAACTACAATAAATCAAAACATATACAGTACTGTTGTTGTGAGAACTTCAATCTGCTTATGGCATGTGAAACTACATTAAACCACACAGTCATATGTTTTTTGTAAACAATTCAGATTCTCCATTTGAATAACATGAGATCTTTAGGAGTCCGTGGGGCAGGACCCTGTGGACGGATCTGCATCAAACTTCACAGAAACCATCTCGGGAGTATACAGGACAACATCCTAAAGTTTCATGGCGATCGGTTGGATGGTTTGGCAGCGCATAAACTTCAAACATATATCACGTTCAAACATGTATACAAACATCCTCTTTTATAAATATAGAAAACTAAATGGTTAATTTATTTACTTATAATCTATAAAAGATGAGTAATAAGTTTACTTCTCATTAGTAACATTATTTTTTAGTTAATAAATATACATGATTTGGTTTTATAAAATTAGGCAAATCAATCTACGCAAACATTTAGTGCTCATTTTCAATAAGAAAAATATACAAAATTAATTATTCCAACCAGAAAGAAAAATATTCAAAAGAACCAGAACCATAATTTTCACATTAAGAATAAAAATGCATCACTGTATCTTTTATATTTAAAAAATGTCGAATCTCAAGGATTTCTGCCCAGTTGAGTTCTTTAAGGAATTAAGTAATAGATTTTATTGCAACTGTCGATAGGAGTAGCCAATAGCCTGCTTCAATAACACATCCAACCATGTTTCCCTCCACTCTTCCGCCTGCCCCACCCATCAAATTTGACAAATGTACATAACTCCCTCATTTTTAGTTAACTCTAGTAACGAAGTTTTTATTATTAAACTGCTTCCTCAGCCTAAGATTGTTGAACAAATTTTAACTCAAAATTAGAACAGTTTTTATTTATAGAAAAATAATTGTTCATACTAAAAAAAATGTTGTTACGTATTACTTTACACTAGGTTGGTTAGTACATTTTTTTCACTAAATAAAAAATGTTAATAAAATATATTGCACGGTTTCTTTGGCGAGTTATGAACTTTAAAGACCAAATTGGCCACTTAAAGTAGCCTTAGCTCCATAAAGATTTTTTTTTAATTTTCTCTCGACACTTTTATTGCTTATATAAGAAGCCAATGTTCCATAGTTAAATATATTAATTAGCTTGATCTAATATTAATAATTTTGTATCAAACACCCTTAACTGTTTAAAAAATAAGTCAAAACTGTAAAGCCAGTAAGAACAAAAGGGATGACTATCAAACGTAAACTTATTCCAGACAGTGACAATGGAATGATTAATCATGCCACTGTATATGTCTTATTCCTCTGCAAACCTCCCACTATTCATCACATGTGATGTCACTCCATTAGCTACTGTTTGGATATTAATTAATCAGGTAATGTGTCAGTTACATGGCTTGGCCCTAAACACAGCCATTAATTAATTTTTCACGTGCGATGGTCGGGAATAAGAAATATTAGTATATGACTATTTACTCTTAAACTCATAAACTATGCTGTCAAAAACACACCATCTGTAACATAATTTCACTTGGCCAAGTCACATGTGCAAAACTCTATCTGATGTGCTGATTGTTCACTGTCTCTCCCATTTATGTGCTAATTGTTCACTGTACCTCCCATTTATGTGCTGATTGTTCATACAACATTGTCCCTCCCATTTATGTGCTGATTGTTCTTACAACATTGTCTCTCCCATTTATGTGCTAATTGTTCACTGTACCTCCCATTTATGTGCTGATTGTTTATACAACATTGTCCCTCCCATTTATGTGCTGATTGTTCACTGTAACTCCCATTTATGTGCTGATGGTTTATACAACATTGTCTTTCTCATTTATGTGCTGATTGTTTATACAACATTGTCTATCTCATTTATGTGCTGATTGTTCATAGAACATTGTCTCTCCCATTTATGTGCTAATTGTTCACTGTACCTCCAATTTATGTGCTGATTGTTTATACAACATTGTCTATCTCATTTATGTGCTGATTGTTCATACAACATTGTCTCCCCCATTTATGTGCTAATTGTTCACTGTACCTCCCATTTATGTGCTGATTGTTCATACAACATTGTCTATTTCTTTATTGTGCTCATTAACATTGTATAATAAGTACAAATCACCATTATTAGAGTAAATGACCTACTGATAAGGGTCCTATATATTAAAACAATAGGGTCATTTAGTTCACTTAGTTTCTGAACTTACTATTTGACCAATTATGATTAAATGTTTTTTATTCAAAAGATAATTTTGATGTCTAAGTTGTAACAAAGCTGATTTTTTTAATTCCCATAGGTTTTTTCCCTACACGGCGTCAAAGTTGCAATGTTATTCTTATGGAGATTAGTTTGAATTGACCAGCTGGTGGCATAAACAAAAATGTTAAATGGTCTAAATAATTTACTAGGTTAAAAATAGAGAACAGCACAGTAAAATATCAAGTTAATTATAAAAGAGGAATACATGTCTGTCTGTCTGTGTGTATGTTATCATCAGCCGTTAAATAAAATGAAACATTTGAAATAGGCTTAGTAATAACATTGGTTGTTTATAATTATTATACTATAAATAGAGTGCAAATCAAGTGCAGTGTGTGAGCTACTGTAAATGAATTGATATAATATTATTTTACTTGATAAAGTTAAATTACTAATATTTGAAGACAGAAGTTACATGCCGAGACCTAAGGCAGAGGCGTCACGAGGACTAAGAATGACGGGGTTGGCACACGAAGCGTGCAAGGGTATCCCCTGATATAAATTAAAATATTCTTTTACTGAAATATATCATCTAAATAATTACTGAACAAATATATTAAATAATATCATATATTTAAAATATATTAAATATTAACTAAAAAAAATAACTTAATTTATTACAGCGAGTTGAAGAGTGTAACTTCGTACTTAGTAGTAACAGGATTCATACTAACAAAGGAATCACTATTATTTCAAAAGGAATTATTCAAAAACACACATTACAAGATGAATCCTAATAAGGGCTTTTATTTAATTGTCAGTGTTTTTCCCATCCCAATTTTTATTCTATTCAGATTGGAAACGCCAACACAGTGTGTATGTAAGGTAACTATGAATGATTACTTGGGTGTAGGATGAGTATGTATGACTTGTCCAGTCATGTTATTAGAAACGCCAACACAGTGTGTATGTATGGTAACTATGAATGATTACTTGGGTGTAGGATGAGTATGTATGACTTGTCCAGTCATGTTATTAGAAACGCCAACACAGTGTGTATGTATGGTAACTATGAATGATTACTTGGGTGTAGGATGAGTATGTATGACTTGTCCAGTCATGTTATTAGAAACGCCAACACAGTGTGTATGTAAGGTAACTATGAATGATTACTTAGGTGTAGGATGAGTATGTATGGCTTGTCCAGTCATGTTATTAGAAACGCCAACACAGTGTGTATGTAAGGTAACTATGAATGATTACTTGGGTGTAGGATGAGTATGTATGACTTGTCCAGTCATGTTATTAGAAACGCCAACACAGTGTGTATGTAAGGTAACTATGAATGATTACTTGGGTGTAGGATGAGTATGTATGACTTGTCCAGTCATGTTATTAGAAACGCCAACACAGTGTGTATGTATGGTAACTATGAATGATTACTTGGGTGTAGGATGAGTATGTATGACTTGTCCAGTCATGTTATTAGAAACGCCAACACAGTGTGTATGTAAGGTAACTATGAATGATTACTTAGGTGTAGGATGAGTATGTATGACTTGTCCAGTCATGTTATTAGAAACGCCAACACAGTGTGTATGTAAGGTAACTATGAATGATTACTTAGGTGTAGGATGAGTATGTATGGCTTGTCCAGTCATGATATTAGAAACGCCAACACAGTGTGTATGTACGGTAACTATGAATGATTACTTGGGTGTAGGATGAGTATGTATGACTTGTCCAGTCATGTTATTAGAAACGCCAACACAGTGTGTATGTACGGTAACTATGAATGATTACTTGGGTGTAGGATGAGTATGTATGACTTGTCCAGTCATGTTATTAGAAACGCCAACACAGTGTGTATGTAAGGTAACTATGAATGATTACTTGGGTGTAGGATGAGTATGTATGGCTTGTCCAGTCATGATATTGAGTTCAATTTACCACAGAAATCTATTAATAGCACATTAGTCAGTACAACTTAGGGACATACAGCTTTACATGGAATCTGAACCACATATTACTGGTCTGATTTTAAGATAATTATTGTCAATTAGCTTGTGCCTAATACTCAGTTCTAATACTCAGTTCTCTTCTCTACACAACATCCAAACCCTGACTACCATTGAACAAGGACACCCCAGACTTCTGTAGTAGTGTCCACTTCAATGGCAACCATTGAGCGGATGCCATGTCAGTATTAAGAGGACCGATCATAGAACCTACTGCCTACAATCTCCACACTTTGTGCCCAAGTAGCTGGGTTACATCACTGCACCACTAGTGCTGACACTGTTAAGAATATCTGATTTGGTAAAGAGTAATTTTTTTTATTTTGTCATTAATGTTATTCTTTTGTCTTACATAACCGTATTATGTCACTACATTATCATGAATGGAGACATATGTAAGCCCTGTTGTCAATAAACATAGCGACCCTAAGAACATTGAGGCAATTGGATGACAATTGATGTTAGTTCAAGATATACATAACAATAAAGAGCAGTTAAGCTTCTGAGAGATTTAAATGGTCTGAAAAGTAACTGACGAGAATTGCATTTAATTGTTGGAAGGAAGGAACGATAACGTACAAATCCACAGCTGATCTGACTACAAGGACGAAGTGACTGTCACAGCAGATGATTTGTATTGTATGGACATCGATTTAACTCAACAATACATTGTCAACGAAGGTACATCTGGTCCAATTGGATCTGCCGCATGAAAATGAACCAATATCCACTCGATTTGTAGAGGTTATTCATGTGTCCTCACAAAAATCCTTCTTTTCTCATACGAATTTACATATTTATACTGTATAAATACTTGAATACACAAGCATCCTATTGTACAAGTATAATTTATATGAATCTAATTATATCTCAATGCCACTGTACGTTTTTATTTATAACGTCACAGTGTGGTATAACTCCAATTGTAATGGTATTGATAGTGGTCACCCAGCCACTATCAGTACCATTGTTCGTGTATGGGTGGTATATATATATCTGTATATATATATCTGTGGTATATATATATATTCTTGTATATATATATCTGCTAGAAATGTTCACAAAAAACGTAAAACCAACTGTGCTTCAGTTAATAATGGCTCTATTGTACAGTTACAGTGAAAGTAGCATACATAGGACTGATAACTCCTTTCTTACAATTGCTCTTAATTAGTGTTACTTCTGAATTGGAATATAACAGTTCTCAATTTAATAAAAATTTAACATAGTGATAATAACATTGAATGTAGATTGATTTTTATGGCAGGAATCAAGGAATGCAAATTCAAATTTCGTTAAATGATGAAACGAGGCATTAACATAGGTACTTGTTGAAATTACAGCGTAATTAACTATTCTTTAGCAGCTCCTTGCTAATTAACAACATTTAAAACCTTTGCCTGAAATGAGAAGAAATATATTTATATATTTGATCAAAAAAATCAATCAAAACATTTCACACGTTATACTTTTCAAAATGTAAAATCAAATTAAAAGTTATTTTCACTTAATTAAAATTGAATCTGTGTAATATAATGAAATAAAAAAGCTATTAAAATTTAAAAAAACAAAATTGATCAATTTAAATCATTGATCAAATTTGCTGGTGTGGTGGCTCAGTGGCTTAGGCTTCGGACTGCGGAGGGCAAGGTTCAAGGTTCGAATCCCCACAAAGCCAACAGTCAGTACTTCACTCGTTGAATAAAGTCCGCACACAGACTTGAGGGTCCATGTGAAATGGGGAATGAAGTTTTAAAAAAATTTCTTTTTTTGACTGTTTGGTAGGGCCATATTATTATTATTTTTAAAGGACAGGGCTATTTCCTTTTTAACCCTACCTTGCCCATTCCCCATAGATTATTGATCTGAGTAAGGAAAAGAATAAGGATAAAAAGGAGATAAGCCTCTCCTTAGAAAAATATTTAATGGAACGCACCCAAATAATCTTAATAAGAACTATTTTCATTTGATTATTTTTTCTTTTGTAATGACTTGTTCTTGGGGATTGTGAATGTTCCCACATAAGTCATATACAATTTAGTTGGTTAAGTGAATATATATGGACCATTTTCTCTGTATCGATAAGTTATGGTCCAACAAAACCTAAGTCCTGCCTATGGTGTATACTCACATATCATGGAGGAGTGGTTGGATTAAGATACACGTCTTGACTTATGTATGACACAACTGTATGAACAGAAAGTTCCTTCCTTTAGGAGATTTAGTTATATTCCTTATTTTAAAAGTTTCATGATTATTATGACCTTCTACCATATAAAAATTCTTTGAAAGTAAAGGATATAGTTATTATTATTTTTAGATTAGTGTTAAATCTAAGATTAACACATCATTTCGTCGTCTACAGCAAACTGGAGATTCCCAAGTCTATTTATGAAGCATAATCTATTACATCATAACAGTTTGGGGAAAATACATCATTCTTTCTAATATAATAAGTTTAAAAAAAAATAAAGCACATGAAATGAATATTTAATACAACAAACTGTCTTGTGATTTAAAAATTCCTCATTTTTTTTCTTTAAAATTTTGCAATTTTCGAACAATTATATACAAAATAGAAGTATTGTGACATTATTCAGGATATTAAGCATCGTTAGTTACGTTAACGTTTACGTATTAACGTAACTATTATTAACGTTACGTTATTGAAAACACGACTTAACAAGGAAGACTGGAGTTTTATAGAAACATTTTCTAGCACAGATGATATGTACAATGCGTTCAACGAATGTTTGAACTTCCATATAAATACCTGTTGCCCATTAAGTAAACAAATTTTTAAAAATAAACGGAAGGAAAATACTTGGATAACGCGTGGTATTTTGGTTTCTAGAGATAAGCTCAAACTTTACTCAGTCTTAGTTAAAGACTCGAATAACCCTTTATTTAAACAATTTTACAATAGATACAAAAAAACATACAAAAAAGTTATAAGGGCTGCCAAATCCCTAGAAGTCAACCGAACACTTGATGCTGCTAAAAACTTTTCCAAAGCTGCTTGGAAGATTATAAATAACACAAAAAACGTGTCTTCAAAGAAACCAATTCAGTTAAATATTAATGGGCATGTCTACGATGACCCAAAATCAGTAGCAACGGAATTTAATAACTTTTTTTCAACTGTTGTCCAGATGAAACCTAATAGAAAATCATGTAACTTGGACACTACCCAAGAGAGGAGGGTTTTGCGGTCCATGATGCTGTCTCCTGTGTGTGAAGCGGAAGTGGCTCGGGCGATACAAAATCTTCCACCTAAATTATCCGAGGATATCAATGGTGTTTCAACGTGGTTATTGAAACAGTGTACTGAAAGTATTCTGTGCCCGTTGACGAAAATAATAAACTCTTCGTTCGAAACGGGGTTGTTTCCTTCCAAATTAAAAAATGCAAAGGTAGTTCCGGTGTTTAAAAAGGAAGACCCAACGGTCTTGAACAACTACCGCCCTATTTCAATTTTACCAGCTCCAAGCAAAATCTTTGAAAAAGTATTTCTTTCCAGGCTGCTTGATTTTCTTGATAAAGAGAAGATTCTGAGTGAGGACCAATTTGGTTTTAGACATGGAAAGTCAACCATTGACGCTGTCACCAGACTGGTCGATTTGGTGTTGGACGGATTAGAAAACAGACAAAAAACTGTTGGTGTTTTTTTAGACTTGTCCAAGGCCTTTGATTGTGTCAATCACAACCTTCTATTGGCAAAACTTGAAAGATATGGCATTCGTGGCCCTCCTTACTCGTGGCTCAAATCATACTTGGACGACAGAAGTCAATGTGTTCAAATTGGTGATTCATTTTCTAATAGTAAAAAAGTTCATTGTGGAGTTCCACAGGGGTCTATTCTAGGCCCGGTTCTCTTCCTGGTTTACGTTAACGAGGTAGGGTCTTCTGTCTTGAATGGAAATATCGTTCAATATGCGGACGATACAACACTCTGCTTCAAAGCTGAGTCCATTCCTGCACTTGAAATTGAAGCGTTCACTAATCTTAATGCCTGTGTTCAGCAATTTGAAATGGAATATTTATCTACAAACCATTCAAAAACAAAATACATTCATTTTTCTTTAAGAGATAAAGAGTCTTGCTTAAAGCCACTGATAATGGTTGATGGCATTCTTCTTGATGAAACAAACACTGTCAAGTTCCTGGGAATTCACCTAGATAGGGCGTTGACCTGGAGCTGCCACATTGACAGCGTTTGTGCAAAAATTGCCTCTGGTATTTTTGCTTTGAGAAACATTTCAAAATTTTGCACAGTTAAGGTACAGTTAATGGCCTATTTTGGTCTCATTTACCCTCACCTTACCTACGGAGTAAGACTGTGGTGCGTGCGTGCGTGCGTGCGTGCGTGCGTGCGCGTGTGCGTGTGCGTGTGCGTGTGCGTGTGCGTGCGTGCGTGCGTGCGTGCGTGCGTGCGTGCGTGCGTGCGTGCGTGCGTGCGTGCGTGCGTGCGTGCGTGCGTGCGTGCGTGCGTGCGTGCGTGTGTGTGTGTGTGTGTGTGTGTGTGTGTGTGTGTGTGTGTGTGTGTGTGTGTGTGTGTGTGTGTGTGTGTGTGTGTGTGTGTGTGTGTGTGTGTGTGTGTGTGTGTGTGTGTGTGTGTGTGTGTGTGTGTGTGTGTGTGTGTGTGTGTGTGTGTGTGTGTGTGTGTGTGTGTGTGTGTGTGTGTGTGTGTGTGTGTGTGTGTGTGTGTGTGTGTGTGTGTGTGTGTGTGTGTGTGTGTGTGTGTGTGTGTGTGTGTGTGTGTGTGTGTGTGTGTGTGTGTGTGTGTGTGTGTGTGTGTGTGTGTGTGTGTGTGTGTGTGTGTGTGTGTGTGTGTGTGTGTGTGTGTGTGTGTGTGTGTGTGTGTGTGTGTGTGTGTGTGTGTGTGTGTGTGTGTGGGTTTCCAGAATTTTTATTTTGATGAAGTTTATTGATAAAAAAATTCTACACTATGACAAATGAAAAGTGTGTGTTTACTTAATATGAGTACTGAGCATAAGTGTATTGTCGTTTCCTTAGACAAACTTCAAAGAGTCTTTCGGCTACAAAAAAGAGCAATACGAATAATTTCCAAATTAAAAGTTAGAGAGTCATGCAAACAGTCCTTCAGGGAATTAGGTTTGCTAACGCTGCCTTGCATTTACATTTTGGAGACTGCACTCTATTGTAGATTCAAATGTAATTTAACACGAGGTAGCGACATCCATCAACACGAAACAAGAAGTAGTCACAGTTTTAGAGTGGCTCGGCACCGTACATCGGCCCTGGAACGCAAACCGTCTGTAGCAGGCGTCAAAATTTTAAACATTCTCCCAGATTATATAAAAAGGGAACAAAATTTCAACAAATTCAAGTCTCGATTAAAAGGCTACTTAGTGGCTCTCGCTTGTTATTTTGTGGGTGAATTTATAGCTGACTCCTAATTTGCGGACGGCTCGGGAGAGATCCTTGTATGAATGTTAGTGCTGTAGAAGAGTGTTTGTAGTGAATGAATGCGTTAATCTGTGAACGAATGAACTCCCCCACTAAGCTTTGCTGGAATTGTTACTATAGTTATTTTATCACATCACTTAATGTATCATTAGTTTGTAGGATCATTTTTATTATAATATGACTTTTGCTATACGATATGTACATATTGTCAAAAAGCAATAAAACTATTTCAACTATTTCAGTTTAGTAGGAAAAAATAACAAAGTACATAATTCTACAGTACATATCCTTTCAAAACTTGTAAATCAACTCTAAGACATATCAAATCTAATGTGATTGGTGAAGGGAACAAGGGCTCAACCTATATCTGCAAATCAGGAATGTTTTGAATGTCAGATCTAAGGTTAGGACCGCCTTGAACTGTTCAAATTATGTTAAAAATAAAAATACCAATAATACTAGAACATACAGAAATAATTAGATTAGAATTTTTATCGTGCTTTGTAATTTTAATGAAACCTTTATTATATGGGGTTTTATCAGATAATAGAATATGATCTCACAATAAGAAACCATAATTGCCCTATTCATGCAAATTTATTGAGATAAAATAATTTTGGCAAAAGGATTTTTAAGAAATTAAACTAAAAAAACACAATGAAAAAAACAATTAATGAAAAGGCAAATAAATCAATCAAATGGCAAATACATCAAATAAACTTGCACTTAGTTTTATTGTAAAACGTAAATACACTATTTAATACGTTAAATAATTTAATAAAATAAAAAGGCATCTACTGCAAAGCTAACACTGATTGTCATAACAGTTTCTTAAAGCTACAATGTCATCTACATAAATTAAAAAAATTTTTAAGCAAATTGGTTATTCATCAAGACGCTGATCGTAGAGATATAAGCAAATATGAGGGGCGATGAGAGTAGATGAACGAGTGTAGTCATTGTTACTAACTAAGATCGACTGTTTCTTACAAAGAGCTATTTATTGACAGTTTAATATCCAGGGAAACTAAGAGACCTACAGCTTTACGTGGAATCTGAACCACTTAGTATTGGTCTGATTCTCATCTAATTGACAAGCCTGATATTCTTCCCAACACTACATCCGGATTCTGGCGGACCGAGTATATAACCAATCGCCTACAATCTCCAGAACATCTTGTCCCCAAGTAGCTGGATTACAACACAGCGCCACTATTGCCGGCAGACACAACCAACAAAACTTCTGATTAGACTTAGATTACCAACCAAACATGATCTAGCCTAAACATATCAATTGGTAAGTTAGCTGTGACTAAGCCCAACCCACCTGCTCGTACTAACGAGTCAGTATGTGGTAAAGTGGATGAGCCACAATCCAGCTATAAATGGCCACATCACGTTAAGTAATTGGTCGACCCTTTGTATCGGAGCGTGACATCAGCTGTGAGTCACGTGACCCGACAGACGAACATAACCTAATAACTGAGTCAACGCTACTAGACACATTCAATTGTATAACATGTAATTTACGAATAGTTGTGGACACTGATATTGATGTAAACAGCGTGTATTGCGATCTGGCGGTAGATTGTAAAACTAATTATTACGCACATTCATATTGTTGTAAACGGTGTTTAGCGATCTGGTGGCAGATTTTCAACTATTTAAAACAAACGGGGAACATGTTATTATTTTATTGTGAATGTGTCTTTGAATTTTATGCTTCAATTCGACCATATCAATCCTTATATATAATACGTGAAACAGTTTTTTGCTAAAACAACTGCATCCTTATTCATTGGTCAATTTTAACTATTGATGTATCAAAAAATTTCACCTACTCGTAGTTGTGCAATAAGGTCTTCGTTGTTCAATATTTTTACCTTGAACGTTACGGGAATCCCTCAAAGTACGTTTTTCGGCCATAAGAATAACATGGTGAGATTTAATATTATGAGTAATGATAATAATAAATTAGTCAAAAAGTAACAGCTTAAAAGTAAATAATGATATTTATGAAATTTTATTTGGAATGGACATTTTATTATGACACAGTTGTTGGAATGGATTTTACTTTACAGTTTTACATTATACTCGCTGCGCTCGTGACGGAGTTGGCACGCGAAGCGTGTAGGGATGTTCTCTAGTTGTAATTATTATTATTGTAATATGGCTTTGCCATGTAATAAATAAACAGCTGATGAGCAACTTACAGTAACATTCTAAAAATAAAATATTGTCTACATGTCCGTCGACAAGGTCACTGTTGTCATAAAATGTTATTTTTATTTTAGAATTTGAGCAATACAAATTACAATACTTAATTCTTCACTTTGAAATCATAAAACTGGGCAAAAGGCTTTATGAAGTTCAAGCTGACTTACTCTAATTCTACGTATGGAATTTAATTTCCATCACGTCGAAGTGAAAAAAGGTACAATCAAAGTAATGACCACTGCCATCGTTTTGTTTAAATTATAACGTCAAAGTAAAAAAAACTATCAAAAACCGGAAAGATAAAGTACAATAGGCGTGACTGTACCCTGTCTGCCTGGTATGTAGGGTGGTTTAACAACACGAGGGTGTTCTGTTCTACTCGGTATATACATAGATAACACTAATAATTAATACATTTTAAATGATATTTCGAACGCCTTACAATACCGATGGGTCCGGCCGTTATGGTAAAAACTCACAATTAGCGAGAGACAAGGTCGCTTTAACCTTAATTAATCGACGTTAAGTTGGCCCAAACTTCTCGGGGAGAAAAAGTCTAAACTCGATTAAAGAATACTACCTTCTAATTTAGATACTGAATACGCAACTCTTGGTTTGTTTGATGAAAGCAATTTCCACTTAAAGATATTGTAATACGAGTCAAAGACGTCTTAAATAAATTATTCAACGTAGTTCATCACACTTTCTATATTGTACAGTAAATTAACTGTCCTGATCCTAATATATAATACTTGAAACAGTTGTTGTCAACGCAACTCGTCCCTTATTTCGTGACCAATCTAAACGGTTGAGGTGTGAACAAATTTACCTCTGTTTGAAGTTGAGCAATAAGGTCTTAAATCTTCAATACTTTCACCCTGAAGGGCTTGGGACTCTCTCAAAGTACGTTTTCCGGGCATAAGAATAGCATGGAGAGATTTAAATGAATCTAAAAGTAACTAATGTAAATAATGATTTCCAAAACGTTTTAAAAGCTGTTGGAATGTCAGCTGTTACTTTTACAAAAGATCTTTCATAATGTTAAAACAGGGAAGGTTTTAATCATGGTTTTATTAACATTCGATTGTAGAGTTCCGCTCTACTGAACTTGAAGGTTTCAATGGTAATCTAATACAGTTATTTTATTTATTTGATTAATAATCCGCTGATGCACAAATAGGAATTAAATGAACACGTTTGAAATATGCTAAGTAATACCATTGGGTGTTTATACTAATAAACAGGTAGCAACGGAGTTAATGTGATTGATATACTGTAAATAAATTTAATATTGTGACTCTGCGTTATATAGACCTACTATTATTAATAAGTCACAGGCCGAGGCGTAACGAGCGCAGCGAGTGATGGTATTGGCACTCCTAGTTGTATATAATTACTGTTACAACCTTGCTACATGCAAATTTATCCTCAACTTGTCACTTTGAAATAAAGTTTCCGCTCGAGTTGGATAAAGTTCAACTTGAAGAATGAACAAAAAGAAAGAGTAGGTTCGTTGTATTTCAAAGAGATAATGAAGTACACAACAGTTTATTGTTTCCTGCCCTAGCTGGGTCATTGCTTTGGAACGGCAGCAACCAGCTTCAAAAGGGAAAACCGAGAGTTGTTTTACTAAAATGATTTTGCCTGTAATATTGATGAATTACAGGTTAGATTATAGTAATGTAAACGACATATAATTTTATTACTCAGATCATTGTCGTTCATTACTTGGCTATGATAGAAAATGTGTACAAATCTTTTAATTATTTACTAAACTAACTTGATTTCATTATATTTCATTAAACAAACACTTCATTAATAGTTTGTCATTGCATTACATTTGGAATGGATTATACCAAGTCATAAAAGATGTGATATATTTCTAAGGTCTGATTTATTTTACAGTAATTCTATGAACAAATCAACATGTTCAGATATTTTATGTCATGATAATAAAAAAAAATTGTTGGTAAAGGGAGCTTGTAGCTATGATTCTTTAGTTGAAATGAATCGTGACAGTTTGCTTATAAACTATAAAAAGAGAAGACTATCTTTCCATATTAGTATCATGAAGTCGGCTTGCCCGTTCTATGAGTGTAGTTCTTGTACTGCCTTCACAGGTAGGGCCAACGGTCTTCCTCTCTGTGTTCTCTTCAGCACACGCTGAAGTAAGAAATACTTCACCACCGAAGCAAAAATTGTATATGTCACTTAAATAATAGTTATTTATCTTCCAAACATAATCTCGCGAAAGTTACTTCAGTAGATATGAAGAACTAACGCTTAAACAAATCAATATTGCGATGGTCAACATTTCAGATAAGTTTGAAGTTGTTCATATCAGAAGCAGCCTTCAAGTTGCATTTACGTACTCACCAGGAAGTGGTAACGAAGAACGAGTTTAGTTTTGGGTCGTTACATACGACTATCTCCCCCTACGCAAACTAGTACTTGTCATAGATGAAACATGTGGTTGGGTGGTCCTCAGAGATGATATGGCAAACACTGCATAAAATGTCATCGGACTAATTTTATGCGGTTTACAATACTCTGCTAATAAACATTAAAACGGTCACTTCAGATAGAGGTTTGGTACAAGCAGATTAGTGGGAGGTTCAGGTGCAAGCACAGGATTGCATGAAATAAACTTACTCTCCAACTCGAAGTCCGTTCCAGCATTCCGCCGTATCTCGAGTCTCTGCGAAACTCGGGTCGCTGCAGAGGCTGTCAGCGAGGTTGGCGTAGAAGCCTCGGGCACGTGTGGTGCCTACAGCGTCCAGGAACAAGGCGAGCTGCACGCCCAGAGCACTGTCTGTCAGGTGGCCGGTGTACCCATGGGCCACGCTGGACACCGTCACTCCCGGCAATTCCACACTGGCACCCGGGGCGGCAAGTCGAGAGTCGGGCACCACCGACCCTGCCACCAAGCGGGCACCACCGCAAGCCTTCTTCACCTGCAAACAGAAACGTGTTAGGCTTGAAGAAGAAGACATGAGTACTGTCTGTCAGGTGGCCGGTGTACCCATGGGCCACGCTGGACACTGTCACTCCCGGCAGTTCCACACTGGCGGCAAGTCGAGAGTCGGGCACCACCGACCCTACCACCAAGCCGGGCACCACCTCAAGCCTTCTTCACCTGCAAACAGAAACGTGTTAGGCTTGAAGGAGAAGACTTGAGTACTGTCTGTCAGGTGGCTGGTGTACCCATGGGTCACGCTGGCACTGGGGCTAGGAGTCGGGCACCACTGACCCTGCCACCAAGCGGGCACCACCACAGGCCTTCTTCACCTGTAAAAAGACGCGTTTTAGACTTGACGAACAAGAAATAACATTTTGTTTTCTCCACTTTAGCAGTCTCTGCCTCTTAAATAGATCACCAACTCTACCAATATACGTATACTACAACCATAATTCTAACAACACTTGGTACCAAGCTAAACGCTATGCAACAGTAAGTAAAAATCAATAGGATGGCAAAGGCCCAATATTTTTAGCGACTGACAAGTTTTAAACTTTAATTAATCGGGTTCAACCAAATTCTTGAAGGGAAATTTTAAGATAGATTAGAAAACATTGAAGAATAATCTTTCCTTCTTTTGGGACTCGTAGTTTATATTAAAATAAAATTAAAAAAAACAAATAAAATAATTATAAAGATAACAACAAATATATAACCTAGTTCCTCTTCGGAATGCACTTTAACACTAATTTTGTTGTCTGAAAGTTGCTCGCAATAATAATATATAAACAATTAATTAAGGCATTTTCTTGTGCGATTTTCTCTGAAAAAGGCTATAGCAAGGGCACCCGACATTGATCTATTTAAGGATATATTCTGACGACTACTTCTTTAATTTAATATTATTACGACAAGTTCATTGAGGGAAATATCTAAAGAAACGAGTAAAAGATTTGATTAAGATAGAAACGTAAAGAAAATAATTTTAAAGGTGGCTGAGTAAATATAGTATTGACTTGTGAGAGCATGGAGACGTCAAAGACGTGAATAGTAATGAGGAAGAGTATAAAGAATAATACGAGATACACGGATAAGTGAGTACAGGGAATACAAGACGATGGAGTGTCATGTAAACACTTGTGGTTGTACGGTTAAATTTAGTATTGACTTGTGAGAGCATGGAGACATCAAAGACGTGAATAGTAATGAGGATGAGTATAAAGAATAATACGAGATACACGGATAAGTGAGTACACGGAATACAAGACGATGGAGTGTTATGTAAACACTTGTGGTTGTACGGTTAAATTTAATAATAGCTGGTAACATTCTAAAAAATATGGCTTATTTTTAATAAAGCTGATCTATCAGACATTCGAACAACCTACAGACATCGAAGATTAAGAATTTGTAGTTGGCTGAGCCGGTAGCCGAGCGGTCTACGGCATCAGGACTTTGAGTTAGAGATCGCACAAGTTCGAATTCTGCCTAGATTGGAAATATTTGTCAGTAATATTCATCTTGTAGTGTATTGATTCGTCCAGTTACTCTATACGAATATTCTTACATTCTTACATATAAGACGCTGCCACAACTTTGTGCTATTTTATGGCGAATATGAATGATGATATGAGTGTAGGATGAGTGTGGATGAGTATAGTCTGGTTACTGACTAAGTTCAACTGAAATCCTCAGAAAGGGCAATTTATTAATAGCCCAACAGCCAGGGCAACTAAGGGACCTACAGTTTTATATGGAATCCGAACCACATAGTGTTGGTCTGATTTTCAGCTAACTGCGAGTATGACACTCAGTTCTCTTCCCTACACAACACCCGAACCTTGACTACCATCCAACATGGACACCCTAGTGTCCACGTCGATGGAAACCATTGACCGGACGCCGTGTCGGTATTAAGACGACCGAGCATGGAACCTATCGCCTACAATGTCCCAACACTTTGTCCCCAAGTAGATGGGTTACAGCACTGCGCCACCATTGCCGACAATAAGTTCCCCGCACAGAGTAATGGTCTATGTGAAATGGGTGGAGTAAAGTTAAAAAGGAAAACGGTTTCTACTTAAAAAGAAGAACAAACAGTTACCTCAAAAATACAGATATATGAATAAAAAATGAAAAACCTTTAAAAACATAATTTTAAAATGAACAATTTAATTGATTTCCAATTTTTTAAATATTGTTGAATAGAATTTTAATTTTGAACTAACTTATATTTTAGTTTATTTCTATTTATCAAATATCGACAATTTATATGTACTATTTTAAAAATAAATTAATATGGTATATATATCTATCTTTAGAGAAGTCTGAGGTGTTCATGTTGGATGGTATTCAAGGTTCAGATGTTGTGTAGGGAAGAGAACTGAGTGTCAGACTTGTCAGAGAACATCAGACCAACACTACGTGGTTCGGATTTCACGTAAAGCTGTAGGTCCCATAGTTTCCTTGGCTATTGGGCTCTTAATATATAGTCCTTTCTGAGCTGTCGAACTCAGATAGTAACAATGTTTACACTCGTTCATCTACACTCATTCACCCCCCTCACATTAGCCCATAACTCTACCATCGGGGTCTTATTAATGAGTAATATAATATAAATTAAGTTTACTATAAAAATAAAACGGGTTTGTTTAAAAAAAATAATATTAAATATGAATATTATTGAAAATCACAGAGCAGACCAAAATGTCTGTTTTAGAGGGCCGATTTGGTCCACGAAAAACTTTAAACTTCATTTTTAACAAATAAAACATAACATAAATTTTAACATAAATTAAAAAAACTCATAAAATCAACTTATTTATGGTCCAGAAGGCTGGACCAGAAACATACAGTGTTCAATGTAACTCGTTATGATAATAAACACGATCTATTCAATAATGACATGTTTTGGCCCGCTGACGGTAAAATTGCATGTAGACTATAGGACTGTTGACTTTCCGGCAGTTTGAAGAACGTCCACCTTAAAACCACTATAATGCAAATACATCATACTTTTATTGAAGCGAGTTTTGTTTAACAAATTGCTTGCAATATGTATTCTTTATTTATCATATTTAACACGCCAGTAGTCACGTTATGGACGGATATGAGATGCGATTGAATGAGCGACTACTGAAGTATTAGGAGGTTTTATTCGCCCGTAGGAGGCAGCGGAAGGCAGCACAGAAGCAGGCGCCTGTGCAGCTTAGGTAGGCAAAGCCCGCAATACAGCTCTGTACCTATATTGCTGTCCAACGCCGTTGGATGTAGGTTGAAGGAATTCAACAATGTAACACTACTAAAATAAAAATATCAACTTATGGTACTGAATAAAAACTTTGTCAATTTGAACAACTATTTTCCAATGATGTTTGTAGGAGTTTGAAATACTTGAAGATGCCAGTCTGACACTTTATTTTAATTCCAAAAAAAAAAGATACAACTGGAACCTATCACCACTGTACGTGTATAGGTGGACGGGCGGGTCATCATCACTGCACGAGTATGGGTGGGCAGACGGGTCATCACCACTGCACGTGTATGGGTGGGCAGGCGGGTCATCACCACTGTACGTGTATGGGTAGGCGGGCGGGTCATCACCACTGTACGTGTATGAGTGAGCGGGCGGGTCATCACCACTGTACGTGTATGGGTGGGCGGGCGGGGCGGGGTGTATTGGACAACTGGACAAACATATAACGCATTTTAATCCACCCACCCATACACCTACAGTGGTATTGACCACCCACCCATACACCTACAGTGGTATTTATCCATCTACCCGCCCACCCATCTGATGCCTTTTCTCCCAGTTCGGCAGTATCACTTTCTCCTTCTCGCGGATCAAAACGCCGCCTAGAGGAGCAACCAAGTAGGTTGACACTTTTATGACGGTCTATGCCTGACCTCACGGATCAAAACTTCTACACCCCCAGAAGACCAGTTTTAGTCTGTACGTCCGTCCTTAAACCATTGTGTAATTATAACTGAGGTTCTAGAGGAACTAGTGCTGTAATTAGAACTTTAATCAACTGAGGTAATAAGAGGAGTCCCGCAGGGTTCGGTACTCGGACCAATCCTGTTCCTCTTGTTTATGAATGACCTCCCAAGTGTATTACTGTGCCAATGCCCAAGTTTGTCTTTTTGTAGACGATCCTTCCCTTACAGTCAAAGCCACAAATCGGCTCGATCTAATGACTTTGGCTTCTAAAAAAGCACAAAAAATAGTGGTTTCAGCAGAATCAGCTCGAAGTGAATAGTGAGAAAACTCGACTGATTAATTTTTCAATCAGGAGTTCACAGATTTTGGAACAGAATACATTCCATAAATGGGATGAAGATATATCTTCTTGTGACTCTTTAAATTTTCTTCGTGTTTACATTGACACCAAACTAAACTTCCATGAGCATGTTGAGCTCGTCTGCAAGAAATTAAGCTCAGGGGTTTCGTTATACGAAACTTATCAAAATTTGCTGATGCCAGAGTAACCTTAGCTGCTTACTATGGACTGATTTACCCCTTTCTTACATATGGGGTTGTTATTTGGGGATGTGAAAGTTCACGCACAACAATGATCTTCAAACTACAGAAAAGAGCGTTAAGTGCGGTTTTTGGGGAACCTCGAAGAACTTCGTGTAAGTCACTTTTTAAGGAGGCTAAAGTTTTAACTTTCCCATCAATTTATATCTTGAACTGCGTAACATTTGTTCATAACCACCTTCACCTTTCCAAACCAAATAATCCCCAACATCGTCACAATCTTCGTCACACCAATATAATTAAAACCCCTGCCCATAGAACTAGTTTTTTTAAAAGCATTTATTAATCAGTGGCATTTAACTTCAAAATGTTCTCCCAGCCTCTATGAAAGTAAAAACAAGGCCGCATTTTGAGAGGGAGGTTCAGAGGCTTTTGATGCAGCGGGACTAATACAGTGTCAGGGATTTTGTTGAGCGAGCTGATCATACTGGTTTTAGCTAAAGTGAATGACCACCTGTATATGCTTATTTTAGTTTATTTTAGAAGTAACACAAGATTTTTGTCTTATTTTAATTATTCTGACTATGTTAATGTTACCATATTCAATTGATTTAGGTTATTTTCAATCTCCTGATCACACATTATTGTTGACGTTATTTTGCAGTGTTATTCTGTTGTCAATAAAGAATTTCTGAGTTCTGAACAGTCGTGGCAGTTGCCTCCACTTTCCCGCTTGCCCACCAGGCAGCGCCACTTATCAGTACTGACGCCCGTGTTTTGCAGTTGAACATTACTTCACTTGAAAACTTTTCACGCTTCGACTTGTTTAACATTTGCATTTCACATGTTAATATGCTTTTTAGGACAAGTGTGACTAAAGTGTAGGTTTGTTTTTAAAAAATATATAAAATTAGAACAATAGTTGTTAGTACATAAAAAATAAATCATGGGATAAAATTAAAATCTGATATCAGGAGGCTCTAGAGAAAAGGCTCTTTTTGTTCTCTTTGAAGAAGGTCAATTTTAAAGTTGTACGTTCATAATAAACCTATAATTTTCATTTGAATTTAAGAATCAAACCAAATATTGTGTCAAGTGTAACAGACTATTAAGATTTTAAATACGTGCCATTCAACCAAATAGAGGTTTGGGGCCGAAGTCCTCGACTGGCGATGCCAGTCAAGAGAATAAATAAGAGAATAAGAGTGTCACTAGGTGTCAAAGGAGAAGTCAACTTTGTAGGTGAGTGGGTTGGAATGCCGTCATCCTTTACTGTCATAATAGTGTCACTGGGTGAGAGCAGTCAACTGTGTAAGTGAGTGGGTGAGAGGTGGGAATGTCGTCATCCTTCACCGTCGTAAAAGTGTCACTGGGTGAGAGCAGTCAACTGTGTAAGGGAGTGGGTGAGAGGTGGGAATGTCGTCATCCTTCACCGTCGTATAAGTGACCCTGGATGAGAGCAGTCAACTTGTAGGTGAGTGGGTGGGAATACCATCATCCTTCACCGTCGTAAAAGTGTCACTGGGTGAGAGCAGTCAACTGTGTAAGGGAGTGGGTGAGAGGTGGGAATATCGTCATCTTTCAATGTCGTAAAAGTGACACTGGGTTTGAACAGTTAACTTTGTAGGTTAGTGGGTGATAATTTCGTCATCCTTCACCATCGTAAAAGTGTCACTGGGTGGGATCAGTCAACTTTGTAGGTTAGTGGGTGGTAATACCGTCATCCATTACTGTCGTAAAAGTGTCACTGGGTGGGATCAGTTAACTTTGTAGGTTAGTGGGTGATAATTTCGTCATCCTTCACCATCGTCAAAGTGTCACTGGGTGGGATCAGTCAACTTTGTAGGTTAGTGGGTGGTAATACCGTCATCCATTACCGTCGTGAAAGTGTCACTGGGTGGGATCAGTTAACTTTGTAGGTTAGTGGGTGATAATTTCGTCATCCTTCACCATCGTAAAAGTGTCACTGGGTGGGTTCAGTTAACTTTGTAGGTTAGTGGGTGATAATTTCGTCATCCTTCACCATCGTAAAAGTGTCACTGGGTGGGATCAGTTAACTTTGTAGGTTAGTGGGTGATAATTTCGTCATCCTTCACCGTCGTAAAAGTGTCACTGGGTGGGATCAGTCAACTTTGTAGGTTAGTGGGTGATAATTTCGTCATCCTTCACCATCGTAAAAGTGTCACTGGGTGGGATCAGTTAACTTTGTAGGTTAGTGGGTGGTAATTCCGTCATCTTTCACCATCGTAAAAGTGTCACTAGGTGGGTCAGTCAACTTTGTAGGTTAGTGGGTGGTAATTCCGTCATCCTTCACCATCTTAAAAGTGTCACTGGATGGGATCACTCAACTTTGTAGGTTAGTGGGTGGTAATTCCGTCATCCTTCACCTTCGTAAAAGTGTCACTGGGTTGGATCAGTCAACTTTGTAGGTTAGGTTAGGTTAGGTTTAACGATGTACAAGTGCCAAAGGGCTGAGGCTGTATTCTCTGAAAGATTTAACTGTCATAGTACTGTACCATTATTTAAATCGTGTTACCTGTCTTACATACATCGGAGTTAGACACTGCTGGGAGCACAATTCGCGCAATTTAATTGAAGTTATTGATATGCTGAGACTAAAAATACAAGCTAACTATTATTTCTAGAAACTCCTTCAAACCCTCATACCTCATGTTAATGACATAGTAAATTATTTGTCGTAAACAACAATAATAATATAAACAATTTAACACCATATTGAATGAGAGCAAGGTGCAATCAGCAGTGAATAGTACTTTAATGTCTGGACTCGTGCATTCCAACTCAACCAATAAGCCCAAGGTTCTAGATTCCACAGATGGGTGGTTGCAGTTTTCATAACCTTCACCGACGTTGTGCGAAGTGTACAGTCTCGTCGTTTTGTAATCGACGCACAATTTTCTCTCCTTTAATAGTAAGTGTCGGGCTACCTGCCGCCGACCGGCAAGGTGTGGGGGCGTTCTCTGGGTGGCCTGCTCTACTGCACTGGCACTGACCTCGGTTGCCGGCCGGCCGCTCTCTACGCTCTGCTGGGTGTCGAGCACCGTCCACTCACGGCCCTCATCTCATTCGGCACGGCTTACACATCCAATCAACGACGAGTGTTTTCCATGTCCTTCTATTCTATTTGCACCAATTGAGTACAGTATATATTTAATTAGTATTTACCATGCACGAGGGTCCCTTAGTAGTGTCTTTAGCTTCCATTACAACTGAACTCTCTTTATGAACATTTTACACACCAACTGTAATTAGACTAACGTGCCACCCAACCAAGGGACACGCCTTGATGATCTCCCCCCACACAAGGGTCACGACTTGATGATCCCCCTCCCACCCAAGGGTCACGACTTGATGATCCCTCCCATCCATCCGGGGGTCACGCCTTGATGATCCCTCCCACCCATCCAACGGACACTCTAGATGATCCATCCCAGCCATTCAAGCGACACATCTAGATGATCCATCCCATCTAACCAAGGGTCACGACTTGATGGTCCCTCCCACCCATCCAACGGACACTCTAGATGATACATCCAACGGACACTCTAGATGATCCATCCCATCCAACCAAGGGACACGCCTTGATGATCACTCCCCCCACCCATGGGACACGACTTGACGACCCCTCTCATCCACCCGGGGGTCACGCCTTGATGATTCCTCCCACCCATCCAACGGACACTCTAGATGATCCATCCCATCCATCCAAGCGACACACCTTGATGATCCCTACCCGAGGGTCACGACTTGATGGTCCCTCCCACCCATCCAACGGACACTCTAGATGATCCATCCCATCCAACCAAGGGTCACGACTTGATGATCTCTCCCATCCACCTAAGGGCACGCCTTGATGATCCCTCTCACCCACCCAACGGACACTCTAGATGATCCCTCCCAACCATCCAAGCGACACGTCTTGATCCCTCCTCCACCCAACAGACTCTCTAGATGATCCCTCTCACCCACCCATAGAACACGCCTTGATGATCCCTCTCGCCCACTCAACAGACACTCTAGGTGATCCCTCCCACCCACCCAACGGACATTATAGATATCCCTCCCACCCACCCAAGGGACACTCTAGATGATCTCTCTCTAACACCTAAGGGACCCTATTATTATTAAATATGTTTCATTTAAATCCAAGAGACACTACTTAACAATCCGTCCTATCCACCAAGGGGAATTGCTTGATCAGTAGTCTCCTTCCACCTCCCACCCATCGACGTCCAGCGAGTAATACTAGTTATGTTTTTAGAATCTAGTCATTAATTACTTTTACAACACTTTACATTAAATTTTTTAGCTGACCTCTCCTATCGAGCTTAAGCATCTTTTAGACATTACACTCCTTACCAACAAATTTCACAAACACTGTATTAAGCCTCTTGTAACAATATTTGGCATCCACTAAACTGCAAATGGAACCTACCATCACAAGACAAACAAACAAGGCATATAGATTGTATGTATTTACCACCCTTTGGACGTTAAACAGATCCTACCAATTACATTTGGGGTTAGCAATATTGACATAATTATCTAACACTATAACGGGTTTGTACAGGATTTTTTTACAAATAATTAATTTTATCAAATCACTTACATCATGTATTTCAAAATAACTTATATAAAATCTATATTCACCATCAGCATTTATGAAGAAATTGCGATCACTGTCTCTGTTCCATTATTCATTATAAAGACACAGTTCGTACAGATAAGGGAGCATATGAGGAGTGAATGACTGTAGATGAACGAGTGTAGTCATTGTTACTAACTAAGGTTGACTGTTCCTTGGAATGAGCCATTTATTAATAGCCCGATAGCCAAGGCAACTAGCCTAACCTAACCTAACCTTATTCCTTTTACTCCTTTCAGCTTTACGTGAAATCCGAGCCACATAGTGTTGGTCTGATTTTCAACTAACTGACAAACCTGGAACTTCTCTTCCCTACACATCTGCACACTGACTACCTCCTAACCCAACATGGACTCCCCAGACTTACCTATTAGCGTCCACGCCTATGGTAACCATTGAGCGGACGCCGTCTCGGTGAGATCGATCATAGAACCTATCGCCTACAATCTCCACAACAGTTTATCCCCAAGTACCTGGGTTACAGCACTGCGCTAGTAGTGCCAACTAAAAGCAGTCTACAAAATATCTAAAGCCTCATGAGCTAGGCTGATTCTATTAGTCAAAAATAACAAATTTCCAAACTGCCATATCACTCCGCGGGACCAAACATCAATTAATTGACTGAACACTTGTCTATGACGATAACGTGTCCAACAACAACAACAACTACTTATTTGCTACCAACATTTATGTCCTGATTGTTCAATAAATTCGTGTGTTTATTTAATTTATTCAGAAATTCTACAATCACCAGTATTCCGTCAGGGAAACACTGAATTGGGCAAATCCCTCATGAATTGAATATGTAGGAGGAATTGCGATGCATGTGACAGCAGAGCGTCATATATTATACATTGTGACCCTGGGCCAGTGCTGCCAACCCGAGGAATACACCGAATGAAGAATTCCCTTCGATTTTTTTATTATTTTGTTAAAGATTACTAATTATAATCGAATTGACTGTTATTACATAATTTATTACGTTGACAAAATAACACTCTTCTTTATACACTTGTGCATAAAGAATAGAATAAGAATAAGAATATATTTATTTCCTCGAAATATATACATAAAATACATATAATTACATTCAAACATAAAAAGGTTTCTTCTTAATTCTCTGTTAACAAAATAAAACTTATACTACTAGAACAAAACCTTTCATAAATTACATATTTCAAGAAAATACTAGGACCTCCTAAGGCAATGCCTGTTTAAGAGGTTCCTTCTTTTCAAATAAATCTTAATATGCGCATGAGCAAATAATATTAATTTAAAATAAAAAATCCCAATTCTTCAAAATATAAACACTAATATAAAAACATAATGTTATCCTAACCCTAACAGTATAGCTATATAATACAATAATAGGAAACAAAATAAAAACGAAACAATTTATGACTAACCAAATATCAGGATTGGGACTAATGATTAAAAATAATTAACGATTAAGTTCAATAGTTAGTTTTTCTGTTAACTTTTCAACTTATTCGTTAGTTTTGGGGATGTTTAACTTTTAACTTTAACTAGTTAACAAATTCACTAACAATTAAACTAACTCAGTTAGTTGCTGTATAAATTTATAGCAACAACTTTGTTGTTGCTATAAATTTATAAAAAAATTGGAGTATCTTAGTTTGAAAATGTATTTATTCTTTATATAAATTGAATGTAATCAAATACGCTTGTGCAGACATAATCCTAATTGAAAATATAAATAATACTGTACAACACAATAGACAGACTTTACGAGCTTAATATTCATTTGTCTGAGTTTAAAACAAAATTACGTTTTTATGAATTACATTAGTAAATTAGCCTACGTAACAGAGAAGAAAACACAGATGTCGCATTCAATAGTACGCTTAATGTGTGTCAAGTAGTTATTTCTCCAGTTTGCTGTGCGGATGGCAGAGACAGCAACCTTGCCAGTCCTTTCCTTATCCCCCCCCCCAAATCCTCAAGGATGAACTTCGTAATTATTACTACAGATGAATGACATTAGTTGCGATCTATTTATAACTGCCACTTAGGCGTCCGCTGCGGCCTTAACAAAGCAACCTCTGTTTCTTTCTTCTCCGTTATGTTATAAACACTGTTTTATTATAATCGTTAAGTTTTCTAATCACCAAATAGTTTATAAAATATGTCAATGAAAAGTGAACTATTTATTTGGAAGACATTGTCAATCCAATTGGTTATAAAGCAAGTACTTCTGAACCAATGAGGCAACGAACGGATCACGTTATTTATTACAGAACCTGAACCAACAGCTAAACTTCTTCCCTCCCTTTCCTCCCCCCTCGAGCCACGAACAAACACCCCCCAATACTGAAAGAGTTATTCCCATAACGTCCACTTTCTACATCTTAGCAGATCGCAGTATAGTCTACATTGCACCCATGAATGGAATGCAGTGGTCCAGATGGCCGTCTCACCAGACTGTACCTCGGCCTCCAGACCAGACTGTACTCCATACATTACACTTGCATACCTTACGTTTCCCGCTGTCTCAGTTTTGTTTTTGGCGACTGCATTCCTCTTCCCATCGGTTTTTCTCCGGTCGGTTGGCTTGGCGCACTGCCCATTTTGATGTGTGTGTGTGTTAGTGAGAGGGGGGAGGTGCTCTCACCACTCGCTCACCCCGAAATCGCTCTCTTGGAGACGACCTACGGCTACAAGTCTGTTGGTGTCTAGCTGTTGATTTTGATCACCTGAATCTACAATTACTTATTTAAGAATATTTGTTTGGTTGTATCGATTGATTAATACCAACTCATTATCAACATCGGGATTGTTTGTTTCTTTCGATTACATGGTATCAACTCGTTATCACCATCAGAATTGTTTGTTTCTATCGATTATATGATATCAACTCATTATCACCATCAGAATTGTTTGTTTCGATCGATTACATGATATCAACTCATTATCACCATCAGAATTGTTTGTTTCTATCGATTACATGATATCGACTCATTATCACCATCAGAATTGTTTTTCATTCGATTACATGGGCTCAACTCATCATCACCATCAAAATTATTTGTTTCTATCGATTATACGATATCAACTCATTATCGCCAACAGAATTTGGACGAGCTGGTGGCCGAGCGGTCTAAGGCGTCAGGACTTTGAGCTTAGGTTGGAGATAGCGCTGGTTCTAATCCGGCCTAGACTGGAAGATTTATCAGTAATATCATTGATTTTACTAGTAAAATCAATGGTAATATGCACCTTGTACTGTACTGGTTCGCCCCCTTACTCTATCGTACCAACACATATCTGTATAGACTGCATGCGATAAACTCGGTATAATCGCCTTCGGAATTCTGTTTGTTTGTTCTCGTATGTATGGCATGCTATCCGCAGCTTACTAACACCATCAGAATTGATAGTTTTTATAGATTGCAAGCGCTTGACGCACTAGTATAACAGAATATTTCTTATCTAGTGCGTGCGATCAATTTATCATCGCTATTTGAATATTTTGTGTCGATTGGTTGTGATCGACTCATTATCGCCATCGGAATTTCTCTGTTAGTTATCAACTCATTATTGTGAAGGTGAAATTAACAAACTTATTATTAATATCATAATTGTTTGTATCTAATCCATGCGACCTCATATCAGCAGTTATGAGTGTCGATTGCATGCTATCAAATCATGATCACCATCAGGGCTGTAACTTTTACCATTTGTTTTAAATTGAACAAGATATAAAAATAATAAACACGTAATTCTTGTTTTTATGATGAAGGAAATGAGAGGCCGGCTATTGGAGGCACATCCATAATGATGGAAACAGTGGCTATCTCCTTCAGGTGAGTAATTTGCAGGGGGAAGTACAAGAATTGTATCCTTCCAGCATTACATTACCCGCACGATAAGGGATAAGATAAGCTCTCCTAGGGCGATAATTCAGGTGAAGAGGGGTAGGGGGTAGGACTTGAAAAACATAGGTTCAACACACGCGACTGTCAGCTGGACTGTAAATAGTGACTTGCCTTTATTGATGTACTTGAATTGGACACTTTTTGAACTAGTGTTTCACGGATTATTTACGACCATCAATTTCCAGACGTTTCTCCCATGTCACTATCTGTCATCCTCAGGTGGAAACTAAGTAAATTAGTTGGTAATGTTGACAACTGACACATGACGTAACAGGATATCCAGGGAATGTTTGTAATTATCATGCTCTCTCACTCTCTCTCTCAGACGTTTCGGAAAACATTTGAAATTGCAAACATTGTATCAAGGATCACGGCCATTACCGTCAGAATCGCCCGGGTTATCCGTTCTTCTACGCCAGCCCAGTATGTGCTGGAATGGCAGTTAATTTACCCGTAGGTAAACCCAGAACTTTCCCGAAATGGCGTCTAGAATTGTCTAGATCACCCTTACAGAACAATCTAAAGCAAAACTCAGAACCTCCTAGATTTGCACAGATGCCGTAAGAAGGCACCATCAGTCAGTGTCAGCGATTAGTCAGTTAATCTAGCGTTTTCGGCCTGTCGTGGAAGAGACAGTGTAGAACAGTTACAGTTCACGAACAGTGACGGACATTGAGCAAACATAAGTGACATAATTATTGCAAACAATAGTGGTTTAATTTCGCAAGTTAAATAGTTTTTGTCTGGTAACATAAATTTGTAAATATCTTGTAGTGGTTATTTTAGTTAATTAGTTATTGTGAATTAACAGGTGAAAGTAACAGTTAGTAACTACTAATTAGGAACGTCTTATTATTTCGGACTCTGTGGACCAAAATATATTATTCTTTTGTACGATATTTTTTCTTAAGTTTTAAAGCTTTTGCAAATCCATTCACTGATTTGTGTTTTGATTTACAAATATTGTAATCGTTATTTAATTAAATTAAAATGTTAAATATATCCAATAATTATGAAAATTACGAACAAAAAGGTTAAATTAAATAAATTGTAAATACACTTATCATTATATTGATCAACATTTTATGAAATTGAAGTAGAGCCTCAGTCTAACTACATACAGTCACGACACTTCCATTGAAGTAGAGCCTCAGTCTAACTACATACAGTCACGACACTTCCATTGAAGTAGAGCCTCAGTCTAACTACATACAGTCACGACACTTCCATTGAAGTAGAGCCTCAGTCTAACTACATACAGTCACGACACTTCCATTGAAGTAGAGCCTCAGTGTAACTACATACAGTCACGACACTTCCATTGAAGTAGAGCCTCAGTCTAACTACATACAGTCACGACACTTCCATTGAAGTAGAGCCTCAGTCTAACTACATACAGTCACGACACTTCCATTGAAGTAGAGCCTCAGTCTAACTACATACAGTCACGACACTTCCATTGAAATAGAGCCTCAGTCTAACTACATACAGTCACGACACTTCCATTGAAATAGAGCCTCAGTCTAACTACATACAGTCATGACACTTCCATTGAAATAGAGCCTCAGTCTAACTACATACAGTCACGACACTTCCATTGAAGTAGAGCCTCAGTCTAACTACATACAGTCACGACACTTCCATTGAAGTAGAGCCTCAGTCTAACTACATACAGTCACGACACTTCCATTGAAGTAGAGCCTCAGTCTAACTACATACAGTCACGACACTTCCATTGAAGTAGAGCCTCAGTCTAACTACATACAGTCATGACACTTCCATTGAAGTAGAGCCTCAGTCTAACTACATACAGTCACGACACTTCCATTGAAGTAGAGCCTTAGTCTAACTACATACAGTCACGACACTTCCATTGAAGTAGAGCCTCAGTCTAACTACATACAGTCACGACACTTCCATTGAAGTAGAGCCTCAGTCTAACTACATACAGTCACGACACTTCCATTGAAGTAGAGCCTCAGTCTAACTACATACAGTCACGACACTTCCATTGAAGTAGAGCCTCAGTCTAACTACATACAGTCACGACACTTCCATTGAAGTAGAGCCTTAGTCTAACTACATACAGTCACGACACTTCCATTGAAGTAGAGCCTCAGTCTAACTACATACAGTCACGACACTTCCATTGAAGTAGAGCCTCAGTCTAACTACATACAGTCACGACACTTCCATTGAAGTAGAGCCTCAGTCTAACTACATACAGTCACGACACTTCCATTGAAGTAGAGCCTCAGTCTAACTACATACAGTCACGACACTTCCATTGAAGTAGAGCCTCAGTCTAACTACATACAGTCACGACACTTCCATTGAAGTAGAGCCTCAGTCTAACTACATACAGTCACGACACTTCCATTGAAGTAGAGCCTCAGTCTAACTACATACAGTCACGACACTTCCATTGAAGTAGAGCCTCAGTCTAACTACATACAGTCACGACACTTCCATTGAAGTAGAGCCTCAGTAGCTAGACTACATACATGTCACGACACTTCCATTGAAGTAGAGCCTCAGTCTAACTACATACAGTCACGACACTTCCATTGAAGTAGAGCCTCAGTCTAACTACATACAGTCACGACACTTCCATTGAAGTAGAGCCTCAGTCTAACTACATACAGTCACGACACTTCCATTGAAGTAGAGCCTCAGTCTAACTACATACAGTCACGACACTTCCATTGAAGTAGAGCCTCAGTCTAACTACATACAGTCACGACACTTCCATTGAAGTAGAGCCTCAGTCTAACTACATACAGTCACGACACTTCCATTGAAATAGAGCCTCAGTCTAACTACATACAGTCACGACACTTCCATTGAAGTAGAGCCTCAGTCTAACTACATACAGTCACGACACTTCCATTGAAGTAGAGCCTCAGTCTAACTACATACAGTCACGACACTTCCATTGAAGTAGAGCCTCAGTCTAACTACATACAGTCACGACACTTCCATTGAAGTAGAGCCTCAGTCTAACTACATACAGTCACGACACTTCCATTGAAGTAGAGCCTCAGTCTAACTACATACAGTCACGACACTTCCATTGAAATAGAGCCTCAGTCTAACTACATACAGTCATGACACTTCCATTGAAGTAGAGCCTCAGTCTAACTACATACAGTCATGACACTTCCATTTAAGTAGAGCCTCAGTCTAACTACATACAGTCACGACACTTCCATTTAAGTAGAGCCTCAGTCTAACTACATACAGTCATGACACTTCCATTGAAGTAGAGCCTCAGTCTAACTACATACAGTCATGACACTTCCATTTAAGTAGAGCCTCAGTCTAACTACATACAGTCATGACACTTCCATTTAAGTAGAGCCTCAGTCTAACTACATACAGTCATGACACTTCCATTGCACCGCTCTGTAAGTAGATAGCCAGGACAATTACATTGTATTACCGTTGTATTGAAGTAGAGCCTCAGTCTAACTACATACAGTCATGACACTTCCATTGAAGTAGAGCCTCAGTCTAACTACATACAGTCATGACACTTCCATTGAAGTAGAGCCTCAGTCTAACTACATACAGTCATGACACTTCCATTGAAGTAGAGCCTCAGTCTAACTACATACAGTCACGACACTTCCATTGAAGTAGAGCCTCAGTCTAACTACATACAGTCACGACACTTCCATTGAAGTAGAGCCTCAGTCTAACTACATACAGTCACGACACTTCCATTACACCGCTCTGTAAGTAGCTAGCCAGGACAATTACATTGTATTACCGTTGTATTGAAGTAGAGCCTCAGTCTAACTACATACAGTCACGACACTTCCATTGCACCGCTCTGTAAGTAGATAGCCAGGACAATACATGTCACGACACTTCCATTGAAGTAGAGCCTCAGTCTAACTACATACAGTCACGACACTTCCATTGAAGTAGAGCCTCAGTCTAACTACATACAGTCATGACACTTCCATTGCACCGCTCTGTAAGTAGATAGCCAGTACAATTACATTGTATTACCGTTGTATTGCACTATTTGTTCCAATGAATTAGAATAATTTGTTAATATTATATAAATACTTTGATAACTGTATGGGTCTGTTCGGATATTCAATTTATAATGGCAAGGTTCAAAATCAAAATTTATTTTGAAAAATTTAAATTAGCGTAATAGAATATTTCGTATAAAAAATCACATCCCATTTAAGAGAGATTGTTTAATTTAAATAAAATTAATAATTATTTAGTCTTATAAATTCGAGTTTTTCACATTCAAATAAATATACAGTATGAAATCAAAATAAGCAACCATTTTCAAGAAACAATAATAATCACTCATTAGACATATACAAACCTCAGTTGTGGATATGAACAGTGAAGAGATACGCACTGCTGCGGGCTGGCCGCTAGGATCGCTAGCGCCGTGCTTGTAGCCAGTATCTAACAGAATGATGGCAATTTGGGTTTGGTACAAGACTTATTTTGCGCGTCTTCACAAACATTTACCCGTATTAAAATTAACCACTACTTAGTAGTGTTGCCAAATCAGTATATTCATAGAAACCTTATATAGTGCGTAGGACAATGGCTAGTTCGACAAGTTTGATTAAACAAACCAAAATCTCCAATAATGTGGCCGTATTAGCAAAGTATTGCAAACTACTGTACTGTTTTTAACCTCTTATTGCTAATCTTCCTATATACGAGTATTTTTCATCAGTTGCTAAGCTACAGACCACACTTTTTAAAAATTTTAAATTGAACATTTTATAAATAACTTACAATGGTAAAGTATTACTTATAATTTTACTAGTAGTATGTAAAAAATCTTTGTGGTATGGGAGAGTATTTAATTTAATTTATGTTAGGCTCTAACATTAATAATAAATAAATCTTTAAAAAAATATTTTGATGGTATAATCTGTAATGTGGCCTGCTACTTGCATTATGGTATTAAATTATTTATCAGTTTCGAAGATTTGTTGTGAGTAAAAATTAATTAGTAGTTAATTTATTTATATTGAATAAAACATTTACACAACCATCCATTGTTTATAAAATGTTAAAGATATACAGCACTTAACTAAACCTGGCCATGCTTTGCTATGGCTTAGACTCATTGTAGCTAAAAAAAAAAAAAACTGTAATGACTATTCTCTCACACTGTTAACTATTCCGGATTGTAACAAAATAATTATAAATTATTCTCTAAGGAAAAAATAAAATTTTACAAAGAGAATAGCTGTTCGAAGTTTGTCACACGATCTGGCTTGTCATGTTATTCATACATAAATACATGAGCATGACCTACTACTCACTAATGTTAGACCAAGTACGTCCCATTCATGGTTGCGTTGTCTGGCCAGTGGCCGGGCCAACCAGCCTGCCTGCCTGCCTGCCTGCCTGGGCGTCGGAGTATCGGAGGCATCGCCGCTGTCCTAGCCTTCTTTGGTGTTGTACCGCCCACCACTTACTTATATCTTCATTTGCTGTACTAACTCGTATTTTATCTGGCAGAGATACAAGATGTCATTACTCCACTATCTGTCTACGTGGGGTGTTTGGATGGAGGGTGGGTGGATGGGCTCCATGGGGTCGTGTTCGTTCCCAATGAGTCAAGCTTGTAGGCTGGACGATGGGCTCCAAGAGGTCGTGTTCGTTCCCAATTAGTTAAGTTTGTAGGCTAGACATGGGCTCCAAGAGGTCATGTTCCTAACCATTCAGTTAAGTTTGCTGGACCATGGGCTCCAAGGAGTCATGTTCGTTCCCAATCAGTAGAGTTTGTAGGCTGGAACATGGGCTCCAAGGGGTCGTGTTTGTTCCCAATTAGTCAAAATGTAGGCTGGACAATGGGCTCTCATCCATGGGGCACTAGTCACATTTATTCAATAAAGCATGTCAAATTTTCAACTTAGATAATCTTCAACTGCAAAGCGCGGACGTCTGCTAATTATAAACCACCTGGTGGGTTAAGCGAGGAAGGAGAATTACTACCAACACCCACATCTTGGTTTGGGGACGGACAGACAGATGACAACCGGTCTTCTGATAGTCGACGAAGTTACTAGTACTGTACTTCCAAAGTCAACACACTCGACTGCGACAAAATTGTTGACTAGAGAATACTATTAAGATGTATGTATTTTATTTTATATTTTATTTATTTATTTATTCAGATACATCATTGTACATAAACACTTGTCAATACACAATTACAACAAGGTAATTAAATAAATAAAATAAAAATGTCTTACTAATTTGTAAAAAACTAAAATATTTGCAGCACTTTACCAAATACAATTGAAGAAATCATTAACACTATAAGGAACCAACTCTTTTAAATGCAGTTAGCTTTTGTTCCAGTTTGAGGTTATTTAGGAGGTGATTGTACAGTTTCATTCCATTGTGTAAAAAGCGTCTTTCGGAGATGGAGGTTCTATGATTTGGGATGACCAGATTCAGTTGGTTACAAAGATTGTATGTATGTATGTGGAGGATGAGAAACTATGGAATAGAGGTGTGGATTTTTTAAAACAAATAACAAAGTTTCTAAAATATATATGGACGGTAAAGTTAAAATCTATTGTTGCTTAAAAATTGTTCGGATGGCTCGTTTTTGAAGTTTGAAAATTTCGTTTGTTCTGACTGACTGAGCCCCCACACTGGAATGCCATAAGTGCGGATATATGACTCCGTAATATCAGTCAGTAGAAGATTTATTTCACTGAATAGGGACAAACCTTCTTAAAAAGATTCCCGTGCTGATAGATCTTGAAATTTAAGTCAAATGGTCGTCAAAATTTAAATTTGTATCTAATATCACTCTTAGGAATCTTATGTTATCAGAAGAGTGTAAATCTATTTCATTAATTACACAGGACAGTTCAGAATTTTCTTTGTTTCGTATGGAATAATGCAACAAGCTTGTTTTTTTTTTTGCGTTAACATGGAGACGATTTTCACCAAACCACTGTACGAGGCAATTAACTTTCATAAAAAGTTCTGTTTCAACAAGCTCCCTACAGGGTACCAATACAGTTAAGTTTGCGTCATCAGCAAAAAGACACAAGTCTGCATTGGTAGCACCAGAACTGACGTCATTCACGAACAACAAGAAGAGCAAAGGTCCAAGTACCGAACCCTGTGGTACCCCTGCCAAAGTGACTTCTTGATCAGAAAAACAGTACCTAAGTAATTTATTAGAGTCGATATTAGGAATTTTCACTATCTGTCGCCGGCTACACAGATATGTGCGAAACCAGTTTAGGGAAACACCCCGTATACTTCTGAATCTTGTTTAGAAGGATCTCGTGGTCGACTATATCAAATGCCTTGCTGAGGTCAATGAAGGCACTTGCAGCAAAGCATTTTTTGTCTAAAGCGGACACAATGTAATTGATCAAGTGGAACATAGCATCTACTGTTGATTTATTTTTGAGGAACCCAAACTGATGCTTAAAGAGAAGATTGTGATGCATTATAAAACTCGTTAGTCTGACATAAACAGCCTTCTCGATTAGAAATGGAAAACAGTTTTTTATTAACCCTTTGCACTCTGGACAAAAATGTTGGTCGGTGCCAAAAACTCCAGTCCATGTTAGTAAAGTACTAGCGAAAAACTCCAAGCCCATTTTGCCAATATTGTAAGGGTTTTATAAAAAATTCATAATTTAGTTATTTTATAACTTAGAACTATGATTTACGTTTTGTTGTTTCTGTTATAATATTCTGCATGTAAAAAAAATAAAATTATAAAATTAAAATAATTTATATATATATTTTTTTTATGTTATTAAAAATGTATACCTAAATGGTTTTAAAAAAATTAACTTTGAACCCTTATAACTATAAAAAATTGCATTGACCTATTATAAATCATTGTTATAATTATGTTCCTTGTATAATTACAAACTTTTATGCAAAATTTCATGCACTTAACTTCATAAATAAGTCCTTGGTAAGCATTTGTTGAAATCTTGACAAATTCTAAATTTTGCATATATATACAGTGTATTATGTTCTCTGATCAACTTTGATTCTGCAGCACTAGTCTCATTTATTTTATAACTTCAAATGATGTATAGTGTATCAGTAACAATGAAAAATTCTAAAATATATATATATATATATATATATTTAATTATAAAATGTTTGTTGCTAAAGCTACAAGGTCAAAAATCGTAAAATAATAAAAATTGTCAAACAGCTGATAAAATGAAATGTTATAAAAACTTGAAAACACACAGATGAATAAAGATATATATATATACAGTATTTACAGACTAGGAAGTATTGATTTATTAGCATGTGTATCTGACGGTTCCCGCGTAAAACCATGCGACTGTGTCGGTCCCAGTCGTTCGCACGCGCCAAAACAGCTGTAAAAAACGACTGCTGAAAATAATATTCCATAGAGTACACTATAAAGTACTACTACGCTAAACTATAACTATCGAAGTTTTTTATATCGTAATTTGAGCGCATTTTGAAAGTATATAAAGCCAGCAAAAAATATATTTTGAACGTCCGATCAATCGGACGTCGGAGTTTTTGGCACATTTAGTGATCGTCCGAAATTTCGGACGTCGGAGTTTTTGGCATAAACTCAATTGTCCGAAATATCGGACGTCAGAGTGCAAAGGGTTAAATACAGGTAGATTGATCAGCGTCATGCCTGATTATAATTGGCTTTGTTAATTCACCCTATATTAGTGGTTCTATTTCCATTAAAATACTAACATCTTTGTTCGTTGTTCACGCGAGGCTCTGATAAAAGACGTTTCACTCTTTAGTAAGAGGCGCTATGCAGTTAACAAATGAAATAAATCACAGCCCTGTTATCAGACGAGAAGGAATCTCTTTGTTTACTCGAGGCAGACGACTCGGGTTCTATTTACCGACTTTACAACGCAAAGGTATGCATTTCACAACAAGCATCTGAAGCATTTACTCCATTTTATCTGGAAAGTGCTTCTTTCGGTGGTTAGAAACAGATTCGATTTTATTCAACTGTCTAATCTTACTGTACATTTAATATGGTATAAATTAGATAGAATAGCTTTGTACATTTTAAGAACTTACCTGCCTATTATTGTTACGTTCCATCGATACAATTAGGAGATTCCAACAACGAATTCAAAAACTGGAAGTACAGTATGTGTCCGCAACGAGAAGTGCTTACGATTCATTTTCAACAATTTTTTATTAAAATAGTATAAAGTATTAAAATTAGATGTATAAACTAGTTCAAGTTAGGGCTACTATTTTAATAAATTAAATGATAAACATAATAAAGTACCCTTTTATTCATTTTTTATAAAAATATGATAGTAACCTGAAGATGGCCTAAGAGCCGAAACCGGTAATATATTTTTATAAAAAATGAATAAAAGGGTACTTTATTATGTTTATCATTTAATTTATTAAAATTAGCTTTACTTTAATGTTTTTTTCGTTTTTTCACGATTTCTCAATTGATCAAGAAAAACAACACAACTTTCTATGGCTTTTTTAGTGTTTCTTGATCAATAAAGCAGTCAAGAAAAACTAAAAAAAAGAATCATTAAACGAATGGAATTTTAATAGTTCGTTTTAAGACTCAAATAGAACATTTTATTTGTTTGTATTCTCTTTCGTTTTTGTTTTGTTCTCTTCTCCACTATTTATATTCATTTCATTTCATATATTTTCCCATATTGTTAAATTCTTCAATTAAGTACAAAACATCATCACTTAAGTAGTTTCTTAATTTGATCTAGAATATATTAAATTTGTTTGATTCTTTTATAATATCAGGTGAAAATCTAAAAAGTGTAGGTGTTATGTTTTTCATATATATAATATATATATATTTTAAACATTTATTTATTTTTTTAGGGTAAAATTTTAGATTATGATGTGGGATTATTATGTAAATTTAATTTCTTGTATTATAATTAAGTATCTAAATATTTCAAAATATTTTTATCAAAATATTGAATTTTGTTGATAACATAATTTTTCTCTTCCATTGACCGTAAAAAGTCCGTTCACCTATGAATACTTTAATACAATTAATGTACACCCAAATTAGAGGGCTACTAACATATCAAATTATTTTTTAATTGAGTTTATTAGTTTACAGACTCAATCCCTTGATATGAATCACAATAAACGTACCTCTGATTTGGGGTTGAAAACGTGTTCAGGGATTTGGAACGGTTGAGTGAGTGTTTGACCATTTATTTCTAATGAAACGGTTCTAACCAAACAAACCTAAAAAACAAAGCTTTATCTTTGTCAAAGGATACATTACTTGATGTGGAATGAAACATTTTGTTTATTTTGACATACAAACAACCAGTTTGACTCCCGTGTACATGGAATGTCTCATAAAGTATGTTAGAAAATTGTAAATAGTTTAAGGGTCTGCTACACCTTCCTCCATATTAGATTTGATCCTCCAATTGTAAATTGAAAAGAAAGATTACAAATTTATTTATTTATGAACGTAAAGTTTGATACTAGAACCTTTTAAAAAGAGGACAAAATTATTTGAGCTCCTTGAGTTTAGATTTTAATTTTATACCTTGATTAATTTTTTTAATACAAAAACTACTGTTATAATTAAAAATTATGTTTAATAAAACAAAAACCGTTTTAAAAATCCATCAAACTGGGCATTAGCCACAATAGTCATAAAAAACATGTTAAAATTGGAAATACATTTATTAAAAAATATACGCGCAAAACGTTTTTAAGTGAAGTAATATTCAACTGCAAAACTCGCAGCGTTTGCTACTGATAAACGCACTATCTGGTGAGCAATCAGGAAAGGAGAGCAACTGCCACGACTGTTCAAATTACAGCGGTTGGACAGTCCCCTTATTAAAAGATAATGTGAAGAAAATAGATCTAAATCCCAGGTAACTGTGGGGGCTGTGGAGAGGTGCAGTACTTCCTGCCAATCCAGTAGGTCCTTGAAGGTGCTAGAATGGCAGTTAATTTATATGTAGGTGGAGCCAGAACCTTCCCGAAACGGCGCCCAGAAATACCTAGATACTCGTTCCAGAACCATCTCGGCAGGGCTTGTATCGGCGCCTTATTTAGAGACACCCCCAGCCGACTTGTCAGTAAGAGCCAGTCCAGTGGAAGTTTTTCTTCTGCCTGAAGTGTAAGTGACAGTTCACGAACTGTTACAGATATTGCGTGGGCACTAATTCGAGTGTGAAACGTTACATTAACTATTGCAAGTAATAGTTATTAAATTTCCCGTGGTAATTAGTGTCTATTTGGTAATATAAATCTATAAATATCATGTAATGTATAGTTTAGTTAATTAGAAAGTGTGAATAAAAGTATATTATTCATATACTTTATAACTACTACAGTTAATAGCCACAAAGTGAGACGTCGTTGGACCGTAACAAAACTGAACAACAGTTGCAGTGCCTTACATACTACGCGTATTCTTCGTACTTTGAATGTTAGAGTACGATGTCTAACATACTACATGTAGATCTAATGACTACACTACACAATGCCTAACATACTACATGTAGGCCTAATGACTACACTACACAATGCCTAACATACTACATGTAGGCCTAATGACTACACTACACAATGTCTAACATACTACATGTAGGCCTAATGACTACACTACACAATGTCTAACATACTACATGTAGGCCTAATGACTACACTACACAATGCCTAACATACTACATGTAGGCCTAATGACTACACTACACAATGTCTAACATACTACATGTAGGCCTAATGACTACACTACACAATGTCTAACATACTACATGTAGGCTTAATGACCACTACACAATGTCTAACATACTACATGTAGGCCTAATGACTACACTACACAATGTCTAACATACTACATGTAGATCTAATGACTACACTACACAATGTCTAACATACTACATGTAGATCTAATGACTACACTACACAATGCCTAACATACTACATGTAGGCCTAATGACTACACTACACAATGTCTAACATACTACATGTAGATCTAATGACTACACTACACAATGTCTAACATACTACATGTAGGCCTAATGACTACACTACAAAATGTCTAACATACTACATGTAGGCCTAATGACTACACTACACAATGTCTAACATACTACATGTAGATCTAATGACTACACTACACAATGTCTAACATACTACATGTAGGCCTAATGACTACACTACAAAATGTCTAACATACTACATGTAGATCTAATGACTACACTACACAATGTCTAACACACTACATGTAGGCCTAATGAGTACACTACACAATGTCTAACATACTACATGTAGATCTAATGACTACACTACACAATGTCTAACATACTACATGTAGGCCTAATGACTACACTACACAATGTCTAACATACTACATGTAGGCATAATGACTACACTACAAAATGTCTAACATACTACATGTAGATCTAATGACTACACCACACAATGTCTAACATACTACATGTAGGCCTAATGACTACACTACACAACCCTTGACAACGTAACTACAACAACATACACATACAAATACTGTCCAACGCCATATTACGTGATTCGAAGTGGCTGGCCAAACTGCCAAGCTACTGCTGGACCACAGAGAAGGAAGAAACGGAGGTCGCAGTCAATACCTCAAATATTTTGTTAACTTTGGTCCCTTTTTACAAGAAAATAGTATAGTACAAAAGAAATTAAATGTTTTTAAAAAATAAGTAGGCTACAGTCAAATCATAAAAATTCTTGAACTGAAGAAAATTGATAGTTTAGTAGCTAGTTATATATAATAAGTTTTAAATTTGTAAAAGATATGGTTCAAACAAAAAGTGGAAGTTGGGGCCCCATATTTTCTTCCTTTAAAAAAGTGTATTTTCCTTGTTTTTTGCATTCTAAGTAGTTACAAATTATGAATATATTATTTTTTGTCAGCCTGGTACATAATAGTTATTTGTTATATTAATTTATTACCATATTATTGTATGTATTGGGTGTACTCTACTTGAGCCATACATTTTTGTATATGTTTATGTGATGAAAATAAAACAATTTGATTTGATAGCGGACGTTTATTTTACAAATTAAAGGTGTTCATTTGAAAAGATGTTTTACGTTGTGGAACATCAATCGTGTTTTTGTGACGGGTGTTATGTTTATAAATGTCCTGTCTGGTATTCAAGTTATTTATATTAGATTTAGTGTATAATTAAATATGATAAATGTATAGGTCGTAAACTGAAAGAATGTTCACGTTCTAAATCACAAATACAAACGTATTCACGATTCGCTGCTCGATGATTCTTTGTATCCACGCTTATGTAAATTAATTGACTTTACCCTATGAGATATGTATGAATAAAACAACACTATGATACTTACACCGTTAATCATGACACACGCCTGTAATCTCATGTAATTACTATGTTTAAGTTAAACAATGACTACTTCCGGTAAAATAATGGCATATATCTAAATAAATATATTTACTTCTTGTATCAACTAATTGTTTCCGGAATCAAAGTAATTTTACAACACAATTACGCACTGTAAACACATATATTTATTCGCAGACACGTTATATCTCTTTATAATGACAGATCCAGTAAATTTATAAATAATTCATTATAATTATTATGTAAATCAGATGCTAGTAGTAAGTGCGGCCTTTGTAAAGCCGCGATACTTCAAGTACCAAATGAATGCTTAGTTAATTAAAGCCTTCCGCCCTTTTCTTCAAGCCCTAGAGCATTTGCTCTCCGTTCCATCTCAACCACCGACATTCTAGTATGGTTTTCCGTAATGTATTATAATAAACAAAGGCAATCAAAGAAATGCTGATAAATATTGCTTTAAAGTTTCCAAACAACACACAACATTTTTACTTTTTATCACTATGACTACCACTATCTATTTGTATATAACAAAAAAAGTGTGATCAACTATTTTTTTTAAATTCCAAGTTAATTTATTAACTTATTCATAAACTCAAATTAAATTGCATGTAGAGGGGAGAGAATGTTAACTTCTCCCACCACAGTTCCCCTCCAGAGGCAGTGAGCTGCAAGGCACAGTTCCGTACAAAACATATTAAAATAGTTTAACCATGGTGGTTAGAACAAATTTAGTTGTTGAAACTGGTAATTACTCTATAATATATACCATTAAGAATATTTCAATACAACTCAATTTATTAAACAAAATAGAATATCCATTGTAAACACTATGGCAAGTGGTATAATTGTAGTTATGACAGATCCATACTTCTAGCAGTGACTGTACAAAGAACGTATGACAGTGCGTGGTGGGGGAAAACTCTGTCGGGCATGCGCTGTTCGCTGGCCATCGACTCGTGGATTGTTAATGTGGAGGTGTATATGAATTTAAGGGCGTTCATCGAGGCACCTACTTTGAACGCTCTAAAGAAGTTCTAGATTTCACGCAATTGTCGCTAGGAGTAGCAAAGATTATGCCTCACTAACACACATTTATATGTTCCTTTCCCCTCTCCCTCACTTTCCATGACTGCACTGACCCACAAATTGTACAAAAGTACATACCTTCTCCATTAATAGGTAACTCTAGCAACGAATGTTTTATATATTCAGCCTGCATAAAACTAACAATTTATATAGATGTAATTTAAAAAAAAACTTAATTGTTACTTATAAAAAACAATTTTTATATTGTTATTTTATACTACAAGGTTGGTTAGTATATCTTTTCTCCTTTATAGTCTCAAGATTTTAGTAAAATATATATTATAGTCTCTTAATGAGTACCTAATTAGAAAGGCCAAATTAGGTAGCCATTACACCATAAAGAAACTTTTTTAATTTTCTCTCAACACATTTATTACTTATAAGAAGACAAACACTGTTAATAACAAAATTTCAAAAATAATGTTTGGTAGAACTTAAACGAATGGGACAGTAGGCAAATTATATATCATACCCGTTAGAACAACCCTCTTACTAATGTACCGACGACGTACCACTTGAATGGTCCTATGGAATAAGTACATAATTACATAATATTACATCCATATAGATTAAATCTTTATTAAATGAATTCAACTCTAAATTGTCTAAAATTGACAATGATTATTGTCAATTTTATTAATAATTGGATTACTTACATGTTTATCATTTTTACTTTTTGGTCATTTATAAATCAAATCGTGAAACAAACATTTTAAGGCCTATGTTAGAATAAACCTACGTATTTGTTTCTACTGAACACGAATATGACATTAAATTGATCGCACGAAGTATAATGACTGAGATATTCAACAAAAAAGTGAATACGCTTAGGTTAAGTTAGGTTAGGTTATGTTGACCGTGAATACATATTGCTAACCTAACCTAACGTAGCTAACCCATCTAACCTTACTTTAACCAACCTAACATTACCCGTTTTGTTAAATATTTCACATTTATATGTGGTTATAAGAAATGGATATCATGTTTAGGATAAAAAACTACACAAAATGAATGTAATACACATAGTTTTTTTATATTAAAATAAGCTGTTTTAATTTTTGTTGTACAAAATAGGTATTTCGACTGAAGTTTGTCTATGGATTCATGTTTGTGGTGCTGATATTAAAATAAGTAGTTTTAAAATATGGTGGGATCGTATTTGCCGTTTATTAAGCACCATCTAAAATTTTCATTTAAAAAGTTCGGAGATTCAAATTGAGTGCAAAATGTTGAAAGATTTTCTTGCATATTTTTAATGTCTAATTGGTTTTTATTTCCGGAATTGTAAACTTATCTATCTGAGTCTGATATAACAAATCATGTAAATTGCGCTGAAATCAATACGCCCGAAGATTTACGCTTCACATCGCCCTTGTAATTATAATTGGAGCTGACTCGAGGCATTTCTCATTCTCCGACTGATCGCAATTTAATACGGTCTATTTAAGGAATTTTCTTTACAAAAATGTATTAATGGTCTTGAATAATTATATAATTTTTTCAACACTACTTTCTATTTACTAAATACAAAATTGTTTAGATATTCAAACAATACAATTTAATTACTAAGTTATTAGCCAAGAAATTTCGATATTTACTAATTTAATTAAAATATCAAAATAATAATAAATTATTTTAAACTTGTAAGGTTTAAAAAATAAATATTGCAGAGAAAATTTAAAACTATGCCTAAATATTCACACACAAAATTATAACAATAGAAATTAATCACACATTGATAGTTTAATTAGATTATCAACCTCTTAATCATTTAGTGGTCAAAATAAAAGGTATTGGACAAATGTTTAACTCACGAATCATAAAGTAGAACATTTTAGACGTCACCAACACACCTGCAACAAAAGATTTACAATTACTTTAAACAAAACCGCTTGGAATGTGGCCTACTGAAAGAATAGGTGCGAGGAGATGCACTAAGTGGTAAAAGTGAGAGAGAGCGAGAGGGAGAGAGAGAGATAGAGAGAGAGAGAGAGAGAGAGAGAGAGAGAGAGAGAGAGAGAGAGAGAGAGAGAGAGAGAGAGAGAGAGAGAGAGAGAGAGAGAGAGAGAGAGAGAGAGAGAGAGAGAGAGAGAGAGAGAGAGAGAGAGAGAGAGAGAGAGAGAGAGAGAGAGAGAGAGAGAGCTACTCTCCTCTACTGTCATTCAATTTTATTTTGGCATGGCAACTAGGCCGCGGGCTGGTAGCGCACTAACAAGCCCCGCCCATTAAGTCAATAGCAGCAATACCGTTAGTTAGTTTGATTAGAACTAACGAAGCGAGCTAAGATAGTTAAATTAAATCGTTTTTTATTAACAATAATAATAACAATTGACAATATTATAAATTAATAATAATTTAAACAATAAATAGAAATTAAACAAACTTGTCCACTTCATTGCAGTTCTATTTAACAAAACAATGTTGCGGAAGTTAAACACTTTAAGGCGGAAATCAGTCACGTCCGTAATGGACGGTAGCTGAGCAGTGAAATGATCCCCTCCGCTGCTGGAATCCCTATAAGCACTAAATATAACAGGCATGTCGCTTACTGTCCGGACCAATTATAGTAGAACATATAATAAAATACAAAATGAATGAATATTTTCATTTAAGATATATTGAATAAATATTCAATAAAATATTTATTTGAATAAATATTCAAATAAATAGGCCTATTATTGAAAGATAAAATACAAATATTTATCTATTTCTCAAAAGAAACATTTCGAGGATTGAAATAAAAAAGAATGAAGTAATATATTGGGGCGGAACTACTTAAAATAAGAGCTATTATTTTAGTGAGATATGTGTTTTCCATAGACTTCAAACAGCTGCATGTACAAAGAGAAGTAGGCTTTATTAAGGCCCCAGGGAAATAGTGACTCGGATGGCAAGAGCATATTAGATATCAGGGCGGTGCGGATCCTTCAATACAGGATTGTCATACAGAACAGACTAGAGATGTTCAGTACGGGTAGTTCATGTAACAACAATTATTGAGCAAATGGGGGCTTGACACCTAAACATGAACATTACTGGAACATCCAGTTTTATTTTAATTACAGATCTGATAAGGTGTGAATGATACATGTTACATGAAATTAGAGTACATTAACATATAATTCATGTTTAGTGTGAAAATCATGTATACGTTTTAAAATTATTTCTAGGGCTAACTCAGGCAAGCCACAGATAAGAAACAGCGGTCACATCCAATAAAGCGTTGAATGCAAGTCGAGTAGTTACTTCTCGACTTCGCCAGCACCTTGTCAGTCCCTCCCATTATTTCCCCTAAATCCTCAAGGATAAACGTAATGATTATTAAAACAGATGTATAAAAATATAAATTAGATGTAATCTGTTTATAACCGCTGCTGAAGCATTCGCTGCAGCCATAATAAAGCGACCTCTGTTTCTTTTTTCTCTGTGGAATGTTGTACGTGCGCGGATGTTTCCCGACTATGTCTTGTTGGTCTAATGTAAAAAATATACGAAAGGAAATGGCTGTTTTTTTTATTTATTTTCATATGAAACGCTTTCTAATAAAAAAATAATCAGGTTTAAGAGTAACATTCTGACTGTCCATTAGGTGTTAAAAGGTTATGTTGAGTGTGTTATTTACCAACGTATGTAAATTATAGGCGTATGTACTTAAAATTTTCTTATAATTAAATGTTGAAAAATTGTTACTGAAATATAAAATCACCATTGTAGCCTATTATTAATAACACTGTATAAATAAGTTTAGCATTGTTATGTCTATTGTATGTGGCACTAGTGTCTTACTCCACAACCAACTAACATGATAATAAATGTAGATTATCAACGCTACCAATTATCATATCGTGAGCTGTCAAATAGTTGTTTTCAACTCCATTAATTGTGTCTATGATCTAAGCTGTAGATTGAAGACTTGGCTTGCCGGAAATTAGTTATGATCTGAACTTGCAAGATTGAATATATTGTCTTATAATTAAATTTGTTAAATATAATTTATCGTTAAAAATAGCTAAAAAAGTATGCAAAATGAGAAATGAATTCATTAAAAAACCTTAGTGGTAAAAAAATAAATAAATAAATTCTCAGCGGATTTGACGAAATTGTCACCCATTCATACTAGCGTATATTTTAAAATTCTATTTTAAAATAACAAAATAAATAGTATAATCAATAAAAATAAAATAATAAATAAACAATAAATAAATTAAATTAAATTATTATAGCCCTTTCATAATGTTTCCAACGGTGGAAATAAATACATTTAGTAAACAACTGAACGCTTTTAAAATAGAATTCAATATACAGATGTTAGTGAACACTTTTTAAATAAATCGTAGGTATGTTTCTTGGGTCAAAACAAACAAAAAACACCTTACAACCATATGTCTAAAATGTCAAGATTTATGTCTGTCGGTCTGTATGAGTTTTTACAAATGTTTTTATAACTCAAGATCTATTTGAGTTACAAACTTCAAATTTGGGCTTCATTTGTGTCGTAGTAGGTAAAATGAATATTTAAAATTTCTTTGCTGATGGCCATAAATTCTTTTCGGTATAAAACCCCATATATGCTTTTTTACCATAATTATTAATGTTTACAAAATTGATTACTCAGCTATTTATCATATGATTTTATCAAACAAGGTATGGTTGGATTTGTCTTTAAACTATACATTTTTCACCTCTCGACAACATTTGTTGTATTCATTACAGTTTTCAGGAAATTTGACATTAAAACTTATAAACGGATGCCATCTTGAAACGGCTTTAGTTACACCAAAGAAATGTTAAAGATTCAGTTTACCTACTACGACACACATGAAGTTCCAAACTCAAATAGATCTTGAGTTATAATAAAAAAATTTGTAAAAATCACATACAGACCGACAGACAGAAATCTAGACATTTTAGACATATGGTTGTATGGTGTTTTTTGTTTGTGTTTTGTCTTTGTTTTGTTGGTCTTGTTGTTGTTCTTTTTGTTTGTCTTTGTTGTCAAGGAACATACCTACGATTTATTTAAAGAGAGTTCACTAATACCCTGCATATAATTTATATACAAAATGAGAAAAATAAGCAACCAAATAATGAAATTAAAAAAACACACATTTAAGAAACAGGGTTAGGACCAATAAGTCTTCTCACCAGAACATTAGGCATTAAAAACACATACACAACAAATATGGACGACTGACAGCAAGAAAATGACCAGACGGGCTCTTATGTAAGCAAGAAAAACGTTAAAGGATTATATAGTCGAAGTACCCTCAAAACTAAAATATCGTTTTATTTTTGAAGACAGATAATTATGAACAATTATACAGACTAATAGAATTATTAGTATGTAATTTTTTTAAAAATATTTATAACAAATAAATAGTATTGTAACATATTTATAAAATAATATCTATTTTATGATGACGAATATTTTGCTCGTTAGTGAATATTTTATTAACATTTCAGTCTCTTAATATTTTAATTAGGTATCAGTGCAGTTTATTACTTATCAAAGGGGGCTTACAATGTTACGGGTATTAGCAATCTCATTAAAGTCATATCAGTTAAACGCTGTTACGTGCATGAATGGGAGTAACCGTTACAACTGTGATCAGTTCAGTAATCAATGTTGATTGGGGAAGCTCTGCGCTTGGCTCGACCATGATTAATACATTGAATACAACGACCGCCACATTGTACGGCATTGTTTTCAATGTATTAATCATGGACGAGCTTCCCCAATCAACATTGATTACTGTATTGATCACAGTTGTAACAGTTACTCCCATCCATTCACGTGATAGGTAACAATGTGTTACTGTGGGACCGCCCCCTTGGAGTGTTTTCTGACGTAAATTGTTATATGCACAGTGCTACGATTATAGGATGCACAGCAAATTATACGAAGGTCAATCTTGTTGGTTAGTGAACTTCAATCCTCCTAATATAGTAATTCTAAAAACACATTTTTTTAGACAGGTTTACATGTATGTATCACCTCAACCCACCCAAAACCGTACGATGATGACCCTCCCACCCCCCTATAGACTACACATACGGTGATAATAACCCTCACATCCACCCCACACGAACGGTAGTGTGAAACTCCTATACACCCATACACGTAGGGTGGTGTTGACCCTCCTACCCACCCATACACGTACAGTGGTGTTGACCCTCCTACCCACCCATACACGTACAGTGGTGTTGACCCTCCTACCCACCCATACACGTAAGGTGTTGTTGACCCTCATACCTACCCATATACGGATGGTGGTGTTGACCCTCCTACCCACCCATACACGTAAGGTGGTATTGGCCCTCCTACCTACCCATACACGTACGGTAGTGTTGACCCTCCTATCCACCCATACACGTAAGGTGGTGTTGACCCTCATACCCACCCATATACGTAAGGTGGTATTGGCCCTCCTACCTACCCATACACGTACGGTGGTGTTGACCATCCTACCCACCCATACACGTAAGGTGGTGTTGACCCTCCTACCCACCCATACACGTAAGGTGGTATTGGCCCTCCTACCTACCCATAGACGTAAGGTGGTGTTGACCCTCATACCTACCCATATACGTATGATGGTGTTGACTCTCCTACACACCCATACACGTACGGTGGTGTTGACCTCACACCTCAAACGGTAGTTATAAATCTCCCATCCACCTATATGCTTGGGATGGTTTTGACCCTCCTTCCTACCCATACACGAACTGTGGTGATGACCCTCCTACCCACCTATTCATTTGCGAAGATGATGAACCTCCTAACCACCCATACTTGTGTGATGGTCATGTATTAATTTAACGTGAAAAATTATTATTAAAAAAACCTGTAAATCAAACGTTCTAAATAATTCTTATGATCTCTAAAATTCCAGTATCCTTGTCTCAGTGGCTTCATAAAGTATTACTATCAAAGTTTACGATCGACTTTAAGGAATGTAAAGTTTAGCAATAAATTAAGGAATTCCGAGAAGAACCGCAGCGCCGAGTAGAAGCCTCAAATAACAAAGATCAATTATAGTTGGAAGGGGTTGAAACAGAAACGTAGCACATTACGGCAACACGGCCGGCTGTTGATAGTTGGGAACCAATTACAACTTGGCCCTACAAACATACGTACGTCAATCAGTGATGAGCGGGACGATGGGAAGGGTGTTTGAAGAATGTGAGGAACTCCATAAAAGTAAGACTTAAGGGTGATATGTCAATCATTTTTACGTTTTTAAATCGAGTAAAGGATGACGAAATAATATAGTTTTTTCTCCACAGTTAGTAGTATAATTATTTAAAATGTATGGTGAATGGATTAATTATTACGCTGTAAAGGAAGCAATAAACTTGGATAGAGGAATAGTGAAACCAACTTGATGAATTAATTGAAACAAATAAAATAAACTGCCGTGGACTAACATTTTATTATTATAAAACAGTGCAATCAAGACAATTTATACATATATCTGATTCATTTTAAAGTGAAATATTACTTTGTAATACACGAAAAAATTTAAGAGTAAGTAATCAAACTATGGACCAAAATTAAATAAAAATTGCAAAAAACCTTCAGATATACATAAGTCTAAAAATATACAGTATATCTACTTTATAACACAAATATTTAATATTTGAAACTCAAGAGATTTAAAAGTAATTAAATTGTTTAAAAGAATGAAAAATATTTAAAATAAAAGTCCAATTGAAATTGCAATAAAGAAAACGCTAGATTACAAATTTATAGAACAAGGGGAAAAAGGTCAAAATGATAGAAAGAATTTGACAATAAAACAAAAACGAAGAAAAACCTACACACATGAGAAAATAATGAACGGGAAGACTGTTTATATATACATTATTTTCATTCCAAGCAATCGGGGGGGAGGGGTTCTAGTTTAATTCCACGTACGGAAAACTTTACTGTTTTAATTGTAGCTAATAAAAAACTGATTATTTCAAATTCCGTTGGTCTTACTGAGTCTCCACTGTTTTATTTATATGTAACATTGTCTCTATTTTTAGAAACACATATGAAAGTAAAGGCATGTAATCTTAATGTACTTCGTAAATTATGGAATGTAAAACACAATACTCCTTATTTATCTACGAGTATTGTGGAACTACGTATATAGAGAGCGTGTGCATTGGTGGGTAATTTGAGTTACTTAGGGAGTGTTGAATGATTCTCAGCGAACTACCGGAAGAAAAGAGCCACTCACAAAACAGAAGGACAAAAGAGCATGGAACACATTCCAGAGATCAAGTTACCTCTGCGCAGGAAGTGACGGGGGTGGATCTCTACGGGGAGTGGAACAACTAGCAGAGTGGGGGATCACGAGTGGCCCAACAAGGGCTTACTGCTAGAAACCACACAAACAGCAACTGTGCAGGAGCAGTACAGGAACGGAAACAGTATAGGGCAGAAACTCGCCTCTTGTGGGACCCCATTCAGGCACATACGTGGTGCGGCGCGACAAAAACATTCCTCAATGGCCTTATCTGACACCCTATCTCCCTCTCTCTTCCGCCGCCATTCACGGATCCTCCGGTGTGAAATCGTTAATGTTGTTTGTTGAGAAGGGCTCACCTCCATTGTGCCAGGCAACAAATTAGAGTCCTAAATACCTGTGAGGCTCTTTGTCAGCAGTTCATATGCTTCTGCTCGGTGTGAGCCGAGTGCAGCATTTCAACTTCTTGCTCTTATTCTACTCTCTCCATTTACACTGTTGTCTGTTTAAGTGGCCGCTTTGAAAGTTCGTTTGGGTGTAAAAAGAACTCATTGTCTCTGAAGGTGAAGAGGCTTTATTTAAAACAACTGATGCGCTTCTGTAAAACGTCCACGTGCAAGTCTCCACGTGAAATAGCTGGGCTTCTTAAAAACAATGAGAGAATGCTGACAATTAATTGTTAGGTAGTTTAGATGTAAATTAACGAGAATGAAAGACAACGAAATGATTGATTAATGCCCCCTTCGAATGTCTTTAATTTTCTAACTAAGGTTGAAAGCATATTGTATAAATCTTATTTTTACATACAACTTAAGAGGCAGTTGAACATTCCAAACGTCTCTTTTTTTAAATATAATTGAGCAGCAAGGGACGATAACTTATTTTCAAACAACTAAGTTGTTTCCATTATACCGGTATAACGGTGAGTAATTTCTCAAGTGTGAGTGTAGGATAGATTGGAACTGAATATTCAACAGTACATGCTTTGCCAAAACTTAGCTGTAGTTTCGGTTCATCTCCGATTTGTTTGGTACAAAATTAATATTTTTCCATTTATCATTATTATTATTATTATTTATTAGAGTAATGTTGGCTTAAGTGACTAGTCAGTAGGCTAATTAAATTGAGTGCAATTAATAATGAAACTTGGATCGTTATGATCCACAAATTGGTGGGCCATTAAACGGGTTTAACGTGTTTTTTTTTTTCAGTGAACAGTTGCATAATTCTAAATTTGTTCAGCTAAAAGAATGCTCGTCACTATAGACTGTTCTGATCATTCTGTGTCCCCTGGATACCAGTGAATAGATAACGCTGTCGGGATCACAATGATAGTGAAGCTTTGATAATGTTTATCATCACTGTAAAAACAGACTATCAAACAACTATCCACACTAAAATATCCATTGCCATTAATAATAGTGACATCATATCGTCACTAAGGATTAAAAGACATTTGGACAGCACTAAATAGAACTTTTACAGTGGGCAGATGGAGATCACTAATGAGGGCTTTGACAGTGGACAGTTGGAGATCACTAATGAGAGTTTTTACAGTGGACAGTTGGAGATCACTAATGAGGGCTTTTACAGTGGACAGTTGGAGACCACTAAAGAGAGCTTTGACAGTGGACAGTTGGAGACCACTAAAGAGAGCTTTTTCAGTGGCCAGTTGGAGATCACTAATGAGAGTTTTTACAGTGGACAGTTGGAGATCACTAATGAGAGTTTTTACAGTGGACAGTTGGAGATATGTAATATGAGCTTTTATAATGGACAGATGGAGATCACTAAAGAGAGCTTTGACAGTGGACAGTTGGAGATCACTAATGAGAGTTTTTACAGTGGACAGTTGGAGATCACTAATGAGGGCTTTTACAGTGGACAGTTGGAGACCACTAAAGAGAGCTTTGACAGTGGACAGTTGGAGACCACTAAAGAGAGCTTTTTCAGTGGCCAGTTGGAGACCACTAATGAGAGTTTTTACAGTGGACAGTTGGAGATCACTAATGAGGGCTTTTACAGTGGACAGCTAGAGATCACTAATGAGAGCTTTTACAATGGACAGTTGGAGATCACTAATGAGGGCTTTTACAGTGGACAGTTGGAGATCACTAATGAGGGCTTTTACAGTGGACAGTTGGAGACCACTAAAGAGAGCTTTGACAGTGGACAGTTGGAGACCACTAAAGAGAGCTTTGACAGTGGACAGTTGGAGATCACTAAAGAGAGCTTTGACAGTGGACAGTTGGAGACCACTAAAGAGAGCTTTGACAGTGGACAGTTGGAGACCACTAAAGAGAGCTTTGACAGTGGACAGTTGGAGACCACTAAAGAGAGCTTTGACAGTGGACAGTTGGAGACCACTAAAGAGAGCTTTGACAGTGGACAGTTGGAGACCACTAAAGAGAGCTTTGACAGTGGACAGTTGGAGACCACTAAAGAGAGCTTTGACAGTGGACAGTTGGAGATCACTAATGAGAGTTTTTTTCAGTGGACAGTTGGAGATCACTAATGAGAGTTTTTACAGTGGACAGTTGGAGATCACTAATGAGAGTTTTTACAGTGGACAGTTGGAGATCACTAATGAGAGTTTTTACAGTGGACAGTTGGAGATCACTAATGAGAGTTTTTACAGTGGACAGTTGGAGATCACTAATGAGGGCTTTTACAGTGGACAGCTAGAGATCACTAATGAGGGCTTTTACAGTGGACAGTTGGAGATCACTAATGAGGGCTTTTACAGTGGACAGCTAGAGATCACTAATGAGAGCTTTTACAATGGACAGTTGGAGATCACTAATGAGGGCTTTTACAATGGACAGTTGGAGATCACTAATGAGGGTTTTTACAATGGACCGTTGGAGATCACTAATGAGGGCTTTTACAGTGGACAGTTGGAGATCACTAATGAGAGCTTTTACAATGGATAGTTGGAGATCACTAAAGAGATATTATTCGGTGGGCAATTGGATATTAGTTATTGTACTTTTATAATAGTCAGTAGAAGATCTCGTAAAAAGCTTTTCCAGTGGACATTTAGAGATTACTAAAGAGATCTTTCCCAGTTAACAGTTGGACATGACTACAGATTGCTTATCATGTGGATAGTTGAAGAACATTAAAGAAAGCTTTTATATTGGACAGTTGGGATCACAAAAGTGAGATTGTCCAGTGGACAGTTGGAGATCACTAAAGAGAGATTGTCCAGCGGACAGTTGGACATCATTAAAGAGGTGTTTTTCGGTGGGCATTTGGATATTACTAAAGAGACTTTCGGGTGGAAAGTTGGAGATCACTAAAGAGAGATTTTCCGGTGGGCAGTTGGAGATCACTAAAGAGGACTTTAGGGCAGTTAGAGATCACTGGAACTAAAGGAATGCTCGGCGCTACTTTCTGACAAGACTATTGGCTCCTCGCCCAGTGTGGACAGTGGTCCGCTAGACACCAGAGGACAGGTGACGGTGTCGAGGTCGCAGTGATGGTGGAGCCAGTCGCAGTCGCCCACCGCAGAGGCCGCGGCCGCGTTATAGACTCACCCTGGACTTGGGCCAGCGAGGTTATTCACCCACTCGGCGCAGGCGCTTTGCTAGCTAAATGCGTGAGAAAATTCCTGACAGGACGGGGACATCTGCTAGAAACTGCCGCAGTAACTAAGTCAGTTGACATTCCTTCTGGTCCTACATAGAGCTTGTTTATTTCAATAAATGAATAATTTATCCTACATATAGACTCGGTAATTAAAATTTCAATCGACAGTTTTAGTATAATCAAACGTGTACTTATTATATAATTTACACATTTCCAATAAATCAGTGAAAATTAATTCCTGATTTACGAAATTGCTGGCAGAAGCTCATCCTAAAATAATTTCATATCTGTGTATGGTATGTGTTTCTTGCTTGAGTTTATTCTATTCTAGTGTGATTATACTACAGTTTCTATTTCACTATGAAATTGTTTATAATTAGAGCATTATATTACTTAAGACTATAGTAAATTGTTCCACCTCCAGACTGATTTCTTCAATTCTGATACGATTGAATCTACTGTATGTAGGATTGAACCAATGTATGTTTTCATTTTTTCTCTAAAATTATTATAGGTTTTTTTAGACTCTTTTTCATCTAATATGCCGGCGTACTATTAATGAATTGTTCAAAGTAACTTTATCAAATTCCAAAGGAAAAAGGATGTATTTAGGCTAATCTTGCTGGTAAATATGTATTTGCTATTTTAACAGTAACGGTAAATGTTTTTATTTTATTTTTGCAAAAGCAAATCAATTTCACTGAAGAAAAGATCATCAAATTAAATAAGATGAATTGTTATCAATTTGTTTCATATGATTACAGCACCAAATTGAGAATTGACTTTATTGACTGACACAATTGCAATGGCATTATTAATTTCGTTAAACATAATATGTGTGAGATGTACTATCTATACACTGTAGCCAGTTTAACTTTTCAAATAAACTTGTTGACTACCCAGTATTGACAGATGGTTAATAAATGTTAAAATATAAAACTAAAATAATAGCAAATACTGTGGTTAGAGGTGGAAATTAGCAATACTGTATTTAATTGTTCCTGCGAGAGAATATCTTCACTCCCATATGTTTCATCTTACTGCAGACTATCTTGGACTTCAGTCGGACGCAAAGATCGATATCTATTAATGGATCCGACCTCGCCACGCCCCGAATAACGAATGGATTCCAGAAGTGTTGGAAACAATAATAAAATACAGCTCTTTGAGGCGCAGGTCCGGTACAAAAAATGAATGTGTTTTTTGTGGGCGAGGAACGCGAGCAATGCGCCGGTCGGCGCAGTGCAGGTAGGAGTGGGGGGAAGCACTGCGCAGGCGCATGGCCTCAAGGTGGACCGGTCGGTCCGTCTGTCCGTCTGTCTGGCCTCCCACCCGGTTTAGACGGGTGAATCATGCTGGGCAGCAGTGACCGGCAAATTAAGAATGGAATGCTAGCTGATAAGGAGACAAACTCTGGAACTAGGGGGAATCACTTTCCTCGAGTGGTGGCTAATACCCTTCTGCTCACAAATTGTTTAGCAATGATGTAAGAGTAACATAAGCCAAGAATCACGAATATACAGAAGAAACATTGGCGGAAATATGCAATTTCATTTAAAATGGCACCAACACGAAACATTCCATGATAATATAACAATAATGACCCTATGACTTCCAATATAAATAACAATAATGACCCTATGACTTCCAATATAAATAACAATAATGACCCTATGACTTCCAAAATAAATAACAATAATGACCCTATGACTTCCAATATAAATAACAATAATGACCCTATGACTTATAACAATCTTATAACACTACTTAGAACATTTATTTTTTTCGATTTCTTAAGACTAAAAGTATAAATTATTTTTAAAAGGACGAGAAGTACTTAACGGAAATTCTTATTATTTCCATTACGACTATTTTTATTTAATCTATTAGTATAACTTGGTCCGCTCTTACGTCCAGACAAGAAATCAGAGGCTAACACGTAAGTTAAAACAGCGGCCACATTCAGGGTACTTGAACAACGTGGTCAACTATAGGGACTGCTCATAGTAATAGACCAATTAACCTTACATGGGTTTATAGATACGATACAGGTACTTACGAGATCTCGTAAAATACAATATTACTGCTCTAATTAAAATTGACGATTCGTATAAATGTTTCATCACGAACACAAGTGCTACTTTAAGGACTGCAGAAAACTTGGATGCGAGGTTTAAACGTCCTCTGCGAATTATATTTCACTTTTTCATGAAGAACGAAAACTATTTTTGGATAAAGAAATTTAAAATTCCTTATGACAAATCTGAAGAACAGCGAAAACTGCAGGATTTTAAAATGTATTTTCATAACACAACTTCCGGCAGCTTACGTTTTCCTGGATATGATTGTATTTTTTTTTTATATAATGATAATTCTCCAAGCATACGCTTGTTTATCAATCCACAACAAGATATATGGTCTACAAATGTTGGGGGCTATCGCGTGCACTGACGCACGCACGCCTTTATTTTCCAACGCAAATTGTAATCGATGACTGCACTCGACTTGTGATCATTTATTTAACGTAAGGAATATATACAGGGATGAGAATTATCTTTAAATGTTCAAGATTTATTGTAAAACGTCAATATTTCCAGAATGTATAAATAAGTAAATATGAACGAAACTTATCTTTGAAAATTTGATATTTTGGGTTTTTGCATGATTTGTATGGTATTCTTTTAAATCGACAAAATAAAAAGAATTCTTTGCCACTGAGCACCCTACAACGAAAGAGCAAAAGCTCAAAAGGTTCACAATTAAGGTTAATCTACGAGTAGTCAATATTAATTACCCTTAATTCTCGTGAAATTATATTTTAAATGTTGAATTAAAGTCTGGTTGAAAATTATGGACAAAGAAGGTTATAAAGTAGACCTCTTCGAAATACACAAATTTAGACACCGAGTCATTCCTGTTTGGATGTTTGTAATAAGTTATCGTCAAATCACTTAACCCTTAATTTTTAAAGATTATATTAAATTTAATTTAATTAAATCTTACAGACTAAATTAAATATTTATGTTTCATATAATATGTAGGCTACTCTATGAAAAAAATAATAATAATAAATAAATAGGTTAAGTATTAATAATAAAAAAAAAAAAAAAAACATACTTATAAAGAAAAAGCAACATGATTTCTTTATTTTTAAAACTTAACCTTTCTATAATGCACACACTCATTACATACAATCATGCTTTTAGAATGACCTCTGCACACATAATTATTGCAAATAATGCTGATTGTTTTTATTTATTTATTTTTTGTCTTTAAACCTAGAAATAGGTTTCTATTTTCACTAACGTAAATTGTATCCTGGGGGTGTTTCAACACCCCACGAATTAAACTTTCCTAATTTTTATATATTTAATGTTAAATCATTTTTGTTACATTTCAGGTATTCTTCTTGAAGAGAAATCGTAAACAGACATTGAAATAAGAAATGTTATAACTTACTTCCCTTTTTGAGATATAAGCTTTTGGGGATCGACACACCCCAGAATACCAGTTGTTAGTGAAAATAAAAACTATTTCTAGGTTTAGAGAAAAATAAATAAATAAAAACAATCTGCATTAATTGCTATAATTATGTGTGCAGAAATCATTCTAAAAGCATGATTGTATGTAATGAGTGTGTGCATTATAGAAAGGTTAAGTTTTAAAAATAAAGAAATCATGTTGCTTTTTCTTTATAAGTATGCTTTTTTATTATTAATCCTTAACCTATTTATTTATTATTATTATTTATTTTTATTTATTTATTTTTTGATAGAGTAGCCTTCACTTTATATGAAACATAACAATTTCATTTAATCTTTAAGATAGCCTAAAGATTCAAAAACAATTTCATTTAATTTGAAAGATATTTTATTTACAATTTTACAACGCTTTAGGGTATATATTTTTGGGTAGGGGGAGTGAATTTTTGTTTAAGTTAAAAATCTATATTACCTTTAAAAATTACTAGTGCCCTTGATGAAGTAGGCCTAATATTTACTTCATTTTATTTTAAAAATTCTTTAAAGTAAAATGTATAAAACATTTTTAGTAAAAGTCTGCATTTTAGTTTCAAAATCAGTAGTGATTTTTAATTTTTTTTAAACATTTAAAGTTGTTTTAATACAAACATTTTTATTAATAATAATTTATACCCTTGTCAAAATATATATTACATTTTTTTATAGAATATTGTATACTCCTTTTGTGCATTTTTTAAACTGGGTGTCTGGGCACCCCAGGATACCATTAGTGTGTTTCAAAAATAAGGATACCAGTTTAGGGTTAATGAGTTTACTGAATTCTAAAATAAATTTGTTCGAGTGATTATAATAATTCTCTAGATAGCGTCAATGAGTGTCACAAGTGGGCAGATAAGCCTTAGCCATTGAAATATTATTTTTTCAACAAAGGCAGAAGAGCACGGGACCGATTGCAAACCCCTGAGAAACCCCTTCATTAATGAAATTTCAGAGAGTCTAAAAATAAGGGTGGCACGAAAGATGCGTACAGCGAAATATGCGTACAGAAGGAAATAGTGGTATTTGACGAGGGTAAGTATTCTCCCCGGTGGCATGAAATATGCGTACAGCGAAATTAGGTTAGGTTAGGTTAGGTTAGGTTCTCCAATCCCAAGAAACTAAGCGACATTCATATTTATTTTAGAGGTAAACGAAGACATTCAAAGTCATCGATGACTGGAATCTCTACGAATTGCTTTCTTCATTTTTAAGTTACAATGAGAGCCAATCACAATCTATTTCTCAAGCACTCTTACTATTTAATTTGTGTAGACAGAGATCATGGTCATCCATGTCAAAAATATTCAAAGAACAAGACCAAAGGACAATGTTTATCGGCCATTTTCTTACATACAACTTTTACAATTAAGAGAACAAGGAAAATGCCATTGAATATAAGAATATTTTATCAGATGGCAAAGGAGATTCATATTGTTTCTAAGACTTATTTAGTATCGTGAAAAATGAATGTCATCCACCCCAAAAGTCTCATTACATATTAATTGAGTAAAAAGTGTTGTTTAATTTCTTTTTACATATCATGAAATAAAGGAAACAAGTCTATGCGCAGATTTTAAATTTAACAAATTAAAAAATAGTTTTTCATTTGAAATTTTAATGAAATATTTCCAAACTAATTGTATGATTTTTGACAATTCTCCTTCTTATCTTTCCAAACTAATTCTCTTTTTTCGCTTTATTACTGATTAGTTCCCCTCAGATAGCACTGCTCATGTTAACTACAAGTTTTTTCGTTTTTTTTTTCTTTTTCAAAAACAGTAGATAAAAAGTGTAATTTATTTGCATTTTAAAAGATATCTAATGTAGAAAAGATCGAGTTGACAACCCTTTACATCTCCAATGATCATATTGTGACCGTATATATATATATATATATATATATATATATATATATATATATAAAATACTAGGGGACACCCCTGCACGCTTCGCGTGCCAACCCCGCCGCTCGCTGTGCTCGATACAGCCTCGGCATGTAACTATTCAATAAAAAAATAATACATTAACTATATAACGTAAAATCACATTAAATTTAGTTACAGTATCTCACTCACACTAATTGCTTTGCCACCTATTTAGTCTATTTCAATCACGTTCATTTCATTTATTTTTGTTTAACAGCTGAAGATTAAACTCATAGTAAAATATTAAAAATGCATCAATAGTATAATGTCATAAACATGTTTATTTATTTATAAAACAGCTGTTATTAATTTATTAAAATCAACCCAATGTTATCCTTATGGAACAATCTTTTAAGGGTGATTTCTGCCCCTTAGAAGTACTTTATCACGATGAAAATACTTAAGTTGTCCTATTTAAGACCTAAAAAAATAGTGTCAAAATTTCAGCTCTAACAACATGGGAAGTTGGAGAATTAGTGATGAGTGAGTGAGTCAGTCAGTGAGTGCTTTTCCTTTTATATATATATATATATATACATTAAATTTAAAATTTTCCGATTGAAATTAGATTGTTGTCTTAGATAAAAAGTTTCAAAGTCTAGACAAATCTGCAAGTCTACTTTTAGAGGGTACAAATTACTGCAGTTGACTCTGAATCAGTGAAATATCAGGTTTCTCGCCATATTTAGCCATGTCCTGTAAACTGGCTATGCATTTGGTCAAATTAAATTGTAAATTTTACTATTAGAATCAGTTTGTTCTCTTAGATAAAAAAAGTTTCAAAGTCTACAGAAATCTGTAAGTCTACTTTTGGGGGGCACTAAGTACTATGTTTAACTCTGAATTAGTAAAATATTGTGTTTATCGCCATGTTTAGTCATATCCTATGATCTGGCTATGCATGCTTTAAAACTAAATTGTTAATTTTCCTATTGAAAACAGTTTGTTCTCCTAGATAACATAACAAAGTTTCATAGTCTAGAAAGATCTGTAAGTCTACTTTTAGAGGGCGCAAAGTACGGTAATTGACTGTGAATCAGTGAAATATCGTGTTTCTAGCCATGTTCAGCCATTTCCTTTGACCTTTTGGCTATACATGTGTTCAGATTGTATATTTTCCCATTGGATACGGTATGTTCTTCTAGATAACAAAGTTTCACAGTCTAAAATAAAATCTGTAAGTCTACTCTTAGACGCCGTAAATTAACCAATTTGATTTATACGCACAAATTGAAATTCTAGCTCTACCTAAGGATGAAGGAGGTGAGAGCGAATATGTGACAATCGCACCAACGAAAAATGTGTGACAATCGCCACCAGGTCTGAATTTTGTAATGGATGGCACGTTCAAGAGCTGTAGCAAGCAGTTTGCACAAATGTATACAATCCATGTAGACTTTGGAAGCTCCAAATGTGAAACAAACATATTTCCTGTTATATTCGCTCTACTCCCAAACAAGAAGAAAGATACCTACGTTCGTCTTTTCCGCCTTCTTCATGATACCGTACCAGAATGGAAACCAGCGACTGTGACTATCGACTTCGAGTCGGCTGCAATTTCTGCACTGAAAGAGGTGTTTCGCTCAGTAAAACTTCAAGGATGCTATTTTAATATGAAAAAGTGTCTGTGGAGGAAAGTGCAACATTTAGGACTTGCTTGCGAATACATGAAGAATGAAGAAATAAAACTGATCGTTGGAATGTGTGCTGCTTTAGCATTTCTTCCACTTGAGGATATTCTCAACGGCTGGCTGGAAATACACTCAAGAGCACCTAACAATAACAACTAGTTGGGTTTCTTGATTATTTTGTTGAGCAATGGTTTGAAAACGAACAAATTCCAGTGGAGCTTTGGAGTTGTTACAGAAGACGCCATCGAACAACTAATTCACTGGGAGGCTGGCATAACAGGATCAATTCTGAACTTGGAAGACCTAATCCACGAGTCAAGGACCTAATCAGATGCCTCAAGAAAGAAGCTGAGAGTTCAGCCTGTGCGCTAATGAGAGCTTTAGCTGAACATGGCAGACAAAAGGAGAAAATCTATTTACACAAATCTCGACGAAACGCTGGAGAAAACGATACAAAAATATGAAGAAACCCATTATATTCTCGCTTGCCTGAAGACTATTTCACATCTACAAAAAATTTAAACTCCTCAAATACAAAATGTAGGCTATATAGGCCTACTGATATATATGTAAATATTATTATTTAAGACTGACGAAGCTTTATTTTAGCTGAAAAACTTGACGAAGCTAATAGCTGATTATAAACACGCATATATGCAATACCTATTGCACATAGACAGTCCAAAGCCTGGATAAAGTGTGATGGGAATCAATTTAAAAATCGTAATTATTATTTGAACCTTGTTTATAAGCTGCCTGGGGAATTGGTGACGATTGACAGGACACCGATAGAACAAAAAGTCATAGGGCCAAAATTGTAGATCGTATCAAATCAAATGCAGAAAATGGTGTTAGTTTTACTGTAGAACCGTTCATTTAGCAGCTACAGTCCAATTAGAGAAACGATGTTTTGGCATTTAAAATTGTTGGCACTAAAAAGGCTGCCTTCTTCGATTTACTAAAAATATTTCAAAATCCCTTCTTATTGCACATCTACAACATAAGACCTTTGACTCTACAAAATTTCAGCCTCGTAGGCTTAGTACTTTTTTAGTTACAGCGATGAGTGAGTGAGTCAGTGGTATGTGCCTTTTATAGGTATAGATTATAAATTCACAGATACTTTGTCTACACGTACCGTTACGAACAACGCTTAAGTAAAGTGAAGTATGTCCTACAGAGTAAGAATCTTGTCCCTTGACAATCGTCACGGGAGGTCCGACGGCGGTGTTGTAGGACTGAAGTAAGGTGAAGTATGAAGTATGTACTACAGAGTACCAATCTTGTCCCTTGACAACCATCACGGGAGGTCCGACGGCGGTGTTGTAGGACTGTATTAAGGTGAAGTATGAAGTATGTACTACAGAGTACCAATCTTGTCCCTTGACAACCATCACGGGAGGTCCGAAGGCGGTGTTGTAGGACTGAAGTAAGGTTAAGTATGTCATACAGAGTACCAATCTTGTCCCTTGACAACTATCACGGGAGGTCCGACGGCGGTGTTGTACTACAGGACGGTGTTGTCATACCCCGGGTGGAGCGCACCTTTCCAATGACTCACTATGGAATCCTTTGTGTTGGTTCCTCACACTTCGGCAACCGTCAGTTTTCAGGACCTGTTTCAACAGGTAGGAGGACGGCTGGGCTTGTTAGGACTTGTTCCTCTGAGATATATGCCTATAAAGCCTCTGTTTCAACAAAATAACGCACTAGTCCAAAACTTCCTTATAATGTGAAATAACGATAAACACAGGTAACACGCATGTGATAAAGGTTATTTGTCAAATTAGAGACACATAATAACTTATCAGCGATATGCCAATACAGTGACTTCAATTCAGTATATCAATAGTCTCATTAAACAACAGTTATTCAAGTTTAATTAAAATAAATGTCAAAATGGAAAACTCCCTTAATTAAGGTGACATATTTAAAGAAGGATGATAAAGCCAATAACAGGCGGCAAGATATTAGTAAGCTATTGGAAAGTACTGTGACACTTTCTGTATACTGGAAAGTACTGTGACACTGACAACACTGTATAGGCCTATTTTTTTTTTGTAAATTACAATTATTTTAAAACTAAATAATTAACGGTTTCTCACTACCGCGGTTAAATTTCTCTCTAATTGTTTATCGATGGCTTGCCTATAATGTTATTAAATATCTTCATAGGTGTAAATTATTGTATATATAGGGCCTATATGTATAACAAGAACACTTAATTTCAAAGTAATGTGAACGGATAAACATAAAAAAAATAATAGTAATAATAGGCTAAGTTATAAGTACTGAAGTCCAATATTATACCTTAATTACATTTATTGGGATGAGTTGGAAACTCGTACACAAGTAAAATTGCCAGAATATGTTTAGTAAAATTGCCAGAATATGTTCAGTAAAATTGCCACATTATGTCAGTAAAATTGCCAGATTATGTTCAGTCAAATTATAATCAAGTTTTACATTTAACGAGTTAGTTAAGATACGTTTAAAAATACTGATTATAAGTGATTATATTCTTGCAGTATCTGAAGTGTTAATCTCCGATAAGGAAGCGGAACTGAAACAATCAGTAGAAGTGGGAAGGATGAGGGAGGTCGAGGGTAAGTCTCGAGATGAGTTACCGCCCGCAGCATACACCGACGCACTCCCACAAACCGACCGCCTGACCATCTCACACAGGAAGTGATATGTTCCTGTCACTTCTGGATCGGAAACACTAGGTATCTAGGGCAGAACAGTTGTGAAATGAGCCGCACGCTTCGCAACCATCTCCTCTCCGTAGCGACACAAACAGGGCTTTTGAAAACACCGATATGAAGACTATTGGACGGAAATTACTTCGATCCCTCATATGCCCCAATTATAATATAAAAATAAAAGTTACTCCTCTGTTTGACACAGTAAAATAGTTAAGATACTTAAACTTCAAAAAGTCATTACATTACATTTGAATATTTGGTAGGTTGCCTACAAAGATTCACAGTAGAAAACCGACAATGGCGATACCTGATCTGCCACCCAACTTTCACCTCCCCGTTTCCCACGGACCCAAAATTCCTACCCCCCTCCTCTCCCTCAACTAACACCAGCGACAGGACGGTTCGATCAAGAGCCCAGAATTGATTTATTGTTTAATGGATTCTACCTGTTCCTTAAATATCGGCGTATGGTCCTACCCGCCCGGGTCCTTGGTTGGGAAAAAAATAATGTATTGCTTGCCGAAATATTTACATGAGCAGTCCTTGGGTTGACTTTTAGGGGCTATATTGATGTCACAGGAGTTGTTACGATAGTATAAACGGAAAAAGATAATAAACTTTTTGGTTTCAAATAATATTGTTTATATTACTACGGCGATTTATTACACTAACGTACTCTTACAGTTATTGTTCTAACACAGTAACGGCAAGAGTTCGTTACTATTCTAACACAGTAACGGTTAGAGTACGTTACTATTCTAACACAGTAACGGCAAGAGTACGTCACTATTCTAACACAGAAACGGCAAGAGTACGTTACTATTCTAACACAGTAACGGCAAGAGTACGTTACTATTCTAACACAGAAACGGCAAGAGTACGTTACTATTCTAACACAGAAACGGTAAGAGTACGTTACTATTCTAACACAGAAACGGCAAGAGTACGTTACTATTCTAACACAGTAACGGTTAGAGTACGTTACTATTCTAACACAGTAACGGCAAGAGTACGTCACTATTCTAACACAGAAACGGCAAGAGTACGTTACTATTCTAACACAGTAACGGCAAGAGTACGTTACTATTCTAACACAGAAACGGCAAGAGTACGTTACTATTCTAACACAGAAACGGTAAGAGTACGTTACTATTCTAACACAGAAACGGCAAGAGTACGTTACTATTCTAACACAGAAACGGCAAGAGTACGTACTATTCTAACACAGTAACGGCAAGAGTACGTTACTATTCTAACACAGAAACGGTAAGAGTACGTTACTATTCTAACACAGAAACGGCAAGAGTACGTTACTATTCTAACACAGTAACGGCAAGAGTACGTTACTATTCTAACACAGTAACGGCAAGAGTACGTTACTATTCTAACACAGAAACGGCAAGAGTACGTTACTATTCTAACACAGTAACGGCAAGAGTACGTTACTATTCTAACACAGTAACGGCAAGAGTACGTTACTATTCTAACACAGAAACGGCAAGAGTACGTTACTATTCTAACACAGTAACGGCAAGAGTACGTTACTATTCTAACACAGTAACGGCAAGAGTACGTTACTATTCTAACACAGAAACGGCAAGAGTACGTTACTATTCTAACACAGTAACGGCAAGAGTACGTTACTATTCTAACACAGTAACGGCAAGAGTACGTTACTATTCTAACACAGAAACGGCAAGAGTACGTTACTATTCTAACAGAGTAACGGTATGTGTACGTTACTATTCTAACAGAGTAACGGTATGTGTACGTTACTATTCTAACACATTAACGGTAAGAGTACGTTACTATTCTAAAAAAGTAACCTAAAAAAGTAACGGCAAGTGTACGTTACTATTGTAATACAGTAACTGTAAGAGTACGTTACTATTCTAACACAGTAACGGTAAGAGTACGTTACTATTCTAACACATTAACATTTCCATTTCATATTTAAAACACTAAATAATACAAAATATAAATAAATCTCAATTTATTAATCTAACAATTTAATAACAAGATTAATAAATTAAGTAGACAAATTCATAGCTAATAAAACTGAAAATTTAACAAAATGTAGATAAACATTTTTTTAAGAAAAAACAACTAATCTAAGAAAAATAAAAGGTCAAGTTTGAAAATGTAATAAAACACAAAAGTACGTTCCTGTTCTAAATAAAATGTTCTAAAACAGTAATCATACTATTTAATAAAAACAGTATCTAATAAAAAGTAATCGTCAGGCAATATAATCAGCAATAACCTCTTTGCGTAATTAATTAAAACAGACTATTCAAACACACGTAGCCTAATGAAAGCATTTATCTCAAAACAAAATGTGCATAAAGAGGCACCTGGGTGTTTATTTTATGTCATTTTGCCACATAAAATAAACACCCAGGTTAGTTTAGTTAGAAAAAATCACAAATCTGCATTCTCATTTAATTCAAACACAATTATTTTAGACTCAATATTAATAAATTATCTAACACAGAAAACAAGTATGTGTAAAATCTTTGCACGTATTTTACTGTACATAATTGTTCGTTCATGTTCAAAAATATTGTTTTAAGATGTTTAATGCAACATTTAAAGTAAGTGCACCATTCAACGATCTCTATACCGTTTGAAAAACCAAACAAGTTTCTAGAGAATCTACTTTTGAATTTTCAAAAAATATTGTTTAGTTATTTTCAATACAAATGATATAAGTTGTATTCTAGTTTATTGGTTTACGATTTTTATGAAAGACAGTTGAACAGTTAACGTTTTTAAAGTAACTTAACGCTCTTTCAAACTATGTAAACAATATAGTTTCCCGACAAATTGTTAAGTTACAATGCTGTTCCGCACTTAACATTACTCTTCAGGGAGTAAGTCCAATATGGCGGCTGCCTCCGCAGACTCCTCATAGAGTACTAACATGAACGGTTACCAGCATACGGGTTTTATGGCGGGAAATGGTCCTTAAACGGGGGTCATTTTCTTAAGCTGGGACAAGCCCAATAAAGTATTATACATTATTTGTAATTGAAAATATAATTTAACGAGGAAATTTAAATTAATTTGACTCACATCCCATGCTTATTAAAGTTGCAAACTTATGTAAAGGGCCGTGCAAAATAATGGATTCAAGCCAAGAACGGCGTATGGAAAGGACGTGGTCTGGCGGGGCGAGAAATGATGGGCGGGGGCGGGGATTTAATTTTGGCGGCTAAACCCTCCCATCCCATCGTAAACTGTTTGCCGATATCTTCATACTCGCTGCAGGCTCAGCTGCTTAACCGAGCTTTGTTAACTATCATAATGAAAACACGAGCAGTAACGAGATGGGTCGATAATAATCTTTCAAAGACAAATAATCAATTGATGACAAATTACAGTGATTAAACTCATTTACAATTAAGCTAAATATACTTGGCTTAGAATGATTTTGCAATTGAATCTTTCATAGTCTCTTGCCGGTTGTGGGTAATGCTTCGGACTACGGAGAGCAGGGTCCAAGGTTCGAATCCTCAATTGACCATAACGGTCGGTACTTCACTCGTTGAAAAAAGTTGACGTACAGGACTGCAGTCCCATGTGAACTGGCGTGCGATAATTTTTTAAAAGAAACAACATTATTATTTTTAAATGAGACAAATTCCAATTTAATGGATAAATGTGTTCATTAACTAAGCTACGCAAATGACATGTTTGAGGAGATGCGAAAACTAAACATGTTTTGCAGTAGAATACAAAAAACGTATTTTAGCATAAATGGAACTAACTGAATCTAGGCACCAAGATTGAATCCTCAGATTTCATAACAGTGCCCATATCTTTCATACTAGGCCTTCTCTAGTAACATCTTACCAGGACAAGATATTATATTGTATTCTGACGACCGAGGTGAACCATAAATCAATCTAAATGGGTTGTTCAGTATTTTTTAATATAGATAATTTATTTAAAAAGCTAGAACTGACAAAATTAAGCAGAAATAGAAAAGCATGTTTAAGCCCGATGACAGCAATGTCTCCTATGAGGCTGTCGACTTCCCATCGGTGACTTGGTAGTCTGGGAAACGGCCACCTGTAGATTGAAATACATAAATATATTTTTAAACAATAATTTAAAAAATAGCGATTCCTTGCACCCCACTCCCCTCAAACATTCTAACTGACAAATATTACTGATTAGGGCGCATCTGCCCAATCTACTCACGCTGCACAGTTCTTGCAGTAGTCTTGTTACTATGTTTAAAATTTGGCTTAAATTTTACTATTTTTCAAGTTATATATTAAAAAACTAGTTAAAATTCTTAGTGAATAGGAATTCCCAGTTTAAAAGTCCTGAAGAGTTAATGAACCCGCAGCAAACCCATTTTGGTCTTGTCAACAATTAGTTCGGGTCCTGTGATGCACTATTGAGGGATTGGCCGGGCTGGACAATACAGGCACGTAGATGGCAAGGCCAAGGACGACAGTGTGAGATCATCATCCTCGCTATTCCAGGCGAATACATTTGCCAATCACTACTTACGACTGTATCGACGTACTCGGTGAATACGAAAGACACATAGTGTTGCCTGATACTAATGTTGATACAGGCACGTAGATGACAAGGCCAAGGACGCCAGTGTGAGATCATCATCATTGATTTTCCAGGCGATACATTTACCAATCACTACTTACGACTGTATCGACGATCTCGGTGAATACGAACGATTCATAGTGTTGTCTGGTACTAAAATATTTAGGGACACTAAAATACTACGTACTAAAATGGTACGTGACATTACAGTCACGTAGACAAATAACTACCCGGCAAACATTTAGCGTACTATTGGATGCTACCTTTGTTTATTTCTTCTCTGTGATACTATCAAATTAGTCATTTTATTTTCTTGTCTTACACCTTTCATCCTCCTCCACAGCCACATGTCCATGCCGATAGCATCTTATATCTTCTTCAGGAAATGTAGACAAATTTATCGCAACATTAAAACGGTATAAAACACATTGGTATGTAAATATTACATATAACACCTTGACGAGGTTTTTACCATAAGCTTCAGTTTTTAGTATATAAACAAGACTTACTTAGCTGAAAGGTCAGAGGCCATCATTCTCAAGGGAAATCGAAACACTTTCCGCCAAAAATCTTGACACATCAGCGTGGAATGAGGGACATTTTCATTTTTTACGTTACCAACGCGTAGCGCGGTCTTCGACACAAACCCTTCATGTGAGGTCAAAAACTTATATCTTGTAAATTCAATGAATACCACAAATTATTTAATTTTACAGTCGAAAACAATACGACTTATGTATTATACGGAACAAATGTCCATCATATGTATAACTGTAAAAATTAATAACGTAGCCTATGTTATTATGTAAAAAAGACATTGAAAAGTTTCAAGCGTTTTGTTGATTTTTTAAATCAAAATGTTATTTTAAGGTCAACTAATCAAACATATACCACAATCAAAATTCAGTGTCTGGTTTCAGATTGTTTAAAGGAGGGGAATTCTTGGACATAATGAAACAGTTGGACACGGTGTCTGGCTCAGGTGAACACGGCTGCGCGGCACGACACAGGACCAGGTTGACAAGGGACAGGACGAGAGTGTGAATGGTTCCGGAGGAATGCAGGAGGCGCCGGACGGACCAACGAGTCAATCCGGCACCTCCCCTACAGCCGGCGAGGGCAGTAAACACCTCAACATCGATATATAGATTTATCACCAGGCCCCTGCCAATTCGCTCACTTGGGGTACCGCAAGGGGCTAGTTTCGGACCTATGCTGTCTATTAGTTTGTTTTATGTGTTGCGCGAGATTCTGAGACACCTCTTGGGAGTTTTATGATCAAGAATGAGTCAATTTGGCAGTACCAGTTTCGTTTACATACTCGTTTAAAGTTCCACAGCGCTCAGCCTCTGAGGATCTACTCGCCCATCCAAACACGTACGGTGGTGAAGGTATCCGTAAGAGAATTGTGCACTAGAGATGGAAGGGCCAGCGCATTGTCAGCCCCCCAAAATTCCGTCGTAATTATTACTACAGATGTATAAAGATGTACATTAGTTGTAATCTATTTACAACTGCCACTGAGGCGTTCGCTGCGGCTATAAGAAAGCGAGCTATGTTTCTTTTTTCTTTATGGTACAATTTAAATATGCTGGCATCCAATGATGTTACTTAGGCAAATTTTTTTACGTGATTTAGTTTGTATTTAATGATTAAAAGTTACAAAGTACTTAAAGACAGACACTGGCCTCCGAGTTATATTAAATACATAATGGTTTCAGCAGCGAGTGGAACACGTTCCATCGCTCAGTTGCTGTACAACATGGATGTGACTAAATTCCACCTTAAATTGTTTATCTTCCACAATAGTGTTAGTTGAAAAAATAACTGTAATGGACCGCAGAAGTTAGTTTCATCGCTATTGATTGTTTACACTATTATTCCATTGTGTTATTGTAATTATTATTTTTTAATTGAATACTATGATTTAATTGAACCATTAAATGTTGATTCGTTCCTTTAAATCATGACCACCATTGACCACTGCTCCTAATAACGTAGTGGGCGGGCCTTGATACTGCGCTGCCAACAAGCGGTCAACCCTAAACTTGTTTCAATAACAATTTTTAAATGGAATGACACAGTGGGGGAGGAGTAGTTCTCTATATCACTTCTACGATGCAGTGCATCTATCTCGCACTGGTGCTTTCAGTAGGTCATAATCTAAGCGGCCAATTTGTAGTAAACTTACATCAATGTAACCAAATTGTCAACTAACGAGATTTCTTGGGCAAATTCTTTAACGTGATTTAGTTCAAAATTCATGATTAAAAGGTTTTCAGTTGTCAATAAATGTATCTAGCTATTTATTATCAAGCTTTTTTATATTTTTAACTCACGAAATGAAACTGTCAAGTGTAATAGTGTAGTTGAAGCAACCAGTTCCCAACGATCACTGTAATTGAGTGACTGCACGACCGACGCATCTGTATTTCCGACAATTCAAATTAAGTCCTATATTATTTGTCATTTGTATTAAACAGCTGATCTCCACCCGACACACGCTCCATCGTATCGACAGGCAGCCATTAAAGAGGTGTTTCCGGATGGTATCATGCATGCTTGCACAGTGCAATGCATGCTGGAGCGTGCTGTGACGTGCATACTCAAACACCCCCGACCAAGGACAGACACGATGTCTCTGCAGCTTGTAGTTTTATTGCCGTGCAATTCTTCTGCTATTATATGCAATTTCGCGCTCACCACATCCTGTATGTTTAATGTCTTTGTGTATTTGGCCATCATTTCACGCCGTCACACTTAACTGAAGCGTTATTATTTTTGATGTTTAGGACGATCTACGAGAACTTTCAAAAATATGACACAAAACCATAATCTGCAGGTACAATAAACAGACAATAAACCAAATTTGTCTGGCCCGACCCGTGACGCTCGAAACTTACCGGTAGGTTGAGAGGGTTTGAAGAAGGCGTGTACGGTTTGTTCACATAAAATGGCTTAAACAGAACAAGAGGGGTGTTCAATAAAAACAAAAATCAGAAGATAATTTAGTTATTCTCAATTATAAGTATGAAACGCTACTAATTAAAGGCATTTACAATTAAAATACAGCAATGTTATTCTTTATTACAACTTATTTTTTTAATTTTAGAAATTTTATGAATTTTATTACTGGAACTATCATCTCAAATACTAATCTGCGATCCCTCTAATCTCTTATCAATTAGGCCCTATATTCGCAATTAGGGACTGACCCGGAAAATACGGGATTTCTGATCACATTATTTTAAGACAGAAACCATACAAAAAGTATATGTTTAGGTACTAATACTTCCTTACATATAAAATATCATGCCGACTGTTAGAATAAAATCCTTCTCCACTTTTGACAATTTATTTATTCATAAGACACCAATCGTCCATACATGGGTGAATATGGATTTCGAATTACTGTGATGGGTTTAGATGAGCGAATGCAGTTATCGTTGCGCACTGTCTGAGGGCTTCTAGATTGGCAGAGAAACCGGAAGCGATTTGCTGCACCCCACCGTGTGGTATCCACAAGTCCGATTTGCCGGTCAGGGGTGGCGTTCTCAATTATAGCGTGATCCGCATAAATGTTGTTGTTAGACCTTCTGTCCTTCCCAAGCAAGATTAAACTACCCCTAACAGACATTACCGTTCACACAAACAACTAAACACAACTCACGTAAAAAAATCACAACAGTAATAATAATTATTGAGGAAGAAGATTAATTACATTTTCAAAGAAGATCCCCAGAAAACTAAAATAACAAAGATGAAGACGTAAATAGATTTACATAACAATTATAAACTTTTGAAAACAGTACTTAAGTAACCTTTTGACTTACGTCAGAATATTGAAAAGTTTATGGATAGAGTTAGTAGTAAAGTTTTGTAGAAACTGTACCATCAATGGGTTATTGAATGTCAAAGGAATGCTCTAAAATTAACTGCTCACTATGTAGAACAAGTTTGCGTATTATCTCTATTGCAAACTCGACACTGTTAAAACTTTCAAAGGGTGAAGTATCAGTATTCGCGAGCAACGAGGTAGCATTTGTTTTAACATAGTTGCTTCCCGGAGAACTCCCCTTCATTAAAAGTTTGCGGCAACATTGATCGTTCAAGGAACACATTGCTATTCCAGACAATCCAAAATCTTAAAAATTAACATAATCATATTCAAACAACAAAATAAGTTTTTGTAAGTCGTCTTTAATAACTAAAGGATTCAATAAAAAGTTGTATTTAAACGTCAACATGGCAATACAACGTAATTCAATATTACAACAAGATATATCACCTACATAACACAGCATAAAAACGACATACACCCTGTATCCCGGTGAACGATATACGTATATAGAAATCACCACATAACAATACATTCATAAATGACGCCTGCCAACATAGGGTTATAGGCGGTTGCATCTAGCAACAAACGAATAAAATAGCTTACATGAACTAATGCTCAACGAATGCATACTAAAAATTACTCATTTTTAAAGCTTTTTTGGTGAGAATAGGAACTTATTACTTATTAATTCATTATCTATACATTTTTTTTATCATCTATACATTACACTCAACCCAACAGTTTGCATGGGCCTGTTGGCCTGTGCGTGAAATTGACTCTCAATTGAATCTGGTAAGAAACTTTTATTCTGCACACCACAATCGAAAATTATCCACCGAGCCACCACGCAGGAGAATTTATAACTTAATAAACTTCTATTACCCGTAATCAAAATTATCCACCGAGCCACCACGCAGGAGAATTTATAACTTAATAAACTTCTATTACCCGTAATCAAAATTATCCACCGAGCCACCACGCAGGGGAATTTATAACTTAATAAGCTTCTATTACCCATAATCAAAATCTGTATAAGAATATTTAATTTTAAACGGGTTTAAAAATCTGTTGTATCATAGTTTTATTATAAAACAAACATTTTAGATTTCCATAGTGAAAAGTAAATTTTACTTAGTTGATAAAACCGAATGAGGGCTACATTGTATTCATTACCTTAGGATTTAAAAATGTTAATAAAATATTACTAACAAATGTAAGTATGACATTTTCAAGAAATAAAGAAACGAGAAAACAAATGCACGTTTCAAATTAAAATTCTACAGCGTTTCTTAAATGGTGTGAAAAGGTAACTTCCAAATCCTCTGCGGATTTCTCCAGCTAACTTGGAAAGAAGGAATTTAAGTTTTCAGCAAAGGTTGGATGTGTGTTTAAGTCGCACTTAGTCCACAGACAAGTTGTTTATGCAAAAAGTTAGCGAGCGGTGGATTCTCCGACGTGCGAAGGTGGCATACTGAATAACCGGAGCTGTCGTCGTGTTTACGACTTACATTAACGATCATTGAATAGCACTTTTATACGTTTAAGGCATTCTTTAAACTATAAAACAATTACTTTTTACAACTCTTTCTTCTTTATTTATTTTTTTTAGTTTTCCAAAAGCACTGTTTTAGGTTTTTTTGGAACATTTTAAATCCAATTCCAGGTATTTGATTGATCATCTAGATAGCGAGTAGACTCTGTTGCATTATTTAGAAAAAAGACCAGTATTATTTATTGTATTGCTACGGATCACAGTAGGTTTCGTCAGTTCCGCTTAGGTAATTGCGTACCTCCGCAACTCTAGGCCAACTCGGTTACTTCCAGAAGATGCTAGAGAATTTGTCTCTAAGACGACCCAGAACCTTCTCAAAATGGCGCCCAGAAGGGCCTAGATCTTCAATAAACGTAAAATAACATATCTGAAAACATCTAGACTGACGAAAGCGCTTTATAAAAAGGGCCCCTCAGCTGACGAGTCAGTCATTCTCAGTGGCAGTGCGAATCTGTGGTCTTCGGCCAGAAGTGAAAGTGACAGTCATGTGACAGTGTTAAACTTTGACAGATTTATGCAAACACTAACTCGAGCGTGATAACTAACACGTTATTGTAAATAATAGTGGTTTATTTTCAAGTATTAAGTAGTGTCTGTTTGGTAATATGAATCGTAAATATTGTGAATTTTGTAGTTCAGTTAATTAGTGATTGTGAATAAAAGTAACAGTAGCTACAGAGTGGAATCGCTTTATTATTTTGGACCCTGTTGATAGTAACAATATCGACGATCGGAGGATATATTTTGAGTTCTTTACTAATTTAAGGGGGATATTAGTAAAGAGAGTATGGTCTTTTTAAAAGTAAAGGAGATTATAATATAAATTAAGATGTTTAGTTCGAAATCATTCGTCTTTTTTATCAGTTTTACAATTGTTGCAAACGCATACGCTTACTATGCAGCAAATCTTTGATTGCACGATAAAATGTCCCATACACTAAACAAACTTATGCTATCTTTGTGCACACGGATGACACGAGGGATACACTTATTGGTTTGACAATCTTAAGAAGACAATATATTTACTTGCATTTTATATTTACATGGAATACGTCAAACCAAAACAGCTATACAATAATTATTATAGCTGCTATACATCCTAAATTCCGTAATCCGACGTGGAAATATATTTTTATTCCTGTATTTTATTTTTAAAGGAATATGAAAAAGTTCAACCTCTATTGATGCTAGTTTACAGTAACGCATTTTTAATGCAACAATGTCAGAGCACATATATATCTTCTTACTACAAAACTTGTTAGTGCAGAAATAGGCTGTTTACAATTAATTAGTACATGAACCGTGAAGTCTCTTTATACTAATTTATAACTTCCAAAATATGTTCTAGTTATAATAATAATAATAATAATACCGACATTGATTAGATATTAAGAAACCATCAGCGGAGGTTGCACGCTATTTATTGTTTATAACTACAATGCAATTCCCCCTCCCCCTTTAAGGGTGCCTATCTAGGCGATCAGTTAATCGCTCCAAGGAATTCAGTTCTAGATTTAACACAAGCATATTTGCTAGGAGTAGCATCGAGTCTGCCTCACTAACACACACGTACGCACGCACACACACGTTTAATACTAACTGTCCCCACAAATTGTACCAAAGGACGTAACTTAATCATTCATAGTAATTTTAACAATGAAACTTTTATATATTATTACTCTACGCTTTAATAAAAAGATAGTTGTACAAATAGAAAAATAATTAGTTGCAATTTAAAAAAAGTTTTACTTTTCACTTGGCTGGTTAGAACCTTTTGCCCAATATGTTTTCAAATTTGAAATAAAATATATCACAATAGGCTAATTGTACCTATAAGTGCCAAATCTCCATAAAGAATTTCTTTCAATCTTATCCTCATCACATTTATTACTTATAATTAGGATAACACTTTTAATAAACAAAATTTAGAATGAACAACCTTGAGATGGTAAAATGATGAAAAAGCGGGCTTGAGTTAGTAGGCCAACCTGATTCCGTTGCTTACCAACATAATAATAAATAATAAAGTCAACTATATTAATTCTAAAAAAAAATAATAATAACAAACGCCATGAAAAATCAAGGACGACAGGTCATTCAGGGCAGTCATTTCTATGCAGAGTAACCATATCGGGAAAATGTAGATTATTAATTAGACCAATGCTGTTGTTACCATTATCATTTAAAGAGTAAAATAAAAAACTAAAATTGTGATAAATTCAACCTGTAGCCCTTAGATTTTGCAAAGGTTGGGTTGGTAACTGCCATCCGCGCGCCCTCAACACAATGCCGCCAGCGTCTCCATTCATCCCTCCAGCTCCAGCATCAATTGATTCCCCTTCCCCAGACGTGAGGGAGTTGTCAACCCTTCTTTGTGTCAAACTTCCACTCAACTGGAGTCGTCGACGTGAACTGGGTGATCGCAGTCACACCCTCGATATGAAATATACGTAAACTAACTGAACGCGTCACTTATCTTTGACTAAAACCATCCTCTAGAATTAATTTTAAATAAGGAAACAGTAACATTTTAATTTTTACCCACCCGCTCGCCCATACACGTACAGCAGTAATGACCCACCCACCCGCCCTTACACGTACAACAGTAATGACCCACCCACCCGCCCTTACACATACAGTGGTAATTGTTGGGGTCGTTGAAGTAAAGTTCCATGGGCCAAAGGTGTCGTTGAAGTAGTTATAGTCCTTTATTACTAAAATGTATATCCTCTTATACATTTTATATTAGTTATTTTTCATTAATAAAACGCCTACCGTAGAGATATGAGTGAATATGAGGGACGAATAAGTAAGATGAGAGTAGATGAACAAATGTAGCCATTTTTACTATCTAAAGTCGACTGTTCCTTAGAAAGAGCCATTTATTAATAGCCTAATAGCCAAGTTATCTAAGGCACTTACAGCTTTACGTGGAATCCGAAACACGTAGTATTGGTCTGATTTTCATGTAATTGGTAGGCTTCATACTAAGTTTTCTCTCCTGTACAACATCCGCACACTGAATACTACCCGAAATGGACACCCCAGACTTCTTTAGTAGTGTCCACCTCGATGGCAACCATTGAGCGGACGCCGTGCCAGTACAGTATTAAGAGGACCGAGCACAAAGCAATATCACCTACAATCTCCAGAACAGTTTGTTCACTAACTACTGGTTTATGCCAACGTAACTAGACTTAGTCCGAATAAAATAACTTTGGTACTGGCGGAATGGCCTCGCGCCACTGGTCTGAAATAACAAAACTCTGAGCTATAATTTGCTATAAAACTTAAAATAAGTAAGCAATATATTTTAAAGCTTATATTATTCAAATTATAAGAAAACTAACACACACTTTCTGTCTCAATGATAAAACAATATCATGGTATATTTGCTATATTGTAATAGACTAAGTTAAAAAAATTGAATAAAAAAGTCCCTGATGTTTTAAGTACTGAGAAGACTTAACTAACTCACGACTATAAAAATGTAATTTATTACAATCGTTAAAAAGTCACAGATCAAGTTGACAGTCTCCAACCCCCCTTCCTCCAATGTCACAGATCAAGTTGACAGTCTTCAACCCCCCTTCCTCCAATGACTTTTTATGGACCACCCTTATACAGGTGTCTGCTCAGTAGTTAGGCAGAGAGCTTCAAACTTAACTAAGATGTGTTTAGTTACAACAATACTCATGTAGGCTACAAACAATAAGTATAATAAAATGTCAACAATGAAGTATAACGGACAAATTTGAAACTGATTATTATTGTTATTCTTTCAAATCATGTTTGATTTCTATAAATTACTTGGATCAATGATTTCATGAAAAATATTTCTGCTGCCAAGTTTTATCTTGAGTACACTTCTTTCAACACCTGAGTACACACTTGGTTCCGATACTAATTAAGCGGTCAGGGGCGAGGGAAGTTGTGCAGTTAGGATGAGAGTTGCGCCAGGTGTGCTCACTGAGTGGAGTTTAAATATCGATTATAATACTCAGTGTAGGGAGGAAAGGGTAGAAATCCCCCCAACAACGAATAAACACTTGGAAACTGAGGCGAGTCAACAGCTAATGCAAACTACCGTCCGATAACACTTGTGTTACGTTTTTGATAATGAGTGTAACGATTATATCTTTGCCAAAGTTAGCTTTAACATACCATAATAGTGCTTTAAAAAGGCCGACACAACAAAATAGTTTGTGTCCATAATATTTACGGAGATAGTTAAGTAATAAAATAAAATTATTAAGATAAAATATTAAATCATCAAAAAGAATAGTAGGTACTTTAAAAAGGATCCATGGTGGAGATTTGCTACACAACCGACCCGAACACGATACCCCATTTCACCCTTGCTCCCGTCTCTTGGTTAACAAGCTATGTGAAGACGTTAGTCAAACGAGCTTTCAAAATAAAATTGGGTTGATTTTTTCTGGTGAAATAGGTCCCCTTCACTTAAGAACATAAATATTTTTGAAAAAAAAAAAAACGTAATAATCACGTATTTGTATTTCCAAAATAAGGTTCAATAAATACATATTTACATTGGCCTCTCCCACAAACAATCATATTGACACCATATACATATATATTAGTTAACTTGTTGAACATAAGTTTTTCTTGTATGGGACGTCAGATTGAAGTTTACACACACTTAAATTATTCTTATTACACTTCAAAAATTCTTGGTACACTTCAAGAATCTAATGAATTACAAAACTGACACAGGGAGTTCTTCGCCCTAAATTTGACATATCACTTGCACTATTTAAATTTACACCACACTATTGCCTAAACGTGCAAAGCATACACGTGAGTTCGACTGCAGACCGTACGTTTATGGGTGGGTGGGACATCGATGTAGATTTGTTGAAGCTAAGTCAAATATATATTACCTGTATGTACTGTTCAAATAGATATGATTGTCAAAGTGATATGTAAAAAAATGATTTTTGTTCTAGAGAAAAGCTACAACCTAATGAATATTCATCATATTTTTTCCAACTTATTATTCACAAATTTTACAAGTGTAAAAATATAATGTTTAGTAATATTAAATTATTTAGTCATTATGATTAACTGAGATTAGGGCATTACTGTTAAATAAAAACATATTATTATTATAATATTTAGGGGCTGATAAATATTATGTAGCCTACATTATATTTATGAAATTAGAATGTGTTCAACAATCAAACAAACAATGTCACCAATCTTTAAATTGAACTACAAGTTTTAAAGTAATAATGATATATCTCTATGTTTAAAAAAATTTAAGTTACATTTTAAATAATCAAAAGGAAAATAATTCATTTCTTACATACAAATTAAAACGCTAACAAAGCACATTTATAAAATAAATTACAAGTAATGGGAAAATACAATTAACATAATATAACAATTCTGCACAAAACCATTAAAAATCTATTTAAAATGTCTGCTATAACTAAGGTTATTGAGAGAAATCAAATTGCAGTGCATTGTTTAATGTTTACAATACATACAAATGTGGAAAAATGAATTATAATAAATGTATTCAAACAACAATAATTTTATAATGTATGACTAACACAAAATACAGGGAACCGCGACTGCCTTTCATCAGCTAATTGTTCACTGGGACATACATGGCAGTGACAGGGCAGCATGGCGGCGACTCTTCCACATTACACTCTGTTTTATTATTTTTATTTAATCTTTTTCCATATACTTTTATTTTGACATTTAGTACTTTAAATGACAAAAAATTAAAATATAATTGTTTATAATATTCCTTTTTCTTAGAGCACAGATCAGTATTTAAAAAGGAATACTTTTACACGTAAGGATTACAATAGTTAATCCTTTATATAATCAAATTTAATAAGAAAAAAACATGTAACACCCAAAATCTATTAAAAATTAATTAAAATTTAGATTATATTTCAGCGACGAAAACCATGTCAGACTGACTGACACCTGATAAGAACGACGGAAATTGGACTGATTAGAACTTCATTTGCTTAGACAATACATCTAACACATGTAATTTGTTACGTGATTTTTGTTTAATATGTCACCAAACGCTAGCTGTCAGGACGTGAGAATAAACAGACAACTCAAGTGTCGACCTTTTCACCATTTTTGTCTTTTAGTTTTTGTTCCTCTTGATTTAATTTTTCAAAACATATAAACTGGCAAGTTTCGGCAAACTCCCTACCCCAATTTAGAGACACCGAGTTGAGGGAACATATCCAGTTTCGAGGGAAATACTTGACAGAGGCAAATTAGAGCAGGTGGGTTGTGTGGCTTAAAGCAAGGAGACCGCAGCTTACCATTACCATAGCTACTCGTGGGGGAGGATTACATCCGCCCCCACATCGGTTTAAAGTACAGACATAACTCTCGGGCTTGTAAAACTTCATCCCTCCGAGGAGCTAAGGATCTAATCCCCTCTGGCTCTAGTCAAAAGTACAAGATAAACATGTGTCCTGGAAACTATTTTTGATGATATTGGTACTTGTCATTGAAGGACGTTTCAACCGTGGATAAATGATCTTTCTCAAGATGTGGCCCATAATAGAGGAAAAACTAAAGGAGGGAAAGTAAGATTCGTTGAGAGAAAAAGAAGAGAATACGATAGTCTTAAACGTCGCAGTGCAAAGAGTATCCACCCTTATCTCATATACAGAGTGTTCACGTCGTAGTGCAAAGAGTATCCACCCTGATCTCATATACAGGGTGTTCAGGTCGTAGTGCAAAGAGTATCCACCCTGATCTCATATACAGGGTGTTCACGTCGTAGTGCAAAGAGTATCCACCCTGATCTCATATACAGGGTGTTCACGTCGTAGTGCAAAGAGTATCCACCCTTATCTCATATACAGAGTGTTCACGTCGTAGTGCAAAGAGTATCCACCCTGATCTCATATACAGGGTGTTCACGTCGTAGTGCAAAGAGTATCCACCCTGATCTCATATACAGGGTGTTCACGTCGTAGTGCAAATAGTATCCACCCTGATCTCATATACAGGGTGTTCACGTCGTAGTGCAAAGAGTATCCACCCTGATCTCATATACAGGGTGTTCACGTCGTAGTGCAAAGAGTATCCACCCTGATCTCATATACAGAGTGTTCACGTCGTAGTGCAAAGAGTATCCACCCTGATCTCATATACAGGGTGTTCACGTCGTAGTGCAAAGAGTATCCACCCTGATCTCATATACAGGGTGTTCACGTCGTAGTGCAAATAGTATCCACCCTGATCTCATATACAGGGTGTTCACGTCGTAGTGCAAAGAGTATCCACCCTGATCTCATATACAGGGTGTTCACGTCGTAGTGCAAAGAGTATCCACCCTGATCTCATATACAGGGTGTTCACGTCGTAGTGCAAAGAGTATCCACCCTGATCTCATATACAGGGTGTTCACGTCGTAGTGCAAAGAGTATCCACCCTGATCTCATATTCAGGGTGTTCACGTCGTAGTGCAAAGAGTATCCACCCTGATCTCATATACAGGGTTTTCAGTAAGACTGTTTCAATAATTTGAGATGTTATTGTACACATAAAAATCAGCAAAAAGCTTCATATGAAGGTATGTCCTCAAACCTTTAGTTTTCCGACTATCTGTCTTTACGCGTTTTTTACATAAAATTCATAACTTTGGATCAACTTAAGATACAATTGTGAAACTTATATTTTTTTAAATATAAAAAAAATAATCTTCACCCGTTTAAAAATGGCAGACGTATAATTTGTTCTAACTGAAATATCTAAAAACTGACTAATTTTACAAACAAAATGCAAAATTAATGTTTTTTAGTAAATCTTATTATAATAATCACTGTGTTTGTTTCAACAAAAACGGATAAAAAACAGCTGAGTTTTGCTGCAAAACGTAAAACAATGTTTTACAGCAATAACCAAAGGCTAGTACGGTTTTAAAGTTGTAGCCCGGCGAAGGGTTGCGGGGTTGTAGACGCGCTCTCTCTCTCTGTGTCCATAAATATACTGTATATATATATATATATATATACATACATACAAAATGGGACCTACTTACTAGGATAATCACACCATTTCAATAACTATTGTAATTAAATACAGACTTTCACACTTAAAAGGAATCAATATTTTCCGGAAATACAATTATTTTTATTTCAATAAAAAGTAGTAGAACTATAATTTTTTCTGGACACTCCGATCTGCTTTACATAGCTAAATAGATTATTATTAGCTAACCTAACCTAACCTAACCTAACCTAACCTTTTTTTTAACAACCTAACAACCAAATTTTTAAACTATTTGACGCCGTTAAACATTTTTATTGTAATAAATTTCTTTGTTTAAGTTAAACTATAAATTGTCATTGAGCGATGATTAATTATTGAATCATCGTTAATCATGTGTCTCATTGTATGGCTGTAGTTTTCAGATAATTTTATCACTGTACTTTAAACAGCTGATTTCATGTCAATCTGCTATTTCATATGAACAGCTGTTTATTTATGCTACTAATATTATGTTTGGTTTCCATTCCATTCAGGAGTTACAGTATTACTAAAACCGGTCGGCCTGAGTTTCCTTTTCTTTTGGTGATTAAAGCTTCTTGTCTCTGCAAGTCTTTGATGGACCTTTGTAAAAGTTGTATGACAAGATAAAACACGATTTTTAAAACGTTCCTGATAGAGTTTACTCGCTTGAGTACTACTACAATGAGCCATGTCATACATCAAATGCATGTCTGGCATTTTTGAGTTGGCCAGATAACGTAATGTAAGTTGTACATTACATTATCTGCCAACAGTTGTTAACAAAAGGAAACTATAAAATAATAAAAAAGAACTATGTCATAAGAAAATAAATTACAAATATTAACTAATTAAAACTAACAATACCGTAAAAAAAACTTTACATAAACACTCGCAAAAAAAGTGTACATAACAGTGTTCTTTTTGTTACTAATGAATAATGCCACAATGGAAACCAAACCTAATAGTAATAGCATAAATAAACAGCTGTTCATATGATATAGCAGATTGACATGAAATCAGCTGTTTAAAGTACACACAACTTTAAAACACACTAGCCTTTGGTTAATGCTGTAAAAGACTGTTTTACGTTTTGCAGCATAACTCAGCTGTTTTTTATCCTTTTTTGTTGAAACAAACACTGTGAATATTATAATAAGACTTACTAAAAAACATTAATTTTGCATTTTGTTTGTACAATTAGTCAGTTTTTAGATATTTTACTTAGAAAAAATTAAACGTCCGCCAGTTTGTAAAGGATGAAGATGAACTTTCATATGAAGTTTTATGTTCATTTTTATGGGTACAATAACATCCCAAATTATTGAAACAGTTTTACTGAACACCCTATATATACACTGTGGAGAAATGAAGCAAATCTAAACATAAAAATTTATCTAATTTCTCTATGTATTATATTTTAATAACCTTTTTTGTTTACATTCTGTTAAAAACAATACAGATCTTAAATAATACATGTTTTGCTCGCTTGTTCAGCAGGTGCTTGTACATGCAAGCACGGTCTGGTCTCCCTACCAAACTGGGCAGAGCAAGGCTTCAGACGGTCGAAAGGAAGTTTCTACTGTGACGCAGGGAATGATTTACATTGTAATCCCAATTGAAGCCTGCAGTCTGAGTTGAATCTTCAGAATCTTGCGTTCAGAAGTTTTGTCGCTGAAATGATCTTTATCCATAAACTCCTGCTAGGAAGTATCGACTGTCTTGTTTTGCTAATAAATGAAAGTCGTCTTACGCTGAACGTCGGCTGCTTCATTGTAACTCTGCATTTCCATTTGTGTTATAAGTTGTAACACTTTAATTTTAGCCTATGTTTTCATTCTTGGGTTGAATTTTTTTACAGTTTCCGCCATAGACTGAAAGAATAAATCTATTTCGTCTGGATGTTCTGGATGTTCGTGATCTAGGCGTTTAACAGTTTCGTTGCGTTCTTCTTCGCGTGATTTAAGTAAGCGTATAATGTCATTATCTTTTCGGAACACAACAACACAGTAAACACAGTTGGAAAACTACAAACACTACCAAAACAAACCCACGAAGTTTTGTGATGCGCGACGTACAACCGAACTGACTGGTCTGAAGTCAGTCGCCCAATTACGTCGATCAAAACACGCCGGCGCACAACCGAAAAACGCTTCTAGGAAATCAGTCTAGTGGCTTCCCTGTGTATGACTGGGCAGCGCACATTATGCGTTGTACGCGGCGTAGAAAGTGCGTCGCTAGGAAAACACGGCTTAAGTAAAGTGAATCTGCGGATACCATCTAGAATCTATCAAGGGAACTGATAGAATCTTTATCAGACGTCACTCGAGAGAGAATATTGCAAGAATGGTGTGAAAGTAGTCGTCGGCTTCTCTGACATTGCTGACACTATAAAAAATAATCTTGCTACGATTTTTACGTTTCTAACAACGGGAGCTCTCAATTGCCAACAAGTTAACTACTTTATTTTTTTCATTTTTTGTTATCCAATCTATTTGTCAAGTATATATTTGTATATTATTTATTTATCTTATTATTATTAGTATTGTTTATCTACTTATGTTACCAATTTAATGTTATGAGTTGTGTATTTACATATGTTTACATGACCATCGTATAAATTATATATATAATTTGTGTAGTATATGGATTGAAACAGCTCAGCCACTTAAAGAAAAGAAATAAATACTGTAAAAAGAAATAAATGGCTTAACGTAAAAAACCAAGTTTTTCCTTCCAAGTGTTTGTTAAGTTTATTCACGAAACGAAAAGCTATCAAGTAGTTACCAGGCGAAGAGCGTGTCTTGACTGGGAATGGTTGCGTCAAAGGTTTGTAGAACTAGAACTATTCAGTAACCATTCAGGAACTAAACCACTACATCCACCTGTGAACAACCCAAGAATAGAGTAAGTGAAATAGTTCGCATATCGTTCCGTTGAAGACGTTTGTCATTACTGCACCATTATCTAATACTAACACGCAGATCGTTGAGATATGGGCGATATGAAACTGAATGATTGTGATGGGTGTAGATGAACTTGTGTGATCACTGTTACTAACTAAGTTCAATTGTTCCTCAGAAAGAGCTATTTATTAATAGTCCAAAAGCCAGAACAACTAAGGGACCCTATGATGGGCTTTACGTAGAATCCGGACCACGTAGTATTGGTATGCCTTTCAGCTGACTGACCCTCATTTCACTTCCCTACACAACATCTGAACCTTGACACCACCCATTATGAACTTGTCTCTTTGTGTTCTATCGCCTACAAGCTCCACGACACTGTCCACAAGTAGCTGGGTTACATCACTTCGCCACTAGTGCCTAAAAGCTCCACGACACTGTCCACAAGTAGCTGGGTTACAGCACTTCGCCACTAGTGCCTACAAGCTCCACGACACTGTCCACAAGTAGCTGGGTTACAGCACTTCGCCACTAGTGCCTAAAAGCTCCACGACACTGTCCACAAGTAGCTGGGTTACAGCACTTCGCCACTAGTGCCCACAAGCTCCACGACACTGTCCACAAGTAGCTGGGTTACAGCACTTCGCCACTAGTGCCCACAAGCTCCACGACACTGTCCACAAGTAGCTGGGTTACATCACTTCGCCACTAGTGCCTACAAGCTCCACGACACTGTCCACAAGTAGCTGGGTTACAGCACTTCGCCACTAGTGCCTACAAGCTCCACGACACTGTCCACAAGTAGCTGGGTTACAGCACTTCACCACTAGTGCCTACAAGCTCCACGACATTGTCCACAAGTAGCTGGGTTACAGCACTTCGCCACTAGTGCCTACAAGCTCCACGACACTGTCCACAATTAGCTGGGTTACAGCACTTCGCCACTAGTGCCTACAAGCTCCACGACATTGTCCACAAGTAGCTGGGTTACAGCACTTCACCACTAGTGCCGATATTTTACTACATAAACCAGTTTCTTTCTAAACGGATTGTATTTCAGAAGCTTACATCGAAGTTAAAGAAGTGGTGACGAATAAAAAATTATAATATCGACATTTTTCTGTTGCAACTCATAGAATTCTTCAGTACGAATAAGTTATTTTTAAAAAGCTTATTTATAGTAATTACTTTTTCCTTTTTAAACTAAAAAAGTATTCAAACAGTAATTTTACAAAAAAATTAAGAAAAAATTAACACTGTTGATAATAAAACCATTCCAATTAAAACATAGTTAAAAAACAAACCCTACCTCCTAAAAATGTGTTTTTGGTTGGGATAAAATGAGTAAACTTTTGACTATTTAAGTGAAGTAAGTTTAGTGATTTTGATAAATAATGAATGGGATTTGAGGAACATCAATTCACAATGATGCGGACGAGCGGAAATATTTGTGACGTTTTCCACTGGATGAATACTAACCGAGTTAGTAAATTAATTGCCGGGAGCTTTGTTTTAACAAATAGCGAGTATTGTCCCTGTAGTTGGGGATTTTTACGTTACAGTATTTGTGCTCATAAAAAAATATTAATTTTACTGTAGACAAACAATACAGAACGCACAAAAAGCACGTGCGTAACCTTTATTGCTGTTATTTCAGCGGCCCCAGTTCTTGTGCCTTCAAGAAACACAAAAACAAATTGAAAATATATTGCTCCTTCATTTTACACGTTCAGCTGCCACTACTAACTGCGTCAAGATATTTTGGAAAAAAACTTTTATGAAATAAAATGTATAATTTGTTTCTTTAGTTCACTATTAAATTGATACGTTTATTTATAATTACTGTTGGCATAAATTGTAGAATATATATTATTAAAGTAAACGGGAACAAAAAACGGGGTAAACAACTTAAAAACCCTTTTTTTAAGTAGCCAATTAATTTTTTTATAAGTGACATCTGTACAGATGTTGAATTGAAATTCGTACAGTCTTTGGCAGGAAGAGTAGATAAATAATCATATAAAAACTTAATTGATAGAATTTACTATAAATGAGGGAGTTATGTTCTTTTGTACGATTTGCGAGGTGGGGTAGGCGGGAGCAGTGAGGGGGTAGAGGGGAGGGTTACACGTAGTATGTGTGTTAGTGAGGCAGCTCTGGTACTACTAGGAACAGTTGCGATAATATCTGGAACTAAATTCCTCGGAGCGCTCAACTCGGCGTCTAGATGAACACCCTTAAGAACCGTTCAGTAAATGACATTCTGCTGGCAAATTGTTCGTTACACAAAAAATGTAAATGAAACAGCTAAAATAGTTTATTTTCTTGGGCAGCGAATTAGCAACCAAGCATACACGTTGGTAATACGACGGTTAATACTAGTAATTGTTATTCACTTTTGGTCCGAAAGAAGGCTTCTTTGGCTTGAGTTGAAATTTGGTATTATAAATGATAATTAAGATAAAAGTTTTAGTTTCCACAGCTTTGTTAACATTTATAAGTCCGAGACAACATTTCAAAAGACGTTTACGTTAATCTGGTTTGAGTTAACTTGAACATTCTCAAGAGAATTATATAATTATTTTAAACGTTATTTTTTACATTAAACCGCTTCTTTCTTCACCAAAAGATAAAACAGGGTTATAAAAACTTACATTAACAAAACACAATTTTTTCTATGGAAAAATGGTGTTTCGTAGCTTCTGCTAAGTTGCTCTTCATTGGGAACCCCTCAATCCACTATTCGATCATTGAACTTTCAACTCATCCATGGTATTGAGTTGAACTCTTAAAACGTATTTCGTGAGTATAAATAAGGTAATCCCCTCGTACCAGCGATATTTTCGGTTATCCGGATTTACCTGTCGGAAAGTATGGCACTAGTAGCGCAGTGCTGTACTTTGGGACAAAGTGTTGTGGAGGTTATAGGTTCTATTGCAGAATTCAAAACTGGTGTTCTAGTTTTTACTGAAAACGGGGTTAACAAAAAAAACTTCAAAAGATTGCTAAGTATTGTTCTTTATATAAATATAAAAAACTTCAGCCTGTGAAAACTTCAAAATTTTAAATTGGCTTCCGCGTTTTGCTATCAGTTCTCGCAAGGAGGAAGTGTGGCTATCTTTCTCAAACAAAATTAAGCTTTTTCACCTTTTTCGGTCAGACAAACAAAAGAAAAAGAATAATAAGCAGTCGGAATCAGAATTCAAACAAATCACTCAAAACTGACAATTATTGGTATTTACAGGTCTCCCAGTGGAAATTAGAAGAATTTTCTCACAACTCTAGAATCTTTACTTACAAACCTGACCGAAACAAATCAAACATTTGTCATGAAGGGGCTAATGCAGACAGGGCAAATCTACATTAGATGCAGTGGTCAGTCAAGTAGATATGGTTGTAGAGGGGTTAGAATATCGGAACCACACTTTAAGTATGTTTCTAGACTTATCGAAAACATTCGATTGTGTTGACCATAGATTACTGCTCGATAAACTGGAAGAAAGTCATGGCATTCGAGGACTAACCCTCAAATGGCTGAGCTCATTTCTCAGTCACAGAATACAAACAGTCCAAATTTCAAATCAATTTTTCTGATCCAATTGAACTGAACTATGGAGTTCCTCAGGGATCAGATCTTACTGACAGAAATTTTGGCTTGATTTACCCGCACCTCTCCTATGGAATCGGGTGCAAACCTAGACTTCATGAGGGCATTCAGGCTTCAGAAAAAAGCTGTTCGAATCATTGCTTAATTGAAAATCATTGCTAAAAGTCGTGTAAAGAGGCTTTTAAAACATTTCAACTGTTGACACTGCCTAGTCTATATATTTTAGAAACAACAATGTTTTGGATGTCTAAATGTGCCTTAACAAGAGGCCCATTTAGGTGGTAGTCAGTGTCCGAATGTTGTGTAGGAAAGAGAACTGAGTATCAGGCTTTTCAATAAGCTGAAAGAAAATTAAACCAATACTACGTGGTTCGGGTCCACGTAAAGCTGTAGGTTCCTTAGTTTCCCTGGCTAATGGGCAATTAGTAAATGGCCCTTTCTGAGCGTAAGTCGAACTCAATTAGCAACCAGACTACACAAATTATCAACACTCATACAATCATTCATATTCGTCTTAAAAAAACGCACAAAGTTGTGTCGAATTCTCATACCCAAGAAGTTTGATTTGATGATTTATACGTTTCAAATCAAACAATTTGATTTGATTGGGCAATTAGTAAATGGCCCTTTCTGAGCGTAAGTCGAACTCAATTAGCAACCAGACTACACAAATTATCAACACTCATACAATCATTTATATTCGTCTTAAAAAAAACGCACAAAGTTGTGTCGAATTCTCATACCCAAGAAGTTTTATTTGATGATTTATACGTTTCAGAATCTGTATAAATGAAGAGAAAACTAAATCTATTATATTTAGCTTAAGAGCGATGGATAATGAGATCTGTACATCCAATAGAATTGAAACTGTCACTAGTGCTAAGTTTCTAGGAATTTATTTCGATAACCACTTAACATGGGGGCCTCACATAGATTACATATCCAAGAAGTTATCAAGCATCTTGTTTTTAATAAGGCGCCTCACCTTATGTGTTAGCAGTAGCTACATCATATCGGCATACTACGCCTACTTCCAATCGATTATGAGGTACGGACTTATTCTTTGGGGTAATTGTAGCAGAGCTAATGAAATACTCATCCTTCAAAAAAAGACAATCCGAATCATGACAAAATCAAATAGTTTAGAACACTGTAAGCCTCTTTTCATAAGCACTGGAATTCGGACGGTTATTAATTTATACTTGTATGACATAATGCAATACATTCTAAATCATCCAGAGTTTTTACATTTCAATGAAACTTGTAAATATGAAATTCGTAACAACATCCGGGCTGTGATTGGCTTCCACAGACTGAATAAGAGCTTATCCAGTCACACTGTAATAAGCATTAAAATATATAATAAACTTGTCATTTTAATTCAAAAATATCAACCAAAAGCTTTCTTGAAAAATTTTTATTGCTGGCTACTTAGAAACCCATTTTATTCAATTGACGGATTTTTTAGTTTTAAATTAATTGAATTTTAAGTATTACATACGATTAGCTCATGCTTACCCCAGATAACAGAGGTAATTAATGAAAATGTACTGAGGCCCCTTCCCTTGGGTAACGTTAAGGGTAATCGAAATAAAAGATAAGCATTGCAAAAAGATATTTTGCTAACCCTATTTAATAGTTTAATATGTTATATATTTATGTTATGTTAGGTTATATTAAGAATGACTTGGCAATATATAGCTGCAATTATGACTTTGTCAATGCTGTAAAGTTTAATGGCAATAAAGGATTATTATTATTATTATTATTATTATTATTATTATTATTATTATTATTATATACTCTGCAAGGTTCATAAAACGAAGAATTTAGTTATGTCAATTGAACCAACCCGTAGATATAAATTTGGACGGATTCCGAGGAGAAAATTGCCCACATGTACCCGCATTTCCCATGACTGGTCGGGTACGTAAACCAAGCTTGGATGCGGGCATCACCTGCCAGCCTGGAAGTGATTGATGTTTTATAGCGAGGGGGAGGGAGGGCAATATAGCAATATTGTACGACTAACCAGCAACACGCGTAAGGGGAGCGATGTTTGCATATCGGTTAGTAGTCAAACTAATAAACATTTTTTTCCCGGGATATAAAGTCACTCCAAGTATTCTTTTAGTTTTATAACTCAATGATAGTGAAATTCTTACAAAATATTAAACTTTGAAACAATAGTTGTTTAATAAGAGTTTTTATTGTTTTTTTAAAGTGTATTCTTAAAGATGAATTTTTATACTCTTATCAATTTGTGTTTTACAACAAATATTAAAATATTTCAAACAGCAGTCAACTAGGACAATATTTGAACATATATTGTCTGTAACTCTATTCTCAGACCTAACAACATGTGTACACTAAGGTGGGAAGGTCTTGTACAAGAGGAAATTTTGTTTAGAACGTAAATAATATTTTAACCATCAGGGGTTCTTCAGTAATTTAAATAAATGTTCCCTTTTTTTACACTAAATTTCATTTACACACAAGATTTTTTTTAATCCCTAAAATTATAAATGTAAACAGGCCATTTCACACATTTCCCGAACTAACTACATTTCACAAATGAAAATAAATCTCAGTGCTGAAAAAGTGCTACTGTGGCCAGCTGATTTATGTGCACATTATCCCAATCACATACTGTAAATTTACTACTGTGACCAGATGCTCGATTATTTATCAATACTCCTGTAATAGTATATTTCATAACAAGAGTGGAAAGTGGGGTTTTGCATGTTCGAGACCATGTTTGAAGTGCGAGACTTGTCGAGCACTTCGAATGGTCGAGAACATACAAAACACTTTCACTCGAGTTTTGAACGATACTTTTCAATACACTACGGAATAAAAACTGTGGAAAATTTTCGGTTGTAAACAATGTTATTTTCGGTAGTAAACAATAGACAGCTGTTGAAAATATGATGTTTCGCAGGTTGTAAACACATAACGAAAACAGCTGTTCCCCATCTTTGTTGTCTCGACAAGTCTCGCACTTCAAACATATGGTCTCGAACATGCAAAACCCCATTTTCCAATCTTGTTATGAAATATACTATTTTTTCAGATAAAACAAGTAAACAGTCATGTTTTGTTTTTCTAACTACCAGAGTACTAAGTAACGACTTATAGTTAGTCAATATCAGACTAAGCCACGTCAAAGCGTGGCCGGGTCAGCTAGTAAATACATAAAATCTTGAATTTTTCAATCTCTAAATTACAAAATGAACTTGCCATGTTTAAATACAAGTTAGGCCCTAAGTGAAAACCTAATAAAGATTTTTCCATCTGAAATATAAGTCCATACCAACTACACATTAAGTTTGATAATAAAAAATTAAACTTCATTCATTAAACGTACAGACTAATAAAAACTACACAGTAGTAAAGCAGTAGACATTGTTTACTGTGTTTTCAATTATTTGAATTATTTGCTTCAGAACATGAAGCACTGTATTAAACATTCATTATGACTGTTAATTAAATCCGAGTGACGAAAAAAATAAATGAATATCGAAAAAATCAAATCGAAATCATAAATTAATTTCTTGTTTTCTGAGCCAAACACGCAACATTATCATAAACGTATGGAAAAATGTCACGAATCTTCAAATGTAACGTATTACGTACATATCACATTAACACTGATAATAATGGTTAAACATTAAAACCTTGTTAATGAAACAAATCATGGGTTGATATAATAATTTATTTTCAAATGTAATACCTGTAATGAAATTATTTACAACGATAAACTGATGTTTTTGTACAGTTTATCCCCTTTTTAATTCTAATTGATTAACTTGAAATTCATCTGAATTACCAAAAACTAATCAGTAAAATGTAAATACAAAATTGTTTAAATTAAATACTAATAAGAGATGTTTGTTTAATGTGTTTATTTTAGGCTTTTCTGAGCTAATATTCTTCTCTGAATTGACATAAAAGCCATTTGTTACAGACAGATTTTATTTTGCTGTTTCGGATAACAAAAGCAAATTTGTGAAAAGAGAGTGCAGAGATAAAGTTATATTTACCTCATCTTGAAAATAAAACATCTCTACGGAATTCCACTAATGGCTGAGAAGATATCTTAAAAATGCAATGTTAAACAACAAAAGAGGTAGAAAAATGCGATTTTAACAAACATTTTATAATACGGATTTAAGAAGTAATTTTGTATATTTAAAAAAATTATAACAAAGGCAGATAATAACGAGTGAGGTATTATTGGCAATGTTTTAGTATTCCACGTTCTATTTATCCAAATAATATTTGTATTTATACATCATCACCTTCTGCAGTTTCCAGTCGTCACCGGGTCTGCCTGGTACAAAATCCTTTCCACCACATTTTGTCTTCCCATCTTCTCTCTTCCATTATGTCTTTCCACATTTCCCCTCTCTTCAATACACTCTCTCTCACTCCAACTCTCCATCTGTCTCTTGGTCTTCCTCTCGGTCTCTTTCCTTGAATTTCATAATCCAACCATTTCTTCGGGATCCGTTTTTCATCCATCCTGTTCACATGCCCGAACCATCTCAATCTTCCTCTTTCTATTCTTTCTTGCAGCGTTTCTTCTCTTAATCTATCTCTAATTGTCTCGTTTCTTATTCTGTCTCTCTTGGTAATTCCTTTTCTCGCCCTCAAAAATCTCATTTCACTTGCTTGAATCTTGCTTCTATCCCTCTTCTTCATTGTCCACGATTCCGCTCCATAAGTTAAAATTGATACGTAGTACATTTTATAAATAATATCTTTGCTTCTTTGGGGTACATCCTTGCTGTTCATCAATCCTCCAGGTGCTCCATATAAATATAATATACATACATTTATTATTTAACGATTGGTCCGCTTTAGAACCCCGATTGAACTCGATTTCATGATTTATTTTCAGATTTTTGTCTTTCTTCCCGAATTTTATTCAACCTCTCGGAATCCTGCAGTTTTCCATTCATATGTCTATTTCCCTAGGTTTTCGTAATTTTCCTTGTATAAATTTTGCATTTGTGATCTTATTCTGGCACTCGTTGCGGGCTTCAAAATGTTGTAGGTTGATTTGTTTTCGGTCCTCTTGGATTTCTTTTAGCCATTTTGTGCCAGACATACTCGCCCTTATAATGTTGAGTATTTCATTTGTTGTTCTAGAGTTTTCCATTATGTCCAAAAATATTACTCGTCGTTTTCTGATTTCTTCTCTTACTGAATTAGTTTTTTGATACCATTATTTTTAAGTCTTTTCATATACCATTTTTAATGATTTATTTTAATCATCCATATACCGTAAATTTTCCTGAGAATTTGTTGCTTTTGTTTTTCGATACCTCTAATTTCGGAGTGGCTAATGACTATCCTTGTTTCAGCAGCGTGTATTGCCTCTGGATGTTACTGTTTTATAATGTATCAGTATAGTGTATGTGTTAAACATGTTATGTTCGTTAGTAACTGCTACATAGTATTGCAGTAGTTACGTATTGCCGGACACTAATTACTACAAACGTTCACTAAATATTTTAAACTATAGTTAAAATGTATATAACAATTGAATCCGTCTAATGGATCAATTGAGTTCCCGACTTCAAAAGGTCGAGCAGAGATTTTCTTTGACTAACCGACAGACTCAAACTTCAGCTTCTTCAATAAAATGACCTTTCCATCTCTTTATGCGACACATTTTCTCGATAGACTCTTTTGAATCACCTCGCCGCACAACTCCGACCTTATCTTCGCCTCTCTTTCTCTCACCGAGAGAAACGTTTAATCATTTGCGTCATCAAAGAGCCTTGGTATTTAACACATGCATGACGTCACGTGGCAGATGTGGCATGACGTCATGTGATAAGTGAGGGAAATCACCTTCGATAATTTACCACGAATAATAGGTATTTTTATTTATTTCAGTATGATTCCTCTTCCTGGATTAAAGTGCTAACAGATGCCTTTAAAAAAACCAAACTCACTTATTTTGTTATCTCCCTCAATACTACCGTAAGTTTATTTGTAGGTGATAGCCGTTTTACGTGTATGGTGGGTGGGTAGGAGGGCCTTCATCACAACAATTAAAGAAATTGCTGGTTAAATTCTCGTATTTATAGTTTCATTAAATGGAGAAAAAATTAAGGTTTATGTAAATGTTTCCATTATGACTCTTCAGTGCAGTAAGCAGGTATTGTAATCATCACACTTGGCAGATTCAATATACATGTTTCTCAAAGACGTAACCCCATCAGGCAAGGGGTACGGCAGAGATGGTGGGAGGGAGAACTAACCCCTACACAGCCCCCTAGAGGGTCACATCCAATTAGGCGACCACTGACCATCCCAGCACCTGTGTTCAAACCCCTGACAGATTGTTAGTGTCCCCAATCTCCTCCCGGTTCAGTACGAAGTAAGAATTTGTTTAGGCATTCGATTTTTACTACAAGGAACGTCTATTTATGACAACCGAAATTCTAATGATCCAGTTTTAATAAAGTTTATTTATTGTAATGTGATGATTGAAAAAATAAGAACTAATTATACTGCTTATAGCTAGGATATTTTGTTTGGTTTTATACATCTGAATATATGATGTGCCTTCTTATAGAGTATTTCTTAATTTTGGAATGTCAAGGTTTTCTCCTACCACCTTCATGTGCAATGAAATGAAAATTGTCTTTATTAGGCGTAGTTAGGACTAAAAAGTCCTCTTTCCACTCAACCTTAAACCTTAATGTTTAGATGGTTTTTGAACGGTTGTCCCACCCACTTTATAGATGTGTGTGGGCGATAGATAGGTTCTATGCTCGGTCCTCAACCAACCGTTATACCGACACTGCTCAATGGTTCATACGTGGACACTGAGAAGTCTGATTGTCAATGATGGGTGGTAGTTAAGGTCCGGATTTTGTGTAGGGAAGATAACTGTATCAGTCTGGTCAATTAGCTAAAAATTAAACCAATACTACGTGGTTCGGATTCCAAGTTAAACTGTAGATCACTTAGTTGGCCTTGCTGTTGGGCTATTAATAAATTGTTTTTCTGAGCATAATTCGAACTCAGTTAGTAACCAGACTATACAGGTCATCCACACTCATGTAATCATTCATATTCACCTTAAAGTATGCAAAAAGTTGTGACAGTTACACAACATAGTACAAAATATGCGCGGTTAGTAGAAAATTATACATTAAATAAAAAACCAATGCTATGTTACAAACTCTGAATCATGAATATAAATTCTGCTTCTCACAAAATGGTGTGGTGTCAAGTTTTTTATGGGAGGACAGTATTGAACAAAACATGAATTCTAAGGTTAAAGTTAATGATAACAGGTTAATGACAGGGGACTTCGATATTGCATGTTAATGTATCAGCCACAATCCAATCTAACGGGTATAATCATTAATAATTGCACATGGCGTTTCACTTGTAATGACTGGTCATTAGGCGTTTCAACACCTTTCATGATGTGTTCATTAAGTTTCAAACATTAAATACATCATGAAACTTCCATAACGATAAAAAAAACAAATAAGAAACAACAAGTAGCTATTCTTTTCGAAAATAATATTTTGTGACTGAAATCAAAGAAAAGAATGAAACAGAGGTCACGTTCTTATGTTCGCAGCGAACGCCTCAGGGTCAATTATAAGTATATTACAACTAATGTACATCTCTATAAATCTGTAGTGATAATTATAAAGTTTATCCTCGAGGATTTGGTAGGAATAAGAGAGGACTGACAAGTTGCAGGCCCTACCATCCATATGGCAGACTGAAGAAATTTGATCTCTGTTTCTTCTCTGTGTTGCAGTACAAAATGTATGATAAAATGCCTTATTGCAGTTAGATGTTACACAATCAAGAATAGCTTAAACCACAACTGAGTAGTAATTGTGTTTAAGTCCTATTCATATCCTCCTGAGACCTTCTGTACTTAAGGACACATTTTATGAAGTAATGAAGACCTGAGAATGGTTAGAGGTTTGTAGTAGTGTAAGCCTAATGTCCTTCTATAAGTACATTTAGAAAATAGGTCTTGAGTTCTGAGAAAACAATATGCTCGGAAAAGAAAAAAATACCATGCTGCCATCTGTAGCCTAACATAGCAACTATAAGATATCCAGGTTATTTTTCGAACAATTTGACCTTATATAAGGACATAAGGCGTTTAGCACTATAGACACGAATTTCTGCTCAGTACTCAGCGACATGTTGCATTGTGTACTTGTATAAGGACATTAGGCTTTAAAGATTACAAACAGTACGTAATTTATAACCAGGACTCAGGAGGCTATATCCCTAGTAAATTTGCTGTCATATACTAAACTAAAAGTTCAATTTTTTAGGTAAGTATTTTTTGTGGTGGTTTACATACATTAATTAATTAGCAACGCTTAAATGTTTTAAAATGTTGCTTTCATTATTATCAGTATCATTATTTATAAATAGTTTTTTAATTAGCATAATACGTGTTGGTACAAATACAGTACAAGTAAACATCACACAAATTTATTACAATATAAGCATAAAATGCACAAATATATTACAATACAAGTACAACTGTGTTATTTTCATTGTATTTTATTGTAGAATATTTGTGCATTTTGTACTTGTATTGTAGTATATTTGTGCATTTTGTACTTGTATTGTAGTATATTTGTGCATTTTGTACTTGTATTGTAATATATTTGTGCATTTTGTACTTGTATTGTAATATATATGTGCATTTTGTACTTGTATTGTAATATATTTGTGCATTTTGTGCTTATATTGTAATATATTTGTGTTGTGTGACATTTACTTGTACTGCATTATTTATACAAAACTATATAGCATACATTTTTTTAACGAGATGTGCAGCTAACTAATTTACTTAGTAATAAAAATAAAGTTTCATGTTTATGTAAGTTTTATTATTTAACATTCTTTACAGTTTAAAATTGTAATTTTGATATTTTTTTAAGTTTACCCTAATAATTTTGACAAGATGACATTAAAAATGAGCCTGCTGTAAATAAATTTGGGTTCGTCGGCACTAGTGGTGCAGTGCTGTGACTCAGCTACTTGGGGACAAAGTGATTGTAGGCGATATGTTCTGTGCTCAGTCATGTTAATACCGACACCGCCCAATGGTTGCCATCAACGGGTACACTACTAGAGAAGTCTGAGGTATCCGTGTTGAGTGGTAGTCAGGGTTCAGATGTTGTGTATCAAAGAAAACTGAGTACAGTACTTCAGTTAGGTGAAAATCAGACAAATACTACGTGGTTCGGAAACCACGTAAAGCTGTAGGTCCCTTAGTTGCTTAGGCTATTGGGTTATTAATAAATGGATCTTCCTAAGAAACTGTCAAGCTTAGTTGTTAGTAACAATGAATACACTCATTCATCTACACTCATCATCGTTATCTCTATCCCTCTCCTAAAAATCGTTTTTGTTTATTTAAATATTCTTCTTTAATAGCCCAATAATTAATTTATTAAACGTTAAAAAACGTACATAACTGCTTTAACAACTAATTAGCTTTTTAAATCACAAAATATGAATTCTGCTGTGCCAGCAGTTGAACAAAACACGGTTGTAATTAATAAACATGTTATTATAAAATTAAATAAATTTGTACTTTGTTAAATTTAATAAATAAATTAAATAAATTTAATTGTATTTAAATTTAATAAATTTAAGTAAAATTAAATATTTTCTAAATGAACAAATATTGAATGAAGATATTGCAAAACATAGATTACAACTCTGAAACATAAACACAATTTAATTCATATTCAAAAGCATTTTGTAGAGCTGTATCCAGTAATTGAATACATCGTTAGGGATGCCCCAATCACCCCCTTCACCCGTCTTCCCCTCCCAACCCGTCACATATAAAAACAAACGAAACACCACCACTTCATGTTACTTAAGACAAAAAAAACTTAACCTTTGTTTGAAAAAATAAAATGAAAAATAACAATTAACAAGAAATCTACCTAGAGTTGTGCCTGAAATAATTTTCGAAAAGAGAAAAGGGAAAGCAATATTGATTACAACTCTGAAACATAAAACACAATTTGATTCATATTCAAAAGCATTTTGTAGAGCTGTATCCAGTAATTGAATACATCGTTAGAACAAACGTAACACCACCACTTCATGTTACTTAAGAAAAAAGAAACTTAATCTTTGTTTGAAAAAATAAAATGAAAAATAACAATTAACAAGAAATCTACCTAGAGTTGTGCCTGAAATAATTTTCGAAAAGAGAAAAGGGAAAGCAATATTGATTACAACTCTGAAACATAAAACACAATTTGATTCATATTCAAAAGCATTTTGTAGAGCTGTATCCAGTAATTGAATACATCGTTAGGGATGCCCCAATCACCCCCTTCACCCGTCCTCCCCTCCCAACCCGTCTCACATGTAAAAACAAACGAAACACCACCACTTCATGTGACTTAGATTAAAGAAACTTAATCTTTGTTTAAAAAATGAAAATGAAACAAAAGCAAGAAATTTGCCTCGAGTTGTGGTAGACATAATTTGCGAAAAGGGAAAAGCGGATAAATTATTTATGTATCAATTAGTCTTGAACCTCTCAAAGCCAGAGGAGAAACTTTACGACTGTTTGTTTGATCCTCAAGGAAGATTGTGATAATTTTAGGTGAGTTTACATGCCTTTTAGTTGTTTTAATAAGTAAAATAATGTTTAAATTTTTTTAACGTCAAAAATATTTTACAATATATATTGATGATGTTTGTATAGTTTCGATCCCCATATTTTTATATTTTGTATTGCTTATTTTCATAATAATCTACCCCACAAGGTTGCGATTTTTTTGTAATCTAAACATACAATCTAATTATACATAATTTATTATTATTATTATCTATCTTAGAACGTAAGTTGGTGTACATTTGATTTAGTTCATCAAGAGTACGTTTTTTTTTTTTTTTTTTTTTTTTTACTTCACTCGCCAGTTGACATAGGCCTACAGGCCTGTGCGTCAACTTTATTCAACGAGTGAAGTACCGACCGTTGGCTCAGTGGGATTCGAACCTTGGACCTTGCCCTCCGCAGTTCGAAGCCTTAGCCACTGAGCCACCACGCCGGCACGTTTTTGTAATTATTTTGATATTTTAACATATAACATATTTAATTTGACCAATTCAATATACTGTATAGTAATTATTGAGTATGGATGGTATTCAATCGTTTATTTGTCTAAACTTCTCACAAAAAAAATTAATTTGAGCAGAAATGTTATTCAAAAAAAGTACATATATTTTTTATTAAACCCTTGACCAACGAAACACTTTTACTTAGTACACCGATGAATTGGGTGGAGGGGGGGGGGTTAAAGTTTAAGCCGGAACTTTTATACAGCCCCCGGGGTAGGTAGAGATCTACATAATCCCTCGCCAAGGCCTATCTCAGCCCAACACCTCTCAAGACCTCCACCAATTACAGGGTTACATGGGGTTGAGTGCATATATATATATACTATGCATTAGCATCAATAAAAATATTACTTCAATTAATTAGAATAATAAAACTATCCTCATTTATTAATTAATTTTGGGAACTAAAAACATATCTTGTTGATTAATTTTACTAAATGCAACTTTCATTATTCCATGCTATTCCATTATGCCTAAAGTTATTCCAGCAAAATTTAAATATTTCAATAAATTTAACAAAGTACAATGACAACAAAATTAATTAGGGTCAGCACACAGTTGAGTTCACACAGCAAGATAGCAATTTTAAAAAGAAACACTAACAAATATAGACTAACTAATTCAATGTCCCATTTTTAAAAATTTTTTTTATACATTACACGGAAATAAGTACCTTAATTCTCTGTGACAACTGATTTCATCAAGTTTGTCCTATTGCGACATCTCATACCCGGATTACCATACACTCAGGAAGTCTGTGCATATATCTTGTGATTTCAGTATTGCAGGTCAGTACACTTTAGTACAGTATAAATACAGTGCAACCTTGATTATCCGGCCTTCCTTTATCCGGCTATCCGTGTCATCCGGCTCGACAATCGGACGAAATAAGGTTTTTATTTAAAAAAATTACAACAACGCGAAAGCGCCGGTTTTTAAACGTATCCTGTCTTCACATTAGGTGAGATAACCGAGGTTGTAGTGTACCATGAAATGGGGTAGAAGCAAGGGAGGTCATTTGGCCTGGCGCAGATCTCACATTTACATTACTTACATCATTAGATAATTATAATAGTTCAAACGAGAAAACAAGAGTATCCAAACGTAGCTTATAAGTTTGAATGTTTACCTAATAATATAACAATTAAAACAAAAGTAGTAAGGATTACAAAGGGATCCTGTTTTCCACTACAATATTTGAGAGCCAATTCGCGTATATCCCAAGAGCTTACTTACAGGCGGGAAATTGGCTAACACATTTCACTTCGAGGCACATTAATTCTTACACTAATCACGGTACAATAAAGCCATTTTATTTAACTATAGGGCTTAAATCACTGGGGGGGGGGGGAATAATTGTTAGTGCTGAGAATAAAACAGCTATTGGGAAAATTTATGAATCTGTTTGATCATAGACGAGGTTTGGTGGGCGGGAGCACGCCCATGCGCGTCTTCCTCGTGGACAATAAACAATATTTCATGATTCATTTCTTTATTAGCACAGTAAGTGTTGTTACAATGACTCGTACAGGTTGAATTACGTGACATAATTATATGTTATGGTAATTAGTAAGTATACAAAATTATAATGTTGCTTATGGTAATTTTTAGTAACAATTTGTAAAATATACTGCCCCTATGACAAAGTAAGCACAATTTTTTTGTTTAATTTTTAGTTTTGTATACATTGAAATTGTACTATTATAAACCTTCTCAAAATAAAATACTATACTTAGGTTTGAACAGTTAGCACTGGTAGCGCAGTGCTGTAATCCAGCTACTTGGGGACAAATTGTTGGGGAGATTGTAGGCGATAGGTTTTATGCTTAGTCCTTTTAATACCAACATGGCGTCCACTCAATGATTGCCATCGACGTGAGTATGGTGTGTTCATTTTGGTGGTAGTCAGGGTCTGGATGTTGTATAGGAAAGAAAGGTGTGTATAAATCTTGCCAATCAGCTGAGGATCAGACCAATACTATGTGGTTCAGATTCCACGTAAAGCTGTAGGTCTCTTAGTTGACCTGGCTATTGGGCTGTTAATATATAGCTCTGTGTACGAAACAGTCAATCTTAGCTAGTAACAATGACGACACTCGTTCATCTACATTCATCACTCACAATCACGCCTCACATTCGCCCATACTAATTAATAGTGAACTGTTTAAATGTTATTACGTAACATGGCATCCGTTGCCTACAAATTTGTATATGTTGAAACAAAAACGTTAAATGCAGAGGAATATTTACCTCTCTGCAATGTTATTTACATTGAGCCAGGAAATACAGTGGACAACGACAAACAGCAACCATATTGGCTCAGCTCGTTTAGTTAAAGACAAACACTAATAATAATAATAATAATAATAATGATTAATTTGTTGGAGATTACCAACGCTTCAAGTGTATTTAGCACATACAAAACGTTTCGACAGATATGAAACGCCTGTCGTTTTCAGGTGCTACCTTATCCTACATATAAAACTTATTTTTTACTACCTAACTATCCCATAACAACGTAGAAAACCCTTTAAAAAATCACATGTTTATTACTAATCTTTTTCATAATTGTGTGTAACTGTGATAGTTTGTTGACGATATGATTTTCTGGGAAATCTCTCGTAATATATAAACATTTTTAAGGGTTTTCTACGTTGACGTGGGTTATTAAAGTAGTAAAATTATAAAATAAAAAAAATAAAAATTCATTCTAAAATAGTTTAGTAAGCAAGTGTTAAAGCTAAAGCGTAAAAGATGAAAAAAAAACTATAGTAAGAAGGCGTTGAAGATAAAATGTAAAAGGCACTCCAAAAAAATTAGTGTGCACTGGTGTTGAATTAAAAAAGTAAAAGACACTCCAGAATAAAATAGAATATCGTTAATTGCATTAACAAAATACATGAAACTGTATCGCAATCGTCAGTTAAAGATTAAATATTATTTATCAAAAAATATATATTAAATGGTCAAAGTAAATTAACTATATTAATTAATTATTTAAAACGTTAAGCTACGTGGAAGAAGGGACTTTTTAGTCCCAACTTCGCCTGATAAAATAAAGACGTTTTTCATTTCATTTCTACACAATCACTCCAACAATGACTCATTCATACATACAAAATCTATTAATTCATTCTCACCCTGAACTAAATGTGGCTTGCCTGTCCATTCCTGATGTCAGGTTGATCAGTCCTCCAATTATACGCAAAAAACTCTCCCACAATGTAGAAGGCCTTGGATATAAAAAACTGTTTTAATTTTGCCTTTAATGCCTTGGGCATCATCAGACATTTATACTCAGATGGTAAACTGTTGATAAAACGAATTCCAACCTGTGAAGGGAGGTGTTCATAAACCACCGTTCTGTGTTGCCCAGTTTGGTAGTTTTCCTGCCTCTAGTTGCATAATTACGCAACTACAGTAAACTAGTACTACGCGATTATAGTAAACTAGTACTACGTAACTACAGTAAACTAGTACTACGTAACTACAGTAAACTAGTACTACGCAACTACAGTAAATCAGTACTACGCAACTACAGTAAACTACAGTAAACAAGTACTACGTAACTACAGTAACCGAGTACTACGCAACTACAGTAAACTAGTACTACGTAACTACAGTAAACTAGTACTACGCAACTACAGTAAACTAGTACTACGTAACTACAGTAAACGAGTACTACGCAACTACAGTAAACTAGTACTACGTAACTGTAATAAACTAGTACTACGCAACTACAGTAAACTACAGTAAACAAGTACTACGTAACTACAGTAACCGAGTACTACGCAACTACAGTAAACTACAGTAAACAAGTACTACGTAACTGCAGTAAACTAGTACTACGTAACTACAGTAAACTACGTAACTACAGTAAACTACAGTAAACTAGTACTACGCGATTATAGTAAACTAGTACTACGTAACTACAGTAAACTAGTACTACGTAACTACAGTAAACTAGTACTACGCAACTACAGTAAACTACAGTAAACAAGTACTACGTAACTACAGTAAACGAGTACTACGCAACTACAGTAAACTAGTACTACGCAAACTACAGTAAAACTAGTACTACGTAACTACAGTAAACGAGTACTACGCAACTACAGTAAACGAGTACTACGCAACTACAGTAAACTAGTACTACGCAACTACAGTAAACTAGTACTACGTAACTACAGTAAACTAGTACTACGTAACTACAGTAACCGAGTACTACGCAACTACAGTAAACTACAGTAAACAAGTACTACGTAACTACAGTAACCGAGTACTACGCAACTACATTAAACTAGTACTACGTAACTACAGTAAACTAGTACTACGCAACTACAGTAAACTACAGTAAACAAGTACTACGTAACTACAGTAAACGAGTACTACGCAACTACAGTAAACTAGTACTACGCAACTACAGTAAACTAGTACTACGTAACTACAGTAAACGAGTACTACGCAACTACAGTAAACGAGTACTACGCAACTACAGTAAACTAGTACTACGCAACTACAGTAAACTAGTACTACGTAACTACAGTAAACTAGTACTACGTAACTACAGTAAACTAGTACTACGCAACTACAGTAAACTACAGTAAACAAGTACTACGTAACTACAGTAAACTAGTACTACGTAACTACAATAAACTAGTACTACGTAACTACAGTAAACTAGTACTACGCAACTACAGTAAACTAGTACTACGTAACTACAGTAAACTAGTACTACGCAACTACAGTAAACTAGTACTACGTAACTACAATAAACTAGTACTACGCAACTACAGTAAACTAGTACTACGCAACTACTGTAAACTACAGTAAACGAGTACTACGCAACTACAATAAACTAGTACTACGCAACTACAGTAAACTACAGTAAACGAGTACTACGCAACTACAATAAACTAGTACTACGCAACTACAGTAAACTAGTACTACGCAACTACAGTAAACGAGTACTACGCAACTACAATAAACTAGTACTACGCAACTACTGTAAACTAGTACTACGCAACTACAGTGAAATAGTACTACGCAACTATAGTGAACTAGTACTACGCAACTATAGTGAACTAGTACTACGCAACTACTGTAAACTAGTACTACGCAACTACAGTAAACTACAGTAAACGAGTACTACGCAACTACAATAAACTAGTACTACGCAACTACAGTAAACTAGTACTACGCAACTACAATAAACTAGTACTACGCAACTACAGTAAACAAGTACTACACAACTACAATAAACTAGTACTACGCAACTACAGTAAACTAGTACTACGCAACCACAGTAAACTAGTACTACGCAACTACAATAAACTAGTACTACGCAACTACAGTAAACTAGTACTACGCAACTACAGTAAACTAGTACTACGCAACTACAATAAACTAGTACTACGCAACTACAGTAAACTAGTACTACGCAACTACAGTGAACTAGTACTACGCAACTATAGTGAACTAGTACTACGCAACTATAGTGAACTAGTACTACGCAACTACAGTAAACTAGTACTACGCAACTACAGTAAACTAGTACTACGCAACTACAGTAAACTAGTACTACGCGATTATAGTAAACTAGTACTACGTAACTACAGTAAACTAGTACTACGTAACTACATAAACTAGTACTACGTAACTACAGTAAACTAGTACTACGCGATTATAGTAAACTAGTACTACGTAACTACAGTAAACTAGTACTACGCGATTATAGTAAACTAGTACTACGTAACTACAGTAAACTAGTACTACGCGATTATAGTAAACTAGTACTACGTAACTACAGTAAACTAGTACTACGCGATTATAGTAAACTAGTACTACGCAACTACAGTAAACTAGTACTACGCAACTACAGTGAACTAGTACTACGCAACTATAGTGAACTAGTACTACGCAACTATAGTGAACTAGTACTACGCAACTACAGTGAACTAGTACTACGCAACTACAGTAAACTAGTACTACGCAACTACAGTAAACTAGTACTACGCAACTACAGTAAACTAGTACTACGCGATTATAGTAAACTAGTACTACGTAACTACAGTAAACTAGTACTACGTAACTACATAAACTAGTACTACGTAACTACAGTAAACTAGTACTACGCGATTATAGTAAACTAGTACTACGTAACTACAGTAAACTAGTACTACGCGATTATAGTAAACTAGTACTACGTAACTACAGTAAACTAGTACTACGCGATTATAGTAAACTAGTACTACGCAACTACAGTAAACTAGTACTACGCAACTACAGTAAACTAGTACTACGCAACTACAGTAAACTAGTACTACGCAACTACAGTAAACTAGTACTACGCAACTACAGTGAACTAGTACTACGCAACTATAGTGAACTAGTACTACGCAACTACAGTAAACTAGTACTACGCAAAACTAAACTAAACTACTAGTAAACTAGTAGGCCTACTACGCAAGTATAGTAAATTATAGAAAACTATAGTAAACAGGACAAACCACAAAACGGGGCATCCTGTCCAATTAGAGGGGTGCAAATTAACATTGCGTCGAGTAATTGATGACGTAGCGGCGTGGCACTGGACTAACAACGCCGCTTGGCTCGACCCCGGGACCGAAATAGAGACAAGCGGTAAATTATTTTAGCGGCCGATAAAACTGTCGAGAAGCTCATAAGTGAAGTTCAAACAAGCAAAATGTCGGTCGTCTGTGGACTAACTGTGTAAAGAAGGCCGGTGCCACACAAGACTGACGGAGGAGACCCTGAAAATGACCCAAAGCAGTAACTACTGAGGAAACTAAAAAAACCCTCGTAATTGGAAGTATTAATGACTGTTAGACATGGTTTGACTCTAACTCTCGTGCAAGACCTTTACGTGACCATCGTCTATTTTACTATAAATTATTGAGTTATGTCCTTTTGTAACTTTTACAGAGTGGGGCAGTGATGGAGAGAGAGTGGAGGGAATTACACGTGTGTGTGTGTGTGTGTGTTAGTGAGGCAGGCAGGCTCTTTGCTATTACTAGCATCAGTTGCGATAAAATCTACAACTAAATTCCTTGGAGCGCTCAATTGGGCGACTAGATGAACAACTCAGAGAGAAGTTTACAGAGAATTTACTAAAAATTGTATTGCTGCTTATTATATAAACATTTTTTCTACTATTCACAGAGTGTCTTCAAAGTTCCCGGGTCCCTAATCATCCCCAATAGAAATACTACGTTTCGTCCAACTCGAAAAGATCCTGTACGGCGTAATATATCATTCTCAGTTTGCATAATCTATAGCTCATGGCTGGCCTCAATCTATAATTCCCGACAAGCCTAATACATAGTTCCTGGATGGATAATCAATATTTCCCGAATAGCCTAATCTACAGCTCCTAACTTTTCCAATCTTTTATTCCCAGCTAGCCTAATTTACAGTTTCTGACTTGCCTAATCTACACTTCAATCTACAATGCCTAGCTGGCCTAAACTACAGTTAGCTAGCCTAACCTACAGTCCTTGGCTGGCCTAATCTCAAGTTCACATACGGTCTAATGTAAGCGGTCCTTTCGGTGTAATAAGCGACATTCGAGCAACCCTTGATTATATTACTTAGAAAGAGATATCTCGTCTAATATTAATATTTATTTGTGTCATTAATTTGGTTTGTTAGTGAGGTCTGCCTCTTGAGCTGGCTCATGCTGCGTTGTAGTTTCATGTGACCTGACAAAGGCAATGGTAACACTAGCATGTTACCTCACATATACCTACAATAGGGCGAATCGTGAACTGAGAAAAACTAATAAATTTCTCTGGGGTGTTGAACTGTATTTGGTGGTATAAAGCAAAGTTGGCCCACCCAGCGTTTGTGTCACAGACACAATAACAGTTGCACAAAGCTTCATTGGTCGGACAAACTTGTCGCTTTGTACAATGGAGTTTGAAACAACCAGGAGTGGAGTCCGCCCCGTTTTTTTTCTTTTTTTTTTTTTACTTTTAGGATAGAAACGTAAGCATCTCTAACTTCACAGTTCATCTTTCAAAGGCTTTTAAATAATCATAAAGTTGTATATTTCAACTCTCAATACGCTGAGTTTGATATAAAGGGAGTCACAAAAAAGGTGTCCCGGCTACTAATTTTCGAATTCTTCACATAATTTACAGCAAAAAGTGAAAGGTAACATCTGTTCGAATTCCGTGCCATTGAAGTGTATATCAGTCTTTTTTTTTTTTATTTTTTTTTTTTTTTTTACAAAAACATTAATAGCTTGAGAACGGTTTGACCGATTCATTAAAATTTTTTCCAAACTTCTTTACATTACCATTACTAAACAACAACAAATTAATCATTGAGCTATCTTAAGTAATTTTGAAATGTTGACGATTTAAAATATTTAATAAAATTTTTTTTACAGGATTTGTGGATAAAATATTTTAAATATCCATCATTTTGAAATGGCTAGAGATAACTCAATGACTATTTTTTCTGTTTAGTAATGGTGAAGTAAAGAGATGTGCAAAATGCCAAGTCAGTCGGTCTAACCGTTCTTGAGCCATTTATTCTTCTGAAAAAAAAAAAAAAAAACACAAAATGATAAGACACTGAACGGAGCGGAATTGGAAAAAATATAATCCTCCATTTAATGCTCTAAATTAGGCGTATAGTTCGAAAATAACTAGATAAGGCAGCCTCTTTTGTGACACTTTGTATGACTTAATTGTAAGCAACATTTATATACATTTAATGAATTACTAAATTAATTCGTTGTAAATATGTATCAAGGAAGATACAATAATTGTGTGTATAGGAAGTAGGGGGGGGGGGGATCGAAATGTGAAACGTAATATCAAGACATGTACGTGAGTATGGAGAGGATTGCCGAGGGGTAGATGTGTACAGAATACGTAGAACGGTTGACACAGGCAGTCAACAACAGGCGTTCAACAAGTTAAAATACAGACTGTCAATCACAAACACAAATTGTCACATAGTCTTAATGTTTGTAGCTGTCTTATTTTTTATTCGGCGGAAAAGCTGAGAAATTCCGAAAATTAGGAAAGATTGGCAAGTGCATATTTTCTTGAATATAGCGTTGTAGGTATTCAAATTGTGCGGTATTCTGTCGTGAACAGTAGAGTTATGTTTTGTAAGGATAGGGCTATGTTAGGAATGCTAGGTTTGGTTAGATTAGGATAGGTTTTGTTGGGTTATGTTAGGTTTGGTTATTGTAAGATTAGGTCAGTTTTGTTAGGTTAGGTTAGGCTTCAATACGAATGTGAGTCCCAACTACAGGCGTTCAACCAATTCAATACAGACTGATAAATTACAAACATATATTGTCACAAAGTCTTTACGTTTGTAGCTATTATTTTTCTTCAGCGGAAAAAAACGCGGAAATTTCGAAGGTTAGGTTAGTATTTTTTTTAAGGTTAAGTGAGGTTTTATTAAGTTAGATTAACAACAGATGATATAATAAAATTAGCCTAACCTTACAAAACGTACCCTAAACTCGTAACCTAATAGAATGTAACCTACCTAACCTTATAAAACCAAACATAACCTAACCTAAATGTATCCTAACAAAACATAAACTCACTGAGACCGGTACGTTTCAGGCGGTAACGTGCTTAATGATGGTACGATTGCAACATTTTTTATATTCATTATCAGGACACCATTCCGCATAATTTGATAAGAAAAATCTGATCCTTTGAAAAAAATTAAAAATACCAATTTATTCATAATTCTCGTTTTATAATAGATACATAAGTAACTAAATTGTAACTAAAATAAAACAATAAACCTAAAGTTGAAGTGCAAATTAGGAATGGCCTCAGAACTCTCCTTTCCCCTCAGAAAAATAGTAATATACATTATTCCTGATGAAGTCAATTTCATCTGACATGATATTGTATTAATATTCCACTCCCCTTCCCCGTCTCCAATCTAATGCGATATATAATTGGATTGGATAGCAATGTAAGTGAATTAATTTATTGGATTTGTAATAAATTTGACTACACAATAATTAATATTGATACAATGAATATAACAAACGTACATTTATACTTTGTAGAATCATAAATGTATAAATTTATTATTTATATTCAAGACAAAAGAGTTCCAAATTCTATTTTTACATTACCAATATAACCATATATAGCTAGATGTATTATTTGTATCCAAAATATCAAGATTTTTTTTACATAACCATGATTCACTATGGGAGCGGCCGTAGATAAGGGGCTAAGGCGCTGGCTTGCCACGCTGCCGGTCCGGGTTCGATTCCCAATGTGACCACTAATAGATTTTGCCCTGCCGCTCCCGTGATTCGGAAGTCACGTAAAGACGTTGGTCCACGGGGTAAGTGTTAGAGAGGGCTGGCTCCTTAGCCCTAACTTCGCCTGGACAATCTTTAACCTTCTTTTTACTTTTATTCACTGTACAACTGATGATGATCTTTCGAAATTGAAAGCATTTTCGTTATTTATTATTGCTACGTGTTACCTTTTCATAAATAATATAAAATATTTAAAGTAATCAGTGGCTAGAAATATGAAACGATAAAGAATTTCGATTTGTATTTTTATGGGAATGCCTTAAAAATAAATATTTTTCAGTTTCATTTTTCTTTTTGTTTTTTTCACCACGAGAAGTTCACAGCTTAAACTAAACAGGAACCAAATTCCAAGTACGGTATAGCGCAAAACAAAGTAACACAAAAGTCAAACTTTACAAACATCGTAAATAAAAAGGTCTTTACAGACTTGACAGTCGGCTATGATAATGTGCAGCTGTGAGAATTCATCGCCTTGCGAGTTGAAGTAAACTTCGCCCTCACGATATGTTCCGCTAGCCAAGTTTCCCTATGAAAAGCAAGCGGCGTTCCCCGACTTCATTTACATTCATACAGTATTGTGCGTCAGTAGAAACTTGTTAATCGACGAGAGTCGGCTGTCTAAGTGCTTTGTTTGTTGCTTGTGAACTTTCAAACGTACAAGATATCAACTTATAACGAATCTTTGTTAGACGTTTATCGTTTACGACGGGAAGAGGTTTAAGATTACTGTCTTTCATTAGTCAGAGAGGTTGTGACTCAATCCGCGTTTTTGGATAAGAGACGCCGTTACATCTTGTTGGGAGGGGAAGGGGGAAGGAAGTACGAGTGTCGCTTTCTGTGTAGTCATGTGCCTAACTAAGATTGTCTCAATCACTTAGTTAGGGCTCATTGTTGGGACTTTTACCAAAGTTTCAGCACACAATTCTGAATTTATTTAAAGCTAGTCCACAGACAAGAAAAAAACAGATGCCGCACCCAATAGTGCGCTCAATCACAGAGAAAAAAGAAACAAAGGTCACTTTCTTAGGGCCGCAGCGAACGCTGCAATGGCAGTTATAAATAGATTACAACTAATGTACAACTTTATACATCTGTAGTAATAATTGCTACGTTTATCCTTAAAGGATTATCCTTAAGGATAATTCTTAAGGATGCTTAAGGATAATAAGGGATGCTTGACAAGGTGCTGTCCCTGCCATCCACGTGGCAAACTGAAGAAAAACTAATAAACACACTACTTCAACACACATTTAGCACACTATTGAATGCGACTTCTGTTTCTTTCTTCTCTGTACTATTAATATAAATGAGTACTGGGGTAATTTCTCAGTAAGCTAATAGTCAGCCATTATGAGTGTTTTTTGAACGGAATCAAAAAATAAATTTGTACTACAGTATATGACAAATTTCATAAATTTCTTTTAGTGGAATTCGGAATTCATTTAGTATGATTTGCCAGAAGTAAGTAAGTAATACAGAAGAAGTAATACATTACAATAATTACGATACAATTATGTGCATTAAAAAGGGGGGGGGGGTTGTAATTGCATCAAACAAATTCACAGAAATATTTTTAAAATGAATTCTCTATTTAACCCTTAGTTGGTAACGTGGACTTTTATTACATACTTGGTAACGTGGGGTGTAAATATACCCCCATTTTTTTATTATAATTATTTCCCTCTGGATAAATTTTTGTAATATTTTATGGGATTTGTTATAGGTTTAACAATAAACAAACGTGTTAACACTGTTTATACCATTATATTTAGAGAAAAAACATATTTATACAAATTTTCCTAAAAATAGATTTTTTCAAAATCTTGAAAACAAGAAATGTAAGATTTTAAACTATTTACTATTAGTGACAGCACAACTAATTACTACTATTACAATAAAGGAAACTTAAAACATTTTGACTTCTCTTCATTTGTTTTAAGGGCCACAAACTCTGTTTTTTTGTAATAAAACTATGTCACTAGTCCGAATCCTCTGATGAGCTCTGCGTACCTTCCAGGCAAAGTTCGCACACAGTATTCATGTTTGCTACACATATGTTTGTTGCACTTGAAGCATGTTGACTTCACCTTCATATCTTCATAGGTTGAGTTAGGTCAGGATTTTTAGTTTAGTAAGGTTGAGTTCAAAACAATACAAAAGTAAAGAAGTATGCTAACAAGTGAACAATATAACAAATATCAAAACTAATCAACTCAAACTAATCATTATAAGTTTTAGTACACTTAGCTTAGGTTATTTTGTACTTTTACACATAAATAAAACAATCTATACTTACTTTGAAGAGAAATAAAGAAGACTTTAGTTGGTGAAAAAAAGAACATATTTAGTAACGTGGGGGTAAAATGACACCCCAAACACTTTGAGAGGTTATGACAGACAAACAAACACGTTGAGGTTTCTGACTCCAATGAACTCTAGACTGCTTGAAGGTCAAATGAAGGTACCTGGAACTTCAGCATTGCTGACAACACCGGAACATAAATATTCCCATTATAATAACTGTGGGGGTATTCCTAACCCCCACGTTACCAATTAAGGGTTAAAATTGACATGACTAGAAAAGTAAAGACGTAATTTACCTTTTTCTCGATGTGAGGACCGTTGATAGAGGCGTGCATTATGGCATCTGACAGCCTCGTCGTCAGGGTACGTAGGGTGGTCTCCACCCCTCCGTGTTCCCTGGTCTGTCTCACCAGGCGCTCCGTCTCACTGAGAAAGTTGTTCCAGGGGAGATCCAGTTCATGGGCGCGTTGCTGAGTAAGACAGCCACGCATCACGTTGAGGCAATATCCGTTACAAGGTTTTATGGATGGAGGCAGACCTTGACACCTAGGGCAGTAGTGGAGCCTCAACAGGGCGTCGTAACAATTGTCCAGTCCGGAAGACGAGGAGGAAGCCATCAAGCTATCAGTTGTGTTGAGGATATCTGCTCCTAGGAGAAGAGCCTCTAAAAGAACTTTAGTTTCTTCAAAGTTCTTCGCAATATCCATCGCTATCTCGTGCGGGTAGTCACTGAATGGGAAAATGTCAGCGAAGTTCTTCCGAAGACAAGCCTTGTATTCGTCCGTGAAGTCGGTGGCGTGGAGATTCACCGCTTGGTGATACACGAGTGGAAATAATTGAGAAAAGAAGTCAAGGACGAGCTCTTGCAGAGCCCCGGCGTCTCCTGAAGGGATGCTGGACGGCAGCCCCAAGGCAGGGTCTGACCTGTTGAGGTACTCCAGCAAGGAGTCGTAGAATGAGGAGATGGGCTCCCGTGCCAGCGCGAACATACGAGTGTACGCCTCGCTGAACAGCGTCAGAGTTTTGTTCTCAGAGGAACGCGCCAGTTTGGTCACGTGACCTGAAACAAAAAATAAACGAGATTAGAATGTAAACATCAATAATCAATAATCAAACTATGAAAGATGAGTTTGCTATTATGTAAAATCAAGCACACGCATACATACATATGTTACGTGTTGCTGACATTGCTTGTGCGTGAAATATTACTTGACTGTAGGATGAGCATGGATAGCCTGTGTAGTCTTGTTACTACCTGAGTTCGACTTAAATAAAAAAGGACTGTTATTTACAATTAACCACAGAGAGGAAAGAAACAGAGATCGCGTCCTAAATTGTGCTAAATATGTGTCGAACAGTTATTTCTCCTGCTTGCCATGCAATGGCAAAGCAGGCACTCCCTTATTCCACTAATCCTCAAGGATAATTGTAGTAATTATTACTGCTGATCTATAAATATGTAAATTAGTTGTAATATATATATAACTGTCACGAAGGCGTTCGCTGCGGCCATAAGATTACGACCTCTGTCTTTTCTTCTCTGTGTTACAACTAAGGGACCTACTTTCGTACAGAGTAGTATTGGTATGATGTTCAGCTATTGACGAGCCTTAGACTCAGTTCTCTCCCCTACACAACATCCGGACACAGACACCCCACACTTCTCCAAGAGTGTCCACGTCGATGACAACCATTGAGGGGACAGTATTAAGAGGACCGAGCATAGAACCTATCACCTACAATCTCCACAACACTTTGCCCCTAAGTAGCTGGGTTACAGCACTGCGCCACTAGTGTCGACGTTAGAGTATGTTGGCAGCCTACAATCCACTGTATGTTTACATGGGGTAAGAATTAAAAGGTAGTTCTAGTTAATAAGATATTTGTAGGAACATTTCTAAGATCTGTCTTTTGATTGGAAGTTAACTACAATAATTTCCATTCCCTTTAAAAATATATTTTCAAAAATCAGTACAAATTTCGTTTCCCTCTATAAGTTTTTTTTTTTATTTTCAATCCTATAAAATGTATGCCGCACTATACATGAATAGATTTTATTATGTACTTAAACATTCCATTGATGAGAATTATCTTCTTAACATTATTACTTTGTACATAGGATTTACTGGCATCAAAGAGGTTATAAATAATGTACCACTCCTCTACAGAATATAAATTGTTTGTGGTTTGTTTACAATGTTCTCCAGAATTCTGTTTATCCTGCACGATGAGAGGTCTGTACAGTTTCCTGTAGCGGACGATCTATTTACGTAGTGTTCGATGAACAACAAGTTCGGCACTGAGAGAAAGATTTTCTTCCGAACTGACGAGACACTGTGTTTGCCACGTTTTTACTCAAAATAACATAAAAGTGATGATTTAATTTAGTTACCACTCATAAAATCTTGACCATTACACAATGAGTCACACAGTCCGTGTGATGTAATTTAGTTACCACCCATGAAATCTTGACCATTACACAATGAGTCACACAGTCCGTGTGATGTAATTTAGTTACCACCCATGAAATCTTGACTATTACACAATGAGTCACACAGTCCGTGTGATGTAATTTAGTTACCACCCATGAAATCTTGACCATTACACAATGAGTCACATAGTCCGTGTGATGTAATTATCCGATGAATTGTTACAATTCTTTTCCACTAGTGGAGAGAGCCAGTCACCCTTTAACTTAGGTGATGACCTGTTGTAGTCATCACATTGATGACGACTACACAATAATCAGACATGTTTTCATGAGAACATTTAAAGACATCCCCGTAATGCCTTACATACACAGGTATCAAACAAATTGTGATCTTAACTATATCAGCAGGATTGGTAAATATGTTAGAGATTTCCAACTCTTAGAAACGAACACAAAGTTTCGACAGGTATAAAACTCCTGTCGTCTTCAGATGTTACTTACAACCTTAGCCCACATTTAACAATATTTTACCAGCTAACCTATATAAATGTAAGAAACCCCTTACTAATTGCATGCTTATGGATTATAACTGACTCTATAGAAAGTCACGTCTTCTTATAGTCTATCACACACAACACAAATATGACAAAATATACAATACATAGAACAAAATATTAAAACGCTATCAATCAACAATACACAACAAATTAAATAGTAAAATAATTAACTTTGAAAGTTAAACTAAACATTTCAGTTAATTGTTTTGAATGTCACTCGTCTAAATCAATCATACAGAACAAACTTTTATGAATGATGAAATTGTTTCAAAGAAAAAATTGCAATCAATTAACATATGTTTTTCCAAATGGTACTTAGTTCAATGATTAAAAATTGACACAAATAAATATACACCATTACGAAAGAAACCTTCAGTGTTATCACAAACTGGCTCGTTTGGATTGAGGGCAAGTTTTAATCTGGCCATTAAAAACTTCCTCTCCAAGAACATCACAAGAAAAATGTTCGTTGTTACAAAGAGCCCTTCATTAAATGCCCACAGAGTTAACTTCTTTCATTTAACTCCAGCCAACAAGTTATTTGACCTTAACTAGAGGCAGGTCTTGGGTGGCACACTATATAGCAATCTTCTAATTTTATGTTGCTTTTTTATGAACGTATGTGTAAACAGAGGGAGCTGCTGGGTGCTATATAGGATTCTTCCAAACATATTCAAAAACACTCGGCGAGACACAAAGTTATGAATATTTTGGTGTACAACTTTAAAATGTTTAGCCTACCATTTTCAAACCAGAGAATCACTACCACCATGAGTTGGGCGTTAGGTATCTTAGATACGTAGTTTGCGTTAGTATAAAACCAGCCCCATTCTTGTTTACATCCCTTCAGTCTCAGAGGTTCGTACAACATGGTTACCGAAACTGATTACCATAATATTATTATATATAGTCTGCTTGAAAATGACCTACTGAAAACACCTGTACGAGAGAATGCACTGAGTGGTGGAAGTGAGATAGAGAACTAAAAACTATTGCGGAAGTTGAATACTTGAGTGCGGAAGTTAGTCACGCAGATTATAGACTGTAGTTGAGCGGTAGTACGATTCCCCTCTGCTGCTGAAACCATATATGCACTAAATATAACACGTAGGTGTCACTTTGTGTGCAGCCTAATTAAACCGTATTGTAATATTGCCTATTTATTGAATGGTACGACTTGAATTTACAGTAAATACTGAAACTACGTGAAGTTTGGGAATGCTACAACAAATGGCGTGACGATGTAAGCCGCCTTTACGTTAGCAGTGTTGCCACGTGAATCTGAATGTCATGCATGAATCTGAATCAAACATGTCATGATCTTGATCTTTCATATAGTTTATATTATCTCTTACATTTTTTACATTGCTTATAGATTGTTCTGTTGTATTATTGGACAGCTGATTTTCTTGTACATATGTTATTACTTTTTATTCTATGTCAAACGCAGTACTGTTGGCAACACCGCGCGTCAGAGTTACATTAAATATAGATAACGTTTCACTTGTTTGCAATTTCTACAAACACGTAAAATGCCAATTAAGGGACTATTTCCAAAATTACATAGTACTCACCACCTTGCGAATATCACTAGTCCAATAGTGTACGTGACCTTTCCGTACCAAACAGTAAACTTTCAAAAGTTCATAGTACTGACTTTTCTGTTAAAGTACCAACCATGCTGTACGGAAATCGGTTCTTTCTTTCAAGAATAAACTTCACTGCTTTTTTTCATATACATATCAACTTTCCTCAATTTTACACCACCCATCCAAAGTGTAAAACAACCCTTTCAAAGTAGGCCACGTAAAATGTTTATAAATGTTAAGTTAGTCAACTGGATATGCAGATTATTTTATTTTAACCATGAAATAATCAATCCGCACGTAAAATATCTTTAAAAAAGAAACTGTTAAAATTTTATTACAATCTTGTCTGTATTTTGTTAAAATTTCATTGCTTATTCGTTATAACTGGTCATTAGAGAGGCCTAAACAAGTACTGGATAATTATTTATATAAACAATTAGTTTTTAAGTAAATAAAGTGTGCCGTTAACAGCGTGACGTTAATGAAGAAGGTCATTTTAGTGCTTTCCATGCACTATAATGCATGGAATTTACCACTTGCAAGTGAGCAATTTTTTATCACTTGATTAATACAGTAGTAGCGGTAGAGAAGGAGGGGAGAGGCGCCTAACACACTAACTTGACTGATTACTGAATGTAAAATCAGTGGTAATGGTGAGTGTTGGAGTTATAAACTTTTGTGGGGGGAGGAGAGAGGGGCCTAATACCACTAACTTGGCTGATTACTTAATGTAGGCACGTTAACAATCAAAGCAAGCCGATATCGGCTCAGCCTAGGGTGGCAAGCAGCAGCACCACCGTGGGCTGAGTGGTAATGTGAGTGTTGGAGTTATAAACTTTTGTGGGGGGAGGAGAGAGGAGCCTAATACCACTAACTTGGCTGATTACTGAATGTAGGTATGTTAAAAATCAAAGCAAGCCGATATCGGCTCAGCCTAGGGTGGCAAGCAGCAGCACCACCGTGGGCTGAGTGGTAATGTGAGTGTTGGAGTTATAAACTTTTGTGGGGGGAGGAGAGAGGAGCCCAATACCATTAACTTGGCTGATTACTTAATGTAGGTACGTTAACAATCAAAGCAAGCCGATATCGGCTCAGCCTAGGGTGGCAAGCAGCAGCACCACCGTGGGCTGAGTGGTAATGTGAGTGTTGGAGTTATAAACTTTTGTGGGGGGAGGAGAGAGGAGCCTAATACCACTAACTTGGCTGATTACTTAATGTAGGTACGTTAACAATCAAAGCAAGCCGATATCGGCTCAGCCTAGGGTGGCAAGCAGCAGCACCACCGTGGGCTGAGTGGTAATGTGAGTGTTGGAGTTATAAACTTTTGTGGGGGGAGGCGAGAAGAGCCTAATACCACTAACTTGGCTGATTACTTAATGTAGGCACGTTAACAATCAAAGCAAGCCGATATCGGCTCAGCCTAGGGTGGCAAGCAGCAGCACCACCGTGGGCTGAGTGGTAATGTGAGTGTTGGAGTTATAAACTTTTGTGGGGGGAGGCGAGAGGCGCCTAACACACTAACTTGACTGATTACTTAATGTAGGTACGTTAACAATCAAGGCAAGCCGATATCGACTCAGTCCAGAGTGGCAAGCCCCAGCAACACCTTGGGCTGAGTGGTAATGGTGAGGTTGGAGAGTTATAAACGTTTGGAGGGGGGGGGAGGGGCCTAATACCACTGACTTAGCTGATTACTGAATGTAGACACGTTAACAATCAAAGCAAGCCGATATCAACTCAGCCTAGGGTGGCAAGAACCAGCAACACCTTGGGCTGAGTGGTAATAGTGAGGTTGGAGAGTTATAAACGTTTGGAGGGGGGGGAGGGGCCTAATACCACTAACTTAGCTGATTACTGAATGTAGACACGTTAACAATCAAAGCAAGCCGATATCAACTCAGCCTAGGGTGGCAAGAACCAGCAACACCTTGGGCTGAGTGGTAATGGTGAGGTTGGAGAGTTATAAACGTTTGGAGGGGGGGGGGAGGGGCCTAATACCACTAACTTGGCTGATTACTGAATGTAGGCAAGTTAACAATCAAAGCAAGCCGATATCAACTCAGCCTAGGGTGGCAAGAACCAGCAACACCTTGGGCTGAGTGGTAATGGTGAGGTTGGAGAGTTATAAACGTTTGGAGGGGGGGAGGGGCCTAATACCACTAACTTGGCTGATTACTGAATGTAGGTACGTTAACAATCAAAGCAAGCCGATATCAGCTCAGCCTTGGGTGGCAAGCAGCAGCACCACCGTGGGCTGAGTGGTAATGTGAGTGTTGGAGAATTTGTGGGGGGGGGGGTTGGAATTATACGAGTAATATTTTAGTAAATGAAGCACAAAGTATAAAAGTTTAATACGTTTTTAATCTGGACTGTTTACTGTCTCTAAAGTAAAAATAATTAAGGAATAATTTTTCTCTTAAGTACGTATGGTAAATCAAGAAGATAACCAGGAAAATTAATGTCGTCTGGGTGTGACACCATTCTTAAATGGTCTTCTGTTTCATAATTAAAAGAGCTAAACATTGTACAGGTTATTATAATATTTTATTTCTCTATGTGCTAGCATTGTTATGTACCACTGTGCTGCGCACAACGAGAACATCTACATCCTCTTCCTGGAAACGGCAAGTAAAACGAGAAAAGTCGTAGAAGGCGTGTATACAATGTCAGCACACTCAGCGCCAGCTGAAAGGGCTCAGATGCTGATTCAGTTGCGGTCAGCGGGTTGACAAAGCCCGTGACTCTGACTCAGGAAATACTGACTGTTTCTCTTGTGCTCTACAACAGAGAAAAAACAAATCGCTTTCGTATGGCCGTAGCGAACACCTCAGTGGCAATTATAAATATGTAACTACTAATGTACATTTTTATACATCTGTCAAAATAATTTCTATGTTTATCTTTGAGGATTTGGACGGAATGAGGGAGGAACTGACAAAGTACCTGTTCTGGCATCGCATGACGAACTGGAGAAAATAACTACTAGACACACTAACATGATACACATTCAAGCCACAGATAAGAATAAAACATATGTCGCATCTAATAGTGTGCTGAATGTGTCTCGAGTGGGCGTTTTCCATGCGGATGGCAGGACCAGCACCTTGTCAGCCCCTCCCTTATTTCCCTCCAAATCCTGAAGGACAAGCGTAGTAATTATCATTAAAATTTTTTTTAATATATAAATTAGTTGTAATCTATTTATAACTGCCACTGAGTTGTTCGCTGCGGACATAAGAAAGCGGCCTCTTTCTCTGTGGCTCTCTCAACAGGAAAAAGGATAGAATAGTTGTCCACTAGAAACCAGTGGACTGAAACAACAAAATGTTACACTCATTAGAAAATGTAGTTTATGAATAAATTAAAATGTCTCACCGAGCTATTGTTGTTCTTGTTTATTTATTGATGACCGGACTTGACTTCAGATCGCTCTTACAGCAAATGCTGGAACTACGAGTGATGCGAATGCTACAAACAGTCGCATGACGACGTAAACCAGTTACAACCATAGCAACGCTTTTACGTCTTGCAATGTTGCCAAGTTTCAGTTCTCTAAATACACCTGTTTTACAACCTACTTGTTTGATATTGTGAATTTGAGTGAGAGTAAACTTGATATGATCTTGGACTTTTTTTTTTGTTTATACTGTACTTTTAGATTTATTCCTATTGCTATTAGATTGTTCCTGGCATTTTATTTACGTATTTCTAATGTATTCTGTTTGAACCAATTAAAACTCCATGTGAATCTCTGTTTCAACAAGTGATTGTATTGTCGTAGGAACGCAGTACGACAAACGCAGTGCTCTTGGCAACACCGCGCGGCAGTGGTACACTCAAATGCCACCAGGCGAGTGCATGTCAAGCCCGGATATGCATTAAATGATATTATAAATAAAGTATAAGTATGTTATGGTGGCTGTAACTTATAACTGAGTATCGGCAAGATGGGTGGGCACTCCCTAGCTCCTTCATCCCCTCACTCCCCCCTCACTCAGTTCAATATGGCAACGTCGCACGCAAGAATCTGGCAACGCTGCATGCAAAAATCTGCAGATAGCTAATAGAGTAACAATGTAGTGAACAACGTAGTTTCCCTTACACCATGAGCAATCTGTGTATAGTTGGTTATCTGTGGAGCTACATACTGAAGACGCCTGACTCACATCTCAATCAAGCTTTCGCAAGAGAAAGACCAAGAATATATTGAGAAAACAGCACAGTTTTTTTGGAAAAATAAAGTGGATAAGGCCTAATAACGTATCTTTTGGTGTTGACTTCAACGATTTAACTTTTATAACGGTTAAACGGTGACAAGGCCTGCTTTCTCTGCCGATAGTGTTTTTACAAATTTAACATCTTTAATTTTTTCATTATTGTTTTAGGCTCAATACAACTGATTTTCTTTTGGATTGTCACATCGTTTACAAGATTTAAGACCAATTAGGTGTTAAATAAATTATATTTACTTGATGCTTCTGCTTAGCGCCTTTTTCAGAGTGAAAACTTAAAAGCTTTCCGTCTAAATCTCAGTTTTTTCACCAATAAACTGGGCCTCATTAATTTCTAATCTGACTTCTTCAACACTTCGACTGAACGGCTTTCTGACGACTTTCTAATTAAATTTATTAATTGTGATATTTCAGAAAATAAATCACTTTGGAATAACAGATAATAACCATTCATGTACCATAAAATTATGACAATTGTTTCTACAACTTTACTTGCTTGTTGACTTATAAATGCCAAATGAAGTGTACCGATTAAGACTAGCCTTTACACTATGTGACCTACTTGATTAGGCCTAGATCTGCAAGCTATACACAATTATCTGACATATATGAAAGAATATAAACTTCGTATAAGCTATACGTTGAATTAGCTTAAGTATGGTTTATACAAACTCGCGTTAAACAATTATCCGAATCGAGGCGAATAAAAGTTTAATTGAGCAAATCAAATTTAATTAAATCAAGCTTTTTTTTGTTTACAGCATTGATTAAAGTCAGCTGGACTTATTTTGTAGTTAAATTTATTTATGCTTAATCTCTTCATTATTGGCTATTCATACATTGGCGTATATATTACAAGCCGTCGGCCTTGCTTCGCTACGGGGTTCTCTACGACTGCCTACCCTTCGCTCCGTGGTTCTCTCTACACCATCACCCTCAGTCCACTGCAGAGCTCTTAAAGAGCAAAGTTTCGTCCTCTAGAAAACTCTATAATACTACTATAGGAGGATGGAAAGTTTTGCAATCATCACAGGGAGTGTAAATATTTAAAATTTTACAATGAATGGAAAATTAGCAAAACTTTTGTCATATTATTGTTTTTTGCATCAGCCGTGAAATAAATTATAAAATAAAATGCATGCCATTGTTACTCTTATGGAAAAGAGGATAGATTGGCGTGTCTATCTCATAGGAATGGGATTTCAAGAAATCCTTTTTTATGGGATATCTATGATAAAAATCTAACTTCCTTCCAAATGTTATCAAGATTGTTCAGTGGTTCCTGGTAATTTTTGATGAGTGGGTACTTCGTTTTTTATTATATTATATTAATCTTACAAAATACGTAAATTTCAAATTCATATCTTTAAATCACAGTAATTTCTGAAAAATGACGAATTGTAAATTATGATACTGTAGTAGCGAAACATGACGTCATCCTACACGAATCCATTTATCACTCGGCTGTGGGAATCTGGGGAACGCGGGGGAAATAATTATTTTATATGTGGAAGGCATTACGTCCGAAGCGACAGGTGAGCGTTCCCTGAAGGGAAATAGCCACAATCCCACCCCACCAGGTTGGGCAACCCCTTCCCACCCACCTGGGCAGCCCACGTCCTGCTGGAACCCCTTGAGTTTCCAACTGCCAGTCGTACATTTCGATTTTCCACTATCAGCGGATCTAATCTGAGGAAGTCTGACGTTGATTTTCCGCTTGGAATGTTTAAATTCATCATGGCGATGGATCTAAATAAAAAACTAAAATAAATCTGATAGTTATAAAATCATCATTGTAATTTGAATCTGTAGAGAAAAATCATAATATATTAATAGTTCATGGTCACAATATTCTTCTGGTAAATTTATCTTAAAGCAAACAGAAGACACAGCAATCTGATATGAGGGATAAATTATAAAACGTCGAAAATATACGTCCATGAAATGTCTGACGGGTATTGCAATGATAAGTCCAGACAATATGTGCATGAGAAGTAAATAAAGGACGACCAAAAAATTCCTGACGGGTATGTCAATGAGAAGTCCAGACAATATGTGCATGAGAAGTAAATAAAGGATGACCATAAAAATTCCTGACGGGTATGTATGTCAATGAGAAGTCCAGACAAGATGTGCATGAGAAGTAAATAAAGGATGACCATGAGAAGTCCTGATGGGTATGTCAATGAGAAGTCCAGACATTATGTGCATGAGAATAAAATAAGATGACCATTAAATGTCCAGGGAGGCATTTTTATAAAACCAGCTGTTATGTTCATGAAACATTGAAAAGATTATGTATACTAAAAATCCAGAGGGAAATGTCCTTGAAAAGTCTGATAATAAAATGTTCATGAAGTATAATCGAACAAAACTGCATCAGACTATTCTTTTTACTTTCGGCTTAATTCAGATGATAACATTTTAGAGATAAATTTCAGTAAGATATTACATTATATTATAATTTTTTTTATAATAATTAAATATATAAGAAATACCACATAGATAATTCCAAACTGAAAAGCCCGAAGGTTTGTACAAAGTTGATAACTTATTAAACTGTTTACAAAATTACTATACAAAAAATTACATAATTTATATTTTCTACCGTTTAGTAAAAAAAAGTAGGATGCTATTTCTGAATAACATTCGTCGACCTAACGTAGTAACAAGATTACATCCATAACTTTCCAATATTATTAAAAATAGTCAGAAAACATGTATCAAGAAATTTTTAAATTATGCGACCATAAAAAAGTATTTTAAGAAAGTAGCATACTCAACACGTATAAAAGTGAAGTAGCATACTCAACACGTATAAAAGTGAAGTAGCATACTCAACACTCATAAAAGTGAAGTAGCATACTCAACACTTATAAAAGTGAAGTAGCATACTCAATACCTATAAAAGTGAAGTAGCATACTCAACACTCATAAAAGTGAAGTAGCATACTCAACACTTATAAAAGTGAAGTAGCATACTCAATACCTATAAAAGTGAAGTAGCATACTCAACACTCATAAAAGTGAAGTAGCATACTCAACACGTATAAAAGTGAAGTAGCATACTCAACACTCATAAAAGTGAAGTAGCATACTCAACACTTATAAAAGTGAAGTAGCATACTCAATACCTATAAAAGTGAAGTAGCATACTCAACACTCATAAAAGTGAAGTAGCATACTCAATACCTATAAAAGTGAAGAAGCATACTCAACACTTATAAAAGTGAAGTAGCATACTCAACACGTATAAAAGTGAAGTAGCATACTCAACACGTATAAAAGTGAAGTAGCATACTCAACACTCATAAAAGTGAAGTAGCATCCTCAACACTCATAAAAGTGAAGTAGCATACTCAACACTCATAAAAGTGAAGTAGCATACTCAACACGTATAAAAGTGAAGTAGCATACTCAACACTTATAAAAGTGAAGTAGCATACTCAACACTTATAAAAGTGAAGTAGCATACTCAATACCTATAAAAGTGAAGTAGCATACTCAACACTTATAAAAGTGAAGTAGCATACTCAACACTCATAAAAGTGAAGTAGCATCCTCAACACTCATAAAAGTGAAGTAGCATACTCAACACTTATAAAAGTGAAGTAGCATACTCAACACGTATTAAAGTGAAGTAGCATCCTCAACACTCATAAAAGTGAAGTAGCATACTCAACACTCATAAAAGTGAAGTAGCATACTCAACACTCATAAAAGTGAAGTAGCATACTCAACACTTATAAAAGTGAAGTAGCATACTCAGCACTTATAAAAGTGAAGTAGCATACTCAACACGTATAAAAGTGAAGTAGCATACTCAACACTTATAAAAGTGAAGTAGCATACTCAACACTCATAAAAGTGAAGTAGCATACTCAACACTTATAAAAGTGAAGTAGCATACTCAATACCTATAAAAGTGAAGTAGCATACTCAACACTTATAAAAGTGAAGTAGCATACTCAACACTTATAAAAGTGAAGTAGCATACTCAACACTTATAAGAGTGAAGTAGCATACTCAACACGTATAAAAGTGAAGTAGCATACTCAACACGTATAAAAGTGAAGTAGCATACTCAACACGTATAAAAGTGAAGTAGCATACTCAACACGTATAAAAGTGAAGTAGCATACTCAACACGTATAAAAGTGAAGTAGCATACTCAACACGTATAAAAGTGAAGTAGCATACTCAACACGTAAAAATGTGAAGTAGCATACTCAACACTTATAAAAGTGAAGTAGCATACTCAACACTTATAAAAGTGAAGTAGCATACTCAGCACTTATAAAAGTGAAGTAGCATACTCAACACGTATAAAAGTGAAGTAGCATACTCAACACTTATAAAAGTGAAGTAGCATACTCAACACTTATAAGAGTGAAGTAGCATACTCAACACGTATAAAAGTGAATTAGCATACTCAACACGTATAAAAGTGAAGTAGCATACTCAACACTTATAAAAGTGAAGTAGCATACTCAACACGTATAAAAGTGAAGTAGCATACTCAACACGTATAAAAGTGAAGTAGCATACTCAACACGTATAAAAGTGAAGTAGCATACTCAACACGTATAAAAGTGAAGTAGCATACTCAACACTTATAAAAGTGAAGTAGCATACTCAACACGTATTAAAGTGAAGTAGCATACTCAACACTTATAAAAGTGAAGTAGCATACTCAACACGTATAAAAGTGAAGTAGCATACTCAACACGTATAAAAGTGAAGTAGCATACTCAACACGTATAAAAGTGAAGTAGCATACTCAACACTTATAAAAGTGAAGTAGCATACTCAACACTTATAAAAGTGAAGTAGCATATTTTCTGAAGTAGGAGTTAAGTTATATAAACATCCAAGTGGGTTTCTTGTAAGTATGACATATATTTACATTTAAAAAGGTTATTTTGACAACTATGTGACTGTAAGATTAGACATATAATACGTTTTGGTGGGAATTGGATTATGCATTTCCAATTTTACGTATGCATTTCCAAGATTATGTACGTCTTTTATGGAAAGAAGGGTAAATTTTAGTTGTACTAAAATAAGGAGACTGCGTACTCTACTTTTTTTTTATTTCTACTGTGTTTTGTACATATCATGACGCATATCAATGCTATTGTAAATTGTAGTCAAATGATAATAAAGAATATTGATTGATATGTAAATAACAACAGCGTCGTTTCACTTGAAGAAATATGCAGCACAGTTGAGCTGACTGCCAGGCGTGTGGCACCATTTCTTTGGAATGGTTGTTCTGAATAAACAGTCAAATTTGAAGAATAATAATTTAAAAAAGAATTTCAACGTGCAACATTTTTTTATTTTCTTAATAATTATTTTAATGAATAATTGTGTAACTACCCTCATTTCTTGACAAAAATATAGACTTCAATTTGCTGAAAACGCCAACCAGCTGAAAATCAAGCAATTATTACGTGGTTCGGAATCCACATAAGGCTATTGGACCCTAATAAAAGGTCCTCTCCGAGCTCATTTATTAACTAGACTACTCAGGTTATCCACTCATCCTACACTGACATAATCAACCATATTCGCCCTAATATACACAAAACATTTTTCGGCGTCTCATATCTGAGAATACTCTGAACGTTAATAATTTTAGAGCGGCTGTAGATGAGGGGCTAAGGCGGTGGCTTACCATGCAGAGGGTGCGGGTTCGATTCCCGGCGTGACCTTACCCCTGTGACACTCACTCCCTTGTTTCGGAAGTTACGGTAAGCCAGTGGTCCGACGAGCCTAAAAATAAAAAATGGGCTTGACTAAGCAGGTGAGAGGAACTGTGTCTTAACATGACATCTTCACACTAAACGTCATACGAAATTAGTTAATTAATTCGAGAATCTCTTATCCGAGAACACTGGCAAAAGTTTATCTTATATTCCAGCCTAAATAAATGTCAATCAAACAATACAGTCGTGCTGAATGGGACGTGTACAGACAACACAGAACCAAGGTTTACTTAAGGGACAAGGAACAGACAGACTGAATTGCTTTGAGCTTACAGTTCAATAAGGGTGGAATCTCTATCGAACATCCAGACCCCGCACGTGTCTCCCAGCCAGTAGGTCAACAAGTTGACTGTTGAATCGCTCAATTTTAAACATCGCGATACCAAGTGGTGGATGAATTTATTCAACCTTGTATAAATAATTTTCCGTCCGGGATTAAATCTGAACCCACTCCATTCTTGTAATGAAGCGTTCAGAAAGTGAATTAATACAGATCCACGTGAACTGGCAAGTAAAGATTTATAAGTACGTAAAAGGGTTTTCAAATATGCCATATTTAAAAAAATCAGACTAAAATATATTTCAGTCAAATTATCACAAGGAAAACGTTATTAATGAGCACAACTTCATGTCTCCACGTGGGTCATGGACGAGTAACTCAGACTACACTTGATTAACAATTAAAGAATTGTGAGCTGAAAGGTAGGGTGGGTCTAGGAAAAGAAGTACTTAAACATTAAAAATACATAAACAACGAGAAAAGGGTGTTCCTTTTGCCCTTTAAGAGTATTACAACACCTGCCGCCATATTGGATTTCGTTCTGCATATGGCCAATGTTAAATTTAAATAACGATTACAGCTTTATGTATAAACGTATCTTTATTTGGTTCTATCTGCTTTGGTTTATTGGGTTTTACCGATAACTTTTAATCAAAATCATTATATTTTTTTAAAACAAAACCAAATCTGTCTCAAATGACACGGTCACACTTGTCCTATAAAGAATGTTAAAACGTGAAAAACGTTAAAAAATGTAAGCGTGAAATGTTCAACTTCTGCTAACTGGTGTTGCCTGGTAGCCAAGCGAGGAAAGACGTCAACTGCCACAACTGTTCAAATCACACAATGGTTTTGGGACGGACAGACAGACGACAACCGGTATTCTGATAGTCGACGGAGTTTCGAGTAGTTCCAAAGACAACGCCAGTTAGAGGGTCGAGTGCAACAAAATTATTCACTGGAGAAGACTGTTGGACCACTTTGGTCATTTATTTAGTCTTTTGTTTGTTCTATTTTTCATTTTTTTTTTTTTTTATATTCTTCAAATAATCTTTCTTTTAAGATCTGCCCTCTTTACAAATACAGAAATTCTACCTTTTTTTTTAAATTCGTATTTGTTCGTCGTGTTTTAAACTGATCTGTTTTCTATTTTTAATATTACAGTTCTACATATAACTAATCCATCTCTTTTTGATTACTCTAATTTGTATTTGTAAAACGAAGCAAAAATGCGAGTCAGTGTAACATATTACGAACTGAGTAAAGTGTTTATCATGCGCTTATCAAATTTCAATGTTTAGCATAGTTTAAATGTAGTATTAACAAGGTTTAAAAAGTGGAAAAAGTTAACTGAAACAAGACAGGAAACAGACTAACCAAATATGGTAATATAAACTAATGTGGTATATGTAATATAGCTTTATTGCATATAAAGCTTAGGGATATATTTGTTCACAGTTAAATCACTCAAAGCCCTTCAAAGTGAATAAACCCCTGTCATTGGTTACAGTAATGCCACGACTGAAGGTATATCAAACGGAGAATAACACACAACAGTGGCACAAACGTTTGTGTGCCTTCAACAGATATAAATAACATTGTAAATAACGTGTCAATTTGCATTGATTTCAACGAGATGTGGAGGAAACCACAGAAATGTACAAAATACTGCGGTCCACCTCTCGTGGCGCAACTAATTCATCAGTAAATTTAACCTTTTCGGGATTTATCTAACTAAAGCGTTTCACATGATTGATTAATCATAACATTCTCCTGTAATAATTGTCGACATTATATAAAAAAATGATAAATCTATTTATAAACAGTAACTTGTATATAAAAGATATACTTGTTTGAAGCTTGAAACAAGAATGAAGTTACACAATTATCCTGCACAACTCAATTCAAACCTAAATATCCTCTGGTACTAAGTGGTTAGGTGAGAGAATTTACTATTCTAACCTCACCTATTGTTACAAATTGTATACCAATAAAGCCATTTTTCATTTCATACTTTCTAGGTAACTCAGAAAGGAGAAACAAGCAGAGGTCGCTTTCTAAGGGCAGCGGCGAAGGCCTACGTGGCTATTATAGATATATTTGAACTAAAGCACATCATAATTTATCTTAAACGTTATAGGATTAATTACTACGTTTATCCTTCGGAATTTGGGGGATAAAGGGAGGGGCTGACAAGGTGCTGGCCCTTCCACTTTACTTAACATTCAGCTCACTTATTAGATGCGTCCTCTGTTTCTTTATTCTCTGTGATTAACTTATGTTTAAAGTATCGAGCACAGATTTTTTATTAGACTATTATTAACTCACAATGTAGGAGATTAAAACTTTAGAACTGAATTTTGTTCATGCATAAGGCTATAAAATGATTTCTGATTTTTATCAAACAGTTCAATTTTTGTAAGATTAAATTAGCGATATAAGTACAAAGTAGATGGAATTTCAATTACATCTGTCATAATGAGATTGGCGTGATGATATGTAGTCAGCTGTATTTTAGAGTTCCAATAAATGGCGGGAGGCATGTATGTATTTATTACCTGAGGAATCTTGCGTAGTCTAGGGCTTGTTTCTCATGCTGGTGCGGAACCAGGATTTTATTTCGGAATTTCGAATTTCAGGATCCGGGATTATCCCCAGAAAAATTAATAATATGAAATAATATTAGTTTTGAGGGAAAATCTGGACTCCGGCCTCGTGAATCCGCGTCACAAGAGCGCCTCTTATCTGGCTGAGGGATTGTCATAAATAATTTTTCGCTAGGGGTACGACTCAGGAGCGCCTCCTCGTCCCTTTCCTGAGGCGCTCCTGTGTCGCACCTAAAACTACCTGTCCTCGGCACTCTACCTGCTATCGAGCTCAGTCCGCGGGGACTCCTAAATACCTACCATTCAAATATCACAACGGCTACTATCATACTGACTTTGTTAAGTGCATATTTTGTACGTGCAAGTGTAACAATGATTCTGTAGTTGATATGTCCTAGTAAGGGGTTATCATAAAAGACCAATCAAAACTATTAATCACGTTTTCTTAATCATTCTTAATCATGTTTCATTTTATTTCAATTAATAAGTAGTCAAACTATTGCAGACTTGTTTTATTAAAAAAAGTTTGTAATCCTTCAGATAAAAGACATCCACGCTTGTTTATGCACACCAACTATCTCGGTCTTTGGATGTGGATCCCGTCACGTTTACCACATCAATTCCTGATGTATAATCATGACTATAATGATGTATTTATAGTCATCTTTTTCGAAAAATTGTAAACTTGATACTATTTAATTTTTATCTAAAAGGAACACGTAGACACTTCCTTTGCCCACGACTTATACCTTTAACTCATATGTATTAATTATGAAATATTAACCATAGTTTATGCAAATTCGTAAAAGCAGGGCAGTGATTTAAAAAAAATTATATTAATTTTATTAATTGGCAAGTTGTTTCAAAGAAAAGAAAAAGTTACAAAAAAGGTCAATAACTACAAATAGGCTTGTAAATAACGAATAAGTATTTCTTAGTTTTAACACTTAATAATATGTATAACATTCTAAAATAATAAATATACATTTAAATTTAAACTAAATAATTTGGATTACACTTACTAATATTTAAAACAATCTAAAATAAAAAATATATATACTTAAACTCAAACAAAAAATACTATTTACACTCAATCTGTAGGCTACAATATTCTAAAACAAACAAAATACGGAAATTCAAACGTGAAATGTCATTGTTATTTCACTTATTTAATATTTTAATGCTTAATACAAACGCCTTTTGATAATTTACGCTATCAAAAGACTTCAAAGATTTAAAATATTTGGTTGTCATCTACTTGTTGGTTGGTATGACAATAATGTATTGGATGTGTCTCAATGACGACTGGATATTATTTAATTTAATTTTATAAGAATAGTATATGTTAAAGGTATTTCGTTTTAAAACAAAAATGAAATTATATAGCGCAAACAGATGTTCTGTCAACTTATTACTTAATTAAAATGCATCTTTTATACATTATTGACGGTTCAACCTGCTTAGCCTTGATTTGAAAAATAGGTACTTAGGAAAACGTCAAACGCCAACCAATCCATGATTCTACGTCTTATACAATACACCTTTTCTAAGACTTAGAAGCGTGTCAATGAATCGGACTATAACAGCTTATTTCAATATAGCGTATAATTAATATTTTAATGCCAGAAGGCTTTTTTATTTCTAAAGAAATTTGAAGTGTAACATTTGTGAACAAAACCAGGAATCGAACCCGGATCTTATGTAAATAATATGTATGTTTATTTTAATAAACATGTGTATCACCTACACTTAGATTACTCTTAAGTTAAACACAATTTCATCATCCTATCAAGAAGCGTTAGTTTTTGAACCCTTGTCACACTGGACCCGCGAGGGTACGACAGTGGAGCTCCTCACGGTCAGGCGCTCCACTGTCGCAGTTGTGCGCTATTTCCTGGCTGACAGTTTGATATGTTTGTGACAAGCGCTCCACTGTCGCTCGCCCCCGCCTCGTACAGCTTCCATATCCCTGTGAATACCCGCTAATCCCTCAGAGGCAGGAATATGTCTTAGCGCAGTTATTGGATATCTTCTCTTCAGTCACATGACAGATCTAGAGTCAATCCCCGTTTAAATTTCCAGTAGTTACATCTTCCCAAGCTAGGTACAGTAAATTCCTTACAAGGATCTTGTCCCTAAAATGTATCTTTAAATAGACCGTGGCCTTGGTAAATTTGTTGTAGATTTCCAACGCTTCAACTGTTGATAAAACTAAGAGAACGTTTCGACATGTATGAAACTCCCGTCGTATTCAGGAGGTTCTTATTACTTTATCCAAGATAAAAATATATTTTTTATAACTACTGTACTTCACTAATCCATATCAATGTAGAGATTCCTTAAAAATTACCCTCTTATAGATTACAATATACTTCTTAGAAAGTCGTCTTCCTACTATCTATTACAGGCAAGAATACATAGACTTTCTGGAATTCTATAATAACAATATGTAAATATTGAGAGTTTCCTACATTGATATGGATTAGTTAAACAGTTAGGATAAGGTAAGTAACACCTGAAGATGGCAGGAGTTTTATACTTGTCGAAACGTTTTGTTAGTTTTATAAACAGTTGGAAATCTCTTAACAAATTTACCAATATGAACAATCCAACGCTACCAAATAAAGTTCATACAACAGACCGACATACTATCATATAATGACTAGCATTACTAGACCATATATTGGTTGTGGACTGTAATCAAAATATGTTATTTTAGTAAATTTAATTTTTTATAAATTATTTTTCATTAAATTAACATTAATTACGGTATAACAAGATGTATTGAAGTCAATTATAATAAATACCGTTGAAAGTCAATTTATCATAGACAGAATCGCGCACGGTTGTCCCAAGTAATTGAGACCGACGGAGGAGGTAATATACTCCAGCCAGCCGTGGTGAGTAGTATTCCAGCACGTGACTGGAGAACTGGAGTCCAGACTAACACCTGGTCTCCCCTCCCTCCTCCGGTGTTGATCTCCTATGTTCATATGACCTACTATGTGTACTGAAGCTGTAATTGCAAGTACAGTACTGTCATAGCGTTTAACCTGGCGTAAATCTAATATGCCTGTAATTATAGACACCACAAAAAAAAATGAAAACAGAGGTCGCTCTCCTATGGCTGCAGTGAGCGGCTTAGTAGCAGCTATAAATAATTTACACTTAATATACTTCTGTCGTATTGGGCAAGCCGGTGGCCGAGGGGTCTAAGGCGGCAGGATATTGAGCCTGGGTTTGAGCCTGGGTTAGAGTTAGCACTGGTTGGAATCCGGCCTAGACTGGAATATTTATCAGTTATATTCTCCTTCTACTGTACTCGTTTGCGTCTTTATTCTGTCTGATCAGTTCCTCGCACAGATCAATAGTCTATGGGAAATGTGCAGAGTAAGATTAAGGAGGAGGATCGCATATCCTTTAAAGAGAAAGAGAAAAATTATTACTACGTTTATCCTTGAGGAAGGACTGACAAGGTGCTGGTCATACCGACGTTTGGCAAACTGGGTGAACAACACATTAGCGCATTATGTAATACGACTTCTGTTTCTTTCTTCTCTGTGGTGACACTAACAATATTTTCAGAGTATACGTACAGACTTTTCATAAAATATTATTAGGGCCTAATAGGCCTAAAAATGAAAGACTTTTACAAGAAATTGTGAAATAATAACTGCCGTGGTAGAACAGAAGAAGTTCGTCAAAAATATAAATAACAAAACATATCTTTACAATACTGTAAGAGAAAATGGGGAAAACCTGATTAATTTTAGTACATTAAAATACTACAAATTGAAACATTAATCCCTGGGACATTGAAACTAACATCTAAATTCTGTTTGGTTTTATTGAGTCGAAAACTATATTCATTGAAATAAAAAAAGCAGAACGAGATAGATTCTAACGCAAAAAAAAACCTATTTTTTAAATTAAATAAATCTTCATCTGAACACCAATTTAATTAAGTAAATAAAACATAAACTCTCTATTTAATATAAAAGTTACTGGAGTGCAACAAACCGAAAGTCGGTTGTTTAAAATTACCCTAATCTGTTTTACTCCTTGTCGCTGCAATTAAAATTCAACAGCCCGGCTCCAGGTAATAAAGTAAGGCATTTACATAATGAACGAGTTCGATTAGCTAAAGAAAAAAGTATCTGGAGACAACAACGCTCTCACGCCCCCTCTATAGCCAGGGACGGACTGGCTTGAATGTCAGGTTACCTCTACTACAGTCAGACGTAAGACCAGTCGACGCTACATTCGAAGACGAGCTGGCTTGACTGTCAGGTTACCTCTACAACAGTTAGACACAAGTCTAGTGGACGCTACAGTTGAGGACAGACTAGCCTGACCGTAAGGATACATCTACTACAGTCAGACGCAGGTGCAGTCGACGATACAGTCGAGGAAGGACTGGCATGACTATACTTATGTCTCTACAGTAAGACGCAGGTCCAGTTGACGCTACAGTCGACGAAGGACTGGCTTGACTATACTTATGTCTCTACATTCAGACGCAGGTCCAGTTGACGCTACAGTCGAGGAAGGACTAGCTTGACTATACTTATGTCTCTACAGTCAGGCGCAGGTCCAGTTGACGCTACAGTCGAGGAAGGACTGGCTTGACTGTACTTATGTCTCTACAGTCAGACGCAGGTCCAGTTAACGCTACTTATGTCTCTACAGTCAAGCACAGGTCCAGTTGACGCTACAGTCGAGGAAGGACTAGCTTGACTATACTTATGTCTCTACAGTCAGGCGCAGGTCCAGTTGACGCTACAGTCGAAGAAGGACTAGCTTGACTATACTTATGTCTCTACAGTCAAACGCAGGTGCAGTCGACGATACAGTCGAGGAAGGACTGGCTTGACTATACTTATGTCTCTACAGTCAGACGCAGGTCCAGTTGACGCTACAATCGAGGAAGGACTGGCTTGACTATACTTATGTCTCTACAGTCAGACGCAGATCCAGTTGACGCTACAGTCGAGGAAGGACTGGCTTGACTGTACTTATGTCTCTACAGTAAGACGCAGGTCCAGTTGACGCTACAGTCGAGGAAGGACTGGCTTGACTGTACTTATGTCTCTACAGTCAGACGCAGATCCAGTTGACGCTACAGTCGAGGAAGGACTGGCTTGACTGTACTTATGTCTCTACAGTCAGACGCAGATCCAGTTGACGCTACAGTCGAGGATGGACTGGCTTGACTATACTTATGTCTCTTCAGTCAGACGCAGGTCCAGTTGACGCTACAATCGAGGAAGGACTGGCTTGACCATACTTATGTCTCTACAGTCAGACGCAGATCCAGTTGACGCTACAGTCGAGGAAGGACTGGCTTGACTGTACTTATGTCTCTACAGTAAGACGCAGGTCCAGTTGACGCTACAGTCGAGGAAGGACTGGTTTGACTATACTTATGTCTCTACAGTCGAGGACGAGTCCTATTTTACATTCGTCCCTGTATTTGCATTAAAGTACATGATGCAGTTGACACACACTTTCTAATACAGTACACGTTACATATTGGATTACTCAAACATTTATATCGTTCCTACAAAAATATAAACTGACATTTCATAATAGTCCAATTTAATTTATAAATTATAATATATTACAGCTGTTTTTTCCCTTATACAGTAAGTTGAATTAACAGAATGATTAATCCCCCCCCTCCAATATTGTGGACTGAATAATAATCCATGGCTAATAAGTTCGTATTTAGAATAGTTCACTTTCTTTTTCTTTTTTTCTATTTCTATGGAAACTAACGCTCGAGCGGGACGTCGTCGTGAACCAAGTAAGTTGTTCCTCGCTATAGTGAGCCAAGCTCTCAATCCGACCTGTTCAAAACACAAACACGTTGGATCCTTTTTATCGACAACTAATTAATTCTGCCGAGGTATGTCGGACGGTTGAGAGCGTTCTTTCGTTCGGTCCGATTAGTTTTGTTGCTGACAATTTCCTCGGAAGGTGTATCACTAGTCGTCGTTTCTGGTTGGGTGCATCTGTCATCTTCAAGGCCCGATGTCCGATATTACTGCCGATGAAAAGGTGGTTCATAAGTGTTTATTTCTTGTTTGATTGATGTTACTGTTGGATCTGTTCTTGTTGATGTTGTGTTTATTTGTATCGTTCTATCAAATATGATTTATGAACTGCTCAGTTTTGTTTTACGAACAAGTAAGTTTTTTCCAAAGCGTTTTTGCAGAATAAATTGTGTTATTCATCACACGTGTCGTTGCAGTGACATTAAGATCATTAACAGCTTTTTAGCAATCATCACGTGCGATTTATTAATTTAACGTATTTATGTTTTATACACGTAAAATATACATAAAATAAAAAAGATTTAAAGATAAATAAATTATATTTTAAACATTATTAAGAGCCGCTATGTCGTTGTATTTGAAGTTACACCACAGATAAGAAATAAACAGAGGACGCATCCAATATTGCACTGAATGTGTGTCGAGTACTTATTTCTCCAGTTTTCCAAGAAATTACAGGCCCAGCACCTTGTCAGTCACCTCCCCCCAAGCCCTCACGGATAAACTTAGTACTGAATTATTACTACAGATGGATAACGATGTACAATAGTTATAACCTACTGCCATTGAAGTAGTTACCTGTTTCTTTCTTCCCTGTGTCGTTCTCATTTAATTTTAAAGAGACGTGACATCTTCTACAAAATTAGGACTATCTTCTTACAACATTCTCTTCTAGAAATGTCGAACTTTCACTATGTCATCTTCTAGTTACTTGTTATCGTGAATTGGTCAATCCTTTTGATATTAAGATAATTTAAAGTTATTTATAAAATTAAAATTATCAAGATTTACTAAAATTAAAAGGTAAAATATTACGCATTATTTTTAGTTATTAAAAGATATTGACATTGTTTTATAACAAGAGCTATCTTAAAATTATTTTAAACAAACCATACATACTACTTCCATTTCATCCATTTTACTTCATCTGCACAAAGATACATTTTTAAATTAAATAAACCGAATAAAAACATCCGGGTCAAGTATAAAGCAATTCTCAAAAAGCTTTCCAAATATTGGACTTGAGTTTGTTAGCGGCAAACAGACGAAGGACAGTCTTGCATGAAAAGTTGCTAAGTTGTAAGTATGAAGTTCACCATCTATCGAAAACTTTACCGCCTTCAATACCAACTTACCACTTAGCAATTGTTCAATTGTGTGGAGCACACTTAGGTTCCAGTAGATATAGTAAAAGTTACCAACGAGGTTGAACAAACGCACTTGAGAGTCTGGCACTTGTCCGACCTTTTAAGTGCAGTTATAAGTGGCTGATCCGTAGACGAGACCAGAGAAATCTTAAACCTTTACCTTAAGTTGAAGACGTTAGATCACGGCGTACGTGGCAAGTTCCGTGAAGTAAGTAATTGGTTTACAGAAAAGTGGAATCATATTAAATTTCGGGGTCCATATTGCAAGTCCAAATAAATTTAAAAATCTTTTCTGAAAATTAGTTCGCTTTATTAATCATCATTAAGACGCCAATCGTAGAAATATAGGCGAATAGAGGAGTGAATGAGTGTAGTCATTGTTACTAACTAAGGTAATAATAATTGTAACTAAGGGTTATATCACTGCGCCACTAGTGCCGACAAATTGTTATATAGATTGATAAAAATTGCCGTATTTATATCGAATTAAAAGGAAAACTGTTCACTAACCTTAAAAAAATCATGAAGAATTTTTGTAAAATAAAAATGTGTATATTGCGATAGTTACTAGTAATTAATTATATCACAAAAAATGTACATTAAAGATTTTAAAAATTACAATTGCGAACTCTTTTGTTGCATTTCTAATTTCTAACGTAGCAACATTTACTCGGCAGTACTCGTTGTCCACTTCATTACCAACGTCTTTATTGATACTACAAGGTAACTGTGTAGACAAGTTAAAAAAATACGAGAAGAAAATCAGTATTTTTAAGGATGTTCGGTCAAAAATTACGTTCTAGATATTGTTGAATAAAAATGTTAGTATTCATACAAGTTATAAATGTGTTGAGGGCTACCCAAAATAACTAATTTGGCATTTTTAGGTACATAACTCATTAAGAAACCGTGCGATAAAATTATACTTTTTTTTTGAAACTTTGAGAATAAAGTGGACAAAAGATACTAACCAACCTACAGTAAAGTAAAACTAAAAAAAATATTTAAGTAACGCCAATAATGTTTTTAACGAAATCTGTACAAATGTTGAGTAGAAATCTGTGCAGTTATGTTTCACTGAAAGAGTATATTAATAATATATATAAATTAATAATGATTTTTTATATATAAAATTGTTTTTTATATATAAATTTTTTATATAATTATTAATAATAATTAATAATAATATAAATTAATAATATATATAAGTACAATAATATATATAAAAAAACTCATATCTAGATTTCACTATATATTAGGGACTTACGTTCTTTTGTCAATTTGCGGTGTGGGGCAGACAGTGACAGTAAGGGTGAGAGAGGAGAGGGAAACACGTTGTATGCGTGTTAGTGAGGCGGGTTCTTTGCTACTCCTAGCGACAGTTGAGTGTAGTCCAGAACTAAATTCTTTGAAGCAGTCAACTTATTTATTTTATTTCTAACTGGGCACCTGGATCACAGTGTAGCGGTGTTTACAAGAAGTCTAGAGTAAGGTAGGTTATGTTAAATGATCTATGCTTGGCTGACGGTACGTCCGTGACCTTAATGTGGTATTTTTATTCCTTAATGTGGTATTTTTATTAAGTTATAATTAATAAACATAATTTTACATCTTTGGACATTTTTGTGCCGTAGTCATCGAAAGTTTGGTTATATTGTTAGCGGACACTTCATAAATTACTATCTGAAACTTAATGTCTATAAGATCGGCCGAAATCTCAAGACAACATACAATACTGTTGACCAGATTTTACTACCAAATTACCAGACGATACTACCAAATTTGGATATAACAAAAATACTTTTCTATTACTATAGAAAAGTATTTTTGTTATATCCAAATTCGGTAGTAGTTAAAAAATAATTTTGTTTACAAAAATCTGGTCAACAGTATTGTATGTTGTCTTGAGATTTCGGCCGATCTTATAGACATTAAGTTCTCTTATAGACAAAAATACTTTTCTATAGTAATAGAAAAGTATTTTTGCTATATCCAAATTTGGTAGTAGTTAAAAAATAATTTTGTTTACAAAAATCTGGTCAACAGTACTGTATGTTGTCTTGAGATTTCGGCCGATCTTATAGACATTAAGTTAAATAAAAAATCATTTATTAGTATTTAAAGTATTTAAAGTATTTAAACACATAGGCTTTTGTTAGATAGTTAAAGGATCATACTAAATCTACATACATCACTTACGTGAATACGAGGTGCGACTGAGTGTAAGTGAACGAGTGTAGTCAATTTTACTAACTTAGGTCAACTGTTCCGCAGAAAGAGCAGTTCATTAATAGCTTAATAGCCAGGCAACTAAGGGACCTAAAGCTTTACATGGAATCCGAACCATGTAATGTTGGTCTGATTTGTCTACTAACTGACAAGCCTGACGCTCAGTTCTCTTTCCTATACAATATCTGGACCTTGACTACCATCCAACATGGACACTCCAGACTTCTCTAGTAGTGTCCACGTCGATGGAGAATATTGAATGGACGCCATGTCGGTATTAAGAGAACCGAGCATAAAACCTATCGCCTACAATCTCCACAAAACTTTGTCCCCAAGTAGCTGGGTTACAGCACTACGTCACTAGTGCCGTCTGGTTTTGAAATTGCCACAGAAATAGCCATTAAGGTATTAAATGTCGTAATATAAATAAATAAATATATATATATGTATATAGTCTATATCGATAATTTTTTTCGAATATCTGGATTAGAAATGACCCCTCAAAATATGTTGTCACAAATAAATTTCGTATGTTTTTACTTTTTGTACTAATTAATGGATGAACTCACTGGGAGAGGCTGTACACAGATATTCATGGCGTGTACTTTAGTCCCAGTCATTGTGTGTTCCACAATGGGGAGAGTTTGTAATGCCGCCTGAGTGTGGAGGCACTCTAAGGCCTTCGGAACTCAATGGGTACTTGTGCAAACATCCCCCCCTCACGGGCTTACTCCAGAAAAACCTCCAATATCCGGCTGAGTAAAACTAAACTTGACTTTTTGTTGTTCTGAATACACGATTCCAGATAGAATATGTTACGTATTTTTGTTTGGTTTATAGACACTTAAAATGGTTTTGTAACAAACAAATGATACGTAATGATCAGACGATTATATATTTAAGAAACCAACCAACTATATGCGTAAGGCCAACAGTAATGTGTATATGACTACTGTATATGAATGTAGGATGAGTGTGATGACCTGTGTGGTACTGTTAATGAGTTCGGCTTACTAGCCCATTAGCCAACAAAACTAATGGACCTACAGCTTTACGTGGAATCCGAACCACGTAGTATTGGTCTGATTTTCAGCTAAATGAAAATCTTATATTTCAGTTCTCTCCTTACAAAACATATGCACCCTGCTATCCAATATGGACACCCCATACTTCTCTAGTAGTGTCCACACCGATAGCAACCATTAAGCGGATGCCATGTCAGTATTAAAACGTCCGAGCTTAGAACCTAACGCCTACAATATCCAAAACACTTTGCCCCCAAGTAGCTGGGTTACAGCACTGCGCCACTAGTCCAGACATATCTACTTAAATATAATATGAATCTAAAGTTTACATGGAATCTGAACGGCTATTTTGCTACACCCTCGTATGTTTATCGGAACGAGGTCAGAAAACTTTAAAATTCTTCTAACGACAAAATATCCAACAACGACAAGCAAAGACTTTCAAATTTACCATAAACCACAGAGCGGGGGTGGAGCCAAAAGGCAATATAATGTTGAGAAATGATAAATGTATACATATATGTTGAGATATAGGCTATTTTATGATTTATGACTCAAACGGCCGTCAAATTCAAAGTTCTAAAAATAAATATTCTGATAATCACCATCTTATAAAAAAATAAGATATGTCATAATATGTTATATAACATTTATCAATCCTGAGCAAGTACTGCAGAATTGATTACTTCTACATTTAAATCTAACATTTATCAATCCTGAACAAGTACTGCAGAATTGATTACTTCTACATTTAAATCTAACATTTATCAATCCTGAACAAGTACTGCAGAATTGATTACTTATACATTTAAATATAACATTTATAAATCCTGAACAAGTACTGCAGAATTGATTACTTCTACATTTATGTCTAACATTTATCAATCCTGAACAAGTACTGCAGAATTGATTACTTATACATTTAAATATAACATTTATAAATCCTGAACAAGTACTGCAGAATTGATTACTTCTACATTTATGTCTAACATTTATCAATCCTGGACAAGTACTGCAGAATTGATTACTTCTACATTTATGTCTAACATTTATCAATCCTGAACAAGTACTGCAGAATTGATTACTTCTACATTTATGTATAATATTTATCAATCCTGAACAAGTACTGCAGAATTGATTACTTCTACATTTATGTCTAACATTTATCAATCCTGGACAAGTACTGCAGAATTGATTACTTCTACATTTATGTCTAACATTTATCAATCATGGACAAGTACTGCAGAATTGATTACTTCTACTAAATGTGTAAATAACATATATTCTTCATTGTTCTATTGTCATTTTAATCGCTGTCCAGCGAAACCAATATAACATTAGTGCCAATAACATGTTGTTCATAAGTAACAATACAACCTGAATATATTTTGGATTTATAAATACGTTATTGTCCTTGTTAAAATTTTCGTTTGTATTTCATCCTGATATTTTCATATTCATATCTAAAAAAGAAACATCGAAGTTTAAAAGACCCAAGTTAGAGAGAGGGCTTAGAGCCTAACTTCCCTTTTGAATAAATATATTCATTCATTCATTATTCATTAATTATAACCCCCCTATGTACTGTACACACACAACTAACGCCCACTTAAGTTGATGTTTCCATTATTTCTTTAAAACTTATCTGCATACCTATTTAATATTCAAACATGAGACCCAACGCTCTCCAGAAAAATAATAAATTTGTGCATATTGTACAGACAAATCAAAAATGTATACAGGGTGTAAATTAAAAGGTGTCTTGGCTATATATTTTTTAACTTACTCCTAATTTAGAGAAGAAAATGAAGGATAAGATTTTATCGAATTCCGCTCCGTTTGGTGCCTTTTCAACATGAGAATGTTACAACATAAATGTTTCAGAGTTCTTTAAATTAACACTATCAAAGAGTATAAAAATAGCTATTTTAGCTATCGTTTGCCATTTACAAATTACGGTCGTTTTGAACTTTTAAATATCTTGTGAACTGTAATCATAAACCATAAACAATAACTTTTTATCCATAAACAATTTTTAAACAGTATCAATTTTATCCATAAACAATAACTTTAAGTTATCATTCTTCAAGCTCGTTTATTACTGGATATATAATTTAATGTTTTAAGATGTAACAAACACTCCAGTAAATATTTTTTTTATTTTGTTAGGCTTTTCGGTAACAAAGTTCAGACAACCAAACTAAATTAACATTGTTTACATTTGATTTGAAAAACACATGATAAATTAAAAATAAAACACATAGAATAATTTAAATAAGAAAATAATAAATATATATATAAATTGTATAAATTTAAAATAATAGTGGTGAGTTTTCAATTGTTCCTGGTTCGTTATTAACAAAAATTTCTTTGAATTTTTTATATATAAGCATTCATTAGCATCTAATTGTTCTTTATTACGAACTTCTTTTCCATATGTTTTTTTTTTTATTTTATAATATTCATATTGGCCCTGGATTGGAAATAATATATAAGAAATAAAATTTTCAGGTTAATAAGTTTTAACCAGTTTAAATTTGTATTGATGCCTTCAAGATATTTTTTTGCATTATACACCTGAAGATGATCTAAGGATCGAAACATATAGTATATTAAAAAAAGTGATTGAAAAAGGTAATATATTTTATTTTATCATGTGTTTTTCAAACGAATCAAATGTAAACAATGTTAATTTAGTTTGGTTGTCCGAAGATGGTAACCTTGTTACTGAAAGGCCTAACGAAATTAAAAAAATATTTACTTGAGTGTTTGTTACATCTTAAAACATTAAACTTTAGTTTCGGTTAATTTTATTAAAACATGTATAGCTAACCTCATTTTTATGTAAGCCTATTATTAGTGAGTTTTGGTAAAAAGTGTATTTTACTGCAACAAGTATTTACAACATCTAGAGAATGCAGTAAAATACATTTTTTACTAAAACTCCGCAAGTAAGAAGATTACAATAAAAACTAAGCTACCAATAGATTTGTAATAAAATTAACTATTTTTCTTACTTGTGTGTAAAATTGATTAACTTTAAAATCAAGATCTTTTGATTTAAAAGTTTTAAACGACCGTCATTTGTAAATGGCAAACTATAACTTAATGGCTATTTTTATAATGTTTAGTAGTGTTAAATCAAAGATTTTTGCAAAAATTCAAATCTATCGGTCTAATAGTTCTTGAGTTATTAATTTGTTTGTAAAAACACATATAGGCAGATAAAACTTCATCATTCATTTCCTGTTTTAAATTAGGCGTATAATCCGAAAATACATAGTCAGGACGCTTTTTAGTTACATCTTGTACATTACAAAATAAATATTTAAATATTTATGAAAAACAAAAAGTTTTTAATTTGTGTCCGTGTTAATTCATACATGGTTCGTCATAGTGTTATTTCGTTTATTAGTGTTTATGTGTGTGAATGTATTTTCTCATCGTTTTCTTTTAAATAATGACAATGAGAACAATAGGTCTCATTTTTGACGTTGTCAGAGGAAAATCCCAACAGAGGATCGAAATAGGTAGCCTTACAAAGAGCCAATAACATTTCCTGATAATATGGTAACTAAATCAGTGTACATACAGAATAAAAACTGTTAATGAATAATAAGTTTGTTAAGTGAAAATTAAAAAATATATATACAACAATAAATGCGAGTACATTACATTCTTCAATAGTTACGATACAGGTATTGTGTACAGGAAGTTAGACAATATAATGGGGACACGAGACATGTTGGCAGCGAGCGCAGTTCCACTGAGATACCAAGAGTTTTGGAAGGAGATTGATGTCCTGCTCCCTAGCGTCAGCCTGAGGAACAACTGGAGGGGTAGATGGCAAAGAGGCGGGAATAGTCGATACTGTTCATTCGACGATCTAGAATTATTGCCAAGAAAGTGCGAGAGCTAAACATTACGTATCAGTTGTTTGTTTATTCGGGCACTTTTTCTTGTTGCGTTTTTTACAAAAAAATTAATAACTCCAGAACGGTCTGACCGACGGACTTGAAAAATTGCACACAACCTTACATTAACATTATCTAACACATTGAGTATTCTCCAACCTTTTATTTACAATATAAACATATTGTAAATAAAAGGTTGGAGAATACTCAATTTCAGTTAATTATTTTAAGTTAAACATTTTAAAAGACTACCACTTGGAAATCGCTAAGGATAACTCGATGGCTAATTGTTTGCAGTTTAATAATGATGATGGAAATAAGTGTGCTGCATTTCAAGTCAGTCGGTGAAACCGTTCTTGAGTTATTATATTTTTTTGTAAAAAACACATGAAGATTATGTTTTAATTGGATTTCTTATCTTATAGAGTAAAAATTGCGAGGAAGCAATGTGCGAATTTCCCACGAACAGTTGGGGAGCGAAACATTCAGAAGAGACCCTAAGGGAGGAAGAAGTGGAGGATCCTATTAAGGAATGATGACAAAAGAATAGTTACACGAGTGACATTTCCATTCGAAAGGCAGTCCAACAATATGGGAGATTAGAAGGGCGGAATAATACAAACAGAACCGTTCAAAGGGATGATGGCTCACAGACAGATGAGCATCGGTGACGGACAATGTTGTGCTTCTGGGGAATCCGCTCGTGCGAAAATCCGGATGTTTTCTTCCATTCTATGCGGGTTTGGTTGCTTTTGGTGTGGAATATTTTCTCAATGACACAGCTCTCGGAGAGGAGTGATTTGCTAGCCTTCTTACAAACTAAATCTTCATGGGAATTTGACCTGAAGTTTATTTGAGTTTTTTTCTTCACTAGAGTAGAGAATATTTTTCAGATAGAATAAACATAAACATCTGGAAACTACTTTTTTTATATAGTAATATTTCTCTAGAATTTATGGTTATACTAACTGAAAAGCATTTTTTTAATTTTTGAATTTATTCAATTAAAAGCACAAGTAATTAAATACGTATTGTACATTTTAGTTGCATTTTTACAAAATAAACAATCACGAAAGAGCAAAGGCCTCTAAATTCTTACGTCGAGGCACTCTGTAACAAGATTCATAGACTTTCCTTATAATCATACATATTTGTTAAAAAAAGTAATAAAAAAGTCCTCAATACAGAAGACCTTCGGCCACTGGTTATAACCAGTTACAGTTGGTACCAGTATCTAGACGTATTCTGAGAAGAACGGCCTCTCATTTGCTGACACGTCGTTCCTCGGTCGATCCATCTGACAACTCTTTCTGTTGTGGACAATCAAGAGACTGTCTTTAAAGACATCGTTGCAACATCCAGAATCATCGCCGAGTAACATATGTATGACTCCACCAAACGCAATAAACCAAAAAAACACTACACTGATGATCCTTGTAATTTTAAGTGTGGTTATGTTGCAAAAATCCAAAAATCTCTTTAAGACACTAAAATGTTAGCTTTTGATGGTATTCAGAACAATTATACATGTGTATTCACCATGGAATATTTAAGCAATTGTTGACTAATTTGGGTTAAAATACATAGTAATTTCTTTATTCTTAAAATTCCGACTATAAAAAATGCAAAATAACATAGAGGCAATCCGCTTTAACAGTGTGTTAGTGCAGTGAAGCCAAGTCCGCCATTTTAAATAGACATAGAAAGGACGGATCACGTCCCGCTCACTCCGTTTAACACAGTGTCGTGGGTTCAAATACACCGTGCTTTCACTTACTTACACACGAATAAAAATGTTCAAATTTAACATACTTGTTCTTGATAAGTTTTGGATCATAATGAGCTAAACAAGAAAACGAAAATAACTTTTAATCATAGTTATAATTAATTTTAAAGTAAACCTATTTTTGGTACAGGTAGGTACAGGCTATTTACCATACTTTAACTACTTCGAGTACAAAAAGTCAGCTGTTGCAAAATAGGTCTCAAATTCAAATTACCGTTTATAACATTGTATCGTTAAAGAAAATTGTAAGCAATTACGATTTAGCTTCGAGTTTATGTAATTCTGTTAATCCATAAAAAAAACCTGTATAATATTGCTAAAATAATTCACTATCTTAATCGATAAAATCCAAAATCGATATAAAACTCATCACGTATACTCTGGCACCACTGAACAGATTTTGATGAAATTTGAAGGGAAGCTTTTAAACCATAAATGCCCACTACGAGAGTATTTCTCGATTTCATTACTATGGAGTACAAACAAACTCTCAATATTTCCTTTTTTCCATAAGAATAACATTTTCATTAATTTAATAATGTAGCGTATTCAAACAGCTGATACAAAAACATAAACAGGACACAAAAGCTTGTATAATACTGTATTACTTTTTGTTAAACGAAAGAATGTTTGGAAGAAATATCCCCGGAGGGTGTCAAGAGAGACATTTATTTCCGTAGTTATATGAGTTTATGTCTTCTAGAAGGAGTATCACCCGTGAGACATTTAGAAAGTAATCAGAAGAGAGTTGGCAATATGTTCTGATATTAGCCATTTCATTACTTATATATATTTGTTAAAATAAATACAGTAATTGCTAAGTTGTTTTTATATTTCAATTACTTGACAAACGTATTAAAATACTTTTTATGTATGCAATCTTATTTCAAGGTTTGAATTTTTCGTTTCCTTATTTGTTGTCTTTAGTAGATTGGCGTGATTAAATTATGGAACAAATTATCTCCAAGATATTAAAGATAAATTGTACGTTATGATATCAATACAATATTACAGTTACTCGTGGAAATAAAGATAAATTTCTACATTTAAATCTGAAAATTTAGTTAAATTTGCAGTTTGTTAAGCTATGGATCTACTAAAGCTGTTGACTATTGCAAAAAAAAACACTCCATCTTTTATTGATACTATCATAAAAATCATATTTAAGTATTTGTTTGTGTCTCTTCGTCCATTTTTTATCCATACTTACACATACACACCTTTAAAATAAGGTAAATATAAAATATAAAGGTCTCTACTGAATTTTATGATTTTTAGCTAGTCAAAATTACCTCCACAAGTACGAATCCATAAAAAATGTTCGGGAGAAATACCAATTTTTTACAAAAAAATAAAAAAAATTTTAATAGAACGTAAAACGTGCAACAAGTTATATATCGACATCTCAAGCTCTAGTGTATTCCTTTTCTCGTCTTGAAACGCAAAAGCCTTGAGTATGTTAAATACTGTACATGCCTGACTTCCGACCGATCGGAAGAGGATTCATAAAAAGTTGAGAATTATTTATTTAAGTTATTAAGTTATTTATTTACTAATTTACAACACCGACTATGGTAACATCAGAACACTCGTCGACAAGAAGCTTTAAACAAAGGAAATACAGTAGCGTGTCCTACATCCTGCCTGATAGTAAAAGGCCTTTTTATTCAGCCCAGTATACACTCAGTGACAATGGGCACAATCTGGTTAGCCTCCCTTTCAGCTATTCCGTATTGATTCTGGAACAGTGCATTCCCCTTGGACCCTTAGAGGGTGGTACACTTTTGTCGCTAACCACGATTTAATATCATCCCCATTACTGCGTGTTGAACACGATTGCCATGTACGGTCACCGATTTGTAATGTTCAACCCGTAATTGAACAGAAATTCTTTTACTTACCTTTACCCATAACTTTCAATAATAAATTTAAATATTATAGTATTTTATTTATTGAGTTTAACTCCCCTTTTAAAAAACTTGTTTTATTTACCGAACTTGAAATGTGATTTAGTTGGTAACTCTTTAAACTTTACTGTCGAGGAACATTAATTACGGAGGGCTTCATAAAATAAAAATACAGGACCGTCTAATTATGAGACATATCCGATCAATAAATAAATAAACATCAAATGAAATGATTTGAAACATTACGCAATGAAAACAAATTTCTGTAAGAAGAACAAACATTATGGTGAAAAGTCAGCACGTTTTCTTCAGGTTCAATAAGTCTAATATTACAGAGTAGTCTACTCCTGAGTAGGCCTAATAGCAGTGCGAGAGAGAGAGAGAGAGAGAGAGAGAGAGGGGGAGAGAGAGAGAGAGAGAGAGAGAGAGAGAGAGAGAGAGAGAGAGAGAGAGAGAGAGAGAACGAGAGAGAGCGAGAGAGAGAGCGAGAGAGAGAGAGAGAGCGAGAGAGAGAGCGAGAGCGAGAGCGAGAGCGAGAGCGAGAGCGAGAGCGAGAGCGAGAGCGAGAGCGAGAGCGAGAGCGAGAGCGAGAGCGAGAGCGAGAGCGAGAGCGAGAGCGAGAGCGAGAGCGAGAGCGAGAGCGAGAGCGAGAGCGAGAGCGAGAGCGAGAGCGAGAGCGAGAGCGAGAGCGAGAGCGAGAGCGAGAGCGAGAGCGAGAGCGAGAGCGAGAGCGAGAGCGAGAGCGAGAGCGAGAGCGAGAGCGAGAGCGAGAGAGAGAGAGAGAGAGAGAGAGAGAGAGAGAGAGAGAGAGAGAGAGAGAGAGAGAGAGAGAGAGAGAGAGAGAGAGAGAGAGAGAGAGAGAGAGAGAGAGAGAGAGAGAGAGAGAGAGAGAGAGAGAGAGAGAGAGAGAGAGAGAGAGAGAGAGAGAGAGAGAGAGAGAGAGAGAGAGAGAGAGAGAGAGAGAGAGAGAGAGAGAGAGAGAGAGAGAGAGAGAGAGAGAGAGAGAGAGAGAGAGAGAGAGAGAGAGAGAGAGAGAGAGAGAGAGAGAGAGAGAGAGAGAGAGAGAGAGAGAGAGAGAGAGAGAGAGAGAGAGAGAGAGAGAGAGAGAGAGAGAGAGAGAGAGAGAGAGAGAGAGAGAGAGAGAGAGAGAGAGAGAGAGAGAGAGAGAGAGAGAGAGAGAGAGAGAGAGAGAGAGAGAGAGAGAGAGAGAGAGAGAGAGAGAGAGAGAGAGAGAGAGAGAGAGAGAGAGAGAGAGAGAGAGAGAGAGAGAGAGAGAGAGAGAGAGAGAGAGAGAGAGAGAGAGAGAGAGAGAGAGAGAGAGAGAGAGAGAAGGCAGTGCCAGAGAGAGATAGTGAGTAAAAGCAGTGCGAGAGAGAAAGAGATATTCAGCAGATAGTACAAATAAGACAGTAAGCTATAGTCGATGTGCTCTCCCTCACACACCGACTTGAAGGGAAAGACGCTCCGCACGGTTGTACGACGATCGTAGGGGGTGCAAAACCTGCCAATTGTGTGTCAGCAGGGGTTGTGAAAAGGTTCAGCAAAATTGTATGTCGGTCGTAGGGGGTGAAAAACCTGCCAATTGTATGTCACCAGGGGTTGTGAAAAGGTTCAGCACAGTTGTATGTCGGTCGTAGGGAGTGAAAAACCTGCCAAAGTATTTTGTGTCAGCAGAGAATGTGGATGGGTTTGGCACAGTTGTATGATGGTCGTAGGGGGTGAAAAATCTGGCGTTTTATGTCAGCAGGGGTTTGTGGAAGGGTTCGACATAGTCGTATAGGCCGAGACGATAGTCAAGATGTTTATTATTTGACTTCGGGATCAATATTACTTGGTACCTGAGAAGTCTTAAAGGAAATATATGGTAATTAAAATAATATAACAAGCGACAAACTGTCTAGAAAATATATGTCTTAATTCTTAAGTAAAATCTTATGAAATTTATTTTATTGTCTCTATCGAAACCACAAACTTCCTTGACAAAAAGCAATGGGCACCAAGTTATTGTCAGAGTACAGGGTAATTCAAAATGCAATAAATATCGAGATACGCCCAATATAAATAACAGAGTAAATAAAAACACAGTCTTCCTAAAATATTCATTACTGTTCCATCATATAATCGTGATCAGTTAATAATGTAATTATAATTTGAACAATATATGTTAAAAATTATAAACTTAATCGATAACAGTTTACTACCTTTGTCTTGAATGGTGTGCCAAATTTAAGCTCATCAGTCGACACTTTAAATACGATGGATGGGTGATCTAACACTTGGTGGAATGACTGTCATAATTAGTTAAAATGTCAGCCATAAACGCTGCACTGATGGCTAGATAACCGGGACAAGCGAGGCAATAGTGTCACAACGGGTAACCACGTAAATTACGTTTATTTCCACATTTTTAATATCGAGTTTTCTATTAAATTATATCTTGTTTAATCATTGACGCAAACTTGTTTCACGCACGAGTTTACGATATCGTTGACTGTACACAAGGGAAATCTCACTTCCACTGTCTCCCAGTAGCAACCCCCTCCCCCTCCCCCCACAACACACAACGACGGAGGAATCTTAAAGTACATACTCACCTCTAAACGTGTGAGGTTCCCTAGTTTCATCCGTCTATACACTAACGATCTACATCAACAACTACATACTCGGGAATCCCCCCCACCAACCTCCGTAACATTCATCCTCAAGATATCATTGACTTACAATGTTAACGGCATTCATCTCAGTAAAACAAACCATTTAAAATTATGTACATCTTGACCTATGCTTGCGTTTCATATTTTTCTCAAACTACTTTTGGACCATCCACCATAGGATGTGAAGAGTTAATACCTATCCCAACAAATTATTTTTTGGGTCCAGTATGCATATACAACAAACAGTAAAAATACACTAATAAATTATTTACCAATAAAATTCCTAATTTTTACACTCAACTCATATAAAGAAACAATAACTTGCATTTATGCAGTTCTTTTAGCAAAAAAATACTATACTTTAATTAATGAATCTTCAGAATTCACATGAGCACGCTTATATAGTGGCATTTGCGTGAAGCCCTGACTTGCGGTGTTGCCAAGTGTACTGCGTCTAACATGCGACTAACTGCCCTTACTAGTTAGGTTTAAGGAAATCCGCTTGAAGAGGCATTTAAGTTGGTTCAATAATACAGTATAATAAAACAATCTATTAATAATGCGATAAGAACACACTATAAACAATTAGAATCAAACATTTAACATAAAATAATTACTCACACTCAGATTCACTATATAAATTACATAGGTTGTAAAAAAAAGTGCATTTACAGAACATAAATGTGGCAACAATGCAAGACGTAAAGGCGTTGCTGTAGTGTCAGCTGGCTAAAAATCGTAACGCCATTGGTTATAACATTCCCAAATTCCACGTAGTTCCAGCATTTGCTGTAAGAGCGCTCTGAAGTCAATAATCAAACAAAGAAAACATGGATCAACTCGATTGCTCTTGGATTAAGCGTGGAATAAATTTATTGGAAATTCTGTGGGATTTAAAGATTTTGTTGCGGTGTATATATGACAGAGTAGCCTAGCAAGTCCATAAAAATGTTTTCAATTTTAATACGGAATTTATAGATGCGGAATGTGAATGATTTTGTAATTATTTTATAACTAATAATGTTACTTGCATTTCCTTATTAAATGCTTACATTAAGGCTGTTATGTGACAAAACAATTACAACCATTTATAATACGTTTGTGAACATCACGTGAATGATATAATGAAGATTGCTTAATATTATGTAATTAATCTTCATTTTTATTTATTTTGTACGTTAAAATTCAGAATTTAGTCATGTAGTAGAGGAGGATGTAAACAGTCTTAAATACAAATTGGTTCTGTTACTGAAACAAAGTTCTGTTTTACAAATATTGATAAAAAGTCGTATTATGTCTATACTACAAAAGAAACCAAATGTATCCTTATATTTTTCTACATTCACTTTTAGAGTGACCTCAAGCGGAAATCTGTATTGTACAAACTTACTGAAAAAAGGTGTCCGGCAGTTTTTTGGTGTGTAGGAATGTTGAAAACAAGATTTTTTAAAAATATATTAGTGCACTTCCCACAGTTTTTTCGACACGAATGATAATAAAAATAAAACTGCATGACTTGTAAATAATATAAATTAAATTAAATTGGTTGATAGTGTAGTCAGTTGGATAAAGCCCAGCTTCAAAGTTAAATGTTCTGAATTCCATACCAATCACAGTCATAACAAATTTTGAAAGTGATCAGCTGATAACCACCAGCTGTTCATTTGTCATTGGGCATTTAATTAATGACACTTTCTAAGGAATGCGGCCTTAGTTTGTGACGATGACTACTGTCCATTTCACAAGTATGTAGACCCGAGTTCACCAAGACACCGTACCTACTCTCCGTTCACATTTTAGTTGAGACTGTGTGTGCTATGGACGGTCGCCGCGCTACTGTCTATCCTAAATACATCACATATAAAAAACGACGTTTTATATCGCTCTCAGTGTATCTGTCATCGATAGTGGGAATCGTAATTCATGTAAAATGAATTTAAAATTAATTAATATCGACAGCAGAGTATTTATTAAAGCTCAGTTAATATCTATTACAGTAACTGTATTTAATAAAGGCAACATAATCTGTCATTAATTTATTAAAATTGAAAACACTAAAAAATATGAGCATAAAAAATCAAAACAAAACAACAGACACGTTATAAAATACTCGTAAGATTTCTTTTATTTGAAAATGACGAAGATTGTTTTGAGTAAATATTTTTTGTAGTTATAATCAGCTTTGTAAATTAAAACAACATTACTGATTTATTTTATATATTTTTAATATTTGGTAGTTTATTACAACGCACAAATTACTAACAAAAAACTACTTAAAACTAACGTAGAAGTATGTTTGTCTGATATAAATTCAGAATCTATGAATGTTTTGTACTTGGCTAGTAGCGCGGAAGCTCCATTACAATTGCATGGGCAATTCAGCGCCCTCAGTCTCAACTAAAGTGTGAACGGAGAGTAGACGAATATTTATTACATGATTCTTGTAGAGAATTTAGCTGTGCGTTGAACATGTCTGTCGAATAATTTTCACAGCTCGTAAAATAAAAAAAGTACCGGAATTTTCGTAATTTCTAATGAACCATCAACTTTTAAATTAATAAAAATTGAATTTAAGTTCGGTTTGAATGAAACTTTTACTCAATCTGTATCAATAGTTTTTAGACGTTAGCTTAAAGTTTAAAAATTTTAATTTAATTATTTTTCAAGTTCTTGTGATTTTTGTGGATTAACTTTTATTCGGTTGTGATAACTGGAACTCAGGATAATTTAGTATTGTTGGCGTCGGCTTGATTCATGCAGACCAAATAAAACCTCAAATGTTGATCAGATATTTTAAATTTATGTTTATTTTTAGTACATTTATTTATCTACACTCATCCGAAATCGATATTTGCCCCTATCTTTACGATCAGCATCTTAATAATATAGGAATATATTAATTTGTTTTGTTATGTCATTTAGTTTTACAAGTAGAATAGTACAATAAGAATTGAATGGTCTTGTTCAGAGTGATGTGTGATACATGAGTCATGTGTAGCGAGTTGTCAGTGCTGCAGTGCCGTCAGTCCAGATATCACTGATAAGTTGAGAACTCTGACTAAATAACCAATCCATTGTAGTATTTTGTGTGTGCAAGCCATCACTACCTGATAAGATGGCTAGTAATTCCACCATTTAATTGTAAAACTTATGAAAATATTTTTGGAATAAATATTTCTATTCTATTCTAGACCTAATAATAAATGATTTTTTTAATGAATACTGCAAATTTGGCTCCAGTAAGAAAAGAAACCGACACCATTTTAAAAACAATAAAGTCAGTACAGTTGCAGAACACTGTTGACTGAGAAACCGCTTGAAACACTGTCAAAGCACCTATAAATAGGAGTTGTAAAGAGCAGTGACCCAGTTAGTAAGACCCCATCCTTTAAATATGCATGTTCTATGAGCATTCCAGTCTTGTAAATTATTTCCAAACATCAGCATCCATTACGTAAACTTCTAGTTAACTGATCTCCTAGTGCCACACTGAGCAGACAGTACCAGACTTCGTTCATGTTGTTAACAGAGCTCCTAGTGCCACACTGAGCAGACAGTACCAGACTTCGTTCATCCGACCCCACCCACACCTTTCTTGGTTTTCTTCTCTACTTCATTTTATATTTCGTATTAGAGAATACTTCCATACATATGCGAACATATGACGTATCTCATAGTCAACTTACAGAGAATCCATTCAATGAGTTCGATAACTTTCACAAAGTGTGCGGTATTGACACAAGTGCGCAGTCTGACGTGTTTTACATTAATTTTTTAATACGTTGTAATTTGTAAGTGTATTTTTTTCTTAAAAAATACATTATTTGTTAAATTGCATACAGCCTTGCATGTTAATTAATAATATAAAAAGTTTGGGGACGGTATTAAATTTTAGAACACAATCGGCATTTTGGCCGGGGTGATCCTTTTAAGGTCGGGTTTGCCGCAGTCGTTTTCCTACTTCCTACTAATAGCTTATATGAAGGTTACTTAAAAACACTTTTATAGAGTTTCATAATTTTAACGTTATTATTTTTTATGTTCTTGTAAATTTTGTAAACCTTTGTTAACTTTGTTATCTTGGGTTTAAAATTCCCGCTCAAAACAGTGTTTTGACTATCAATTGATTGTATGAACGAAAAATATAGTGTCTACAGAATATGATGTAATAGTGATTTGTGATGAATTTATATTTGTTAAACGTTTTATTCCCGCGCGAGGGGCTGGTACGCAGGGAAACGCGCCGGGGATGGATCGGGTTCTCCCACAAAACGAGTGCGATGTTGCCGTTCGGTGCACACAGAGGTTAATGACAGGGTGAAGTTTGCTAGTTTAAGGGAAGGTTGGTCTGAGTCACCAACCCGTTCTATAGCATTCCGGCAACATCGCACTCTTTTGTGGGAGAACCCGAGCCATCCCCGGCGCGTTTCCTTGCGTACCAGCCCCTCGCGCGGGAATAAAAACGTTTAACAAATATAAATTCATCACAAATCACTATTACATCATATTCTGTAGACACTATATTTTTCGTTCAAACAATCAATTGATAGTCAAAACACTGTTTTGAGCGGGAATTTTAAACCCAAGATAACAAAGTTAACAAAGGTTTACAAAATTTACAGGAACATAAAAAATAATAACGTTAAAATTATGAAACTCTACAAAAGTGTTTGTAAGTAACCTTCATATAAGCTATTAAAATTTGAAGCTGATACGTTTAATAGATATTTTGTAATAATTGCCTTAAGTTGAGATTTCCAAAAAGATTGTGAAAAATGCCGATATTTTCCACTTTTTCCGTCTTATAAATTATAAAAAGCTACGTAAAAATTCGAAACTTCGTAGTATAAAAATTGACAATATTTCCTTTAATTTGATAGGTCTTTCGTTAAAATCGAACGGACCGTTTCGGAGATATGGTATCGTGAACTCGAGTATCCATAATTTCTGCGCGGACAGTAATAGAGATCTGCAATATGATGTACATCTGAACCTATGCTCTAATATAAATTTTCTTTTGCTTAATTGTGGACTGTCCTCAGTATGATTGAAAAATGTATATTTGGTTCAAAAAGTAGATTTTTTTGTATATTACATAGGTGTAAAGTGTCGATGCTTTATCTGCAATGGTTAAAAAAATATAATTCCTTTCAGACGTCCACAAAAATAACACAACTCAATTATTTCTGTTGCCATGAGCAGTCACCTTAAGGGTGACTAAAGCGCCTAGTTGAGCTCTTTAAAGAATTTAGTTTTAGATTCACGCAACTGTTGCTAGTAATAGCAAACAGCCTGCCTCACTAACACACACAACGTGTTCCCTTCCCTCTCTCTCTCTCTCGTCTCGCAAATTAATAGTACAAAAGTACATAACTCCCTCATTTATAGTAAACTCAAGCAAAGAAGCTTGTATATATTAAGAACCTACTCTACAGAGAAAGATAGTTGTAACATTTTCAATTCAAAATTTGTACAGATGTCATTTTCAAAAGTAATTGGTTACAATGCCAACCATTTTTATTTTTTTCTAATGTTACTTTACAATTTTTTTAGAACCTATCTTTTGTCCACAATTTTCTCATTATTTTAATAATATATATCGACACTTTCGTAATGACTTGTCTACCTAAAAAGGTCTAATTATCCACTTTAGATAGCCAGATCTCCAAAAAAATTCTTTTTTTAAAGTTTCCCTTAATAGACTTTTACTTACTGTTTAAGAAGAATGCATCAACGAAAGATAAAAAATAATCATTGATTGAACATCTTTATGTGAATCTGATGTACATAGTGTACTTTACTCCTTACACAGTCAAACCAATAACGACATTGCAGTATAAGCGACCCTGAGAGATATTATTGTAAAAAATAATAAAATACAAATGGTTTTTAATTGAGTGTAAATACAAAATAAGTTAATTATGTTGGTTAAGAGTTTTTGTGGAAATTGTAGGCGATATGTTCTTTTTTCGTTCCTCTTAATACTGACACACACGGCGTCCGCTCAATGGTTGTCATCGTCTTGGACATTACAAAATAAGAACATCTGAGTGGTGGTCAGGGTCCGGATGTTGTCTATGAAGGATGTTGTGTAGAGAGGATGTTGTGTAGGGAGGATGTTGTGTAGGGAGGATGTTGTGTATGGAGGATGTTGTGTAGGGAGGATGTTGTGTAGGGAGGATGTTGTGTATGGAGGATGTTGTGTAGGGAGGTTGTTGTCTATGGAGGATGTTGTGTGTGGAGGATGTTGTGTAGGGAGGATGTTGTGTATGGAGGATGTTGTGTATGGAGGATGTTGTGTATGGAGGATGTTGAGTAGGGAGGATGTTGTGTAGGGAGGATGTTGTGTAGGGAGGATGTTGAGTATGGAGGATGTTGTGTAGGGAGGATGTTGTGTATGGAGGATGTTGTGTATGGAGGATGTTGTGTATGGAGGATGTTGTGTAGGGAGGATGTTGTGTATGGAGGATGTTGTGTAGGGAGGATGTTGTGTAGGGAGGATGTTGAGTATGGAGGATGTTTTGTATGGAGGATGTTGTGTAGGGAGGATGTTGTGTATGGAGGATGTTGTGTAGGGAGGATGTTGTGTAGGGAGGATGTTGTGTATGGAGGATGTTGTGTATGGAGGATGTTGTGTATGGAGGATGTTGTGTATGGGGGATGTTGTGTTTGGAGTATGTTGAGTATGGAGGATGTTGTGTAGGGAGGATGTTGTGTAGGGAGGATGTTGAGTATGGAGGATGTTGTGTATGGAGGATGTTGAGTAGGGAGGATGTTGTGTATGGAGGATGTTGTGTATGGAGGATGTTGTGTTTGGAGGATGTTGTGTATGGAGGATGTTGTATATGGAGGATGTTGTGTAGGGAGGATGTTGTGTATAGAGGATGTTGTGTAGGGAGGATGTTGTGTAGGGAGGATGTTGTGTATAGAGGATGTTGTGTATGGAGGATGTTGTGTAGGGAGGTTGTTGTCTATGGAGGATGTTGTGTATGGAGGATGTTGTGTAGGGAGGATGTTGTGTATGGAGGATGTTGTGTATGGAGGATGTTGTGTATGGAGGATGTTGTGTATGGAGGATGTTGAGTAGGGAGGATGTTGTGTAGGGAGGATGTTGTGTAGGGAGGATGTTGAGTATGGAGGATGTTGTGTAGGGTGGATGTTGTGTATGGAGGATGATGTGTATGGAGGATGCTGTGTAGGGAGGATGCTGTGTATGGAGGATGCTGTGTATGGAGGATGTTGTGTATGGAGGATGTTGTGTATGGAGGATGTTGTGTATGGAGGATGTTGAGTATGGAGGATGTTGTGTAGGGAGGATGTTGTGTAGGGAGGATGTTGTGTATGGAGGATGTTGTGTTTGGAGTATGTTGTGTATGGAGGATGTTGTGTAGGGAGGATGCTGTGTATGGAGGATGTTGTGTTTGGAGTATGTTGAGTATGGAGGATGTTGTGTAGGGAGGATGTTGTGTAGGGAGGATGTTGAGTATGGAGGATGTTGTGTATGGAGGATGTTGAGTAGGGAGGATGTTGTGTATGGAGGATGTTGTGTATGGAGGATGTTGTGTTTGGAGGATGTTGTGTATGGAGGATGTTGTATATGGAGGATGTTGTGTAGGGAGGATGTTGTGTATAGAGGATGTTGTGTAGGGAGGATGTTGTGTAGGGAGGATGTTGTGTATAGAGGATGTTGTGTATGGAGGATGTTGTGTAGGGAGGTTGTTGTCTATGGAGGATGTTGTGTATGGAGGATGTTGTGTAGGGAGGATGTTGTGTATGGAGGATGTTGTGTATGGAGGATGTTGTGTATGGAGGATGTTGTGTATGGAGGATGTTGAGTAGGGAGGATGTTGTGTAGGGAGGATGTTGTGTAGGGAGGATGTTGAGTATGGAGGATGTTGTGTAGGGTGGATGTTGTGTATGGAGGATGATGTGTATGGAGGATGCTGTGTAGGGAGGATGCTGTGTATGGAGGATGCTGTGTATGGAGGATGTTGTGTATGGAGGATGTTGTGTATGGAGGATGTTGTGTATGGAGGATGATGTGTATGGAGGATGTTGTGTTTGGAGTATGTTGTGTAGGGAGTATGTTGTGTATGGAGGATGTTGTGTGTGGAGGATGTTGTGTATGGAGGATGTTGTGTATGGAGGATGTTGTGTAGGGAGGATGCTGTGTATGGAGGATGTTGTGTGTGGAGGATGTTGTGTGTGGAGGATGTTGTGTGTGGAGGATGTTGTGTGTGGAGGATGTTGTGTATGGAGGATGTTGTGTGTGGAGGATGATGTGTATGGAGGATGTTGTGTTTGGAGTATGTTGTGTATGGAGGATGTTGTGTATGGAGGATGTTGTGTATGGAGGATGTTGTGTATGGAGGATGTTGTGTGTGGAGGATGATGTGTATGGAGGATGTTGTGTTTGGAGTATGTTGTGTATGGAGGGTGTTGTGTATGGAGGATGTTGTGTGTGGAGGATGTTGTGTATGGAGGATATTGTGTATGGAGGATGATGTGTGTGGAGGATGTTGTGTTTGGAGTATGTTGTATATGGAGGATGTTGTGTATGGAGGAGTTTGAGTAGGGAGGATGTTTAGTAGGGAGGATGTTGTGTATGGAGGATGTTGAGTAGGGAGGATGTTGTGTATGGAGGAGAACTGATTTCAGTCTTGTAAGTTAACTGAAAATCGTGGTGCTGATTACACGTAAAGCTGTCGGTCCCTTGGTTGCCTGGCTATTGGGCTTTTAAATGATGCTTTCTAAGCCAAGTCAAACTCAGTTGGTAACAAAACTACACAGGTCATCTTTACTCATCCTACACTCGAGTAGTCAGAAATATTTTTCTTAAAAGTCGTATAAGCTGTGTCTGATAATAATCTGAATAATTATTAACCGGCTGAAAAATTATTAAGAATCATTCGTTTCACAACATGCATAAAAAACATTCAGCCATTCGTTGGCTGTTTTACGAAGAAAGGACGACAAAAGGAAGTTGGCAGAACTGCGGGGTGTGGGGAGGACGCAACGATCATAACTGCAGGAAACAAATGGTCCACTGTTCTGGGCTGGGGTTTATGGGCCACTCTATAGAACCAGTGCAATCGGCTCACTTTCATTATCAATGTAATGTGTGCTGTGGATGGTGTTGGTTCGCGCCGGTCTGGTGCGCACTGAGGCGTGCTGCGCAAGCGCCGCGCACGTTAAGGCGTAACGCGCACTTTACTACGCAGCTGCACACCTTGGACTGCCTATTGCAGTATTTTTATTTCACTGTGCCGGAAAAGTGGTTCGGTTTTAAAGTCAGGGACTAACGTGTAGTCTGTTTTTGCATAAAACTTAAAGTGCGACTGTTTAATTCATTCAAGCACGATTGTTTCATTCTTTTTTAAAAAGCGAAATTTGTAATTTGCTACTTGTTATTGAACATCAATATAAATTTGAAATTACCAACTATTTTATTTATTTATTTTTTGTAAAATGTGTTCATGATACATGTATATGTTTATGTAACTATATATCGAACTTAACACTTTATAAATAAATTGTTCATTATTATAGTCCGTGAAAAAACTATTAATAATCAAGCGATTGTTACTGATTGAAATTAAATTACGTTTCTGATCTTATTGTGGCATTCATTGTACAACAATCAATTCATATTAATAATTACCATTCAAAAAGTAAGTTCCATTTTTGCATCATAAAATTATTGGTGAAATACATTTTACCAAAGTCTTATTTTCAAATAAGTTTATTGTAATTTTGTTGCATTACTTTATCGAAGATAAATCATTATTTCATTATTAATTATACTGTACTACAAGATGCGTGATCATACAAAAATTTAATCCAGTAATAAGCGCGTTATTCATTTAATTTTCTGTCCATTCATGACAAGACAATTAAAAATAGTTATTATTCATGTTACAGCTTGTTCAACTCTTCTGGTGTATTCGGTTGTTCTCGGTTATTTACGTTGACTGTTTGCAGTGTCTTGCCATTGGTTGCTTAGGCTCACGAGGTCACGACTGTTTTCATTCGACTGACGCGATAGTCAAAGACTATCAAACCATTAGTTTTCAGTCGATAGTGCCCATCACTAAGCCAGACTTTTGTGTTTGTACCCAACGCGAGAGGTTGGGGCAAGATACCGACTCACATACTGTGCTTCATTGTATATAAACAAAATCATGTTTACAATCATATTCTTTGCTTATATTTATCTGATAACTGCTTCAGGTTTTAGTGGAATTTTTACTAATATTTTATAAATGTCTTAATTACTGTAATTGTTATTATTTATATAGTTATTTTGGATACCTGTAGTACTGTTCTGGCTTTTAGGACAAGTAGGCCTATATACTATTTACATGTTACGTAGGTACACGGGTTTTCTCTACATTGCTATACATTTATTTGATAGTTGTTCTACAGTTAATCATCAAACTAGAAGATGACCAGATTATATTTAATTTTATATTTATATTTAGCAATTAATGTTTGTAAATGTATATAAATATGGTAGTTAAAACATGTATTCTCATATTGCCCATACATGTTTAGTTATCAACCCTTACTACGTATAGAAGCAATATATATTAATTTCTATATCAGATTTTTTTAAAACGTTGGGTGCCCATTTTAACATTCATATTTTTTAGTATATTTATATACTAAAGATAATATACTAAAAGTCCATAATAAAAGTTAGTAATACAATATACATGTGTATAAAAAATCAATGAAATAAAAAGAAATAACTCTACTGTTAAGATTATGATTACAACAATCAATGATTTTGTGGTGCCACTACGAAAATCATTAACGATCATTCAAGGACCAAAAGTATTATGAATAAACATGATTTATGTATATTTATAAACATTAACAATAATTATAATTCTAAAGGCAAAAATCAAGTGAAACTAAAACGATATAAATACAGTAAAAAATAGCAATGTTACAAAAACCTAATATTATAATTACAAATATCAATTTGTTGGTACTACTATGAAAATCATTAATGATAAATCGTTTTGTAAAAGATGAACAATTTCATTCAATTAATTGCAATTTACACCTAATTACCAAGGGTTATTATGAATAAGCCCGATTCATGTCAATTTAAAAAAATAAAAAATAATAATCAACATACAATAGACATAAATCAAATAAAACATAAATGGCATAAACACAGTAAAGTCCAATAAACTTTCAAAATTATCCTATTTATGAGGAATAATCTTATGCTGTAATTAAGGAAAATACTACAGAATATAAATGTCTAGTATTACTGAATAAATGTACAATTTGTGAAGCATAAATCAAACAAAATAGTTGATGAGGTCTAGTATTACTGAATAAATGTACAATTTGTGAAGCATAAATCAAACAAAATAGTTGATGAGGAAATGGTTTCATCATAATGGTAGAAAGTCAAGCAATTATATTTGATGGCATAATATTTGACTAATGTCATTCCCTTCTTCCAGGGTTGACGCCAAGGTTTCCTCTGAGTTTATTCTCACTTCCTGAGCTTTCAATATATGATCAGGTTCACGAATCTCCATATTTCTCCTTCATCTGGGATCGATTATCTCGGAAAGCAAACATTTCATGTAAAAAGGTTACTAATTTGTTCTTCATTTCCGTTTCCACATAGCTGCCACATAATATCAACAGTTCTTCTGCTTAATTATTTCGCCAGGAGTCAATTCGGAGCCTGTATAGGAAGGGACATTGGATTATATCGCAAATATCGTTTATTCGAAAGCTCCTCGCCACATTAAGAATCCTATACCGTGTAGCATAAATGTTTATAAAACATCTGTAAACCAGTGGATTGTTGAAATGGTAGAGTGGAAATTAAAAGTTACTTTCGTTCTTCCTACATATAAGTTTATCGCACAACAGCCCGCATACTGAACGATGGGGAGTGTACATGCAGTTTGTCTGATGCGTGTGTGTTTTTTTTCTGTGCGTACCTGCGTGCGTGCGTGCGTGCGTGCGTGCGTGCGTGCGTGCGTGCGTGAGTGCGTGCGTGCGTGCGTGCGTGCGTGCGTGCGTGCGTGCGTGCGTGCGTGTGTGTGTGTGTGTGTGTGTGTGTGTGTGTGTGTGTGTGTGTGTGTGTGTGTGTGTGTGTGTGTGTGTGTGTGTGTGTGTGTGTGTGTGTGTGTGTGTGTGTGTGTGTGTGTGTGTGTGTGTGTGTGTGTGTGTGTGTGTGTGTGTGTGTGTGTGTGTGTGTGTGTGTGTGTGTGTGTGTACGTGCATGCTTTTGTTAGGGTGCGTCTGTGTGTGTGATAGGAGAGTGATGTAAGTGCAAATGTGACTGTGAATGTGTGTTTGTATGGTAGGTGAGTGGGGGTGAAGTATCTGCTAATGATAGCTCCTGATACAATAAATATTAATTGCTTATTTGTCCCTTCCTATTGCGCGCGCATATATTTGATTTTCTTTTATATCAAACTAGTTTTAAGTTTATACTGTTCTTTATGCTATTTAGTAGTAGTGGCCGACAACATTCCGACTGTTCTGGACTCCTTTCCCCACACACAGGCAGCCGTCCATGTGGGGAATCAATTTCATGTATTTTTTTTACATGTTATCAAGGAATAAATAGATTTTTCATTTTATTTCATTTTTATTTCCACTAAACCGTCGTCTGCAATGAGCCCTTCAGGTGTTGCTGCCGGAAAGGGCAAGTCCTAATCTATAAATAATCCACAAGGTTTGATGACCACTCCTAATTTTCCAGCTAATTCTCTAACTTTTTTTACGGTAAGTAAGGGGAGCACTTTTTTACGATGGGTGCACAGTTAGAATATGTTTTTCGGTTGCAAATTATACCGATATAAAATAAAATTAAGTATTTCAGACTCATCACACTATTTGACAGCTGAGTGAAAAATGAAACTTCTAACCATAATTGGTCTATTTAAAACAAATAACACATCATACAAATTTACAACATTATGCAATTTTTTTTTCTAATTACAAATTTTCTTGTTGTTATCAAAGAGAATATCTACTTTTAACAACCAATCGGTTGATATAGCTGCTCTAGTAATGTCCGGCGTAAAAGTTACATAAAGTAGTTAATTCAATATAACGTCTAAAATACATTAGTAAACAAATTAAAAACATTTTTGACAGAACTTGAATTATAATGTAATGATAATTATGCCTTATCATATTGAAAGGACTTTTTATATATGTATTTGGGACAGAGAAATTATTTTTTAAGGATTATTCGACTTACGGCAATAACATGGCTACAAGTATAATTGTAATTACAGTGCTAACTTTTTTAGGCAAATTGACGCGTTCCTCTTACATTTATGGCGCGATACGTGTCATAAAAAATGCAAAACATCACAACAAAATGTCGACAGTTAAAGCGAGTTCTCATTAAAATAAATTTATTTTTTACTAAGATAAAGCTCTGAAGAAATTCGCGAGTAAAATCTCATTCAGTAAGACTTCGTGGAGAAGAGAAATACGCCATCGTGTGAGAAATCGCGAAATACACCTTTATGTTTTGTCACGCTCCTTAAATGTAACCAGAATCAATGTGGCAACGGGGAATGAGAGGGTAAAGGGGGAGGAAGAGTGTGGTGACACTAAACAAGCAGGTTGGCTCTGTGACGTATACAAACCCCGTCCTTTAATTACGCGGGAAACTGGGTTGCGATTGTTACACAAATGAGAGTGAAGCCTGTGGGTGTTGTATCAAGTAAACAATTGAAAGAGCGGGTGTACGCAGTTTGTGGTGATACTAAACAAGCAGGTTGGCTCTGTGACGTATACAAACCCCGTCCTTTAATTACGCGGGAAACTGGGTTGCGATTGTAACACAAATGAGAGTGAAGCCTGTGGGTGTTGTATCAAGTAAACAATTGAAAGGGCGAGTGTACTCAGTTTGTGGTGACACTAAACAAGCAGGTTGGCTCTGTGACGTATACAAACCCCGTCCTTTAATTACGCGGGAAACTGGGTTGCGATTGTAACACAAATGAGAGTGAAGCCTGTGGGTGTTGTATCAAGTAAACAATTGAAAGGGCGAGTGTACGCAGTTTGTGGTGATACTAAACAAGCAGGTTGGCTCTGTGACGTATACAAACCCCGTCCTTTAATTACGCGGGAAACTGGGTCGCGATCGCAACAGAGATTACAGTGAAGCCTGTGTGTTTTGTATCAAATAAACAATTGAAAGAGCGAGTGTACTCAGTTTGTGGTGACACTAAACAAGCAGGTTGGCTCTGTGACGTATACAAACCCCGTCCTTTAATTACGCGGGAAACTGGGTTGCGATTGTAACACAAATGAGAGTGAAGCCTGTGGGTGTTGTATCAAGTAAACAATTGAAAGGGCGAGTGTACGCAGTTTGTGGTGATACTAAACAAGCAGGTTGGCTCTGTGACGTATACAAACCCCGTCCTTTAATTACGCGGGAAACTGGGTCGCGATCGCAACAGAGATTACAGTGAAGCCTGTGTGTTTTGTATCAAATAAACAATTGAAAGAGCGAGTGTACTCAGTTTGTGGTGATACTAAACAAGCAGGTTGGCTCTGTGACGTATACAAACCCCGTCCTTTAGTTACGCGGGAAACTGGGTCGCGATCGCAACAGAGAAGAGAGTGAAGCCTGTGGGTTTGCATCAAGTAAACAATTGAAAGGGCGAGTGTGCGCAGTTTGTGATGACGTCACGTCATCAATTAGTTTTGTAAATGTCATATTTGTAAACGCTCATTTCAGCTTATTTATATTTATTTTGTTTTAAACAGAGAAAAATATTGAAAACAGCTAATGAATAGGATTATGATTGGTAAACTTGTTGGAAATTTCCAATGGTTCGAGTGTTTTAAAACCCTTATTTATTTAATTAGATAAGGACAGCATGCACAAATGTTTGTATATTTTATGGCTAATATGGTTATATATGAGTGTGGATGACCTGTGAAGTCTGGTTACTAACTGAGTTTGACTAGCTCGGAAAGAACTATTTATTAATAGCCAAAGGGCAACTAAGAGACATACAACTTTACGTCAAATCCGAACCACGTAGTGTTGGTATAATTTTCAGTTAGTTGACAAACCTGATACTTAGTTCTCTCCCCAACACAACTATAACTGCATCTAACATGGATTACCTCAAACTTCTCTTAAGTAGTGTCCATGCCGATAACACCACTGAATGGACGCCATGTCAGTAGTAAAAGGACCGAGCATGGAACCTTCGTCTACAATCTCCACATAACTTGTCCCCGAGTAGCTGGGTTACAGTACTACGCCATTAGTGCTAACATACAAATACAACGTTTCGACATTTATGAAACTTATGTCATCTTAGGGTGTTGCTTTCTACCGTAACCTACATTTCGAGTAGTATGATTTGTAAAATAAATTTTCTTATATTTATTTTGTTCCTAATAAGTAATTTTCTCCAACATTTGTTCATAACAACAATTGTGTGCGTATTAATATCAATTTCTTGAAGCGATTCTTAAATTAAATATTTAAAAAATATTACAGTAATTACATTCTAACATTATCGAATTCTGGGGGAAATATTCCGTTTATAATACAGTATTTCTAAATTCAACTATAAGGCTTTGCCAATATCATTGATTACGAGAATGGAAAAAAAGGCATGGGCTCTGATTATGTAAGCAAAAGATTTTTTTTTTTTTTATTGACAACAAAACCATGGCCCTACTGCAATGGTTCCTGGAGAGTCCATTTTCAAAATATGTCACAGAGAATAAATAAACCGAGGTGCGCTGAAAGTGTATCGAGTAGTTATTTCTCCAGTTTGCCATGCGATGTCAGGGCCAGCACCTTGTCAGTCCCCCTCTTATTCCCGACATTTCTTTTAGGGTAAACGTAGTAACTATTACTTTAGGTTTATAAAGATACTAGTCGACATCGCTCGCTTCACTACGGGGGGTTCTCTACGCTTACCCTTACCTTCATGGTTTTCCCAAAACCATCACAAAAATATAAAATATTAACCCTCTGCCATTCTCCTGGATAACAAAGTTTTACAATCTAGAAACCCGTATGTTTACAGGGTGGTTGTAAAGTAGCCCAATCATGCCTGAGTTCGTGGAAATTACCCTAAGTCCGTTTACCATTACCATTTACGTCATACCAACCTCAAAAATTTCAAAATGAAAATCAAATTAGCCAAGCTTTCGTACCTTCTGTATGCTTGTATCAGCTGTCTAAAATAAATTATTAAATTAAATTAATGCCAATGTTACTCTAATTGAAAAAAGGGAACATCGATGGGCTGTTTCTACCCCTTAAGTACATTTTGATTAATTTTTTCTAATGAGTCTCTATGATACAAAAGCTAACTTCCCTTCAAATTTAATCAAACTCCCATCTGTGGTTCTGGATGAGTGATGGAGTGATACATATAGTAGTTTTTGGTTGTATACATTATCCTCATAATTGACACTGAGACGTTCACTGCAGCCATAAGAAAGCGAACTCTGTTTATTTTTTCCCTGTGGCTCTGTATAACAAATTAAAAAAATTATCTTTGACTGTTTGGTATAGAAAAATATCGGATTGATAAAACCGACTAAAATATCAAATAGGCTGACATCTGTTTCGGAAATTAAATTATTCTAGCTTTAGTTTATTTTTCTAAACATATAATATTTTCTTTGAGAGTCTGCTGTCGGCCATATTGGATTTAATCCCATAAGAACAATGTCATTTTCGAACCAAGCACACGACCACGCGTATCCAAACTAAACAGTTATTTTTTAACGGATTTTTCCGAACAAATTCCACTTGATCGAGAATGAAATTTCATGTTTGAATTGCTTTTAGAATTCCTAATTACTTTTGTAGAATGAATTATAACAAATATTCAGTTTGAAGTTTTTATTTTAATCAATTTTTTTAAACTTGGCTTACGTATCCAAAATATCAATAGCAAAAACAATGCGCAATTTGATAACGTTTAAAATGACACATCTTAAACAAGTTTTGTTCAATAAAGAAAAAATATGGATTCACAAAAACATTGTTCTAATGGGATTAAAACCAACATGGCCGACAGCAGACTCTTAATGCGTCGTGGACGCTTGGTCACATGTTTATTTGTTAAAATATCAACGTAAGTTTTATAAATTTTAAAACAAAAATGCCTATTTTTATTTTAAAGGTACTGTACATAAGCGGAAAGAATTATATATTCCATTATATATATACCTTAAGAAGGGCTAGCAGCCCTTCATCAAACAACGCACCATCCATTTCCCGGCAACCCCCACTCCCCCAGCCCGCATAATCTCCATTGTGCGGTACGGCTTGTGGCGGTCTTGTAGTGTATGCAGGCTCACACATCTCTCAGATATTTAAATTCACTTATCTCCAGCCGGCTTGCCATGTCTTGAATACACGGCACGTCAACATGGAAATACCGTAGCTACAAGGGTTTAATGTCCATGTAGGACCCCAACATTAAAACTGACTGTATCATAAATTAACTCATTAAGAACAGAAATTAATGGATAGTGTTTAGTTTGAAATCACACCCTAACAGTTTTTTTTTTAATTTATTAATTTATTAAGGGATCAGACACAGTAAGGGGGAGAACCAGTACAGTACAAGGTGAATTACTGATAAAACTAACAGTCAAGGCCAGGATTCGAACTTGCGCTATCTCGGCCGTAGAACGTTTAGCACACATTTTTGGCCGATTTGGAATGGCACGATTGGCACAGTCATTAGAGGGGATTAAGAAGGGTCAACCTGTAAGTTTCAGAAAGGCACGATTGGCACACACCGCCCGGCCAGGTAGTAGCAGCCAGGTGGCCAGAATGCGGGAAAATGAGAACTTTTTTGCCCCCGCAAATTCCCTGCTGTGGTGCTTATTGAAGTAAGCAACTAACCTAACCCAACCCAACCCAACCCAACCCAACCTAACCTAACCTAACCTAACGTGAGGTTTAAATTTAAAAATTTGTTATATCACGGGCAAATGACTGCCACGCAGAGTTGACGGGAATAATAAAATTCCCGTTTTCCCTCGTTCGATGGCGTCTACCTGGTCGAGCGACTGTGCCAATCCTGCCTTTTCCAAGCAGGCGAGTTGACCCTACTTATTCCGCTCTAATGATTGTGCCAATACTGCCATGGGCAGAAGGTCCAAAAATGTGTGCCAATCGTCCCGTCCCCGCTATCTCTAACTCAGGTACAAAGTCCTGACGCGTTAGACCGTTCTGCCAATCAACTAAATACTATTAAAAGTAAGAGTTCATTTTGTTTTAACAAATAAATGATCGTCCATCATTTGTGCAGAATTCATAACCATTTTAAAATACTCTAGGGTTCTGCTAATCCCCTTCCATCAGTTGCGCAGGGTCTAGCACAGGTAGTCCTGAGGGTAGTAAATCCCACATGCCAAATATTTGTAAACAACCCCCCGCCCCACATTCCTACACATTATGGGCACAGAGCACTGGTCTGAGGTGGTTTACCACTTGACTGTTTTACATCCAAGAGTGGCAAAAATCCTCAGTCAGCTTACAGATGTTTTGCTGTAAATATCGTAGTTGTTGTTAGAAGAGGTTAATAGTGTCTTTAATAGTCATTATTAGTGACCAGCAAAAACTTCCACAAATCAATTCGGAATGATTTATAGGCTTTATCTAATAAAATGTGTTTAGTATAGAGCATGTGTAAGAAAGTGAGTCATGCTCGTTCCCCGCCAATCCAACAGGGCCAGCCTTCATTTGATATAAACATTTGTTTTATTACAATTACATACGTCGTCCTTGTTCTTGTTTAAAATAGTACAATATAATGTAGTTTTTGGAATTGTTGTTACACTAAGTTTATTTACATCAAATAAAGATATTTATGGAAATTTGTATTGTATAATATGTATAGGGATGGATATATATATATATTAGTTCTTATCTTTAGTGGTAGTTTAAGTTTAAATGTATTTACGATATCTACATAATATTGTTTATTTAACCCGTTGTCTACTATTATCCACAGCGACAGGAGTTGCCCAACCGTTGCGATGGTTGTTCTATTTCAATGCAGAATCAAATTACTAAATTAATCTAGTATAATGGCTGCCTAACGCTGAGGATAAAAACATAAAACAGCGTGTTAAAAATGTGTGAAAATACTTTGTGATATGGAAGAACAGGTTAAAAAAAGTTCCTTAAAAACTAGGCCTATGGTTTATCCAGCACAGTTTAGTATTGTAAAACGTTATAATTCAAAAACTGTTTCAGCTACAGCTTTGTAATTTTACATGGTTGTGTGTATGATTACTATATAATATTTTACTTTAATAAAAATAACTCCATTAGTTTAGAAATTTTCAAAATGTACGTTTTGCTATCTCATTTTAATATAAACCATTTTAAATGCTACAATTTTTTAACGAAAGGTAGATTTTTTTATTGAAGCGGAAATAGTTAGCTGCTAATTAATCAAACAACTCTGTAAAATAACAACGCTGAAGCTAAATCTGTTTTTGAGTTAAGACCCTTAAAAAAAAAAAACAAAAACAAAAACATACAGATAATATACAAAGCAAGATGCATTGTATAAGTTACTCATCATAGGATCTTTTTTTGTTTATTTTAACCTGTTCTTTTATGGAAATTCAAAATATTTTCCACATTTTTAACAGCCTGTCTATATTAGATTTAGCCAATTTATTGGCGGACCTGTAACTTGTGAAGAGGATATTTTCTCAGTTTGCATATCAGAGTGGATTCTAGAAGTTTAAAGAATTGTCTATTAATATAATAATGGATTGAAGTTTCATTCAATAGCTTTAGTCACTGATTAAAACCACATTCCAGATAACAATAGGATATATTTATCAAATACTCCAACATTATGTGCAAATTATGTAGTATACCTGTGGGTCCTACCAAGCTATCTGCGCAAAAGATGGAAACCCTCTACCTGGCTTTCTACATTCAACGCAAGTGATGTCCGCCCAAGTAAATTCATACATTGATATGGATAATTAATTATTTTTCTCACAACTAATACATTTTTTTTATATTTATTTACAAAAAAAGTGCTTTCTACCTTGAAGCTTAGGCCTATGTCGTTTGAAAGTTATTCACTAGCGGTGGATTGTTAATATTGGTAAATTTGTTGGAGTGTTTATAAAAGTAACACGACATTTCGACGGGTATGAAACTCCTGTCGTCTTCAGGTGCTACTTACTAACTTATATTACGTATAAAACTATCTAAAAAAATAATAAATATTCACCTTCCAATAAATAAAGCCCCTCCCTTATTCCCTCCAAATCCTCTAGGATAAACATTGTAATTATTACTACAGATATATAAAGATGTACATTTGTTAAAATCTATTTATAACTTGTGCTAACAGGCGTTCGTTGCGGCCATAAGAAAGAGGAAGAGGCGTCTGTTCCTCTCTTTTCTGTAGCGAGGCTGAATTTTTAACACGAGGTCTACACTTCTTATAGATTTGTATTCCTCGCTTATAGCGCCCCGTATAATAAAATAAGTACTTAGTCAAAATACTAAGCAACACATCATTCAAACACTTCCTCTAAGTGCTCGGAGTACAACACTGCACTATTAGTGACGACAGACATTTACAATATGCACATTCACTAAATTTCGTATATCACTTAAACAAAATTATAAACTTTTTAATTAGTACCAAAAGTTCAAAAGGCACTCACGAAAGAAACCCGTTCCACGGAATTCCGACTCGCCCACTTACTAACTAAAAGTGTGCTTCCAGGCAAGAAGTTGTCTGTTATAATTAAGCAAGTTAAGTTAGTAACTGGGGGCGAGGAATAAATAGTCAAGTGTTGAGCCAAGCTTAGTTGGATTATTGAAGTGGTCTATTTATTTAACAATCGACCACAAGTACAAAACTTCTTCATCTTTCTGGGAAATGTAGGATTTTATAAATCGTATCGCGATTGTTAACATTGCATTAAATAATTTAAGGAAATGCTGAAATACTACTCTCGTGATTGACCTTGACAATTGTTACTATGAAGCACTAAATAGAGATTTACATAACACTAAAAATGCTGCTTGGAAATATTCAGACTCCAATTCTAAATACTCTCAATTTATCGTCAGTTAAAATTCTATCGATCAAAATATTTCTAAGAAAACCTAATCTAAATTACAAAGATGAGTATTTATAGAGAACCGGGGCATTGTCAATTGTTGCCTGAAATTTAAATTACAAAGAACAAGAAATGGAATTTTTCAGCGGAAAAGCCGATAAAATTAGGAAAACGACGAAAACCCGCTAACAATGTTTCTTTGTAAATGTGGCGTTGTAAGTACAGTACTGAAAATGTACGGAATTTCGTCTTGATCAGGAATATGACAAGAGCTTTACGATCGGGTTATTATTAAGCATGTTAGCGCAGGAAATGTGCCGGTTTCTGTAATGTTAGGTTGGGTAGGTTAGGTCATGTTAGGTTATATAAGTTTGGTTAGTTTCTTTTATATATTGTATAGTAAGGTTGACAAAACTAATCAAATAAAACCAACCTAAACTGACAAAACTTAACTTAACAATACAAAACCTAGGACTATCCCAACAAAATACAGTATAACTTACTGAAACTGGCATATTTCCTGCGTTAACACACTTAATAATGGCCTGGTTGAAAACCGCCACATTCGTAATCACGGTACATACTATACTAACAAAAATATTTTTAGTTTTCCTCATTTTCGTAATTTTCCCAGCTCTCCATTGAAAAATAAAAACGATCATATTTTTGTTTCTTAGTTATTTATCGAGAAGTCCCCGTTCTATATAATTACTGAAACAAGTAGTAGACACTCGTTCACACCAAACTACTCGATAATAATTGAAATGTATGATAACATTACAAACTACAATACTACTATAGTATGACAAAAACTTTATGCAAATATATTCCTATATCGGTAGAAAAAACTGACGCGGCAACGAAGTTCCCAAGTAGACACTATAGCTTATAAAGAAAACCTACGAACAAGAGGAATACATGAGGAAATTGCATCAAAAATATTACAATATAATTGACAAAAAACATCTCCTGATGTTTATGTGTTTCCTTGCATCGCGAGGTTGATGGGTTCAAAATGAAGGTTAACTTATTTTCATGTGAAATAATTCGACATATAATTTATTCTGCGAAGTTGGCAACCGTGACATAAACAAGCCGGTTGCCACCCTCCAAGCGGAAAAATACACCGCTTTTCCGCCCGTATCTGCTGGCAAAAATACGACTTCCTCCCTTGACCTGGGATACCGTGACCCTAAGCACCATTTAACTTCATGCATGGCTTGTGCATAACTTGACGTCTTCAAGGACACATAGTATAATACATGAAAAATATTTAAATAATTATTTCATACCTTTGACCTGCATATAGTTGTTTGGAAAAATTAAAAAGAATTATATTTGAAATACTTATTTTTTTATCGTAACTAATGATCGGACGAGAACTCTCCCACGCCCACGTCCGAGAACGTTTAAGATTAGTTCTGAAAACACATCTTATGATAACGGCATGCTTACATCACCACTTTATGTGTATGGGTGGGTGGGAGAGCCATCATCACCCTCCCCCCCCATTGATGTGTGGGAGGGTAACAACAATGCAACATACATGTGTGGGTGGATTGAGAATGGGTGGATCACTACACCAATACCACTGTACGTTTCTGGGTGGATAAGTGAGTCAATACCACACTTCACGTGTATGGGTGGGTGAGTGGTTATCACATCGCTTAGTTGTCGGTTTACGAACAAATCTCATTAACTTCATTACGCTTATGACGAATTATTGATAAGCAATCTAGTTACTTTCTCATATCGAATAATTATTCTTTATAATGGGTCATTTTTCAATCTGCCATATAATTAATTAAATGTGAAAGTTTCAAAGGCGCAAATCTATCCCTTAACATACGTACAACAACAAAATCTACCTCAGTCGACTTGAGGCTATGCACTATATAGAACTAGTTTACACGGAGAGCTTGTTTGAAATGTTACTCGCCTTGTAAAACCAATCTATATTATTTACAGCACACGTCGTTGATTACAGTATTTTACACAACTGTTTCATAAGTCGTTTCAATTACTATGTCAAGGATAATGTATGTTTTATTGTAATGTATACAACCATATCCCTGTAGTCACATAGCATTTACAGCATGTATTCACATCTACATGTAGCTGATCGTTTACTACTAATGATCGTTTATAAGACGTTCAATTTCTTAGGGTAAATTCACCATTCGTATTAGCTAATACAATAGTGTATCTTTGGTGCGCTTCGTTCACTTTTTTTCAACGCACGAGGACTAGAAGTTCCAGACGATATCCATAGAGGGACGATATCGTCTGTAAATTATGAGGTTAAGTGAAAGATAGGACTTTAAAGTCATAATTTTGCCCGTTAATAAATACAATTTTCATTTCATTTCACCGTCAGTTATATAGAGTGTAAAACACTATTTTGTTTTCTAGTGCCATCGTTGTATTTTAAACGAAGTATGCAAGTATTCTTCAATTATTTTACAGAATCCAATCACTTTCAATTGTAACAAATTACTTTGAAAAATTACTAAATTTCTCAGGCAACCAACTCAGTGGTAAATATACTGATTTTGAGCATAATTATTGAATAATCCACTCCCTCCAGTATTGAAAAATTTATATTGTTCTTCGCATTGTTAAATTTGTAAAAAGAATTCTGAATTCATATAATAGAGTGACGAGTGTTTTTTTCAAATTTCGGAACAACCCCTCTCGAATTTACAGATCTATAAAGCTTTATATTTATAGTTACTATAGGATATAAAGTCCATCCCTCCCCCGTTCATAACTATTAACTGACATCACGTTACATGTATACAAGACTGGCACATCAGCCATGACTAGAGCAAGAAGGAAGTCTTGGTTACAAGCAAGGCTGGCACACGCAATAAAAATATTTTTTAGCATGGAACATGCTTTAGTCTTGACCTAACTGCCTGAAAACGTTACGCGGGAGGGTGACGCGTAACCATGAAAACACAATGACATATCAGTGTTGACTTCAATAATGATTTTATTTGCAAGCGTTCATCAAAGTACATCTTTAGTTTCCATGACAACTCTTGTTAAAAATATACAAAATTAAGTCCTATAGGATTATATAAGATAATAATAATAATAATTAACTTCCTTTCAAGGTGGTAATGAGTCATCGCGTGAGTAAGAACCTGAGCCGCGAAACAATAAAATTTAAAAAGTAAAGATATATTTATATTTTTAAGATATGTTTATATTTTTTGTAATTCCTTACATGAAATCTAAAATTCGTTGTTTTCAGCTAAAGCATGTTCCATGTTTCTTGAATTTTAGCCGTAGGCTCTAAGCAAAAAGATCCGGGGGTCCAGGGGGCTTGCCCCCTGGTGAGGCCTCGTAGGGCCGAGTTTTTTTTGCCATGGTATTAATTGGCCTTACACAATTAAGAGAACAAAATAAATATTTGTGCTAACTTTAAAGTTCTAATAAACCTGTAAACAATACTGTACAATTTAAACTTATTGTTTGACATTTCTAGCCATTAGATTGCTTAATATTATAATATATATATATATATATATATATATATATATATATATATATATATATATAAAGACAACGCTTAGCAATCTATTTTGATGTTTAATAAGAGATCGATTTCGGTTCTTACGAGACCGAAATCGATCTCTTAATAAACATCAAAATAGATTGGTAAATGTTGTCTTTATATATATTAAACTTGTTCTTAAAAGAAAAACACACACATTATAACATGTTTTCAAATCATTTAAATTGTACATTTTCGAAAATGTTTGAGACAAGCAACAAAATTTATATAGGCTAATATCCTGTTTTGTTCAGATAAAAAGAATAGTTTACAAGCATTGCCATAATTTTGGTAATCTTTCAATGGAAGAAAATACAAACTATGAATAAGTTAAATTTACTTAGTGTATTATGCTCTTTTAAAACGTAATTGGCCTGGCCTTTAAGATCATCAAGAAATGAAGACACTTGACTCAAAGTCAAATTAAATGTAGTATGAACAGTCTATTGGACTTCAACTGATATTTAATATACAACAAAGCAATAACTTAAGTAGCATCGTTCATCGCAATAATTAATAATCTTAACACTAAAACATTGAGGCATTATGAAGATGCGCACCAATGCCAAAAACAACACCTAAGAAAGCCGCTCCCAGTTTACAGATGCACGGATGACAAGACACTTAGTAGTTAAGCCACTCTATAACTTGAGGTGACATCCGAGGCCATTCTCTGTAGTTATCGCCACTCTATAAATACAGAAATGCTCTTCCAACTGCCGACTCACTTACAGTAAGCACCCAGTAAGAGCTCCCAACTGCTCTCTTGGATTACACCAGTGAGTGTTGCTTGTTGCCTTTTAGCGGAGAAATGTTTTTATCATTACCTAAATGTACAGCTGTATAACGTTTGGTTACCTTCGAAATATACTTTGAAGCTTTTTACTTCAAAATATGATATTATTTACGGAACCTAGATTGTAAATAGGATATTATTTATTTGGCATTTCACAAATGATTAGCTAATGAAATTCCGGCGACAAATTTTTGTAACCAGACCTGAATAAGTGTTATACTACATTACATATTTTAATTACAGTAATTGCCATTCTAAAATAACCTTTATTAGTTAAACATCTTTTACCTAATATATAAATTGTATAAACGGAACTGAATCATTTGTATATTGACTCAACCGTTACCTAGTTCAATGCTTAAGTAATTCTATGGGCTTATAGCGGTAAATTAATTATGGAACGCATGATTTTAAATTATACTTGATTAGTAAAGTTGCCGATATTTTTATTTCCTGTGCAAGAAGATCATTTAAGTTTGAAGAATCTTACACAATTCTGTTATAAATCATATAGTTAGTTTATTGTTGTATTAACACATAGTTAGTCATCTCTGGCGGTTTATCGGACATTGTTGCAAGGACGTTGAACAGTGTTCAACTGAGGTATGCACAGCTGCATGGGAGTTAGCCATCTCTCGCTGGTATTCGGACATTGTTGCAAGGACGTTGAACAGTGTTCAACTGAGGTATGCACAGCTGCATGGGAGTTAGCCGTCTCTTGCAGGTATCGGACATTGTTGCAAGGACGTTGAACAGTGTTGAACTGAGGTATGCACTGCTGCATGGGAGTTAGCCGTCTCTGGCGGGTATCGGACATTGTTGCAAGGACGTTGAACAGTGTTCAACTGAGGTATGCACTGCTGCATGGGAGTTAGCCATCTCTGGCGGGTTATCGGACATTGTTGCAAGGACGTTGAACAGTGTTCAACTGAGGTATGCACTGCTGCATGGGAGTTAGCCATCTCTGGCGGGTTATCGGACATTGTTGCAAGGACGAGGACGAGCCACATTCCTGTCCTCTGAATCGGGTTGTGGTTCTTGTTTTATTTCCCCCGCACAGAGAGGCGTGAGAAACGAGCTCTTGCATTGTTACCTGCAGTGTAGCCACCTGTAGGGAAATAATCTCCCTTGCCGTACCACGTTTTAACAACTTTATTTGCAAACGGGAAGTGAATACAGTATATTACATGTTTATTTATTTTTTTAAAGAATTATTACTGTTCATAATCGAAAATGTTGTTTTGTTAGAATTACGACTAGCCATTTGAAAGGACCTAGCTAGTAGAATAGGCCTAACGATTATTTTACTAATATGGCAAATCCTTGTTTATTCGAGAACAATTTATTAATACTTTAAATATCCATTTGTTACACATAGTTTGGAAATTTCACTGTTTTTAACTCATAGAAAACCTTCTTGCTCCCATTTCACAAGGTTATCACATATACTATCCAAATTCAGATGAAGTACAGTATAGGGAAAACAAGTATGTTAACTGAAGAATGAATTCAGGAACATTATTTTACGATTTTAAAATTAATAGTGTTATTGTTGGTTTTTATTAATTTAGTTTTAACGAGACGTGTTACTTTAGATTGGCTGAAATTATGAGTAGTTATTATGAAATATATGTTGATAATCAATTTAATAATGATATACTGTGTAGCAATTTAACTATTAATAAAGCTGAATGGATAAAAAACATATTGATAAGTCGTTCTTAGTAATGGTTTGTTACTTTTGGTTTGAATATTAATTTACTCTGAATATTAATTTACTCTAAATATTAATTTACTCTAAATATTAATTTACTCTAAATATTAATTTACTCTGAATATTAATTTACTCTAACAGTGTAAACACGAATATTGTATAACGTAGGTTGCAACACCTTGAAGGTGCACTTAGAGACAGAGCGAACTTCAAGGATGACTCGAGTTTTGGTTGTAAAAAACCCGATCGATTATTTATGTTGTCGATTACGTAGCAAAATTGTGTTCAACTAGCAATTCGTAATTTTTTATAGGAAAAAATGTAAAAACAATCTAAAGCCAATACTCTGAATCAAGAGTCTAAGTTAATTTCTTAGGTAATAACTTTAAAAAAAACTGTATATAATCACTCCATATTGGAAGTAACAATGTCAGACACTTACGTGAGTTCAAGGCCTCATATTTGATAATTTTATTTCTCATAATCTGGCAAAGAAGGTATTGAACAATATTTTTTATCAACTGAATTTTTAATATTTTCTGTGAAGCTAGAATTATTCCTTTATTGAACGTATATTTTGCAGGAAAATTGATAGAATTTAAGTAAATGTAACCCGTACCACTGTACGTGTATGAATGGGAGGGTCATTAATACTGCACTGTGTATGGTGGGTGGGTCAATACCACGCTAAATGTTGTATGGGTGGGTAGGTCAATACCACCATACGTTTAAATTTGGTTGGGTCAAAACCATTGCAAGTGCAAGGGCGGATAGGTGGGGAAAACCACTGTACAGTACCTATTTGCATGGGTAGTTGGTTAAACCACCACCCGTACTTTAATTGGAATGGTGGGTGGGTGAAAACCACTGTATGCCTTACGGTAAAAACCACCTTATGGCTGGGTGAGTGTGTTATTACCACCATACCTGTAAGGTTGGGTGGGTGGGTTAATGACACCTTACGTGGAAGGGCGGATGGGTCAATATACAACCGTACGTTTATGAGTGTGTGGATGGGACAATACAACCGTACGTTAATGAGTGTGTGGGTGGGACAATACAACTGTACGTGTCATGTAAGTTAATGTCTCAGAACTAAGTTAGACCTACTTCGCTTCTTTGTATTTCCCGGTATCCCACTGTCCGCTCATCAGTCAATACACACGAGTCTACGTAACTATGAAACAACAAAGCTACCATAACGTCACAGTATTCATTGAAATGTTTTATTTTTAGGATTTTCGTTGTAATAAAATGACAAACCTGGTAGTCAAAGAAATTAACTCATGGTTTAGGATTTAAAAAAAAGATGTACAGTATTTCACTAACATAAAAAAGAATACATGTGTCTGTACAATACTGTCAATTGTACAGTACTGTCTTCAAAGAATACAAATATTACCTGAAAATAAAATATTGTTTAAAAAACATTCCCATAACCTCCACGGTGTAGATATCAAATTTGTCAATGGATATCTACATACCAACGACTTCCCTCAACCAAAGACTTACAATTATAAAATGGTTTGGCTTTACAAAGACCTCCTTCCTACCACCGACGTGTCGGATAAATCAATCTTGTTACAATAAAGGATTGGGGTGTGAGGATCCCAAGTCTGTAGTCTTGTGTTGTCAGGGCCATTTATCTTTCAAGCCCTCATTTACTTGTAAAGCGATACCCCTTCCGTATACAAAACGTGCTCTTCAATAGGAATGCTTCTTTGCCCAGTTTCCATCAACAAATTAAAAGCACTCTTCATCAATTCCTCAATGAACAACCAATGAAGCAAGGTTGTTTATTTAAATTCGTCTTTCATATTAAAGAGAAATACATTTTAAATATATTTTTAAACCCTCAGTTTTGTTTTGGTACCGGAGATGTTTTGTAATAAATGAAACTGATAAATATACGTTTTAGCCACGTATTTTTGGAATCTCCCTTTTGAAATCGCATCAGGTTTTTAATGAGCACGAATATTTTAGATACGTTCACCGTAAACGCCGTTCACTCCCGGGGGGGGGGGGGCAACTCCCCAATCTCAGCTTTCAGAGGAATCTTTTTTATAAAATCCTACCTTAGAGAAAAAAAGAATAAAAAAGTATTTTCATCGTTATTTTTTACTTTCTATTTTTAACTTTTATAATTTTTTAGGATTTATACTGCACGTAACTTAGTGTAAACATATATTATACAGTTTGACCGCGCTAAGAATGCAGGTTAAAAAATACCTTTGAGGTTAGACCTGTTTGTTTGTAGGCTGATTATAAACATATGGTTATTTTAGGATGAAATTTAAACGGTTACACAATATATATATTTACAAAAGTTAGTTAAATATTAAATTATGTGGTGGTTTAGACATGAAAAACTGGAGGGAGAGGGTATAGTCAAAGTTCGAGATAAAGTTTGTTTTGTAGGCAAAAATAGATTAATCATATATATTAATTAATCGCATATAAATTAATTGCATATACATACTAGAAACCACATACTATTGCAGGTCAAAATGTGTTCTCACACGAGGCACAGACATACATGCTCATGCAACTAGAGGTAGGGAAAACTTCCGCACTGGGCAACACAGAACGGTCGTTTTTGAACACCTTCCTTCACAGGTTGGTGTACATTTAATCAATAGTTTACCATCCAAATATAAAAGCCTCAATTCGCTCAAGGCGTTTAAGGCAAGTTTAAAAAGGGTTCTGATATCTGAGGCCTTTTACAGTGTAGGAGAGTTTTTAGCACATAACTGGGAGACCAATGATTTAGCCTGACTGACACCGGTAATGAAACTGCTGCAAGCTTTATGTATGGAAGAGCAATGAATGAATGTGACACTTTTGTATGTATGAATGTGAAAATTGTAGAATGATTGTGTAAATATAGATTTTTTTAAAGAGTGACGATTGCGATATCAACAAAATAGATTTAAAAAACGTGTTAAATGTTATTATTAAATACTTTAGATACAAAAGTAATTTAATGAACATTACATTTGCTGTCTCAAAAACATTTTTTTTTTCAATGTGTAAAGTACCGATTGTTAGCTCAGTTAGGGATTTGAACCTTGGACCTTGCCCTCCGCCTCTGAGCTGGCAACACTTGCACGAGAGAACACGTAAAAATAACTCATTTCATAAGGAAATTAATTGTTTATTTAATAATAACATTTCACTTCATACGTTAGTTAGTCTGAGTCAAGCAATCCTTATAAAAATAAAAATAGCAAATAGCGTAACAAAATAGCAAACAGCGTAAATAAATAGCAAAACAGAGGTCACATCCAATAGTGCGCTAAATGTGTGTCTAATAGTTATTTCTTCAGTTTACCATACGATGGCAGGAATAGCACATTGTCAGTCCCTCCCTTATTCCGCAAATCCTGCCTCTAAGGTGTTCTCTGCGGTCATGAGACAACGATCTCTGTCTCCAGGTAAAAATAGTCTTAGTGACGTCTTATATATACACATGAAGGGTGTACGTTACTCACTCTGGAGAGTGGTGGCGGTGGTGTAGAGCAGCCCCTGGACAGTCTGGGAGCTGTGGTGAAGGAGACTCTGGAAGTCACTCCTGACCCTCCGCTGAAGACTTGCTTCCATCTCCGGCGTACAGCAGCTGTGCTGTGACCGACATATCGTCAGCCCTGATCCTGAAACAGGGAATGTCCAACTTAACAGACTGCTGGGAGTAAACAATTTATTTTTAATCCATACAATATCAGGAGAACGTCGATCAAATATTAGCTCCAGTTCGACTCCAAATATTATAGTTAGGCCGCTTAGAATGTAACATATTTAATGCACTTGTGCGAGAGAGAGAGAGAGAGAGAGAGAGAGAGAGAGAGAGAGAGAGAGAGAGAGAGAGAGAGAGAGAGAGAGAGAGAGAGAGAGAGAGAGAGAGAGAGAGAGAGAGAGAGAGAGAGAGAGAGAGAGAGAAACTAAGTAGTTATGGAGTTGGCAGCACTCTGAATTGTGGGACTGGAATTTATGGCATTCATATCAGAGACCAAATACCTGGCGTTCTCAGATAAGGGATGCCGACACAAGTTTGTACGTATTTTAAAGCGAATATGAATCATTACAGGAGTGTGTATGACCTGTGTTGTCTGCACTGCGTCAGCAACCAACCGAGAGACTGACTCAGAAAGGGCTTTTTATTAATAGCTTAATAGCCAGGGCAACTAAGATACATACATCTTTATGTGAAATCCGAACTGTGTAATATTTTGTCTTATGTTCTGCTAATTGATAAGCCTGATACTCAATTTTCTTCACTACACACTTCATCTGGACACCTCAGACTTCTCTAGTAGTGTCCACGCCGATAGTAACTATTGAGAAATGCCATGCCGGTATTAAGAGGACTGGTCGTAGAACTATCGCTACAATCCCCAAGACACTTTGTCTCCAATTAGCTTCGTTACAGCACAGCGCCAAAAGTGTCCCAAAGTAGCTGGATTACAGCACTGCACCAACTAGTGTTCCCGATTTGTTGGATTACAGCACTGCGCCAAAAGTGTCCCCGAGTAGCTGGGTAACATCATGCGCCACTAGTGTCCTCGAGTAGATGCTTTACACCACTGCCACACTAGTGTCCGCGAGTAGCTAGGTAACAGGATGCGCTACTAGTGTCCTCGAGTAGCTGGGTTACAGCACTGCCCCACTAGTGTCCCCGAGTACCTGGATTACAGCACTGCGCCACTAGTGTCCTCGAGTAGCGGGGTTACAGCACTGCACCACTAGTGTCCCCGAGTAGCTGGGTTACAGCACTGTGTCACTAGTGTTCTCGAGTAGCTGGGTTACAGCACTGCACCACTAGTGGCCCCGAGTAGCTGGGTTACAGCACTGTGTCACTAGTGTTCTCGAGTAGCTGGGTTACAGCACTGCGCCACTAGTGTCGCCGAGTACCTGGGTTACATAATTTGAAACTAGTGTCCGTGAGTAGCTTGGTTACATCATGCGACACTGGTATTCTCGAGTAGCTGAGTTACAGCACTGCACCACTAGTGTCCCCGAGTAGCTGGGTTACAGCACTGTGTCACTAGTGTTCTCAAGTAGCTGGGTTACAGCACTGCGCCACTAGTGTCCCCGAGTACCTGGGTTACATCATTTGAAACTAGTGTCCGTGAGTAGCTTGGTTACATCATGCGACACTGGTATTCTCGAGTAGCTGAGTTACAGCACTGCACCACTAGTGTCCCCGAGTAGCTGGGTTACAGCACTGTGTCACTAGTGTTCTCGAGTAGCTGGGTTACAGCACTGCGCCACTAGTGTCCCCGAGTACCTGGGTTACATCATTTGCAACTAGTGTCCGTGAGTAGCTTGGTTACATCATGCGCCACTAGTGTCCTCGAGTAGCTGGGTTACAGCACTGCACCACTAGTGTCCCCCAGTAGCTGGTTTACAGCTCTGCGTCACTAGTGTTCTCGAGTGGCTGGGTTACAGCACTGCGCCAAAAGTGTCCCCCGAGTAGCTGGGTAACATCATGCCGCACTAGTGTCCGAGAGTAGCCGGGTTACATGATGTGCCACTAGTGCCGACAATACGAGCCCGTGTATTACCGAGTGGGTAAACAGCGGTAGCTCGGCTCGGTTGTGCGTACATTACGCTAGGCCATGAATAGTAAAGCGGCGGAGTTTACAAACAACCCTCCAGTGTTTACTGCAGTCTGGCCCCTAATGACTTAATATGTTTACAACGACTACATAGTGCATATGCAAATTCCTATGTAAATGAGACAGTTACCGACGCACTGCTAACTGGTCCAACATAACTTCCAATCTAACGTTTTCTTTAAGTATTATATTTTATTTCAAATAGCAGTTTAATCGATGTCTTTGCCAAACAATATTCATAGTATGCCAAATTAAAAGTTGAAAGTGTGCGATATTTCAATTCTAATTTGGTGGTTGTTGAACTGCGGAGATTTTGAACACTTGAGATTATTATTCTCATATATGAGACACCGACAAACATTTGTGGTTATTTTAAGGCAACTATGAATGATTATATGTAGGATTGATGTAGATGGCATGTGTAGTCTGGTAACTAACTTAAGTTCGAAAGGGCCATTTATTAAAAGGGCAATTGTTAGATTTAAGTGAAATCTCAACTACGAAGTATTGGTCTCATTTTCATCTAGTTGACAAGCTTTCTAAATTCTATCCCCTACACAACATCCGGACCCTGAATACCACCCAACATAGACATCCCAGATGTATTAAGTATAGTGTCCATATCGATGACAACCATCGAGCGGACGCAAAGTTGGTTTTATAAGAACCTAGTATAGAAACTTTCGCCTACAATATCCACATCACTTGTCCCAAAGTAGCTGGGTTACAGCAATGCGCCACTAGTATTTCAACAGTACTCCTGTCATCCTCGCTAGATTATCTTTTCGAAAGGGTTATTCGTAGTTCAAATGTGTTTAATTTGATTTTTCTCAAGGGACACAATATTAAAGGTAATTTTGGTAAAATTGTAAAAACACTGCCGATATTGTACACAAAATGTCAACCATCGTAAACGTTAAGGACGATGGAACATTTTATACTTGTTGAAACATCTTTTTGCTATCGACAAAAGAGACAATAGTAAACAATTAAACGCCTACAAATAACTTTCAAACAACATACGTGCCAATGTTGCTGAAAAAAGTTGTATAGGCCCAACATGATCTATGTTTTATTCAGAAGTGTTACAATTAGCTGTTGTCATTGAGTTACTATCCAGTTTGTTTCAAAACATTGAGTTGGTTTTATACACTTATGATGCAATAAAATTAATAACAATATCCACGCTAAAATAGTAAGGTACTATGAGAATTAAAAAATAATAAAGAATTTATGATATATATTTTGACCCCGTTTATTTTATGATTATGGATATTAAATTAATGTGTACGGTTTGCAGCCAACAATTTTTTATTTTTTAATTATATTTGTAATTTTGGAGTTTGAATAGAATAAACTTGTTAAGATACAGGTACATTTGTTAAATCCCCCTCCCCAACCAACAGTACGTAATTTAATTTATTTTAAAATTTTGCTGTAAGTTTTCAGTAACATAATAATAATACTTTAATGGCATTAATTGATGTATGAAAATATAAAGAATGTTAGAAAGTATTAAAATATAAAACACGACAGTATTATAAGTCGTATTACAACAGGATAGTAAATCCTTTATTGATATATATACACATTTTCGAATTCATATACAATTTACTATTAATATTTTTCAAAATATTGATTTGGATTTTTTATAATTTAAATGTTGTATGGATGTTGTCATAGAGTGTATAGTATATTTAGGTAGAGAAGTTCTTCTGTTATACAGTACTTATATTGTTTGATTTGCAACTTATTATCATTCCGAGCATCAGACGAATTTACGTAGAATTTTTTAAATAATGTTTAATATGTTTTTTAATGTTAAGTAAAGACTTGTAAACTATAAGTGATGGAAGTGACATGAATTAAATTTCATAAATAATGGCTTTCTATGGGTGGTTTTCATTTTTCCACATACAGATCGTATACTTACGTACTTTGTACAAACTTACGTACTTTGTACAAACTTACGTAAAATCCTTTTAACACGTATAATTATTTAGTTACATCCATTACTGTCACTACACGTATATTACTGTCACTACACGTATATTACTGTCACTACACGTATATTCCATCATACCCATCTATCAATCCACGTTTCATGTGAAAGTGTCATCCAGAGTGGTACATGTGACAAGGTCTAGCGACAGGGAAGTGGTCCAGGGGGAGGAAAGTGTGCGGGGGAGGGGCAACAATGAACCTTCATCAATCTCACTCAGTCAGCTGATGGTGTGACGTCATGACAGACTTAACACATATCCTGTACGGCAAGAGGCGGACTTCCTACACTACATTACCTGCACACAAGTACTGTTATTACTACAATAAGGCGGGGTGGGAGAGTATATTGTGAATTATACATGCACCAGAGACTTCACGGGCGTTCGTATCAGCTGGACCCAGCGGCTCTCTCGCACTTCCCACGGGCCTCGTAACACCGCACCAGAGACTTCACGGGCGCTCGTATCAGCTGGACCCAGCGGCTCTCTCGCCCTTCCCATGGGCCTCGTAACACCGCACCAGAGACTTCACGGGCGCTCGTATCAGCTGGACCCAGCGGCTCTCTCGCACTTCCCACGGGCCTCGTAACACCGCACCAGAGACTTCACGGGCGCTCGTATCAGCTGGACCCAGCGGCTCTCTCGCCCTTCCCACGGACCTCGTAACACCGCACCAGAGACTTCACACGGGCGCTCGTATCAGCTGGACCCAGCGGCTCTCTCGCCCTTCCCATGGGCCTCGTAACACCGCACCAGACTTCACGGGCGCTCGTATCAGCTGGACCCAGCGGCTCTCTCGTCCTTCTCACGGGCCTCGTAACACCGACCTTCAAGATACGGAGGAGTACGGGCTGCTATTGCATGAGATAAACAAATATACTCCTTCAAAAACGAATAAGGCCGCATTATTTAAGTGACAACCCAATGACAAACGGACGGCGAACCGAATTTTAACAGGAATTTATCACAAATTTATATACGCAAATTAATTTGAACACTGAAAAGACAATAAGTTGAAAAAATACCAAGTGCTCAGAGAAGGCAGTAATTGGCGATTCTTAGGAGGGTAAGTTATAGTACTACGAAAATGTTTTAGTTATGGCCTCCCCACTTGCCCTACACACTTGGGCTTCACTGATGACGACCCACCTTCTTTGTCATTACATACATACCATACTCCGAGTAATGCCTCTTCCCACGAGCACAGACAATATTGTCTGTAGTACAAGGTACGTACGATATTATCTGGATTAGCTGATTAGAGAAACTGATCTTAGAACAATGTTGTCTGTAGTACAAGGCACGTACGATGTCATCTGGATTAGCTGGTTAGAGAAACTGATCTTAGGACAATTTTGTCTGCTATATCATCAATATTGACTAAGACCCAATTAATGTATAGGACATATCCGTCATGACAACATACATCGCATGAACTTAGAACAAACATTTTTGTTTACTAATTTTTAAGCTAAATTAGGTTTTAATATATCGATCTAATGTAACTTTTCGAACGTTTGTGACATTAAAAGTTTAGGTCGGCTCAATCAATATTTACGCGATGGCGTCTTAATGTGCAGACCATTAGTAATCAAGAATGCAAATAGGAATACAATATCATAATTGGCTTCAGTATTGACCGCAAAACAATAACTGAGATATGGCCTACAAAGTGTTTGCAGGCTTTAGTCTGACTGTGTGACGGCGCCCACGTACCTTGTCTAGACACTAATAAAACTCAGACAAAATGAAATTTCTTTTACTCAAGGTTAAATTTAAAATCAAACTAAATGACACATGATTAGAACACTGTAATATATTTTGTTGTAAATAATTTGGATAATAATAATTAAAAAACAATTACTGTTAAAGCACCTGCAAAACAACGGCGATAATACTCAACACACCGGTGCTAGTGAGCTTGACGGAACTTCTTGGACAGTATAATATTTTGTTGCAGCCCCATGTGTTACTACAGCATGTCAAAGTAAAGAACGATAAAGTAGGTTATTGTTTATATAAACGAGGAGCTAAAACTAGAACAAGCAACTCAGCTGACTGAGGTTGAAGATAGCGCTTATCTGCCGGCTGCAGTTATGGCAGGGACACAGAGCAAGATTTACGAGGGCGGATACATGTGTTACATAGAGTAAGAAATACTGTGGCCTGCTTCTTCGGTGGCGTAGCTACATTCATGACATCGAGTACGAGGTTGATGTTGGTATGTTATTACTGTACATTACAGTGGATTTGTAACGATAGTGATACTGATAGGCCTATGTCTCGTTACAAACGAAAATACGTTTAGAAACATTTACGTTATTATTGTTGCATTCATTGTTCATATCATTATAATAAATATACTAATGTTTTAGTCTAATTAAACGTTCAATGAGTATATAGTGTGATATGAAAATAGCTTATTCAATATCGGATTCAACAAAACTGCACCTTATTGACCAATGAAAATACTCGTTCTACTACTTTAGGAAAAATAACGTTTTGTAAAATTTGTAGATTTCCAACGTTTCAATTGTTTTTAGAAACTTTCCCACAAGTATAAAACTCCTGTCACCTTCATGTGTAACTTATTACTTACTACCTTAGCCTACATTTAAAGCTAACACCTCCCCCCCCCTCAAATTAATCCATATCATTGTAAGAAACCCCTTAAAATGTACGCACTAAGAGATTATGGCTGACTATTTAGAAAGTTACAACATCTTATATACTACTAGAGGACACTCCTGCACGCTTCACGTGCCAACCCCCGACCCTCAGCCCTCGGCATGTGTCTTTTGATTAAAAATAATAGTAGATGAACTGTATAACGTAAAATCACAATATTACATTTATTTACAGTACTTCACTTACATTACTTGTGTTGATATATATATTTATTAGTATAAATACCCAACGGTATTAAGATTACACTTTTGATGCATAAATAGTATAATGTCAAACATACAAAATAAATATGTTTATTTATTTACAAAACAGCTATTAATAATTTACTAAAATCAACCCAATGTTATTCTTATAGAAAAAAGGAAACTCTGAGGGGCTGTTTGTACCTCTTAGGCATGGAATTCCGAAAAATCCTTTCTTAGTGCGCCTCTAGGACATAAGATATGTACTAAATTTCATGTCACTATCTTTTATGGTTTTTGCTGGGCGATCTTGAATCAGTCAGTGAGTCAGTCAGGACTTGTCTTTTTACAGTATATATTTAGATTACACATACACACAACAATGACAAAATACAAATACCAAATAGGAAACATAATCAATCAACAATACTCATAACAGATTGTTATATAAGAAGACGTGACTCTCTAAAGAGTCAACCGTAATCTAAAAGCATATAGTTATTAAGGGGTTTCTTACATTGATGGAGGGAAAAATATTAGTTTTAAATGTACGTTAATGTAGTAAAAACACCTGAAGATGACAGGAGTTATATAGTTGGCGAAACGTTGTGTTTATTTCTTAAAACACTTGAAGCGTTGGGAATATAAAACAAATGAAACAATCATGAACGCATCAAATAACAAAAGCAAATTAATGCTGTTTGGGAATGCTTTGAAATCATAATGCTCAACCCTTCCAAAACAGGGGTGAAATATTCAAATGTGATGACTAATTTATTTCGGTTTAAAACGTCTTTCATCTCTGCAAATTGGCTGTCAGGGGTCGTCAGGGAGTCAACAGAGGGTCCTGAAGGACACTGTTGTTATAAAAGAAAATCTCATCTAGGATTACGGCAAAGAGAGGCCGCGCGCTGTCACATGGTGTGTCATAAAAACATATTGTCGGTTTGTTTACCGGGAAATAAACGTCTTGATAAGGATAAATGCATTTTTAATTTTTACATAATACAACAATACAGTCCAAGAAGTGAGACAATGCAATCACTAGACGTTTCATTAGTTCCGCCTGGATTCCAAAGTCCGTTTTTATGCAGTAAATAAACAATAACTGAGATACCAGCGGTCAGGGACAATGTTCAAGTTTGCCTTGCTCTACTTATCAAATACACATTAGCAACTGATGCATTCTTGTGTGGTTATAAATTATTTCTTATTATAGATGAAAAAAATAAATAAAAAATGTTATCCAGAAAAAATATTGAACAATTACGTTGTAGATTAAAGTTAAGTTTTTAACAACTATAGGTTATCTTGTATTACGTAATCTTATAATACGATTTATAATATTAATACTGTATATAAAATCCAAAATCGATGTCTCACGAAATCACGAACTCATCACGAAATCACAAACTTATCACGAAATCACGAACTCATCACGAAATCACAAACTTATCACGAAATCACGAACTCATCACGAAATCACGAACTCGTCACGAAATCACAAACTTATCACGACACGAACTCATCACGAAATCACGAACTCATCACGAAATCACGAACTCGTCACGAAATCACAAACTTATCACGACACGAACTCATCACGAAATCACGAACTCATCACGAAATCACAACCTCACCACGAAATCACGGACTCATCACGAAATCACAAACTTATCACGAAATCACGAACTCATCACGAAATCACAAACTTATCACGAAATAACGAACTCATCACGAAATCACGAACTTGGAAATCACGAACTCATCACGAAATCTCACAACTAAACAGATTTTGATGAAATTTGGAGGAAAGTTAGCGTTTGTATCATAGAGACCCACTAAGAAAGAATTTCTTAAAATTCCATTCCTAAATGTCTGTTTCTACGTTTGAGGGTAGAAACAGACCCTCAACGTTGCCTTTATAATACAAGCGTGACATTGACATTAACTTAATAATTAATTTCAAACAGCTGATCCAAAAAATATAAACATGTCCTAAACGTAATTTGTAGATATGAACTTCAAAATTGCAATAATTTAAATGGCCTTTCGTTGTCAAAGACAACATTCAATTAGTGACAGAATCTAAAATAGCTAAGTAATATCTACTTAAGTTATTTGTTACAATCTGATACACATTATAAAACATATAACAACAAAATTGTAAATAATAAATATAACATCATGAGCAGAATGGAATTAATAAATTTAAAATAAAGCTAAACATACATTTTATTGTTTGAGTTCTTTGTTGTACAATTATTCAAATTAAAATAATTTTAAATTCTCAGTATTCCCAATAAAATATGTTATTTGCGCGAAGTTTTTCACCTTCAATGAAGGCATCATAAGACATAAACAAAAATTAATTTTAAAACGTTCGTATGCAAAATAAAATAAAAACCATTTATAACATATGATAAATTTAAAAATAAATCAAGTAAAAATGTGCGTATGTAAATATAAGTAACAGTTTTATGTAAAATCATATTGTTTATGTGAACGGAGAATTTTGAGCAGGCGATTTACAATTGATTGATTTATTATATTTGTTCATGTAGAATGTTTCAGACGCATATGAATATTTATTGCAAACTTCTTTTAGCAGATCTGTACTTCAAATTTTGTGAAGTTGTATCCATCTTCAAGTGCATGTTTAACAAGTGCTGATTTTCGCAAACTGTCTAAATTTTAAATTTGCTTTGTGTTTCGAATCTGGTTTGAGTTTTATTAGAATTTATTTATTTTGTTTTATTTTTTGTTTGCCTGGCCAGTATAGGCCTACACTCTATCACAGTTATCAGAAAAATACAAAATTATTTGTCAAATAATGAACCTCCGCCCATTTAAAATTCTCCGTTCAAATAGGCCTAGTATAATTTGACTTAATTCATTATTAAATAATTAAATCAATTAAAAGTCGCCGATCGTCAAGATATGGAGGGCAATGAGTGTGATGTATGTAGATGAACGAATAGTTATAATTTTTAAAATTGTAGTTTGCATTTGAATGCACACAATTTAAATGGATTCATTTTTAGATATACTGTACAATATAGTATAAGAGTTGTATTATTATATTTTGTACACAAATGTTTTCAAAATAATAGTTGTTGACGTCTACCTATCTTGTAGACGAAATTCCTGCAGAAATATTTTATTGGGAATTCTAAGAATTTAAATAATTATTTCAATTTCGAAGCTAAATATAATAATATTAAAAACAATAATAATTTTTCTTTTTTGTTTTTATTTCAATTTTTTTCTGTTTTCATATGAAGTACCGTACCAGACTTTTACGAAATATCACTTTGATTATTTACAGTTCTCAAGAAAATGAGTTATCCGGTTTATATATTGCAGCTTAAGGTCAGAACCGACTAAGGGGACGAACGCCGTAACTGGGCCAGGCACTTTATCCGTTGCATTCAGTACCAATTTCATGGCACCATAAAACTCCGTTGTTGAATCCGAAATCATGAAATATTCAGTACTCAATCCACGGATACTTCGGTTAGTAAAATCGAGATTGTAACCGGTGGATAAAACCACTGTACCTCACAAATTTACGCGTTATTAAGTTTTGGCGAGTCTGTGCACTGTTCAGCGTCATTTATCGTATGTTACTCAGACAAACTAATGCGGGAAATTCGTTAAAAAAGTGCGTTTGAAAACTATTTGAACTATTCTTATACGTAATAAATGAGTTGAGGGGAAAATCTTTAAAAATAATTGTTTAAGAGTGTACCAAATTATTTTTCTATAAATTCGTTACAATTTGTTCAATTATCTATGGCTGAAAGGGTAGATTGGTAATATATAAAAACGTCATTGCTAGAGTTTACTATAAATGAGGGAATTGTGTACTTTTGTACAATTTGCGGGACGTGGCGAGGATCGTGAGGGAGAGACGGGAGGAAACACGTTATATGTGTGTTAGTGAGGTAGATTCTCTTCTTCTTCTAGCGACAGTAGCGACACAATCTACAACTAAATTCCTTGAAGCCCTCAACTGGGAACTTGGATGAACCTTTCCATGATTTCGACAGAAAATAAGTTTGTACCTTAAGAGTGTCTAATAGGTTAATCTAACAAGATACTATAATCTAATTTAATACTTTTTTAAAGGGAGAGGTCGATCTCCTTCTTAACCTTACTCTGTCCATTCCACACAGATTAATAATCTGTGCGAGAAACCTATTCTGTTAGAGTAAGGGGAACCAGTACAGTAGAAGTTGAATATTACTTATAAACCTTCCAGTCTAGGCCGTATTTGAACCAGCTCTCTATCTAACTCAAGCTCAATGTCCTGACGATCGCACGGCCTCTTGCTCGCCCAAAAACCGGGTCACTACCAGTACGTGAATGGGTGGGTGGAAGAGTCACTACCACGCCACAGTTAAGTAGATGTATAAGTGGGTGAGAGCGTCACTACCATTATACGTGTGGTCACTACCACTGTATATCACTGATTAAGACCAATTTTAAAACCAAAAGAAGTACAACATTTGGGACTTAACTTTGAATCTGTTGATTCGTATAGAAAACATGCCGGGAACAGTTACAAAACGTGAATTTCTAAAAATGTTATAAAACAATCTCAACAAGTTTAATCTAGTCTTTCGGGTGTAATTTCCAACACACCACAACAACAACGAGAGTACGATAGGACCAGCGGGTGAGTTTTGTGGTGTTATGGTCAGCGCTGAAGACAACTTCCCGAAATAGCGGTTGTGACGAACTTTGCCGTCTATGGTAAATTGCACACAACAGTGTTCTGTTTGTTTGGCTTCAGTTTAATATAAATTAAAGTACGACAGCATCTGTAATCTAGTCCAGAGTTGGTCGCCTTAAAAAAATAACAAATCAATGAAGATGATGCTTGGAGAAGAAAATCAGCTTCAATTAAGATATTGACGCATAGCAAAATATTGGCTATTCATGTCGTGTTCAACGTAAAAAACTAGGTATTCAAATTTAAAAAAAAAAATGCCGAAATATAACGGAGATATAACGAAAACATATTTTTAAAAAGTTCCGCGAGAAAAAAGTGTTTTCCCAGAAAATATAGACCTTATTTTCTCCACTGAAACATAAAGTCAAGATTAGCGAAGCGTCAGGAAACTGCATAAATACCTATAGATCGATGTTATTCCAGCACAGAGAGGAAAGTATCAGAGGTGACATCCAATAGTGTGCTAAATTTGTGTCGAGTATTTCTCCAGGTTACCATTCGGATGGCAGGTCCAGCACCTTGTCAGTCCCTCCCTTTATTCCCCACATCTTGAAGTTTGAACGTAGTAATTATTATAATTAAAAATATATTTTAGTTGTAATCTATTAACTGCCACTGAGGCGTTCGTTGCAACCATAAGGAAGGGGCCTCTGTTTATTTTTATTTGTGATTCCGACCATAATGCGAATAGTCTTTTTCGTTACGGGAGATTCTTTACACATTGACGGACAATAGCGATTGTTATAAATTGTATTAGGTGACACGCCTGCTATAGCAGTCATGACTGATTTACTTTATATAGTCGTGACTGCTACAGCAGTTATAATTAAAAAATTAATATTAACTAAACTAATAAATTTTCTAATTATAACAAATCGCTGAGTGGTCAAGTAGTTCTTATTTAATTTTTATATACACTTGTAATTTTAGAAAAACCTTTTTTCACAGCCGGTAGTCCTTGTCAAACATCTTAATTAACATTCTCAGGACCTTACTGTGGTCCTTCCCATGGTCGTGATACTGTTGCCCCTAAGAAGAAAACTACTAAAATTCTAACTTCTGTTGAGACATCAAGTCATTCACACAACGTGGTAAACATTCCGCCACCAGCTAATTAGAAACGATCAACATCCTACTACCTGAGATGTCGTCAGGGTTAAAAAACAAGACTGAGAGGCAGACTTTCTATAATTTCTTACAATGTGATGGTAACCCTTTCTTTTGCCCGGGAAAATGTTTTTCAGATTGGTATACTCAATAAATATATTTATAAATGATATATAAATAATATATATCAATAAAACTCATTTTGACAGCCACACTATAATTGTAAGACATTTTCAATTTGTATTCTGTTTTTATACTTTTTTATGGTTATATTGAATCATTTGTATTGTATTTCTTGAATTTTGTACAGTAAATTTTATTGTTTTATTGAAAACCATGACCTATTTATTAATTTTTGATTTTATTTCTGTAGGTCAATGACTTAAAGATATATGAACGTGTCTCTGTAGGCGCTCAGAGGCTACCTTTAGCAGTCACACATTTTGAGGTAGCCAAGGATTTGAAGCGGCCTTTTAGCAGTTGAGGGAGACTAAGGTAGTTGGACATTTGCCATCATTACGTGAAAATTAACAATCACGACGTTTCGATTTGGTAAAACCCAAACCTTTTTCAAGTGCTAAAAACTAAATTACATCTACACAAACATGTTATAAAACTGCGTTCTTAAACTAATAACTTATCTACTTTAATAATTATCTACATTTTAACCTAGATCCTAGAATGGGGTACAACAAAATGAACTCCTACTAAATATAAAAAAATATTAACAGGGTTAAATTAATATAACCAATTAGGCGCTGTCAAGGTCACGATATCAACGAAAAATGTCAAAACACAATTAAAATTAATATTCAAATCAGACTGAAATAATATTACATTAACTAATCATAAATATATGGTACCTGAAAAACACTATTAATTTAAAATAACATTCAACATGCACAAAAGATGATATATATGACTCGAAAGGACTGAGACTACTATTACAATTACATTTTAACCTGAAAAGACAACAATTATTATGAATAAAACAATACAATAATCAAATATTACAAAAATGATGAAGTCTTACGACCCGCAGTGACGATGGCGTCTAGACGTCCCAGGCACGAAGTGAGGATGATACTTTTAGCAGTCACTCATCATGACCTCTACAGCAGTCTTATCCATAAAATGTGTTAAGATATTTGTACAAGGTGTAGAGCTTCACAGAACATCTCGTCGTTCTGAGCTTCTGTGTTGTGCTTGAATTTAAAATTGGATTAGTAAATTCCATACTCTTAAGAAATTCGATCGTGATTATATATGTTCACATGATTCATTAAGGGCGGAACTTAAGTTCAGCTGCACCGCAAATAACATAGATCGTGACAACATTCCGTAGATATTGATCAAGGTTTGTCACAGGTTTTGCACTATTAATAACATTCGAAACAGGAAATACAGGCCCGAGAACCAGTACGTAATACATAGGCAAATGAATGGAATTATAAATCTGCACGCAATCTGAGCCCAGTCAATTACGTACTATACGAAGCATATCGGTTAGTATGCTGATGAAGCACGCGCGACCAGCTCCCCCCTCCATGGGAAGTGTTGAGGGTGAAGTTGTGGCTGGAACAGAGGAACTGGCAAAACCAGGGACATTGGGACCAACAGAACTTTAGTAGGATGCGGTTTTTTTTTTTTTATGGCTACACAACTTTATGCTTATTTTAAGGCTAATATGCATAATTATTTGGGAGTATGATGAGCGAGGATGACCTGTGTAGTCTTGTTACTAACTGAGTTCGACTTGTACTCAGAGAGGGCCGTTTATTAACATCCCAATTAGCCAGGGCAACTGAGGGATGTGCATCTTTGGGTGGAATCCGAATCACGTAATATAGGTCTAATTTTCAGCTAATTGACAAGCATGATACTCAGTTCTCTTCCCTACACAACATCCGAATGCTAACTACCAACTAAACATTGGCATCCCAGACGTATATTGTAGTGTCCACGTTAATAGCAACCATTGAGCGGACGTCATGTCGGTATTAAGAGTACCGAGCATAGAACCTATCGCTTACAATCTCCTCAACACTTTGTCTCCAAGTAGCTGGGTTACAGCACTGCGCAACTAGTGCCGACGATCACGTGGCAATAAATATGTTTTATGAAATTTGGGTTTGCAAACAATTTTTCAAATGGATTGGCTCACATGTTGTACTGTCAGGGCGGGAGATTACAGTACTAAACAATTTATATTAATGTAATACTTTAATTTAAATAAATAGCTAAGATATATTGTTAGAATTGAAATAACAATTATTAATAAGAATTATATAATAAACAATAATGTAAACAATATATAGTAATAAAACAAACTTATTATATGCATCACAGTTAATTACAACTAAACACTGTTGCGGAAGTTAGTCACGCCAGTGATGTACGGCAGCTGAGCGGTGGAACCATTCCCCTCCGCTGCTGAAATCCCATATATGTGCTAAATATAACACATAGGTTACTTTCTGTCCGGCTAGTTATACTTTAAAGCTAGTTATGCAAGGCAAGGGAGGGACGTTTTTGGTTAACGTTTTAACGTAGGCCTACAATGTATTAGTTTTTGTTTTTTGTTGCAACTAAACACTACTGGCACTGGCATATGTTAAAAGCAAATTAAAATATATTTACATCCACTCGACATTAACAGCACTTAAAGGAACTGCCGTTAGTCACCAAGTTTATATCTACGAGGAAAGTGTTTTCATGGCCACGCTCGTATCATTAGCAAAGAGTGTCCGTTAGAGTTGTCAACATGTAAATGCTCCCGTAAACCCGCGCGGCAGACAGATCCTTCTCTGGCATCACGATCTGTCAAATCTCAACCTCCACTCCGGAGATCAAAGCGAGGTCGCCGTTGAAATATGACGCAATTTGCGTTTATCGCGCAAAAAGGTAAGAGACGTCAATTAATTTAATTATTTACAGCTACACGAGTCGCATTGGGTGCATCTCAGAGAGACTAACCATGGGAGGAATGCCTGGTAATTACTTGGCGGGCCAGGCGGGTTCCACCTCTCTGGAGTCCGGTTCCGGTAACAACATTACAAATCAAACATTGTGTCAACTGATCAACCTGTTCAAGTTAACTGTAACACAGCACAATGGTTGCCATTAATATAATTAAGTATGTGCCGGTAGACTGGTTTATGCTACTGTATCTTGATTGACCGAAGATTACATATGTATATGTCAGTATATAATTAGTGGTTGACAAAATTTGATGATTTCCTTCCATCCTCATCATAATACTGATTAAATGCATATGTCCTGATTGAAGGAATCAGACAATCAGCCGCATCTACAGTGTCAGTAGATGAACCTTAAGGAATCGTGTAAGTAACGTTGGTGGGTGAGTTTTACAGAATGAAGTCTCTATGAACAGTATCTTTAGGATGAATGGATAAAAATTTTGAAACTTATGATGAATGTGTAGAACAATTTACTGTAGAAACAGGAAGACTCTGCTCATGTGAGATCCGTGAAGCTGACTCCTTATCGGTGAAACAGTTCATGTTCGCCTTTCACAGGTAGCGCCAGCAGTCTCCCTTTCAATATATCTTCATTCTTCTCTCAGTTACTCTCCAGCCAACGCTGGAATGGCTAATAGCTGAGTTAGTACATACCTAATGGTCGTCCTAGTGCGTATTAGAAACACAGTTAGATAGCAACACATACGGGCGTAAAAACAGTTTACATTTGGGACATTTGTGTAGTAACCTACGAAATTTGTTAGTCCTCCAATAGGATTAAGGCATGTCCAGAGAAATTCTAGTCAGACTTTACACAGAACAGTACAAACAATTATTTTTTTCTGTCATTGTACTCACCAATAGCCATAGACAGGAACAAAAGACAGAATTGTTTATAAAAAACCCAACGCTTTTAGTTTTTATTGTACTCTATCAACTTCAATGTATGGTAAATAAAAAAATTATAGTAATACAAAACAAATGTAAATCTAATACTTGGCGGTTTCTCTAAAAAATTACGTCTTGTAAACTTGCTGATCCAACGATATATATATTTTTTTTTCAGATATGACAAGCCGACACATTTTTAGCATATTTTAAGGCGAATATGAATGATTTATATGAGTTTAGGATCAGTGTGGAAGACTTGTGTAGTCTTGTTACTAACTGAGTCCAACTTATGCTCAGACAGAGCCCTTTACTAATTGCCAGGTCAACTAAAGGACCATAGCTTCACGTGGAATCCAAACCACGTAGTATTGGTCTGATTTTCAGCTAGTTGACGAGCCCGATACTCAGCTCTCTCCCCTACACAACATCCGGACAATGACTACCACCAAACATGGACACTCCACTAGTAGTGTGTTCACGATAATTGCAACCACTGAGCGGACGCCATGTCGGTGCATAGATCCTATTGCCTAGAATTTCCAAGACTTCCCAAGTAGCTGCTTCCTTGGCCCCTTTCACACGGAGATGTGCTCCACCGTCCCTAGGCGCCCGGTCTGTCTGCAGATCAAAGTCGTAGATGAGGCCAATCTGTTCCATCAGGCGCTTTCACCTCCGCAGGGGCAATCTGCATCAGCGAGTCGCCGAGTGCGCTTTCCAGAGACAAACAATCTCAGCATACAATGTTAATTTAGACTAACATCACATGTTGATAATGTTTTCGACGGTTTATATAAATACCAGTTTACAACAGATTTAACCAGCATAATATTTGAGAAGCGGTAAATACTGGTAATAAATTTAGATCGGCCTCTCTATATTCAATGGCCATGACATTTGCGCTTGGACGATAAAAAAATACTCCACCGGCTTAAACAGTAAATCAGTATTGTGTCACCCGAGGTAAGGAAACTGAATCTATAAGGCCCCGGTTTGGGTTTACGACCGGATTTTGTTCAGCACCGTAAAACATAACAAGCGACATGTCTACGCCTGTATATGACCTAACTTGCATTGCGACATATATTGAAACCGATTTATAAACGTTTGTTTTTCAAAACAAAAATGTAGCATTATTTGAAAACTATTTCATGGTACTAACGAGCTAATTAGGGAACATAAACAATGAGTAATTACACGGACCGCGTCAAAAAATAAACACACAAAAGATATATTGTATGACCAATAACAATAAATATCTAATACCTAATTATTACATGGTTGATTTCTTAATTCAATTTATACGTGAAAACGAGTATATTTAACACAAAGAGGAAACGTAACACAATCTACTCGTATATATATTAATATTAAATTCAGCCATTTTAGCCCCAGACAGATTTTTGGCGCTCGATCTCCTTTTTAACCAAACTCTACCATTCCCCATAGACTATTCGTCCGAGGACATACTATTCAACCCAGCCAGATACAAAGTTTTGACGCCTCTTCAGCGATGATCAACTTTTTCAGTAGTCATCAAAGAAGACTGGACAATGTATTATCTTTAATTTATAGTTATTTATAATATTTTTTTTTTATCAATATAGCCACCAATTACTGGATTATAAGGTGGTTATTATTCCTAATTAATGTATGTAAACATATTGTATGCTTTTGGGAATAAACACATTATTATTATTATTATTATTATTATTATTATTTATCAACTATTACGACATCCATCCAAGGTGGAAAAACTAGACAACGCGTTTCAGAACAAATAATCCACCATCAGTTCTCCTGGAGTTTACTAGTAGAACACAATTAGTTCACAAACTTCACTTCACACGTCATGTTACGATAAAATTATAAATGAAATAGTATGCTGACGCACCGGTGCTGGTTCTGTGGTCAATTGGTCGTGCGACGGACTTTTTTCATGTTGGACAGATTGTTTGGAGGGCGTAATTAGAAATATGTATATTTTGAGACTTACTAATTAACTGAAGAAGAAACTAAATATTTTTTTTTTCATCTGTTAATCAGGGCTACAAATCTGTACATGAATGTGGATTAAGAATGTGGCAATACTGTTCTAGAAAATCTCTTATAAAGGCTTTTCTTCAAGAGAGTCTCACATAAAACACCCAAAAACATTAACCTTACAAACATAGTACATAAATGTCTTATATGCAACAAAATCAGAACCATAGAGAAGAAGGAAACAGAGGTTGAATCCAATAGTGCCTGAAAGTGTGTCGAGTAGTTATTCCTCCAGTTTGCCATGCAATGACAGGACCAGCATCGCATCAATCCCTTCCTTATTACTCCCAAATCCTCAAGGATAAATGTAGTGATTATTACTACAGAAGTATACAGATTTACACAGGTTGAAATCTAAAACTGCCGCTAAGGCGTAAGGCGTTCGCTACGGCCATAAGAGAGCGACCTTTGTTTCTTTTCCTCTGTGGCTGAACTTAAAACTTACGTACACAATACAAAAATATTTTATTTGCCAAGTATGTACAAACATGTGTTATATGCTACGCAAGCAGTTCTTAACATATTTTTATTGGACAAATATAATTAACCGTTTGTTTGTACCAATCCATAAATTATTTGTCTATGAGCAATTCTCAGAGCTTCGACATAATAACCATGAAATACACATTATATAATGTAATAACTCATGCAAATAGCACCTTAAATATGGCATACAATTTAAATAACCAGCTGGTCTCATTTGGTTGGACATTCAGATTAATTAGGGTCAAAAACTTAAGCATGATCATTATATATAGGTTCAAACTATATTATGCCATCATTAAAAGCAATCTTAAAGGATATATACACAAGGTTATAAAAGAAACAAAATGGCGTCCAGCTGCATTCACCTGCATTAACGACTGACTGCAGCGTGAGTTACGAGCCAGCCTGGATATTGTAGTTGCAGTCGTTTATTGTTGGCCAAACCCCACTGGAGACCAACTGTTTGAGTCTGGTATCCATCACTCTTCCATCTCACTAGCTAGCCAACTAGCTCGTTGGCGTCCACCTGCATTCACCTCCAGTTACGACTGACTGCAGCGTGAGTTACGAGCCAGCCTGGATATTGTAGTTGCAGTCGTTTATTGTTGGCCAAACCCCACTGGAGACCAACTGTTTGAGTCTGGTATCCATCACTCTTCCATCTCTCTAGCTAGCCAACTAGCTCGTTGGCGTCCACCTGCATTCACCTCCAGTTACGACTGACTGCAGCGTGAGTTACGAGCCAGCCTGGATATTGTAGTTGCAGTCGTTTATTGTTGGCCAAACCCCACTGGAGACCAACTGTTTGAGTCTGGTATCCATCACTCTTCCATCTCACTAGCTAGCCAACTAGCTCGTTGGCGTCCACCTGCATTCACCTCCAGTTACGACTGACTGCAGCGTGAGTTACGAGCCAGCCTGGATATTGTAGTTGCAGTCGTTTATTGTTGGCCAAACCCCACTGGAGACCAACTGTTTGAGTCTGGTATCCATCACTCTTCCATCTCACTAGCTAGCCAACTAGCTCGTTGGCGTCCACCTGCATTCACCTCCAGTTACGACTGACTGCAGCGTGAGTTACGAGCCAGCCTGGATATTGTAGTTGCAGTCGTTTATTGTTGGCCAAACCCCACTGGAGACCAACTGTTTGAGTCTGGTATCCATCACTCTTCCATCTCACTAGCTAGCCAACTAGCTCGTTGGCGTCCACCTGCATTCACCTCCAGTTACGACTGACTGCATCGTGAGTTACGAGCCAGCCTGGATATTGTAGTTGCAGTCGTTTATTGTTGGCCAAACCCCACTGGAGACCAACTGTTTGAGTCTGGTATCCATCACTCTTCCATCTCACTAGCTAGCCAACTAGCTCGTTGGCGTCCACCTGCATTCACCTCCAGTTACGACTGACTGCAGCGTGAGTTACGAGCCAGCCTGGATATTGTAGTTGCAGTCGTTTATTGTTGGCCAAACCCCACTGGAGACCAACTGTTTGAGTCTGGTATCCATCACTCTTCCATCTCACTAGCTAGCCAACTAGCTCGTTGGCGTCCACCTGCATTCACCTCCAGTTACGACTGACTGCAGCGTGAGTTACGAGCCAACCTGGATATTGTAGTTGCAGTCGTTTATTGTTGGCCAAACCCCACTGGAGACCAACTGTTTGAGTCTGGTATCCATCACTCTTCCATCTCACTAGCTAGCCAACTAGCTCGTTGGCGTCCACCTGCATTCACCTCCAGTTACGACTGACTGCATCGTGAGTTACGAGCCAGCCTGGATATTGTAGTTGCAGTCGTTTATTGTTGGCCAAACCCCACTGGAGACCAACTGTTTGAGTCTGGTATCCATCACTCTTCCATCTCACTAGCTAGCCAACTAGCTCGTTGGCGTCCACCTGTATTCACCTCCAGTTACGACTGACTGCAGCGTGAGTTACGAGCCAGTCTGGATATTGTAGTTGCAGTCGTTTATTGTTGGCCAAACCCCACTGGAGACCAACTGTTTGAGTCTGGTATCCATCACTCTTCCATCTCACTAGCTAGCCAACTAGCTCGTTGGCGTCCAGCTGCATTCACCTGCAGTTACGAATGACTGCAACGTGAGTTACGAGCACGCCTGTATATCGTTGTTGCAGTCCAACCCCCATTGTTGTCCAAATCCCACATATCTCGTTAAACCTCGCTTCAGAGGCCCACTAACCCGAAGCACATGTATTCCTTAACAAAACACGCTTCACGAGCCAACTATCCCGAAGCACATGTATCCCTTAACAAAACACGCTTCACGAGCCCACTATCCCGATGCACATATATCACTGAACAAAACACGCTTCACGAGCCCACTATCCCGAAGCACATGTATCCCTTAACAAATCACGCTTCACGAGCCCACGATGCCGATGCACATATATCACTTAACAAAAAAAAAAAAAAAAAAAAAAAAACACTTCAAGAGCCCACTATCCCAAAGTACTCAGCTCAATCAGCAAATCTAGCATCTACATTGTTAAATCCAAGTGGGCTAGATTGATTACTTTTTCATTCGCAAATAGTCGCTATAAATATATGAGCGTTTATTGAAAAATCCATCTTCAGAAGTTCTTTTACCTCAACGGCTATTATTTGTTTATTGGTTACATAGTTTTCTAGCGGACCTGTCATTGTTTATTGGTTACATAGTTTTCTAGCGGACCTGTCATTGTTTATTGGTTACATAGTTTTCTAGCGGACCTGTCATTAGCTTCTGACCACAAAACTCATTTTAATACGTTATCCATAGCTTTACCTTGTTCCAGAGAATAATGATTTTAACAATCTACGAAAGTGAAAGCATGGATAAGATAACGTGGCGATCTTATTTTTAAACTATTTTTGAAGATAAAATAAGCATAAAACTACCTTAAATAAGATAATATTTTTAAAGACTGTTTTAATAAAGATATTTTAGATACTTTCTAACTATCAATATAAAATAGCACACGTGATTTCATTGCCAAAACACCACAAAACTGTTGACCAGCTCTGCCATCGGGATTGTGGAGTGGGCTACATTCAACACAGACTGTTAGCCTCCATTAGTGGATTACAACGCGGTCCTCTATTAATGGATTAAGGGGAAATTGATTAGTTGCAGTAATAAGCTCGCCTACCCACGATACCGGCGTTTTACCTGTTCCAACACCAATAATAAGCACTCTATCTAGATTAGTGTGTGCAGTTAACGACCTAATTATATAATAAACTGTATAGACAAAGGCTGTGCGTTGTTTACTTTTTATTTAGTGTATGAACAACATTTTTAAGTTCATGCGGCATTTGGTTCATTTTTTAAATCGTGAATCGTCAACATAGGCAAATATGGATTAGAAATGAAAGTTATAATTTTGGATTCTCAGGTATGAGACTACACATCGTTGTGCGTATTTTACGGCAAACTAGAATGATCATATGAGTGTGAATGACTTGTGTAGTCTAGTTACTATCTGAGGTTGATTTGTGCTCAGAAAGGCTATTTATTAGTAGCCCAATAGGAACTTTCAGCTTTACGTGGAATCCGAACCACATAGTATTAATCTGATTTTCAGCTAGTCGACAGGCCTGACACTGAGTTCTCTTCTTTGCACACAGACACCCCAGACTTATCTAGTAGTGTCCATACCGATGGCAACCATTGAGCTGACGTCATGTCAGTATTAAGACAACCGAGTCCCCAAGTGGGTTAGAACAGTACACTGTTAATGCCGTCTTAGAATATGCCATTAATAGTAAAATTAATTATAAATTACATTTGGATTTTGTTTTTTACATAATACGAGTAGAAATAACTATTGCCTTCAATTTCCAATAAAGATTTGCACTAACAATTATATGAGTCATTCGAGCAAATATAACCCTTGTTTTATGGGCCTAAGGCTGTAAAAACAATTAGTAAAATGAATATAATGTTCCTTTCGATTTTAAAAAGAGAAGATCTGTGATGTAATAAACAGACAACTTTCGTCGTCAATTTACAAAACATTTTAAAACTGATATGGCCACCTTAATGGCGTAGTTAACTATGGAATTTTAATTAAAATTACCTAAGCTAAAGGGAAATTTTATTGGAGCCGTCAAACATGAAATAAATACATATATATAGAATTTCGGCCAAAAGAGTTAGAAAAAGAAATCATAAAAATACAATAAAATTACGAAGAAGGAATTACCTTAAATTAAATTACTTTATGTTCTCGCTGAATTTAAGCCAGTGAAAAAAGTATATGCTCGTTAAAATATAACAGTACGTAAACAGGCTGTTTAAAAAAGAACGACTCAGTTTTAAATAGCTATATTTATTAGAAACAAAACCTTTACACAAACATATTGGACATTAAAATACGCATAAAAGATTGAAGTTTACAACAATTTATCAATATATCCTTCATTTGCAGCGCGGATGACATCTAGTCGATATCTGAGATCTTCCCAAACTGTGCGTACGGTATCGAAAACTTAGCTATCGACTAGATGTCATCCGCGCTGCAAATGGAGGATATATTGAACATTTATAATACATTTTTGTAAACTTCAATCTTTTATGTGTCAATATGTTTTAGTAAAAGTCATTTTTTCTAATAAATATAGATTTATAAAATCGGGTCATTCTTTTTGAAACACCCTGTATATTGATCTCCTCCCGACTTGATTTCAGAGCGCTCAACAGTAAAAACTGAACCGAAGAGGTTGTTCAAAATGCTATGACTAATGATGTGACGATATTAGCCAGCTGTTACTATAGTAACGCATTCACGCCTTGCATGGCTGTCACTTACTAGTTCTTTATCTGCACCATTTTCATAAATTATTAGTTTTAACTGTGAATATGTGTGCAAGTTTACAATTTATAACCACGGATTTTTTGTATTGTTTATATTTCTTACAAATGTTTATGTTTTACTTTTTATATATTGATATAGAATTCCAGATCCAGTGTGGCAACACAAAGCGCGCTCAATATGCTGGTGCCCTGAACATATTCTAGTTTGTAGATTGCTTTATATGTCAACTTTTCTTATCAAACAAAACACTCTCTCCTATAGCAATTCACATGTAAACCTTATCACTGAAGATAAAATAGTTAATATTACAACAACAATAAACTTTGCATGTATACACGACAAGCTAATTGTACCAAACGAGTCATGTATCGATGCACGATACAGAGTTGGTGTTACATACATGAAAGGCATGCAATCAACTCACAACAAACTGGTATTGAATGTAATTTTCGTTTGTTAAAACAGTATTCTGATGCACGAAGTAAAACAGTATTCGTATGCACGAGGTAAACCAGTATTGTGATGATGCACGAAGTAAAAAAATTTTCAGATGAACGAGGTAAACCAGTATTGTGATGATGCACGAAGTAAAACAGTATTCGTATGCACGAGGTAAACCAGTATTGTGATGATGCACGAAGTAAAACAGTATTCGGATGCACGAGAAAAAACAATATTATTATACAGGAAGATACAGATCAATATACTGCACGAGTATATAAAAAACGATGTTCTAATGCATACTTAACTTATACATAATTATTAATTAAATATGAAAACTGTTGATGAAAGTTATTTTTTTGGCGTTCGGCGATAAATTTTTTAGATTTAATAAAAAACTTAAAAATTATTTCACTAACTTAAATGTTTATTTTCGTATTATTTATTGTATAAATTTCCTTTCATATTGGGCACTAAACAAAATAAATTAATTTCATTATTCAAGACATTTGTTTTGGCACGTGAATAGTGTAAAGTATATTCAAGGTACACATTTATAATATTTATGGGCTCTTTATAATACAATAGCTACGTGGAATAACCTCCACGGAATAGGAATAATATCCTAATGGCATAATCATTACGTAAAACAATGTATGAATATAAAATGTATACTCAGTGAAAAACAATAATAATTAATAAACAACACTCCTCTAAAAATTAAAAAGTTCGGATCTTGAGCCATCCCGTTCTTAATTTCTAAAGGTGCTTTTCAATGTTTCTTTGAAGTACGTTTTCAACTCTACTTTGCGAACTAAGTACCAGGGTGTTCTGTTTAAATTAAATTAATGAAATTACAAAAAGAGATGTTTAAAACTGAAAAGCAAACGCCATTCAATAACAGCTTACACGGTAATTATTTAATTTATAATATTAAAATCCGTTTAATACGGTACTGTACATGAAGACTGAACTACCTGCAATGTGATTCCCTGTGAAAGTATGAAAGAAAAGTCCCTCTTATATATAAAAACTAGTACAATCAAAAATGAATCTTTAAAATGTGTAATTTAAAATGTGAATTCACAGATTCGATGAGTACAAATTTTAATTTTAAGATTTTGTAAATTGATCCTTACACCACTGATACATAATAAATATCATCAGACGTGCCAGTTCACCACTCGGGGAGGGGGAGGGCAAGATTACAAGTCTCTTAGATTGAGACGAGCGTCGTCCTTGAATGTCATTCTTGATGTATCTGTTAATCTCTCTATTGTCACTCACTGCAGGATGAATTCGTCTTTGTTGTCTTACGATTGTGTAGAATTGCACTTGACGTTAGGGTTAAATTTACAGTCCAACAGACTCCTAAATAATAAGTCAATCCCACTTAGACGCACGCGCGAGTATATCTTCAATCACTGTAACTTCCACTCCAGGAAGAAGACCAAAAACTCACACTGCCACTGACACTCACTAGTCGGCCGTGGGGTGTCTTTGTAAAACATCATTACAGTTCTAGAAATTTCGAGGTGTGGTTGAGATGGTTCTTGAAGTGTGATCTAGGTGTGTCTGGATTGATATTCGGGAAGATTATAATAATGACTGGAAACCATCGTGCTATTTGAGGCTTCTAGATTGCTCCAGGACCAAAAGAAGAATTTGGCAAACCCCGCAAATTGGGGAGGAAGAGTTATAAATGGCGGTGCTTTCGGTAATTATTACACAATATCTGATACAGTATTAGATATTCTGTGATAATTAGCATGCCTACGACATTAAGTTGAAAAACAACAATGTTGTCGAAGGGAATTGAATGTTAAATAAACAGCTTATAATGGTGAACTTTGCAGAGTAAATAATGTAGTTGAAAATGTTTCACAGCCAGAATGTCTTTCATGGTTGTAAAAAAATGTAAACAGAATAATCACGGTTTTGACGAATTTTGGAACAGTACAATATTTACTATAATTACTGTCATTACTATAAATATGAAAACAATAATATATTTAACTTTAACATTTGAAAAAAAAATAGCATTATCTAAGCAAAATGTAAGTGATTAAGTTAAACCCGTTAAACGCAAGAAGGCGAATTTTCTTGTACATTTCAAGAGTAAACATTTCATGTAACTCCTTACACAATGCAATATCCGTCACACGATAGTGGGGGGAGAGAGAATTTCCGTATTTACTCTGAAAGTGAGCTGTCAGGACTATGAGGTGGATTAACAAGTTGGAGAAGAATAACAAACTAAAGACAACGTGAGGTAGTTACATGAGAATGTAGTGGGGTGAGTGGGACAGCCCCATACTGTTTGTAATGAACGACGTGGAATGTTCGCGTCTTACCGTCACTGAGGATCTAGAGGATTTCAATTTCAAGGGGGAAAGTATTTTAAACTAGCTTGCCCTTCTGTTTAAATTACATAAACCCCTATTGGATGTTTAAGCACGTTAAAGAACAGTAATTGAACGGACCCAACCTAGCATTCCTCAGCCCGTTACCGCTGCTGATTAAACTTTGTTGTAAACCTCAACAGAGAATTTCTAATCGAAATTATATTGGTTTGAAAAGGGGTTAACTTGATTTAAAAAGGGCGTTGCTTGGTTCTGTCCAACACACTCAATACTCGTAATGACTGTACTCAATACATATAATGACCATAACTCATTGTGTCTACGGCGTCATCTACAACCATCATTCTATTAGCAGCTCGTAATCTGTTCGGTTTCATAATGACCATAACTCATTGTGTCTACGGCGTCATCTACAACCATCATTCTATTAGCAGCTCGTAATGACTGTTCGGTTTCATCAATGTCCATAACTCATTGTGTCTACGGCGTCACCTACAACCATCATTCTATTAGCAGCTCGTAATGACTGTTCGGTTTCATCAATGACCATAACTCATTGTGTCTACGGCGTCACCTACAACCATCATTCTATTAGCAGCTCGTAATGACTGTTCGGTTTCATCAATGTCCATAACTCATTGTGTCTACGGCGTTATCTACAACCATCATTGTATTAGCAGCTCGTAATGACTGTTCGGTTTCATAAAGTCCATAACACATTGTGTCTACGGCGTCACCTACAACCATCATTCTATTAGCAGCTCGTAATGACTGTTCGGTTTCATCAATGTCCATAAATCATTGTATCTACGGCGTCATCTACAACCATCATTCTATTAGCAGCTCGTAATGACTGTTCGGTTTCATCAATGACCATAACTCATTGTGTCTACGGCGTCATCTACAACCATCATTCTATTAGCAGCTCGTAATCTAATGGCACAATTTTTTTAAGTTACTGCAGGTCCTAAAACCTTTGCTATAAACTTAATGATAATAAATGTTTTTCGTATTTTCTTTAGATTAATACAAAATTTTTTATATATGTGTAATGATTGTGTTTTAAAAGTATTTCTTTAATGATACAGATTTCTATTCTATAAAAACATATTATTTTTCAAAATTCACTTATAAGCCGTCGCTTGTAAAGATATGTAACAACCCCCTTAGGACAGACATAGATAGCACGATTTCAGAGAGACGAACACTTAACAATATATACGCCTTACTCGCAGGTAATCATTTATTCTACATTGCGACGTGTTGGACAGTCATAGATAGCACGATGTCAGAGAGAAACACGAACAACTGTTGTTACTGCGATAGATCTAGCCGTGAGTCAACGAACCCTTTAATTGCGGAAGTTGAAATAGTTCTTTCGCGTGAAAGCGACCAAACACAATTGTAGGGGTTGATTAGAGTGATACCAGGAACGGCGAGGCGGAGGTAGCATGATCTAGGCGATTCCAGTTGCCCATTCATTACAATCAAGCAATTTGTACTACTGAACATTTTTGTTTTAAATAATCCTTAGAGAAAATTGATCATATTTATTCATTATTTTCAACTCAATGTCCTTCCGTTCAAATACAGTGAGAATCTGTACACATGAGAATCTGAAATGAATTTGAATATAAAAATAAGTTATGTGAAATGTATAAAAGACAACGTAATGTATGTAATTAATTTGACTATTTAATTACAATATAAAAAGGTTTTGAGTTATCGTTGTGTACTGTAAGACTCCACAGATAAGAAATAAACAAAGTTCGCATCAAATTATGCGCTTAATGTGTGTGGAATAGTTATTTCTCCAGTTTGCCATGGGGATAGCACCTTGTCAGCCCAGCTCTTTATCCTCATAAAATCATCAACGAAAAACGTAGTAATTATTACTAAAGATCTATGAAGATTATTTGTAATATATTTTTAACTGCCACTGAGGCATTCACTGCGGCTAAAAGCAAACATCTGTTTCTTTTTTTTTCTCTGTGAAGGCGCTTATTTTTTTTAACATTATTAATTGAAGTAATTGGAATAATAAAACTAAATATCACTCAAAACACAGGATCCTATAATCATAAGTAAATAGCACTGATAATTTGGGGTGAGTGGGAGTAGTAAAATATGCAAATATATTAATTCTTACAGTGCACATTCTTTATTTTAAATAATAATTATCGTTGACATTATAAGTTATTATTTCAAAACTCATTTAGTGCGTGAAATAAGACTGTTGTACTAATGATTTAATGAATTAAATATTAAGTTAAGTAAAATTTTCATAAATAACGTGTCGGAAATGGGGACACAATATATATTCATAAATAACTAAGTGGGGGAAGTACGTAGTTTTGTGTTTGTTACCTGGGTTCGATCTCGGTACTAACAACAATGTGGGTTTAACCCAAGTCCAGGATATTTTTAACAGTATTTCAAGTGGCATGAAAATATTATTATTCCATCGTTATGGTTGCGTTTACGAGATACATTCATTTTAGAAAACGTGAACATGAAAGAAATAGGCAGAAAGTTTTCAGCAATTTTTCGTTCCCTAATTTATTTTATTTTTTTTTTATAAAATATTGATTAAAAAAGGAGTTATTCTTGTGAAGTAGAGTGTAGAATAAGGGGTAGATATAGAAAAATTAATTATTTGTTTGTATTGGGTAAGAAGGTATTACATATGTCCCGTCTAGCCTCTCATTAAATAGAGTATACTTGTAGACTGTAGAGGGTTACACTCGGCACTAATGACGACTTTAAAGGTGCCGACAGGAGCTTGCAAGCATTGAGATACAAGAGAGAAGCTTCTTTCATTACAAAGCGAGAGCAGGTAATGCTGCAAGAGCGAACATGTTCATCATTTCAACAAACATCGGTCACAGTCAACAGCCATTTTATTTGAGTTATTTACCATTAAAAATAAGAAGCAGACTATATAAATGCAAAAGTAATGGCTTAAAACAATTTATTAAATATAACAATGATTTTAGTTTAAGAAAACAAATGAAAATAATAATAATAAGAACAGAAACTAGAGATAAAGAATTAGAAATCATAGATTGGTAACTTTTCATAACTAGAGAAAATAACAGATAGAACGTACCAGAGCAAGCCAAACAAAAATAAGGACTGAAATGGTCGAAAGAAAAAGAAGGGTTTTCGCAACGCATACTAGAGTGTTGCATCGATTACAAATATAAAAAAAATTAATTCAACCTATTTATTGACTTTCATTTAAGAGTCAAGAATTACGCTATTAGTAATAACAGATAAACGATTGCCAAAACCTATCTATTAGTAATCGAATTATAACAATTTCAATAAACATTAACTGTACTTGACCCACCTCCCACCCAGTTACTGTCAGTAGTGATGTCCCGCCCACCCACCCAGACATGTACAGTGCTTATGACCCACTCACCTAGACACGTTCAGTAGTAATGAACCGCCCACCCACTCAGTCAGACTCATTGAATGGTGTTGACAATCCCCCACACAGAAACGTACTGTAGTTTTGAACCCACCCACCCACCCTGACACGTACGGAAATAAATTAATTTGATGTTTTTTGTTAGTTTTATGTTAAAAAAGACCGATGAAAAAATTGACATACATTATATTAAATATGTTTCCAAAACTAAACTTTGCTATTAACATTTTAGTTTGGTTAACGTTGTATTAAATGACACTAAATTTTACTCCCACGAGCGCAGATCGAAAGGAGTGCTAACCCCATGACACACCGACAGGTTGACGTCTCGGTCAGGGCCAAAACACCAGGGTTGGGGAGGTAGGCGGAAAATCGATATGTTCAAAGCCAGCGGCGCCAGCCAGGTGGGAGGGCACCGATGAATACAGTGTACAATGTAGGAGGTAATTACAATTATTGTTTCCTATCAAAGTATTGTTACAGTTCACAAGATACCACTTTGTGGCTACTCTGTACCTTTATTTACATTCACTAATCAACCAAACTTCACAATTCCAGATATATACTGTAACAAAAATAATATATTACAAGTCAGACACTATTTCAAACTTGTAATTAAACCACTATGCTTTGCTATAAATTAATGTAACATATCGATCATTAACCCATGCACAGTATCTATCCTATCACTGTTACACACTGTCACTTGACTGACACTCAGTGACCGCCTGAAGGTTGTCTTTATATAAAGTATATAAAGGCGACGGTTATAGTCTAGAAGGTTCTGTAACTGCCGACATGGTTCTGGAAGGGGATCTGGGTATTTCTGGGCGCCGTTTCGAGAAGGGTCTGGCTCCACTTATGGGCAAATTAACTGCCATTCTAGCACCTTCTAGGACCTACTGGATTGGCAGGAAGTACCGCGTCCAAAATACGAAAACCCCTCCACTGATGGCTTGGTTATTCTCATCCTATAGATATTAATTTGTGTCTTGGTACATTCTGCTAAACAATTACTAAAAAGTGATTTAAAACCAAATGTACTTAGTTATTTTAATAAATGGATGATTAAAATACGAAACTACAATACTTTGTACCAGTGAATACCTCCTGCTGAGCTATGCAGGATACACAGAGTGTTGACTTCGACTGACAGCACACTACTACTAGCTAGCCATACTGTCATACATACACTACTGACTATGTCTCCAGCGAAGGTGTTGAGGGACTTACAATAATAATACAAATAATATTGATTTAACTTCATTATTTTTTAAAAACAAATGATATCTTTCAGTATGAATGATAACTATCTTTTCCTTAATTATTAATTAAATTTTATTTAAACATCTTAATTTAAAGAGTAGGATACTTATTTGACTAAAATTGTGTACGTCTAGGTTTCCACCTTTAATGGCTCCATACACGAAGTTCATAGCCATATTTTATGTAAATTTAATGAATTCTATAACATTCATGTAATTAAAATCACAAAATGAGATTTTATATTATGTACTATATACTAAAACATTGTTTTTTGCGTGTTACCTCGTTGTTAAACCCTATACTCGGCTACATAGACAAAACCAAGTGTTAACTCGTTGTTCAGCCCTATTAGGTACAAATTCACCTCATAACTACACGACTTCGTACAATTCATCAAAGATTCGCCCTTATTCTAATAAATACGCAAGTTATTCATAGTAATAAATTACTTATTAACATAATAATAAATACATTCAGGTATAAGTAAGACGTCGATCGTCAAGATATGGGCGAATATTAGAGGCGAATGAGTGTGATGAGTGAAGATGAACGAGGATAGTCATTACGACTAAGGTCCTGTTCCACAGAAAGAGCTTTATTTATTAATAGCCCAATAGCTACTAGGGAACTGCAGCTTTATGTGGAATCCGAACCAAGTAATGTGCTTATTTAAAAATGAAATGCCACGTGGAGCAATTTGTTACAATTATTAAGTTATATTATTATTGTATTACAATTATACACAACGTATCCCAAAATGAAATCTTGTTTTACTTTATAAGAAAACCAATTAACTATAATTCCCTGATACAAATTGACGAAATACGAAGAAACACGGCTTTGTGTAAGGAAAACGTCTTCTAAATAAAAATAAAAGGGAACAATTCAAGTTATCGGTAAATGGATCAAGAGAATTAGGAAGTTTCGATATGGAAGTTACGCAGTCGTTGGGAGATGGCCACTGGCTGCGACTGTTGTTCTTTTACTGTTCATCGCCTCAATACGGAACAATCTCTCTGGAAGCGTTCAACTTTGCTCGTCTTCCTAAATGCAAAGTGGCGGTTCTGTTTATTTCTCTTCAGTTCCAACTGTTAAAGTTCCTTTTGAACTCTCTTAAATGATCAAGAACATTTCTAACATTTACTTTTGACTAGGTACAATAATATTTAATACTATAATCATTTGTCAAAACGCCGTTTTTTATGATAATCCTGCAACTTTGCTGGTAGCCAAGGAGAAAATGTTGTTCGAGGGAGAACTCTGAATTTAGTAATTGAAGGACTATTAATTTGCAATATACAGTTTTTAATTCAGTTCCTTTCTAACACATAACCTCATCCAAAAGTAACAAACGTGTGGTGTTAGTTATAAATTAGGGTATGAGATGAAATCCAAATTCATTAAGATACTTATTGCACGTAATATATGTCGCGGAAACGTTCTTTTCTTATCATTTTTGCTCTCGTATTAAAATTATTAAGTCATTGACTCATGCTAGAATATGTTCAAGCAAGTAAAGTATTTTTGTGTGTATATTCGCCTTAAAATACGCACAGCGTTGAACCGGGGTCTTATGAGAATACGTATTTCATTCGTGAATAAAGGAATTGAATATTCCAATCTTTGCACCACGATAAATACCTTTTTCATTACACTTGACTGTTTGCGTCAGTGTTACACGCGGTTCCAGACTGGCTCGTGAATTCCAGTTCCTATTGTCTTTAAATAGGCTAATTCCCACTTAAAAGTTGAGTGACCCCGGTTTGTTTACGACTCAGTTCGTCCTCTCGGACCAGACGATTGGCGACATTTTTATTGGCTGTTGACTCTATTGGCGACGTGTCAGTCTGTGAACTTCATTAACCACATCTACGAGATATTTCAAGAAGGAAGTCAGTACAGCTGTTTGGTAAATATGGAATATAGGAGTTCCACTCAATTTACATAATTTTTAACTTGTCAATATTGACCCAACTATAACGAATCCATATAAAATTTTCGGCAGAAATAACAGATTTTTCATCAAACATTTCAAAAAAAAATTAACATATTTACACCATAAACGATGAACATTACATTAATCTTGAATAGTTTTTTTCTCCTACACACGGATATGACATCGAATTCTTCATACGACGAATAAACTGAGATATTCAACAGAGAGGTAGGTTATGAGAGGGTAGGATAGTTTATGTTGACCATGAATACTTATAGCTAACCTAACTTGTTTTGTTAAATATCTCAGTTTCTACTTGTCGTATAAAGAAAATACACCCAGTCTCTACTTGGATCTTTTATTCGTGTTGAGGAGGGAAAACTGGATCTTGTATTCCAGTTGAGGAGGTAAAACTGGATCTTGTATTCGTGTTGAGTAGGTAAAACTAGATCTTGTATTCCTGTTGAGGAGGTAAAACTGGATCTTGTATTCCTGTTGAGGAGGTAAAACTGGATCTTGTATTCGTGTTGAGGAGGTAAAACTAGATCTTGTATTCCTGTTGAGGAGGTAAAACTGGATCTTGTATTCCTGTTGAGGAGGTAAAACTGGATCTTGTATTCCTGTTGAGGAGGTAAAACTGGATCTTGTATTAGTGTTGAGGAGAGAAAACGACGTAATATTAACGTCACATACGTTGTTTGTTGTGAAAACATATTTCCTTTTGTGCGATGGTTTCGAAAAAAAATCTCACACACGCTGACAAAAGGAATAAACGCTTCGCACGATCTACCGGCTACTTATCAAACTAACTTTGCGCGAGGCTTAATTCTTAACATCGGGTCTGCACTTCTTATAGAGATTTTTTATTCAATTTTTAAACTTATGCTTTTAAGCTTTTTTAGTAAATGAGGCGGTTTTTTAAGTTTTACTTTTGAATAATAATTTTCAGTAGGAACCAGGGAAATAATATTTTTGAACACTAGCATTACCATTAACTTGCAAAAACAATTTTTTAGCATAAACCTAATTTAGGATTTAACTCTAAACTCAAGAGTACTTTCTGTACCTCAAAGAATCTCTTGAAATCTCTAGGAGACCTTCTTAGAGAGAAGTCTCTTGAGACCAACTTAGCCTTGTATTTAGAAGGAATGGAATTTTGCTCTGTGGCAGTAAACAGTAGAAACAATGATTCAAGCCTTTGAAATGAGACCAATTACGAAGGTATTCCAACAGACATCGCGTTCCTGTGATGTGGCATCATCATCTATTCCATCAAGATGTCAAATATAACATGGACTTCATTTTTATTAACACTTTTTATATATCTACGAATATAACCTAACAATATCTAACCTAGGCCTCTATTCCAATAAAATATAAACTTATTTAAACTAGCACATTTCATACTAGCGCTGCCTAATAATGGTCCACTTGCAAACCCCTAGCGATAATCTGGATAAAATTCCGCACAATTTGACTACCCACATTGCTATATTTACAACTGAAGTTTTACACTTATTCTCATTTTCGTAATTTCTCCGGCTTTTCCGCTGAAAAAAAATGATATTCATGTTTTTTTTTTTTTGTTATTTATCTACTTTGAACTAAATCAGTCAAAAAAGACAAAAGTTCCTGTTCCACGTAGGTAATTACCTCCAATAATTGTTTACAGCTGATTGTGAATAACAACTTTGGGCGATTGTCACTTCTTGATGACCTAACGTAAAAATCATCTCGTACTTACGAAAAAAATTAAAATCTAATGATATTTGTTTTATTGAAACTTACATTAAGTGTAATTAAAATCTAATCTTAAGAGCTTTTTGTTCTTAATTGTAAAATATATTTAATTTACGAGACATAAGTTATATCTTTAGTAATTTCCAAGTACAAACTAAAAAAATACGTTTGGGATCTTGGAAAAATGGGAACAATGAAGGGATCTTAATTCGTAAAAGGAAAACAATCGGTCATGTATATTAAAAACTAAAGCTTCCGGTAACGACAGGTATCTAATCAGTCTTAGAGGTGTCACGTGACAGCGAACCGTTTAGTGATATAAATATTGTAATTAACACCTTGGCCGTTACCGGAAGCGTTATTTTATAGTATAATTAAAGATCATCTATCTATGAAAATGGATTTCTATTGTGTATCTGTAAAAACCGTGTTTATCGTAATGAGCTGATTTCAAGACTACAAATTTTCTCGTTAACAACATGTTCTTACGTCGCGTGACGAGAATCTATTGAAGTGCACGCAAATTTTGAAACAGGAAATTAGAAACAGATGTAACTGCACAATGGTTATGACGGTTAGCGAGCGAATACTACTTATTCCAAAAATATTCATTTGAAAGTACTATCTATTCAAAAACTAGGGGTTCCAAAACAATTTACAGAACAATCGAATCAAAAGAAAGAATCGAGTAGCTTTCATCATGAACGAGTTGCTGTAGGAAATGATCTGATCAGTGTTATATTACCATCACAATATTTAATTGCGTGCATTGATGGTGGGTTACCATGTGGTTAAATGGCGCACGCGACCGACAGGAAAACGCTTGCGGTAGTCAATGAAAAGGTAAGTGACCTATGTGGAAATCAATGCAATGACATTGACTTCCACAATTCCTGGAACTTAAGACAATTTGTATGATGTACTTTATTGAGTATACAGGTGCAGTAACTGTAAAGTCTGCCACACTCTACCGAGCGCCGAACCGTAACACATTTTGACATGTTACGGTAGTGAGTGGCCGAACCGAGCGTCGTGGCGAGCATCTAGGCGAGCTGAGCCACGGACCATCAGTTGTCGGTTTTCCCCCGACGCATCAAATCGATGTTACGGCTCGGCGCTCGGTTGTGTGTGGCAGGTTCGTAACATCGCACCGTAACTTCCTTCCCTAACATCTACATCTAGCATTTATGGTTTACTGTAAGTATTGTTTATTAGTCAATTTGTTAGTAGTTGTAATTAATTTAGTGTAGTTTTAATAGGCTTGCGGTAATTGTAATAAGTTCAGCGATGGAGTGCAGTGAAGAAGATACATAGTACTTATTGAGGGTTACAAAAGCCGCTCTCTTGTGGCATTTAGATCTCTTTTGGTGACATGTGAGTAAAATTATTGTATATACCGCTTACATACTGAAACTTCAGAGTCAGCGTAATACTGTACCACCATTTCTTCATTGCATTGCCAAAAACATCTCTCATTCCTTTTCATAATTGTTGCTAAATGAAGATAAATGCATGCAGCCACTGCTATTTTCTGTGAACTAGCCATGTAGAAACTGTAGAACATCTATACAAAATATAAAACAACAACACAGCACTTGAAATTGACTTAAAGGACTTGATTTGCAGTCGATGAACTTAGCCGAATTTTTGGTTCGGCCAAAATGTTACGAGACCATGATAAAGTTGTGACAAAATTGACCCGTAACTCCGAACAGAGCAGATGAGCTGTCAATCAGTACTCGGTTCGGCGCTAGGCTCGGTAATGTGTGGCCGGCTTTAACGTTGTGGGTTCATCCACGCACCCTGTTGATCGCTACAAGGAACGTGTTTCCAGATTTCATCACAATTAGCTCTAGACACACGCGCGCGCGCGCGCGCACACACACACACACACACACACACACACACACACACACACACACACACACACGCGCGCGCGCGCGTCCTTTACTCTTTCAGCCACAAACAAATGTCAACTCGACATTTAGTACACTGGTTGGTTTGTATCTTTAGTTCACTATATTCTCAAAATGTTAATTAAATACGTACATCGCACGGGTTTTTAATAAGTTATGTACATAGAAAGGCCAAATTAGCCACTTTAGGTAACTTTATCTCCATGAAGAATTTTTTTATGTTTCCATAAACATGTTTATTACTTATAAAAAGACCAACAATTTCATTTTAAAAATTTTCTTTTACTTTTAGATCAACCTTAAACGAGCAGAATTAATATGTTCACGCTCACCAACAAAGAGTGAAAATCCTGAAAAAGAGATAAACCAAACAAAACTAGCGATTCGTAACGGAATTCAAAATAAAACAAATATAATGAAGTAATTAATGTTTGAATTACCATCTTTAAGGGATTTGTTTTTTATTCGTATATTTGCTACTTGCAATGATACATAAAATGCCTTACATTTATAGATAGCTTATTAATAAACAAAATTAGAAAATTTTAAAAGGAGCTGAGCAACAACTTTATATAAAGCGTTCTAAATGATCGAAAATTTACGAGGAAGTCTAACAATTATGATTCATTATTTATCGAGCAAGGAGTGAGAGGGTCCTGTAACGCCAAGGAGAAACAACTTTCTAACAATAACTTATGGTTGACGAGGTCAAACCATTAACATGTTAAGTACTAGCATTGGCAATATACTGCCCTAACATTTGGTGGGAATTTTTCGTAATAATATTGAAGACAGAAAAATAACTTTATTTGAATCTTAAATAACCATCAAAAAACAAGCTTTTAACTAGTTCCAATAAACATCTTTGAAAATTTTTAAATTATGAATATTGGTCGGAAATTGTAACAACCTTCCCCCCCCCCCCCGTATTACTTGAATGTTTGATAGTTATTGTTAGTTTAAAAAGCTCCTATACTTCCTATGGTAAAATTTCAATGACTTGACATTTTGATACCGAAATTCTGAGATATCTTTTTTTTTTATTTTACTTTATCTAAAATATCCAGTCATGAGAAGACTCATTCTACCTCCAAAATATGCTATCCTCTCAGGAGCCTTATTGTAGGGCTATCAAACAATGTAGCGCCTATGTGGCATCTGCACATTTTGATAATTTAAGAAGGGAGTTTGGTACGCCTTGAGACTTTTCAGGAGTTTATTTTTTCTTTATCTTGTTTTTTACGCATGCCCTGCTTGATTCCTCAAATATATTCTCTGTCTGTGTATTAGATCCAACAAAATGCATTAGATTAATTTCCTTAAGTTGGGACTTCATTTCTTTTAAATACTTGTATTATCTGAAGATTTGACTGTCAATAATATATATATATATATATATATACTATAATATATTTCTAGAAGTAAAAAGAATTTCTATGACTCTAGAGCAAAGCACAATAATACACATTTCTTCTGGACTAAGCTTTCACTGTTGACAACATGAGAAGATAACTAACTAACTCCTAAAACACCAATTAGAGAACGAAGATCGAAAGATGATAATATCTTCAGAATTAAACTGGTATTTACTTCGCAATTTGCTCACAACCCATAAAGCGAATCAGCTGCAGACGATCTGTTGATAAACTGCAATTGTCGGTTGTAATAGAATGGCGAACTTGCACATATTGCGACTAAAGTACTACCTGAGGTTAAAACATCGGCATGCAACGCCCACAAACAATCAAGGCCATGCGACAGGAAACGGTCGAGTAATTTTGCAATTCGAGTAGTACACAAGTGCATTGACTTTACTGACCTTAACGCAGTTATTAATAAGTCTGCGGGCGTCTACTAGTCGTGGCGAAAACGTCGGCTGACTCCGTGCCAACTCTATCGGACGAAGTGTCTTCGCCGTCTATTGTTAACCGCGCGGCCTTCTCGCCACGACACTTCGGCCTTTACAAACCAATATCCTCCGACCGGCGAAGGTTGCAGAGGCATCGTTCGTTACACAATGACATAACCCTTAAAAGAAAAACTCTACTGATATAAAATTTCACACTATTTATCTAAGTTATTTATACTGTTTTTATTTTTACTTACCCATTGATTAAAAAAAAAAAAAAAAAAAAAAACACAGGTCGTATCCAATAGTGTGCTAAATGTGTACCGAGTGTGTAGAGAAGTTTTTAAGCGATGGTAGGGCCAGCACCCTGTTGTCACTCCCTTATTCACTCCAAATCTATGGATAGGTTAAACGTAGTAATTTAGTTGCACATTAGTTGTAATCTCTACACAATGGCCACTGACTGAGGCGTTCTCTGTGGCCATAAGAAACGAATTATTTTTTTTTTTTTTTTTTTTTTTTTTTTTTTTTTTTTTTTTTTTTTTTTTTTACTCTATGTTTTTACCATACAACGGACATCGCATTACTTATACACTAGTATCCTTAAATTTAAATAAATTTGAGGTTAACTAGCAATGGGGCAAATTTTTTAAAGAAAATTTCATATATGTGTTTAGAAACTGTACAGACATAAATTGGTACAATACCTGTCAAGCAGGCCCAAAGTTTGGCTTAATTAACGAGTATAGTTAATAGCAACAAGGTCGACTGTTCCATAGCTAGGGCATCCAAGGGGCCTATAACTTTACGTGGAATCCGTACCACGTATTATTGGTTTGATTTTCAGCTAATTGGCAAGCCTGATACAGTAGGCCTACTCAGTAATATCCCGTACACAACATCGGGACACTGACTACCATCCAACACGGACACCATAGACTTCTCTAGCAATGTCCATACCGATGCAACAATTAATCGGATGCCGTGTCGATATTGAGAAGACACAGAACCTATCGCCTAGTATCCACAACACTTTGTCCCCAGGCTGCAATACAGCAGAAAACGATATACTAATAATATATTCTTTAAGAATAATAGGGTCAATAAAGAAGCGTTTTGTAAAATTATAACTATTACAAATAATTTTATAATACGCTCTTTGTAAGACATTCTTTTCAATCGTAAATATTTAAGGATGATGAAATAAACAAAAATAATAATGAATAATATGTTATTATTTTGATATACTTGTGGACATTATACTTTGTTATTGTGAATGCGAATGTAGATCTCCAAGTTGCGATGTTTCAAGCTCTGAGATCAACGGCATACTCTGGCAAATTTACAACATTTCAAAGACACTACTTGATCTAATATGCGTATACACAGAGAAAGAAGGCATAGAGGTCGCAACCAATAGAGCGCTGATTGTGTGCCCGGTAGTTATTTCACGAGTTAGCCATACTGATTGCAAGGCTAGCACCTTATTAGTCCCTCCCTTTATTCTCCTCAAACCCTCAAGGATTAACGTAGTAATTATTAGTACAGATGTAAATGATGGACATTAATTTAAATCTATTTTTGACTGCCACTGAGGCATTCGCTGCGGCCATAAGAAAGTAACCTGTTTTTTCTCTGTAGCGTTTGGTATGTACACGGTAGTAGATAAAGATCAAGATAAACAAAGAAGATCAAGATAAAACATGACACATACATTTAAAAAAATTAAAGTAACTTGTATGACAAATATTTGAATTAAGTATTTTATGAGTCATGTTCGTTTGTATAACTGTTCTTTGGTACTAGATAATCGTCCACGTCACGTGCGCATCTTAGACTTAGACTAAATGTATTCTAAAAGTGTACTGTCTTAAGTACGAAAAAAACATTTCATAAATTTTAATTCAAAACCAAAATTAATTTATTTAAGTTGGTCTGAAAGTTTAATTTTATCACTGATGAAAGTGCTAAAGCAATTAAATATAAAATGTTATTAATATATCAATTAGAGTGGTATTTGAACACATTTGGTTTTCGTCATTTAGTTAATTGATATAATTGGTATTGGCGCCGAAATTGATTGAATGCTCTTCAGGATACGTTTTCACAAATTTTTCCGTTAATTGTAAAATGTTTAAATAAGTAATAAATTCCCATTAATTTGCGTTAAACTTACTGGGCACGTTTTTAATTGAATATGGACGGTGCTGTAAGATCGCCTACTTATAACAGAGAAAAATGAAAATTATTTCAATTGACAGCATAACATCACATAATTCACACATCAAGTTACTTTCTAACGAGCCTTAAACTAATGAGTGACGCTACACGTAATGAGTGATACAGGTTGAACGGAAAATAATCAAATATGGTAAAAGCAAGGTTTACATTAGTTAGCGACCCATAATACTTTTACCGCCTGTTTCGAAAGCCTTCGAAATGTTTTGTACAAGGCTATAACAATGAAAAATAAAATCCCAGAATCCTCGGGGATTAGTACGGGATAAAGGACCTGACAAGGTGCTGGCTGGCCATGCTATTCACATGACAAACTGGATAAAACTACTCGACACACGTTCAGCGCACTAATGAATGCGACCTCTGTTTCTTTCTTCTTTCTACAATAAAAGCTTTTAAATGATTAGTTTGAATAAAATACTATAGAATCTACTTTGTTGTTGTAGATTATATGCCTATTATAATTAAATTATTCATGACGCAAGCTATACAGCAAAGAAAACAATGAACAAATTATCTTGGAAAAAGAGAATTACATAATATTCAGAAAAAATGTTTCTATGAAAACCTTTCATAACCAATTGAACGTACAAAGATGCAATAGGAAAACCCACCAGTAAGGAGGGAATTATATAACTGGGATAAATGAAGATAAGATAAAACGACGAATCTTTTAAAGTGTGGATTTGAGAAATGACAGAAGCGATTAAAGGAGATTATGGAGTGTAGAACGAAGGAATAAAAGTAAACAATAAGTAATAAAAGCAATTAAAAACTTACTCGATCTGTTTAACTGAAAATCTGCAATTCACGATATGTGTCCGAGGTTAATTTTGAACAAATGCATTCAAAGATCAAACTAGTACGGTCTCTAACTTGCAAATTTAGCACTAAATTTTTTCTTATAAAATACTGTTTGATACTCATGGTAGCAGGCAAAAGGAAAATGCCTAGATGTACTCAAATAATGGAAACTGAAAGATGAACGGCAATTTATGTATTGATGAAAAAATGAGAGATATCAGGAAACGTAGAATTCAAAGTAAAAACCCTGCTCAACCGCACAAATGTTAATTAATATACTCAAACGATAATCTATACAAAATCAAAACGGTGGCAAAGTTTTTCGTAATCTAAAAAATGTTACTTACTCTCAAAACTAGGCATAATGGGACTAGAATAAGATAATTATCAGAGAAATGTTGCAGTTGACGCAATCCTAAACCATCTCATCTCATTTTAACTTTGAGCGCAGTTAAAAAAAAATTATATCTGTTTCAAAACTGAAAGAGCTCACCCTTAACTTTATATTGGATTTCACTAAAAATATCTAACTATTATGGTAGGACCAACGTGCATCATAATATGGCAATGAAACACTCTACATCAGTGGGCAATAGAAACAGACCGAGTTTTTCTACCCTTAATTAAAGTCTTTAGAGTAGAAACGATTCGTGTTCGCATGTCCTCTGGGTAAAATAATTACAACGGTTTCTGAAACAGGAATGATTTGTGCTGTTTTTGCATTCAAGCAAGTATCACGAAATCGAAACGACATATGAGAGTCCATTTTTCAAACTATGATATCTACATCTGATAATAGGAGAATTTTCTTTTTGCTGTTATTTAAATAAAAATATTCTATCCAGAAATAAAGCTTAAGTTTGATTTTTTTGAAATCTTAGTGATCATAAAAGAAAAAGAGGCATTTTAACCTCTTTAACCTTACTCTAGACATTCTCCATTGACTAATGGAAAAGAGGTATTTTAACCTCTTTACACTTACTCTAGACATTCTCCATTGACTAATGGAAAAGAGGTATTTTAACCTCTTTACACTTACTCTAGACATTCTCCATTGACTAATGGAAAAGAGGAATTTATCCTCTTTGACCTTACTCTAGACATTCTCCATTGACTATTGATCTGTGCGGGGAACTTATCAGACAGAGAAGGGAAAGAACCAGTACAGTACAAGGTGAACATTACTGATAAAAACTAACAGTCAATGTCAGGATTCGAACCTGCGCTATCTCTCTCAGTTAAAATATTAAAAAGTTGATAGAATATTTTTTATAGAGTTAAATATTAGATAGAATATTTTTTCTATCTAAAAAATATACTCGATACATTAGAGTGTAGGTATATGTTATAGCTTATTAAAAAATACATTATCAGGACTCGTGAAAGCCTCTGTTTAGTTTATTTTAAATTAAAACATGTTAATGTGAGAGTAGAATGTCGTACAACCAAGGTCAACTTCAAGATACTAAGCTTGGACAATCTAACAGTTTTAGGGGCGTAAAATATGTTTTAATTGCTTGTATATAAATTTCAAAGACGATATAATCGGTCTTCTCGTTATAATCCAATTCGATAGTTTTCATGAATAAAGTATTTCTTTTTCAAAGCCAGATCTTACTGTTATTAGGAGTACTTAAAATTATTTTCAGAGAAAAAATAAAAAGACGTATCTTTCTTATTGCCGCAGCGAACGCCCAGTGGCAGTTATATATAGTTACAACCAATGTAAATGTTTACACATCAATAATAATAATGTATAATGATTATTTTTAGGATTTGGGAGAAATAAGGGAGGGACTGACAAGGTGCTGGCCCTTTCATTACATGGGAAACTGGAAACTAACTACTCGACACAGTTGGATGCAACCTTTCTTCTCTGTGAGCACTTTAAAGACAGTTTACAGTTGAAGAAAATATTAACAGAAAAAAAGATAATCGTCCAACAATGGTTATTTTCCGAGAACCAATCTTCTCCTGTCTACGACCTTGTTTTGATTGAGTACAACGGCTTGTGTCAAACTCGGACCATAATTCTCAACGTGGAGACAAACTTTATCTCGTTACCCAAGTTGTCGGCGTGTTCCTCACGTTTCCCGCCAATTGCCCAGATAAGACTTTGGCCCACACGTGTCCGACGTGTCGCCCAGCCTACTTGTCATTACCGGGGAGGGGGGGGGGTTGGGGGCGACGAATTTACCGAATATAGGGGATGATGAAAAACGAGGACAGTAAAAGTTCACTTTAGTTTTAATTAAGTTGATGCCTCACCAACAAAGTGTTTTAACAAAGTACACACTATGCTTTAATACCATGCCAAAATATGTCCTCCATCGTTATTTTTCTGAATGATCCTGCCGTAAGACTTAGAAGAATAGACAAGACCAATATAATTTTTAAACTATTTACATAAAAGTTTACGGGATGGGCAGAACATTGAGTTTTAGGGTGTTCATCCCGACACCGAGTTGAGCACTCAAAGGAATTCAGTTCTCCATTTCACTCAACTGTCGCTAGAAGTACTGTAGTTGTAGTAAACAGCCTGTCTCACAAACACACGAAGCGTGTTCATCTCGCCTCACTGCCCCACCCCACAAATTAGTAACTCCCTCATTTATAGTAAACTCTAGCAAGGACGTTTTTATTATTCAACTCTTTCAGGCAAAAATAAGTTAAAATTTGTACAGATGTCATTTAAAGAAAATTAATTAGTTACACTTAAAAAAATTAATATATATATATACATATATATACATATATATATACTAACGATAGGTTGGTTAGTATCTTACATTTGTCCACTTTATTCTCAAAGTTTTAATAAAGTATATCGCAAGTTGTACCGTAAATAGAAAGGCCGAATTAGCCTCTTTATGTAGCCATATCTCCACAAAGAAATATGTTTTCCCTCAACACATTTATTACTTAAAAGAGAAAACAATGTCAAAAATAATTTTTGATCGAACACTTTTATAGAAAAAGATAAAATAAAATTAACACATTTTACTGATGTATTTTTTCAGTTATTTATACGTGCTGCAACTTAATTCAACAAACGTAATTTAACGGTTAGCTTAAAAAATTAAAACTGAAGAGAGAACGTTAAAACAAATCCACTAAAATGCAAAAAATTTTTGAAAATAATCTTTATATAAATGAATTATCATAACGATTTTGGACAGTTGCATGTTAATAATCATGATCAAAATTGAGAACCATACTCGAACAAACATGAAACATTAATAATCAACTCGTATCCTGCACTTACATTCAGATTGTGTTAGCACGTAAAAATAACACCTGCTACGTAAAAACAATCATTTATACAAGAACAACTATCTGGAGATTTCACAGAAGATTACTAAAGACTTTCAAATAATTGCTTCACCTAATTGCAACCACAGATTCAATCTCAAATACTTTAGGACCGGTCTACTTCTTTTAGGAACCATAGGGCATAGACTGTTTCCCTTCTTCTATTTGTTTGGTTCTCAAGTGAGGATTTTTATATCGTTATTATAAATAATAAAATTGTTTCAATTAAAGCATTTCGTCTTTACGTTCATAATTAACAGTAAAGGCGATATAATTGTTGAAAGGGAATATTTAAAATTGCGGATAAATTCCAATTAGCCCAAAGCGACCTACTGAAATGCCGGTGTGTAAAAGAGAGAGAGAGAGAGAGAGATGCACTGAGTGGTGGAAGTGAGATAGAGAACTACTCTTCACCCACTGTCTAATTGCATTTAAAAATTGTTATGACAACTAGGAAGACGGTAGGCTTCATGCTGGCAGCACACTAGTAACCTTCGCCCACTACGTCGGTGGTTGGTGTGATTAACACTAATTAATCAAGCTTATAAAGATTAAATTAGATATTTATTTAGTATTCAAATAACAAATAATAATAGCAATAACACAACTAGTAATAATGTAAACAATAAATAGCAATTAAACACTAGTATATTTCATTACTTTTTTTCTAAAAACAGTTGCAAGCTGAATTTGAACACTTGAAGGCGAAAGTTAGTCACGCCTGTAATGGACGGCAGCTGAACAGTGGAACTCAAACTCAATTTATTTTTCCATAAATAGAAAACAGTAGATGACTAATTGTCGATATTACGTCTAAACAGTCTAAGAATACAACACAACGTATTGTAATATTACAAATAAAAATCACTTGCTTTATATAGGGATTTTTTAGCTAAATGTTTTCTTAACGTAAGAACGATTTCCTCCGCTGCTGAAACCCCTATATACGGCAAATGTAACACGTAGGTTCTGTTGGGCGCAATCATACATAGTAATAACTATGTAAAGCCATTCTGTCCCTTGAAGAATCCCTGGTTCTGAGAGTTACGTATTCCAGTTACTGTCACCATCCGTACGTCTAACTGTATATCCTGCACTAGTGGTTTCTTATAAATCATCCCATTCTTAAACCTGTAAAAATCTGGACGATGAAACAGTAAAATATATCTCTAAACCATATTACACGTAAATCAATGGTAGTGCTTCATGGCTAGGGTTGCCTGGCATACGTCGGTATTTTGTACGGACGGTTTGTATTTTACATTCTGTGTCCATGTCCGTACCGTACAAAAGAAAAACCTGGTAGATTTCCGTAATTTTTCTTTCTTTTAGTATTAAAAATATATTTAAAATATTTAATTTTGTAAAATAGTCATACACGTATTAATATTACTTTGGGCAATCGTCGACCGACAATCGTGAGAGATTGTGTATTGTATGATGACTCATATACTATGCACTAATATACTATCACACTTCCCTCCCCTTTAAAAAATTCAATTCTTGAGTTTGGTCGAAAGTGTGAACATTTTGAGAGTGTTGCAGTTTGCTCTTCTCTACCCGGTACTTCGGCACCAGTTGAACGAATGTTTTTCACTTATGAAAAATGTCTGGACACCCAATATTAATAGATTGTCAGTGGAGAAGGTTGAAGATATTCTGAGCATCAAATACACGACAGTGACGTGTCGTGTACTGAATTTTTTGAAGCCATTAAAAACAATGGTTCTTTACTTTAAAAGTAATCTCTTTTTATTACTTATTTTATTACTAAAATATTACTGGTTTCAGTCTTCATCCAGTAGAACTAGTTAGTACAAATGATGCCTTAAAAGGAGATTTACTTCTATTTATTAAGCTCGACCAACATAACTTAAACTTTATGAACATTTTTTCAAAGTGTACAAAAAAGTTTGTTAGTATTGTATCTTATCTTATCAGCTAGTATTACTCTGAAATCTTAAAATAAAATATATTTGTAATACTATTATTAAATACCACAATACCGTTAGCATAATTTTGTCAATTTAACAACCCAAATCGCAAATAATAAAAATTATAAGACATTTTACAAACCCCCCCCTCCCCCACCAGACCTCCAAGTTCATCTGGTGTCCGTATTTTGCTATGAAAATGTATGGCAACCCTATTCATGGCACGCTTGCTGAAGGTTCACTCACCCCATCACTGAATCTATACCCACCCCATCACTGAAGGTATACCCACCTCATCACTGAATGTTTACCCACCCCATCACTGATGGTATACCCACCACCATCACTGAAGGTCCACTCACTCCTATTACAGAGAGTACAACCACCACCATTACTGAATGTATACCCACCCCATCACTGAATGTATACCCACCCCATTACAGAAGGTATACCCACCCCATTACTGAATGTTTACCCACCCCATCACTGATGGTATACCCACCACCATCACTGAAGGTCCACTCACTCCTATTACAGAGAGTACAACCACCACCATTACTGAATCTATACCCACCCCATCACTGAAAGTATACCCACCCCATCACTGAATGTATACCCACCCCATCACTGAATGTATACCCACCCCATCACTGAATGTATACTCACCCCATCACTGAATGTTTACCCACCCCATCACTGATGGTATACCCACCACCATCACTGAAGGTCCACTCACTCCTATTACAGATAGTACAACCACCACCATTACTGAATCTATACCCACCCCATCACTGAAAGTATACCCACCCCATTACAGAAGGTATACCCACCCCATCACTGAATGTTTACCTTCAGTGATGACTGAAGGTAAACCCACCCCATCACTGAAGGTAATACCCACCCCCATCACTGAAGGTATACCCACCCCCATCACTGAAGGTAAACCCACCCCATCACTGAAGGTAATACCCACCCCCATCACTGAAGGTATACCCACCCCAATCACTGAAGTTATACCCAACGTGGAAAATCAACTAAAAAATAAAATCCACGGGAATGAAATATCGAGCTTACGAAACATGAGAGGGGTAAATCCTCATGAATTTTTAAGAGCAGCAATTAGAAGACTCATTTTATTCATGGGGAATGAATGTCCTTTCATTCATCGAACATGTAAATTCGTTTTGCATTTAAGTGCTCGTTCAACACAACGTGCTAAAGATTAAGTGCTAATTTATAACTTATTCAAACAGCTCAAGTGCTGGTGTTCATTCGTCTTGAATAATTTGTAAAGGAACTGTTGGCTGTTTTGCAACTGTTGCGAAAAAAATCAAGATTTTATGTATTTATTAGCGAAACCCGGTAACACTTTGCTGTGGCTTAGTCTTATATTAGGACTAGGAGATACACATGCACGGTTCGCGTGCCAACCCCACCGTGTATTATAGTCCCAATCTTTCACAGACCTGTATAGGAGGTGCACAGAATTGCATAATTTATACACTGAGTTAGGAGAAAAGCATTAAAATAGGTGTTTATTAAATACTCTCCAGAGAGCATATTGATGTTTATTGCTAAATATAAAATTACATACTTAAGCCCACAAAAAATTATGATATTAAAACAGAAATAATGAAACAGCAATTTTAAATTGTTTCGTTACTTACAGAACTTAATGACTTGTAATCAGCAATTAATTACCTGAAACAGACATTTTCGTTAATAAAAGTGAAACACGAATAATGTGCATCTTTATTATATCTATATTAATAATTACTATGTTTATCCTGGATGAATTGGTTGTAATAAAGGATGGACGGACAAGGTGAGGGTCCTGCCATCGCATGACAAACTGGAAATGTAACTACTCGACCCACATTTAGCGCAATATTGTATGTTTCCTCTGTTTCCTTCTTCTATGTATACGTACAGCAGAAAAAAAAAGAAAAAAAACAGTAATCACTGATGAATATTTACGACTATAACACTGGAATAATTTTAAGTATTTTAGTACCGTTCTGACAATGCATTGGTGAAGAGATCAAGTTGTAATAGAGAAGGGCTAACAAGAGTCTTATGATTTTGAAGACAGCTTTCAAACAAACTATCAATTCCTTTTAACCATAGCTATTTGACATATAATATATCACACGCTATTTGACATATCATATATCACACGCTATTTGACATATAACACGCTATTTGACATATCACACATCACACGCTATTTGACATATAACAAATCACACGCTATTTGACATATCATATATGACACGCTATTTTGACATATCATACGTTATTTGACACACGCATATTTTATGTGAATAGTTTTCACCGCAGTTACTAACTTTAATATACTACAGCTCTGAAGGCACGATGTAGTAAGTAGACGGTTTGCAAAAATTTATAATGTCCGGGTAATCGGAATCTACTACTGAAATAGCTTGTGCCAAATCCGTCCGAAAGGATTAAATCTCAGTGGCCGTGCATTCCTGAGAGCATACCCGCGGCCAAGAATAGCATCTGGTATAAACACCATACCGTCTGGCTGCACCGAGGGGAGTCTTACCGCAGAGTGAACCTTTCCCGGGTCAAGGTCACACCTTATCTACCTTGGGTGGTCCGCCCACCGCAAGTTACTGACCTTGACCGAGGTCGTGGCTGGCACCACCTGGCGTTGACAGATTGACGTAAAAATTCAATATAAACTCAACACAGGAGAAATGTAAATGTCAATATTAATCCCACAGTCCATACCATGTTCAAACTGAAAATGTTTTATTGGTTGTTGCCAAAATATAAATTGTAGATCGTACACTGCTAGGTTAAAAAGGAAAACATATTGACTAATAAATAGGGCCTAACACAATAATGTCGACATCTTAAAAGATACATGGTGAATATGGGAAACAAATTAACGTAGGCTAGTTATTTTCGGTATACGTAAGACTAAATTACATTAATATATTATAAATCTTGGGCGAAGTTGGATAGTGTAGCTGCTCCGAGAAGATAGTTGACAGTATAGATACATGCTACCACAGAGAAAAATATACAGAGGTCGCTTTCTTATGGCCGCAGAAAATGCCTCGGTGGCAAAGAAGACTAGGGGACACCCCTGCACACTTCGCGTACCAACCCCAACTCTCGCTGCGCTCGATACACCTCGGCCTTCGGCCTCAGCATGTGACTTTTGACTACAAATAGTTGTAAATTAACTATATAACATAAAATCACAATATTAATCTTATTTACAGTATCTCACTCATACTACACGTGTTGCTACCTATTTATTAGTATAAATACCCAATGGTATTACTTAGCCTATTTCAAACGTGTTTATTTCATTTGTTTTTGTTTAGCAGGTGAAGATGCTCTTAATGCATCAATAGGATAATGTCAAACGTACAAAAATAAACATGTTAACAGCTGTTATTAATTATTAAAATCGACACAATGTTATTCTAATGGAAAAAAGGAAATTTTGAGGAGGTCATTGTACTCCTTAGGAATGGAATTTCGAAAAATCCTTTCTTAGTGGATCCCTTTGATATTAAAGCTAACTTCCTTTAAAATGTCTTTTAAATCCATTCGGTGGTTTTTGAGATTTCGTGATGAGTGAGTGAGTGAGCCAGTCAGTGGTATTTGACTTTTATATATGTAGATTATAGCTGATTTACATCTTTATACACCTGTAGTAATAATTACTACGTTAATCCTTGAGGAATTGGGAGGGGGGTTAGGGAGGGACTGACAAGGGGCTGTCCCGTCATTGCATGGCAAAATGGAAAAATAACTACTCGACACACATTTAGCGCACTATTAAATGTGACCTCTGTTTCTTTCATCTCTATGGCTACAGCTACCAACAAAGGCCACCATGGACACCAAAACAAAAACTCAGCCCAACATTTCCATTCATTACACATTATTTATATAGATACTTGTTTGTGGTTTGGGAGTTCCTGACAAAATTAGCTAAGCATGAGATAAGATATGAACTTACGTAATCCAATACGACATTTCAAGGTACTGTCTGTTTATCAGCTGTTAAGAGTGTTGGGCCGTGAGAAGTGTACTATCAGGCACTCAAGTCGAGAGGAGCAGGAGGTGTAATCCAGGTGATAAAACAACACTTACAATCCAGATATCAACTCGTGGTCGGTTGACACAAGGTGTTGTATCCAAGAGAATTCGGCGATGCGTCACAACGGTTAGTGATTTATTTAATGTTACAGATAAATCAAACACTCCAGTAATTATAGCTTTATATTTAGTAAAGCCTTTCAGTAACAAAGTTACCATCTTCAGACAGACTTTACACAAACTAAATTATCATTGTTTTTGTAACTAGTATCGTGCACTTACATTCAGATTGTGTTGGCGCGTAAAAATAACAGCTGCTACGTAAAAACAATCATTCACAGAAGAACAACTAAGTGGAGACCTCACAGAAAATTACTAGACTTTAAAATAATTGTTTAAACAATATTTTAATGTATAAAATAACAATTTACTTTATCCAAAGTCTGTCTGAAGATGGTAACTTTGTTACCGAAAGGCCTAACAAAATAAAAAACTATTTACCGGAGTGTTTGATTCATCTATAACATTAAATTATAAATCCAGTAAGGAAAGAACTTAAAGAATGATAGAGATTTATTTATTTACTCCATTGTAGGATAAACTACAATGAAAGCAGTAGTGCTAAGTAAAGAGTCCATTGTGGGTCTTCTTCTCCAAAACACAAACTCCATTAACCACAAAATTAATTTAACAAAAAAACTAAATCATACAACAATAAACATAAAATGATACAATTTATATGATTTATTTTGGAAATTGGATGAAGCAAACCGTTTAAAAGATCCATGACTTCAACAAAAATATACGTATACAAAGTAATATTGTATACAAACAAATATATACAAAATAAATGGGATGCCCAACTGTAGTCCATCGGATAATTTAGGTAAATGATTTTATAAACATTGCGTTAGAGTAGACATTTCTTTCAGAATAGTTTAAATGCAATTAAAAATAATAATAAAGTTACTTCAAAGCAAGACAGTAAAGTGATATGCCTCATAAGGACTTTAGTACTACAAAACAGTAAAACACTGTTCGCTAATCAAAATATTTTTACGTATTCGTCCTTGATATTTATTGTGATATGAGTAAGGAACTTTATTGTTTGCCGTATCATTTTAACTTCTATGAGACAAAACATTTAAAAGACCTGATAGTGAAATGACAGACCAAGGAAGTCACTCAAAATTATAATGTAAGCCTTTTATTATCTCCACAAAATTTTATATTTTTGTTTGCAAGTTTTTCATAATACACTGTTCATGTTTGAAAGTTAATTTTTGGCATTCGATTGTTCATTCTGGTTATTATATATATATTAGGTTTCCGACGTTTCAAGTGTTTGAAACTAAAACAACGTTCCGACAGGTACAAAACACCTGTCGTCTTCAGGTGCTAACTTATCGAATGTACAAAAGTACCTTATTTTATTTTGACTAAGTAACACACGTTGATGTAGAGACCTCTTAAAAAATTACATGTTTATAGAATACTATGGACTACTCAGAAAATCATGTCTTCTTACAAACTATTACAGAAACACACAATTATCCCCTTAATTAGGCCCCTTTTAAAAAATTACATGTTTATAGAATTACTATGGACTCCTCAGAAAATGATGTCTTCTTACAAACTATTACAGAAACACACAACTATCCCCTTAATTAGGCCCCTTTTAAAAAATTACATGTTTATAGAATACTATGGACTCCTCAGAAAATGATGTCTTCTTACAAACTATTACAGAAACACACAATTATCCCCTTAATTAGGCCCCTTTTAAAAAATTACATGTTTATAGAATTACTATGGACTCCTCAGAAAATGATGTCTTCTTACAAACTATTACAGAAACACACAACTATCCCCTTAATTAGGCCCCTTTTAAAAAATTACATGTTTATAGAATACTATGGACTCCTCAGAAAATGATGTCTTCTTACAAACTATTACAGAAACACACAACTATCCCCTTAATTAGGCCCCTTTTAAAAAATTACATGTTTATAGAATACTATGGACTCCTCAGAAAATGATGTCTTCTTACAAACTATTACAGAAACACACAACTATCCCCTTAATTAGGCCCCTTTTAAAAAATTACATGTTTATAGAATACTATGGACTCCTCAGAAAATGATGTCTTCTTACAAACTATTACAGAAACACACAACTATCCCCTTAATTAGGCCCCTTTTAAAAAATTACATGTTTATAAAATACTATGGACTCCTCAGAAAATCATGTCTTCTTACAAACTATTACAGAAACACACAACTATCCCCTTAATTAGGCCCCTTTAAAAAATTACATGTTTATAAAATACTATGGACTCCTCAGAAAATCATGTCTTCTGACAAACTATAAATATTGTATGAAAATAAATACAATATAAAGAGAGAAATAACACGAAAATACAGGAAAATTACTAAATAGTAAAATGTTAACCTTATCCTGTAGCGTAAGATTTGACAACTCCACCAAGTACAGAGAAACAGGAAACACGGACCACTACACTCAGAGGCTGAACTCACCACGAAGTACAGAGAAACAGGAAACACGGACCACTACACTCAGAGGCTGAACTCACCACGAAGTACAGAGAAACAGGAAACACGGACCACTACACTCAGAGGCTGAACTCACCACGAAGTACAGAGAAACAGGAAACACGGACCACTACACTCAGAGGCTGAACTCACCACGAAGTACAGAGAAACAGGAAACACGGACCACTACACTCAGAGGCTGAACTCACCACCAAGTACAGAGAAACAGGAAACACGGACCACTACACTCAGAGGCTGAACTCACCACGAAGTACAGAGAAACAGGAAACACGGACCACTACACTCAGAGGCTGAACTCACCACCAAGTACAGAGAAACAGGAAACACGGACCACTACACTCAGAGGCTGAACTCACCACCAAGTACAGAGAAACAGGAAACACGGACCACTACACTCAGAGGCTGAACTCACCACGAAGTACAGAGAAACAGGAAACACGGACCACTACACTCAGAGGCTGAACTCACCACCAAGTACAGAGAAACAGGAAACACGGACCACTACACTCAGAGGCTGAACTCACCACCAAGTACAGAGAAACAGGAAACACGGACCACTACACTCAGAGGCTGAACTCACCACGAAGTACAGAGAAACAGGAAACACGGACCACTACACTCAGAGGCTGAACTCACCACCAAGTACAGAGAAACAGGAAACACGGACCACTACACTCAGAGGCTGAACTCACCACCAAGTACAGAGAAACAGGAAACACGGACCACTACACTCAGAGGCTGAACTCACCACGAAGTACAGAGAAACAGGAAACACGGACCACTACACTCAGAGGCTGAACTCACCACCAAGTACAGAGAAACAGGAAACACGGACCACTACACTCAGAGGCTGAACTCACCACCAAGTACAGAGAAACAGGAAACACGGACCACTACACTCAGAGGCTGAACTCACCACGAAGTACAGAGAAACAGGAAACACGGACCACTACACTCAGAGGCTGAACTCACCACCAAGTACAGAGAAACAGGAAACACGGACCACTACACTCAGAGGCTGAACTCACCACCAAGTACAGAGAAACAGGAAACACGGACCACTACACTCAGAGGCTGAACTCACCACCAAGTACAGAGAAACAGGAAACACGGACCACTACACTCAGAGGCTGAACTCACCACCAAGTACAGAGAAACAGGAAACACGGACCACTACACTCAGAGGCTGAACTCACCACGAAGTACAGAGAAACAGGAAACACGGACCACTACACTCAGAGGCTGAACTCACCACGAAGTTGATAAATTATGACTTGTATGAAAATAAACTGTACTGGGAGTGTTAATTTAACCTTGGCAATATGGTGTGCCCTTTTTTCAATTTATTACAATACCAATAGAAATTTAACAAATACAAATAAAATAAACTTTTGTATTTTTCAATTTAATTTGCTTGAAATAATTTGTGATTCGCCAATAGTTGTATTACTGTAAGTGTCTAATAGTCCTTGAGTAAAACTCTTTCGGGTATTATTTCTGTCTTCATTCTTCTTATCTTCCACGTGAAAAAAACTAGATATAAATCACAATATAACAAAGGTCGGATTAGTGTCAACCGATACCAAATAGTATTTTGCGGCATGTTTTTGGTATTTCCATCATCAGGATCATCAGTCCCGAACTACTCAATAGCCCTAATGGGAGGGAAAAGCTAAACATGTCTCAGCAGGTGGTAACTAGCCTTATGAACTCCACGAGACGTGTTTGTAAAACTTTTATTGCAGAGTCAAATTAAACGCTACGGCCACTTAAGTGGAATGGAAGGAATATTAAACCATTCCATAAAAGGATCGTAAAGACAAGAAAGCCACTCTGGAATGTTGCCTCCTCGGCGAGGTGGCTGCCTACGCTACACACGCCAGTTGTTTTATGTACTAAGTACACGGTGGGAGTATCGATCTTAGATTCCCTGATCTGTATCGGTAAATACGGTACGTTTAAAGCCCATGAATTCTCAATCGAACAGGCTCGGTAACGTCATCGTTGGATATAGGAATGCGTCATAAAAGTACATTTCCTCTCGTGGCTATTTTTTCCAAACAGCGTTTACCAGCATTATATTTTTGCAACGAGCTTTAAATTTTTTCACCAAAACTAGGAAAGTGAATTGTCTTTGAACCCATAAATTTCAATTTGTAAAGCAGTAGGCTATGGTTGACTAAATCAAAATTTTTGCTAAAATCAATAAGTAATCTTGCTACAAGTTGTGTACCATCTAAACCCTGAATAGTGTTTTAAAATGTCATTTTTTAAGAAGTCTTGAATCGTAGAAATGACGGAATTCTTCATAAATACAAATTCATGGCTCTATAGAATAATTCCTTTTTCATAATACATATTTAGTTTAATATAAAATGCTTTTTCAGAAACCATCCAGAATCTCGTATGGAGACTTATAGGTCGATAATTACCTTTATATCAGTAGAAATTCCATTTTTAAACAAGGGTTTGACTTTTGAATGTAGTGAATATTCCTGCTATCAAAGAACATTGATTAAATATAAGTCAAATGGTCTTAAGAATTTTAGCTAGTATTCCATCAATACCGGAAGAACACGTGTGTTTCTAAATATAAAATATCCTTTGTAATTAATTTGAAACATTCAATTTTTCATTTGAAACACAACAATTTCTGCCAGATGGTTTGTCTGTACATATATAGTGATTATACGCGCAAGTACTAATTGTAGTAAAATTTGTGATCACACTGGATAATAAAAAAATTCAGTTAATAAATTGGACTATAGATTATGCACTTAAAATGTTCTTCAAACAAGTCAACGTGGATTAATTTAGTTAAATCTTTGAATAAATCTTTGTATATGACAAAGATATATTATAAAATGACTGCTCCAACCGCCGGGATGACCTGCTCTCGGCTAGTAACAAGATTACATACATTATGTATCATCTTCACATTCGACTCAAATTATCCCGCATTATGTCTGCATTCACATCTCAGAAAAAGTTTAAATAACTAATTACATATATGATAAATTCATGATAATTGAGTAAAACCGCAGAGAAGAGAGAAACTGAGGTCGCATCCAGTAGTGCGCTAAATGTGTGTCGAGTTATTGTGTTCAGTAGTTATTTATTCAGTTTTCCATGCGATGGCAGGGCAAGCAGCTTGTCAGTCCATCCCTTATTCCTCCCAAATTCCTCCCAAAATGTAATTATTACTAAAGATGTATACACAATTTGTAAACTATTTATAACTCCCACCGAGGTACTCGCTGCGGCAACAAGGAAGCGACCTCTGTTTCTTTTTTTCTGTGGTAAAACACAACTAAACAGAATAAACTGTCTATTGCGTATTTATTGATCTTTGCCTGATTGAACTGATAACAGATGGGTGGGCCACCGTTTCTCATTTACTAATTAATATAAAACATTATGCAAGCACAGTTCTTCAGTTGATTATTAAGAGATTGGTTTAAACATACATATTAAATGTGTTTTGATCATATTGTTAATTGAAAGAGCTTGTCACTGAATAAAATTCCAGTGACTAGCAAAATATAAAAACAACACTGTCGTGAGTAGAGTTCCAATTGGTGAGCGGAACACGATATAAATTCGTTGTCTGGAGTGACAAAATGCTAATATATCATTTAAAGTACTTCTTTTTTTAAATAAAAACCCGAACGATTCTGTTGGAAGGAAATTCCAGTTTTATTACTGAACCGGGTGCAAGCTGCTAATGGTCTCATTTTGGTCAGTGTTTTCATAATTTTTTCTATAAAAAGACCTTGGCCATGTTTTTTTAGAATCTAAATATTTTAGTTAATGGTAAATTTAAAGAGTTGAACACTACTACAAATATATTGTTCTACTTATCGTGTTTTGAACATGACACGGTGATGTACACAAAGAAGTTTTATTCGATTTCGCAAGCAACACTGTACGTGTATGGGTGGGTGGGAGAGTGACTACCACCATCCCTGTAAGTGTATTTTTCGGGCTGAAAAAAATAATAGTATTAATTTAATTTAAGGTTGTTTTACATTTTTCATATTAACTTTTTTGTTAATTAATCAAAGTTCATAAAACTCTGGGATTAGTTAGTTAAAGAGTTGAAAAAAGGTTTATTAAAGTTTCAATACAATCTGACGAGGGGTTCTTATTGGAGGAATTTTTCAAATCAACGCTTCTGTAAAAATCGTAAGTAATCAGAGTTTTTTTCAATCCCACGCACGATTTAATACAATTTTAAAGATAACATATTCCCTTATAAATTCAAAATCGCAGAAATAAACAACCCATATTTCGATTGAATGTCTTGTTATACTATATTTAGTTTCATTACATTGATGGTTCAAACTATAGTGTTGATAATTTTTCTCCGACAGAAAGTTAGCTATGAAGCCATTTTGTTTCATGTGGTTGTATTTTTGTAGCGAGCAACCTGGTCCACTATCTCCGAACTGCGGACACTATTCCTACAAGCATAGATTATCTAAACCTATAATAGATAAACCATCTAATACAAATATTTGTGGCAGTAATTTTGTTAGTTTGTGTGGCCCGCAACCACAGCTGGTTTAAACTGCATTACATTTACATGTGACTACACTAGCACTCCACAATGGACCACAAAAACAGCTGATATTTTGAGACTCAAAATTTAACATTGGATGGGAAATCTATTTGTTAATAAAATCAATGCTACAAGTAAATTTTGAACAATTGTAATATTATTTAATACAACATGCATTTTATAAACACGTATGGATAATTTTGTGAAACGTGATCCATACATTAATCATACAACTAAAGGCAGTTTATATAAAATGTTCAGAGGGATGATAGGAAACTAAGTTCATTCTATGGAATGTAACTTCGCCCCAATTTTGTATTCACACCGACGTAAAAATGAAATGTGGGGAGGGAAGATTTGTATCTTAATGGTTGCAAAATTACACACCTCGACGGCCCCCTGCCTTCCCTTCCCTAGGTCGATTAGACGCATGATAAAAACTCACTTTAATTCACACGTCGTTGTCTTCAACGTAAGTTAGGGCAGAATTTACTTTCACCTGTGTTACAAATAGCAAAATCTACAGGTAAAATAATAAATAAATAAATAAATAAATATTATTATTTATTTATTTTGTTAATAATTGTATACTCTAAGACTGTGACTTTTTAAATTTTTAAATAATTATTTAAAGGTGTGTGTAAATTTTTAACCAAACTCGTAAGTACTTAAACGTTTTCTTAATTAATTGTAAATTAACAAATAGTACAGTAAGTATATTTTATTGTTTGAGTTCTTTATTGGAAAATTCGTCGAATTGAAATAGGTAGTTTTAAAGTAGGGCCTAGGCCAAATTTTTAATACAATATTTTATTTGCGCGAGGCCTTTCGAATACAAGCTAGGCATCATAAGACAAAAATAACATTTAAATTTAAAACATTTGTTTGCAAAATATAAAACTAGACGGACAAAACTTTAAGAAATTTGTTCTGAAAAAGGTCGCTATGATTAATATTTAGATGCGTTTGAAACATTCTGTATTGCAAAATAAAAAAAAAATAAAAAAAAATCAAGTGTAAATAATTATCTTTAAATTCTTCATTTTTAACTAAAACTGGTATTTATAATTATATAAAAATATACATTTACTTCTAATTTTAAATGTATCATATGTTACAAAAGTTGTATTATTATGATTTGTAATAAATGTTTTAAATTTAATTTTTCTGTTGATGTCTGGTGATACCTATCTTGCAGGCGAATGTCCTCACGCAAATAAAATATATTTATGAAAGTTTGAGAATAATTTAATTGTTTCAATTTGAGTACAGTATTTATTAATAGAACACAATACAAAATATACAAATTAATTGATTGAATTATAAAATAACTAGGGGACCCCCCTGCACGCTTTGTGTGCCAACCCAGTCACTCGCTGCGCTCGTTATACCTCGGGCTTCGGCCTCGGCATGTAACTTTTGACTTCAAATATTAGTAATTAAACTGTATTTTAAGTAAAATCATATTATTTAAATTCATTTATAGTAGCTCACTCACTACACTTAATTTACACTCTATTTATAGTATAATAATTATAAACAAACAATGTTATTACTAAGCCTATTTCAAAGGTTATCATTTTATTTAACAGCTGATGATAACATACATACAGACAGACATTTATTCACTCTTTTAAATTAACTTGATATTTTACTGTGCTGCTCTCTATGTTTAACTTAACAAATTATTTGAACCATTTTAACATTTTTGTTTATGGCGCCAGTTGGTCAATTAAAATTAATCTTCATAAGAATAGCATTGCAGTTTTGACGCCGTGTAGGTCAAAAACCTATCAGAATTTAAAAAATCTAGCTCCGTTACGATTAAGAAATCAAAATTATCTTCTAAATAAAAAAAATGCATCAAAATCGGTCAAATAATAAGTTAGAAAGTGAGTGAACTAAATGACCCGAGTGTTTTAATATAGATTTAGCTAAATAAATTGACATGAAAGTGACTTGTAAACATCACAAATATTCAATCACATAACACTGATTGATTTTGACTGTTCGAGTTTATTAAACCTTCAGTTTAGTAAAATACGTTCAGGAATATTCATACAAGCATGATACAATTCCCATATAATCCATAAATTAAATAAAACATAATGGTAGGAAATAGTAGAGTACAATAGAATAAAATATAGAGTGTCTAACCCTAATAAAATATGACGTACGTGATGGGTAAAAACAAGAAATAAACTTGTGATGGAAGGAATATTTTCCTATTATTAGATATGTGTACTTACACAGTGTTTAGTTTCAAAATAATTATTATTATAATAGTTAAAATTGAATTAATAATTTAAATAAATGTATTTATTTTTCAAACTTAACAAAATTAACCTTTTTGCATAAGTTAATTTTCACATAGTTTAATTAAACTAGGTTTTCATTATTTAACTAAACTGTAAATCCATCACAGATGTGGTTAATATCGGACATTCAAGCGCGTCTAGTGTTTAAAGTACAAAGACAACGTTTCGATAGATAAAATACCTAAGTACATACGTTTTGGGTATACCTAAGTACATACGTCATGGGTATAACACTACGTAGACACATCATATACGCTAGGTATAACTACGTACATACGTTGGATATAACTAAGTACATACGTCATAGGTATAACTACTACGTAGACATGTTATATACGCTAGATATAACTACGTAGATACGTAATTTTCGATATATATAATTACGTATATACGTTACATAGGTTGGGTATAACAAAGTACATACGTCATAGATATAACTACTAAGTAGATATGTTATATACGCTAGGTATAACTAACTAGATATGTCATATACGCTAGATATAACTACCTAGTTACGTCATATACGCTAGATATAACTATGTATTAACATCCTATACGCTATTTATAACTACGTAGTTGCGTTATATACGCTAGGTATAACTACGTAGATACGTAATATACGCTAGATATAACTACGTAGTTACGTGATATACGCTAGCTATAACTACTTACATACGTTATAAGCTATAGGTATAACTACGTACATACAGCCATAGTCATCAACATCACAACGACAACAATAGTTTTATGTTTCAAATACATTGTGCGATACATGTAGCATACATGCATACGGAATTACAGCTGTGACAAGTTAATTGCGTGTTGAGTTAACGTTCGTGTGATGACATTTATAATTAAGGAGGGTTCATATTTAATTAAACATCACACACGATTATCTAGATTTGGTGAATGTCAAAAACTCGGCTCATTCTAATTATGTGGAAAATTGAAGGTAGGTTTAAATTTTGTAGAATCTACTTTATAGCTATTTTATTATGTACAGTAAAAACTAAATATTATACCACTAACATCATTAAATACAGAGAAATTACAAACCCAACCTACAAAACCAATATTATTTTTTCGTGTAATAAAACAACAATAATTAATTACAGAACAATATGCCTTCTGCTTATATTCTTAGAAGTTCTGACTTCTTTAAACTCATGTTGAAATGTATTAAAACATGCAAAATACATAGTTAGCTTAAAAAACGGATACGACATTAAAGGGGAAAACCACTTACCTGGCACAGAGAAACAAATAATCGTTGTCGATTCAACATCAAACGTGTGTAAAAAACTTAACGAGTCTTCCCGAGCAACAGTTGGTAGGGATTACACTTCTTGCTACTACTGGAGAACCCCTAAACAGTCTGTTCATTAACGAAAAAATATCCCCATGATTTTGACGAAAAAATAACAACTTATCAGAGTGAAATAAAACATTACTGTTTTAATAAAGCAAATCCTTCATAGTGCATATGGAAAATATAAAAAATGTTTAACATTTGTTGGATACAAGAACCTGTATTACTTGTTGGTGTGGATTGTTACTCCGTGACTAGATGTAGCGGATAACTCGTTGCGGCCGGCAGATTTTTTAACTCTGTTCTTATTTAGTTGCAATAAAATTGTTTCGTTACTAAGTTGTTATAAATTATTCATTTTAATTAAACAATATTAGAGACATTATTATTCTTCCGTTATTTTTCATCTTTTTAATCAAACCTGTTTATTTTATATTGAAGTAAATTTAATTATAATTTAATTAAATTGTATTATAAATTAACTATAAAATTAACCTTAGAATTTCCAGACGTGTTAATTTTAATTTTAGAGGATAGATTTTGTTGTCTTTTCAATAATGAAAATATATAAAAATGAATACAAAATACAGTTTATTAATTGTGATATTAGTATTGTGATTGCTAACTACTAAGTTGTAGAACAAGCAGTGATGGGAAGGGGCTAAGTGTGTGATTAACCCCTCCATGGCTGAGACAGATGTCGAGGCCGGAGGTCGAAGGTCGACTCAGTTTATTGAGGGCCAATCTATCGACATTAGCTGGATGGTCGTTACAAAACATCACTCAACGACGGGTCAAACAAATGATTTAAGATCTCTCCGGTCAATTCAAATAGCCTTCCATTGTTTGTTTATACCACACTTTTCTCGTATTTTCTACCTCAGATTTCCACACAGTACCGGCGAGTATTATTTCAGGAACAACCTTATCCCAAAGGACGCTTGGATACAAGATCAACTCGCACCTGACTCAAGACATCGCTTAAGATATGGTAAGTTATCCAAAACAAACATCGTGCATGTACCTTAGCAAATGCAACTTACTCCAAACGCAGCTAAAATCAAGTACAAGAGATTGTTCAGACAGACTGGCATTGTTATATGAAAATGCATTGTGCACACACATTGGCATTGTTATATGAAAGGCATTGTGCACACACATCGGCGTTTTATATTAAAATTACACTGACATTGTTTTATATTAAATGGCATTGCAAACAATCTCACACTGTTACATGAGGTAGAATGCACTGTGCATGATCACTGACACTGTTATAAAAACACTGGCATTGAAGGCACTCTGACATTGTTACATGTGGTAGAATGCACTGTGCATGCTCACTGACATTGTTATAAAAACACTAGCATTGAAGACACTCTGACACTATTACATAAGGTAGAATGCACTGTGCATGCTCACTGACATTGTTATAAAGAACTGGCATTGCAGACACTATGACACTGTTACATAATGTAGAAGACCTTGTGCATGCTCGCTGGCATTGTTATATGGTATTGTCTAACTACGAGTGCAAAATATCATTGTTATATAAAATGACATTTTGCAGACTCACTGGCATTGGTATATGAATGGTATATTGGAGACACTCTGGCACAGTTATGAAGTAGAAAGCCCTGTGCATGAGCACTGGCATTATTAAATGAAATGGCTAAGGCATTGTTATAGGAAGTAGAAGCCACAATGACATTGTTATATGAATTAGAAAGCGATGTGAAAGTGTACTGGCATTGTTAAATATAGTAGAATGTTTAGTAGACACTAACTGGCATTGTGTTATATTGACACAGTGGATCAATTCTAAAAATGATTCTTCAGCAATTTAATTAATGTTACTTTTACAACTTTGTTCTAATAATTTGTTTCAAATATACATTTTGTATGATTATATTGTATAACAAATTTAATTCAATTTTTCATTACTATTTCATTTTAATGATAGCTTTAAATTAAGTTATAAGTGGCTTGTGTAGATGAGTTAAGAAAAATTAACTATCTTCGTGCGTTCTTGGAATGCTTGAACAAAAATTAATTTTTCTTCACACAGAGTGAGATGGATGCCGGCTGGCCGGCTGGAGGGGTAGCGACGTATCGATGACCTGTGAGGGAGGGGAGAGGTCTGGAGAAATGAAGGGCGAGGCGCCGAACTGACTAGAAGATACAATCGAGGATCGATGCAAGGCAGTCACCGCTACTTGCACCAGTATCGATAATATTTACCGATACAATCGAGGATCGATGCAAGGAAGTCACCGCTACTTGTATCAGTATCGATAATAGTAACCGATACAATCGAGGATCGAGGCAAGGCAGCCACCACTACTTGCATCAGTATCGATAATAGTAACTGATACAATCGAGGATCGATGCAAGGAAGTCACCACTACTTGCATCAGTGTTGATAATAGTAACCGATACAATCGAGGATCGATGCAAGGCAGCCACCACTACTTGCATCAGTGTTGATAATAGTAACCGATACAATCGAGGATCGATGCAAGGCAGTCACCGCTACTTGCATCAGTGTTGATAATAGTAACTGATACAATCGAGGATCGATGCAAGGAAGTCACCACTACTTGCATCAGTGTCGATAATAGTAACCGATACAATCGAGGATCGATGCAAGGCAGCCACCACTACTTGCATCAGTTTTGATAATAGTAACCGATACAATCGAGGATCGATGCAAGGCAGCCACCACTACTTGCATCAGTATCGATAATAGTAACCGATACAATCGAGGATCGATGCAAGGAAGTTACTTTTACCATAGTCAATAATGTCTGTAACTCTCTTGGAATTGCGAACAATTTACATGTTTTCACGTTTCTTACACCAGGAATCTATGAGTGTTTTTTACACCGTCAAGAAAATGAGAATTTATGTCGGTACATATATGTATTACCTAGGTTGCCTTTTTACGGGCGTCCTACAGGGTTTTCTAAGAGACCTAGTATTATAATTCTGTACGTCATGATGAGGTTATTAAGAAGGTGAAAATGAAAGAAACTAGGATAGGATTTTCAAATTTAAATTTGATACTAATTTTTAGTTTAGTTAGAGATTTAAAAGGCACTGTGAGTTAATTCATTTACTGTCATTAATCTCTATTTAGATAAATGGACGTCAGAAAATAGCTAGATTCAATTTCTAGCGAATGCATAATGTCTTCCTGAAAGCAGTTTGGAGCGTAGTGACGTAACATACATTGTACGATTTAATGAAGTTATTGATCAGTAAAACAAACTTATTTCACAATATTGTATTTAACTAATTTATTTATTCCTTCAGACAGCCAAACATCAGTATAGATATTACAGATAGCTAACCTACAAAAGAACGAGCTCACACAAGTTGTTGACAGTTATTTGATATTGTAACCAGAACCTCTGGACCAAACGTCTTACTGACACCTGCAAATTACATAACAACACAGTAAACATCCGAAAGGAGTGTGGGTGTGTAGGTTCGTCTCAACAACAATTGTTCAACCAACAATAGCGACAACAGGGCCATCTACATAGAATAGGTCCCACGCCCTACCTGCCATTCCGATGTAAATCTACAGTCGTCTTGGAGCTGTCGTGGTGAAATTGGTTTCCAAACGGTAGAAATATGAGTGGTCCCCGCTATTTTGGGGTCACTGGCGTCGCGGAGGTGTTTGTGCGCCCACGACCCGACGCCGACGTCACGTCTTTGTCACGGAGTTAACTTCTTTGGATTAGACAAATTTAAGGGGAAATGAAATAATATTTTCCATATGACTGTATTAAAATGTCATAAGTAGCAGAGATATTCAAAACGTCTTCATTAACATTTTATGAGGAAACCCTTTTTTATAAAGAAAAAACATATCTCTTTTAAATTAAACTTTTACAGAAACCTTTTCGGTTTAATGGTTTTGTGGAGTAATATATTTATGAAATCTGACTAATAAAGCCTGTATTGATAAATAAACCTCACCAAAATAATATAACATAATATCTCGACAGTCTCTACGTACTTGTCCTATTCAATACATTTACGTTGTAATTAGTCAACATGTCGTAGAAGTACATCAAGAACGAGATAACGGTAATCCATGTTATTTTAATGTTATGATTCTTTAAGTCGTTTTCGTCCAATAACACTCTGCAGACACATACATCTGACTCCGAATGCAGACACATGCAACCGAGATAAAACAATCTGTTTTATAATGGATTAAAATCATTCAATAAAATCCCAAAAGGCCTAAAAAGCTAATTTTCAAGAAAAATTAGTAAAAAGTTAATCAATTATTGATTATAAATAAATCAAACAACAAACTAATAATTTCTTAGAAGATATTTTTTTTATAAAAGATAACATAACCAACTTTGATATGTTTCGAAATTATATTTATATAATCATTAAAATATTGATAATTTTCATGAAATTTTAACTAACTATGATTATATTATTTTATTTGTTTAATAACATTTTTATTTGTTTATATAGTCATTATTTTTATTTTATTTGCGTGTTAATATGTAACTGTACAAAATTGTTAAACACAATAAATGATTATAATAACTTTAAACTATAAGTTTGTTTAACAAATTATAAAAACTGAGAAACTAAGTAGTCGAAACACATAAATGTCTCCTAAATATAAAATTAAAACTTTACTATTTAATCATTATGACAATTTAAGCATAACACTTAAAACATAATCTGGAATGTTTTTATTTTCCATTAGAAGGTTAATCTGGGTTGACAGATTTTCAATTATTTAAATGTCAGGTATGAAAATACAAAGAAACTAAGAATGACATTTCACGTCAATTATTCAAGGCGTGTTTTTTGCGAGGCCTTTGACCCGCTTAACGATTGTTCACAGCCAATTTTCAGGGATGAAAGGATTCCAGAAAATTGAAATTAATTAAGAGTCGACATCCAACTTCTTTACTCTGTCCCGTGATGTTATTTGAAGGAAATCAATCGTTTATCTGCCATCGTCTTAGTTACCACCTAGCGTCATATTAGTTAACACCTGACTTCATGATAGTTACCACTTTACGTCATCTTAGTTCCATCTGGTGTCATCTTAGTTACCACCTGACGTCATCTTAGTTACAATCTGACGTCATCTTATTTACCACCTGACGTCATCTTAGTTAGCACCTGACGTCATCTTAGTTAACCCCTGACGTCATGATAGTTACTACCTTACGTCATCTTACTTCCATCTGGCGTCATCTTAGTTACCATCTAGCGTCATATTAGTTAACCCCTGATGTCATGATAGTTACCACCTTACGACATCTTAGTTGCATCTGACCTCATGTTAGTTACCATCTGACGTGATCTTGGTTCCATCTTCCCTCATGTTAGTTAACCCCTGATGTTACCTTAGTCCCATCTGACCTCATGTTAGTTACCATTTGACGTCATCTCAGTTACTCCCTGACGTTATTATAGTTACCCCCTGAAGTCATCTTAGTTCCATCTGCCCTCATGTTAGTTACCCCCTGACGTCATCTTAGTTCCATCTTCTCTCATGTTAGTTACCCCCTGACGTTATCTTAGTCCCATCTGACCTCATGTTAGTTACCATTTGACGTCATCTCAGTTACTCCCTGACGTTATTATAGTTACCCCCTGAAGTCATCTTAGTTCCATCTGCCCTCATGTTAGTTACCCCTGACGTCATCTTAGTTCCATCTTCTCTCATGTTAGTTACCCCCTGACGTTATCTTAGTCCCATCTGACCTCATGTTAGTTACCATCTGACGTCATCTCAATTATCACCTGACGTTATCATAGTTACCCCCTGAAGTCATTTTAGTTCCATCTGCCCTCATGTTAGTTACCCCCTGACGTCATCTTAGTTCCATCTTCTCTCATGTTAGTTACCCCTGACGTCATTTTAGTTCCATCTTCTCTCATGTTAGTTACCCCCTGACGTTATCTTAGTCCCATCTGACCTCATGTTAGTTACCATCTGACATCATCTCAATTATCACCTGACGTTATCATAGTTACCCCCTGAAGTCATTTTAGTTCCATCTTCCCTCATGTTAGTTAACCCCTGATGTTACCTTAGTCCCATCTGACCTCATGTTAGTTACCATTTGACGTCATCTCAGTTACTCCCTGACGTTATTATAGTTACCCCCTGAAGTCATCTTAGTTCCATCTGCCCTCATGTTAGTTACCCCTGACGTCATCTTAGTTCCATCTTCTCTCATGTTAGTTACCCCCTGACGTTATCTTAGTCCCATCTGACCTCATGTTAGTTACCATCTGACGTCATCTCAATTATCACCTGACGTTATCATAGTTACCCCCTGAAGTCATTTTAGTTCCATCTGCCCTCATGTTAGTTACCCCCTGACGTCATCTTAGTTCCATCTTCTCTCATGTTAGTTACCCCTGACGTCATTTTAGTTCCATCTTCTCTCATGTTAGTTACCCCCTGACGTTATCTTAGTCCCATCTGACCTCATGTTAGTTACCATCTGACGTCATCTCAATTATCACCTGACGTTATCATAGTTACCCCCTGAAGTCATTTTAGTTCCATCTTCCCTCATGTTAGTTAACCCCTGATGTTACCTTAGTCCCATCTGACCTCATGTTAGTTACCATTTGACGTCATCTCAGTTACTCCCTGACGTTATTATAGTTACCCCCTGAAGTCATCTTAGTTCCATCTGCCCTCATGTTAGTTACCCCCTGACGTCATCTTAGTTCCATCTTCTCTCATGTTAGTTACCCCTGACGTCATCTTAGTTCCATCTTCTCTCATGTTAGTTACCCCCTGACGTTATCTTAGTCCCATCTGACCTCATGTTAGTTACCATCTGACGTCATCTCAATTATCACCTGACGTTATCATAGTTACCCCCTGAAGTCATTTTAGTTCCATCTTCTCTAATGTTAGTTACCCCCTGACGTTATCTTAGTTCCATCTGACCTCATGTTAGTTACCATCTAACGTCATCTCAATTATCACCTGACGTTATCATAGTTACCCCCTGAAGTCAATTTAGTTCCATCTGACCTCATGTTAGTTACCATTTGACGTCATCTCAGTTACTCCCTGACGTTACCATAGTTACCCCCTGAAGTCATCTTAGTTCCATCTGCCCTCATGTTAGTTACCCCCTGACGTCATCTTAGTTCCATCTTCTCTCATGTTAGTTACCCCCTGACGTTATCTTAGTCCCATCTGACCTCATGTTAGTTACCATCTGACGTCATCTCAATTATCACCTGACGTTATCATAGTTACCCCCTGAAGTCATTTTAGTTCCATCTTACCTCATGTTAGTTACCATCTAACGTCATCTCAATTATCACCTGACGTTATCATAGTTACCCCCTAAAGTCATTTTAGTTCCATCTGACCTCATGTTAGTTACCCCCTGAAGACATTTTAGTTCCATCTTCTCTCATGTTAGTTACCCCCTGAAGTCATTTTAGTTCCATCTTACCTCATGTTAGTTACCATCTAACGTCACCTCAATTATCACCTGACGTTATCATAGTTACCCCCTAAAGTCATTTTAGTTCCATCTGACCTCATGTTAGTTACCCCCTGAAGTCATTTTAGTTCCATCTTCTCTCATGTTAGTTACCCCCTGAAGTCATTTTAGTTCCATCTTCTCTCATGTTAGTTACCCCCTGAAGTCATTTTAGTTCCATCTTCTCTCATGTTAGTTACCCCCTGAAGTCATTTTAGTTCCATCTGACCTCATGTTAGTTACCTACCACCTGACGTCATCTCAGTTACCACCTGACGTCGTCTCAGTTACCCAATTGTACATCATCCTAGTTACCACTAGTCAAAGACGTTAAGTTGTAACATAAGTACGGTATTAAATGACATCGTGACTTAGACTTAGGGAGCAAGTTAAGTTTAAATAATAACATGTTTTAAATACTGGAAATATGTACATACACAGAGAATAAAGAAATAGACATTGCTTTCTTAGGGCCGCAGTGAACACCTCAGTGGCAGTTCAGTTGTAAATAGATTAAAGTTAGTGTACATCTTTATACATCGTTACATAACTATTCTTGTACATAATTACTACGTTTATACTTGAGGATTTGGGGGGAATAAGAAAGGGACTATCAAGGCGCTGGACCAGCCATCCGCATGGCAAACTGGAGAAGTAACTAGATACTCAACACAGATTCAGAGCAATGTTGGATGTGACATCTGTTTCTTTCTCCTCTGTGGAACAAATATAATACTTATTGATATCATTAGTTGGATAAATATTTTAATTACAGGTAAACATTTTTTTAGTACAAAAGGTATATTTATAACGTTGTTGTTCAAACACAAAAAAATCACAGTTTAAACCTTAAAGGATAACCATTGATACCAGTCTCTCTGTGGTAGCTGCCATAGCTTGGAGGTCACAGTCTAGCTACCAGGTCCAGTATTTGTTAACATTGATACCAGTCTCTCTGTGGTAGCTGCCATAGCTTGGAGGTTACAGTCTAGCTACCAGGTCCAGTATTTGTTAACATTGATACCAGTCTCCCTGTGGTAGCTGCCATAGCTTGGAGGTCACAGTCTAGCTACCAGGTCCAGTATTTGTTAACATTGATACCAGTCTCCCTGTGGTAGCTGCCATAGCTTGGAGGTCACAGTCTAGCTACCAGGTCCAGTATTTGTTAACATTGATACCAGTCTCCCTGTGGTAGCTGCCATAGCTTTGAGTTCACAGTCTAGCTACCAGGTCCAGTATTTGTTAACATTGATACCAGTCTCCCTGTGGTAGCTGCCATAGCTTGGAGGTCACAGTCTAGCTACCAGGTCCAGTATTTGTTAACATTGATACCAGTCTCCCTGTGGTAGCTGCCATAGCTTGGAGGTCACAGTCTAGCTACCAGGTCCAGTATTTGTTAACATTGATACCAGTCTCCCTGTGGTAGCTGCCATAGCTTTGAGTTCACAGTCTAGCTACCAGGTCCAGTATTTGTCCAGTATTGGTAATTCAACATTATTTATTTTCCATGGACATTTAGATGTATCAAGAATGGTCAATATATTTAAATTAACTAAATAGTAACACAATCGGCATAAGTCAGTAATTAAAAACTAATTAAGAGCTAAAAATAACAGTATTGTACACACTTTTTTACTGGTATGGTTAGTTGGAGCACACAAATTCAGAGAGTGAATAAAAACAGTTTTCCACAAGATAATCTTTTATGTTATTTTTAAAAGATAATACTGAAATGCTGGTTTTTAAATAATCTGGCAATGTATTATCAGTTAACAGTTTTGTTAATATTTTATTGATTTACGGAACATTTTATAGCTATGATGGGGTACAGTTAAATTGTTTTTATCTCTGGTACAATATGTATGATTGTGGGTAGGAACATTTTGAATAAAAGTGTAAACTGATACAGAGTAGATAAAAAAGAAGGAAGGGTTAGGATACGTTCTCGCAGAAACAATAATTGCCTAAAGCTCTCCAGACCCCCAGACCAAACACCAAACGTACAGCCTTCTTTGGCAACGTGAAGACCCTTTATAAGGAAGCGGTTCCCCACGACATTCTGCCGTAGTAGCCATTATACACAATGTTTAGTGCACTATTTCTCAGGAAGTAATATGATAGTGTCATGTGATTGCGGGGAGATTACATAATTAGAATACAGAGTGCCACCTGCGCTCTTTTACGAAGGGATTAGCTAGCGTAAATAGAAACAGTGACGCAGGTCTTAAATGGCTTGATGGATTGGATTTAGCTTCGTAACAGGAAATCACATTATATTTTTATTAATAAATAAAAAGCATTTTGGATATTGTTCCAAATATATATTGCTGCTTACCTTAAATTAAAAGTGGTAGCTAGTTTCAAACACTGTTTATTAACGTTATCTTTAACCAAATTTAATTCCATAAATAAGTATTTACCACGACATAAATCAGTTCATAATCTAGACTAAGGCAAACACTAAAAACAACCTCGTTATAAGATGGTCCATATTTTAAATTCTACATTAAAGGTGTCCATTTTGTGTTAAAACTTAGTTATTATAATAAAATAAGAAGAAAAAACGATCAATTTAACTGTTTATTGAAATAAAATCACTTTCCGTGTATGAAAGGAAAAAATTCAGATTTTGTGGAAATCACACACAAACATTGATTCTAAAACACAAAACGTACATATTTTTGGAAAATGACGAGCGTAAACTATTTTTCTATTAGAATTTATTTGAAAGTAAAAATCAAAGATAACCAACCTGGGAATTACTTTTTAGGTAAATCAATGCAGAAGCAATGGGAATTAGTACTTTCACAATTATACGTGCCAAATCAAAAATTGTGGGAATTAGTGGATGTAATGTAGGGCTACTAAATAACAATTTTGAATTTACAGTTTTGAAAACATATTCGCTCGGCATGACTGGAAAATTATTGCCTCTACAACACACACGTCGGATCGTAAATAAATTAAGCTGTAAAATATCTATAGAAATGCCTACAAAATCTATTAGAGCATTAATAAAAACAACATTTAAAAACTATACATTACGGTTACTTAAGATAATTATTAGGCGTGGGTAAGCAATTTGAGTGCCATGATTGACAACCATCAAAATTATTAGATGCGAATTAATTAAGCAATTAAAACGTCATAATTTACGACAGTAAAAATATGTAAACATTTGTGAATTTCGTTTCAACTAACAAAAATCAAGGGATATTACTATACTGAATTAAATGAGCAATTTAAAACAATCAATAACGATATTACGTGAGAATTAGTACGTAAAAGTAATTAAAACTTACGATTCACAACAATCAAAAGACGTTGTGTGTGAATTAGTACAAAATTGAAACGTCACAATTTTGAACAATCAAAAGACGTTATGTGTGAATTAGTACAAAATTGAAACGTCACAATTTTGAACAATCAAAAGACGTTATGTGTGAATTAGTACAAAATTGAAACGTCACAATTTTGAACAATCAAAAGACGTTATCAACATTGAATAAGCTATGCGCAAACGTGTGAATTTATATTCACAAAAATACGTTTTTGTGTGCGAATTAAAGCAATTAAAATTATTTGTTCTCGTTCTACCGCGGTACTTTTGCATATTATTCGTTTGAGATAATATAAAGGATTCACAGTTCAAAGAGTAAGAAAAGAGTTTGAGGATAAAGAAGGTGCTGTGGCATGGTGTGTATTTCTGTTAAAAAGGAATGGAAGAAACTAAGAGATAGAAAGGGCGCTTACTAATTAGAGACAGTTATAGCTCTGCCAATTACCTAACTTTTCCACTTTAATTTCACAGTCTTTACTCCAGCACAAATGATTTAAATTTTCTACAACTTCTTAAAAAATATACTTTACGGTTGATATATACGTAAGTTTATTTATAAACTAACTGTTCAACTTTAACATTTTTAATTATTTAAAAGTGATTAAAATGTATTAACAACTTGTACTATTTTTATAATAAATTAACAATATTCTAAAATAGTTAAAAGAAAACGAACCGTTGGCTTCAGACCTGATAGATGTATTAATTCACATTAACATAATTTTCATTATCTACTTTTACCAAACATAACATTCTGAAAAACTGCCTTATAGCCATAAGCAGGTAAATTTCTGAAGATAACAATCAATTGTTAAGGTGGGGTGGGGGGGCTGAATTGTTAATCATAATTGATATATCTTACTGTTATATACAAATTTAACGATGTCGGGTGTGAGTGTGTGGTGTGCGTTTGTGTTCTTCAATCACTCAAAAACTACTGAACCCGTTCATCTGAAATTTTGCATGGACATTCTAGGCCTATCTTTATTTTAAATTCCATCAGTAAACCACCCCAGAGGTTCTAAGAAGTATCAATGCAACCCCTATGGCAATACAAATTTGACAATTAATTGTTTATAATAGTTTCATTAATCATCTGTTGGAATAAATAAACAGCTTACATAGTTCTGAAGTAAATACAGAGGGCCAAACCTAACCACAACCACGGTAACTAGAATATACCGTCTTCTTTCCTAAGGGTACAGTGACCAAAACGTACTTCTGGATTCTACAGATGCCAGTAGGTACATGTTTTGTATTGCTGAATACAATAAGCATAATATAAATCAACGTAAACCCTGTACGAAGGGGCCAATACTACTATAAGACCAATGTTAAACGTACTTCTCATATAAGATCTTGTATTATAATTTTTTTATATACACGTACTTAAAGTATAATTTTTTGAATTGTTGAATTGAAGAAGTAAATTGAAAAAATCAAAACGCAATTAACATAAAAGTATTTATTTCAGACTTTTTCAGGATTTAAATCGATAAAATCAACTAATGAACAAACGTTTGAAAGAGTTAACCGGGACTAGGGGTTTTTTTTTTTTTAATTACATATAACATTGGTCTTACGGAGAGTAAATTCATGCTTTCCAGAATCCAGTCTGGAAGTCACCAACATTTGGGAGAGCCAGTGGTCGAGCGGGCTAGGGCGTCAAGATATCGTACCTACTAGTAGATTAGAGGTAGCGTAGGTTCTAGTCCTGGCCTTGACTGTTGGTTTGTATAGGTAATATTCACCTTGTACTTTACCGGTTTCCCCCTTACTCCGGACAGATTAGTAGTATACGGGGAATGGGTATAGTAAGGTTGAAGAGGAGATCGGCCTCTCCTAATACAAAAATCTCATCACTCCCCCCTCACTCTCCTTAAAATACTGATTGCTATGCAAAATTAATGTTTACATTACAAACCCCAACTAACTTGATAAAGCGACAGTAAAAACATAGACGTATAAATTTTGCAACTATCACGAGAATATAATATGTTTAACGATCAGAACTCTTTCAAGAACTTTAAGGGCTTATTGTAAACACTTTGATAAGGGAGTGAGCAGACATGACGGTGAGTGATGTGAATTGACAGCAGCCGACTTCCATGTCACGCAACTCTCTACACAGACGGCCTTGTATTGATGGGGAATAACGTGGCTACAAACAGCACTAAGGGGACTTTAAATCAACTACTGCCTCCTTTAAAATACTTTGAACCGAAATTGAGGTTGACAATTTCTGACTTTAACACTTAAATTGTTTACATTCCTGACATAAATGTTTTTGTTTTTGTAGATAAGAAATATTCATTATTTAAGGTTCTTATAAGTATGCAATTGTATTCAATAATTGATTTTATATACAAATAGATTTCCAATCTAATGTTAAATAATGTTAGAGTCTCAAAATATCAGCTGTTTTTGAGTTCAATTGTGGAGCGCTAGTGTAGTCCCGTGTAAATGTAATGCAGTTTAAACCAGCTGTAATTGCGGGCCTCACTAACAAAATTACAGGCACAAATATTCTTATTAGATGGAATATATATTGTAGATGTATATAATCAAGGCTTAAATCAAGTAAAAATATTACAAGTTTTTGCTAATTAGTAACGATTTTTTTGCTTTCATCTACATTCGGATTTAGTGATTTCCTTCTTCAGCTTCCCAAGTTAAGCTGAGCTATACAATTACCCATATATGTGCAGTGTGATATTGACACAACCACCCACCCATACACGTGCAATTGTATTGATGGATCACTACTACCTTATGTTTATGGGCGGGTGGGAGAGCCAATACAACCTCTTACTCGAAACGCAGAGCGAAATTTTCTAGAATCATGGATAATTCCAACTCTTATAGTTCTGAGATGTCTGATTATAGTCGGATACTGCCATAACGATACTGAGGTCGTAACTGATAAAACCTTATTACTTCCTAATAGTCGGACTACAACACTACGCTATTCATGAAGGGCAGTTTAGTTTTCCTCTTAATAGGCTTTTGGCAGTATTTAGAAGTAGTCACAGAGTATAAAGAAACAGAGACCGGATACAATAGTGCGCTGAATGTGTGTCAAATAGTTATTTCTCCACTTTGCCATGCGGAAAGTTTACTCAAACAGTGGATCACATAGTTACAGAGCGCCCCCTGTGCTGTTTTACGGAGGGATTAGCCAGCGTAAATAGAACCTGTGAGGCAGGTCTTAAATGGTTTAGTGGATTAGATTTAGCTTAGTGACAGGAGATACTTGATATTTTTATTGATATCTAGTGACTTTTGGTGATTTTGCCAATTATTTAACACAGCTTTTATATAATTTTAAATTAATAAATGGTAGCTGGCAAATGAAAGTATGTGTATGTGGAGAAAATAATTTAGGCCTATCTATGCATTGATTTAAATAAATGTGACATACTTAAATTTGAAATCAATTTTCATGTTTTTGTTTTTTAAATCTTTTAATATGTTGACATTTGTTTTTGTTTTTACGTTAGGTGGGTGGGTTATTAAACCGGCAATACGCATTCATATTGAAATGAAATAAAACAAGTTTTATTAATCTGTCGAAGTTTGGACATAATATTACATATATGGCATGTACGTCCACCTGGCAACCGATGTAAATATTATCAATAGATCTACAATATAAGATATATAATATAAGATATATAATTTTCAAGTTTAAGTATAGGTTTAACGTAAATTTACATTTAAATCATGTTTGAACGTGAAGATTTAGGGTCGATAATAAATAAATAATATGTTTTTAATTTATTTATTCGATAACTGTTACGATGATTACTGGGTTTAACCGCAAGAAAGAAATAAACATATGTCGTATCCAATAGTGGCTTAATGTGTGTGAGTAGTTTATTTCTCAAGTTTGCCATGTGATAGAAAGGCCAGCACCTTGTCAGTGCTTCCCTTATTTCCCCCAAATCCTCAAGGATAAACGTAGTAATTATTACTACAGATGTATAAAGATGTACATTAATTGCAATCTATTTATAACTGCCACTGATCTATTTATAGTTGTTTCTTTTATATCTTTTAAGTAATAAAAATATATCCAACCTTCACTCGATTATTTGTTTCACTGTGATAACATTATTGATTTTTAAATGGATGGAATTTTAAATAATTAAAAATATCTTTGAGATATATTGAAAATAATCACGTGAAATACATGAGATGCTCTTCCATATTGACAGTATTCCCAATAATCTGGATATTAATCTAAAAAAAGGTAAGTTGTGTCAAAAGAGCAATTATTTGTATTATTTAACAGTTTTAGATAATAAGGAAAAAACTGCTCATTTATCGAAAATTATCTGATTATATTTTTACATTAATGTAACAGTAACGTTTCAATCTCAATACACTTTTACATAAATGTAACAGCAACGGTTCAATCTCAATACATTTTTACATTAATGTAACAGCAACGGTCCAATCTCAATACATTTTTACATAAATGTAACAGCAATGGTTCAATCTCAATACATTTTTACATAAATGTAACAGCAACGGTTCAATCTCAATACATGTTTACATAAATGTAACAGCAATGGTTCAATCTCAATACATTTTTACATAAATGTAATAGCAATGGTTCAATCTCAATACATGTTTACATAAATGTAACAGCAACGTTTCAATCGCAATACATTTTTACATAAATGTAACAGCAATGGTTCAATCTCAATACATTTTTACATAAATGTAACAATAACGGTTCAATCTCAATACATTTTCGTAAGGAAAATTAAAAATTCCTCGGCTGTAAAAGTGCCTCTGAAATGGGTTTGCAAGGAAGGGTTCTTAATGTGTAAATCAATTTACTTCACCCTCTGGCTGGAGAATTCGGAAGGTTATATAAATTCCTTTTACTTTCCTGTTATTACATTTTTCAAAATGTTTTCTCACTCTATATATATTTTTTTTATTGATAATTTTTAATTCTCTGTCCTGTTTAAAGGTATTTTTATTTAAAAGTATTTTTATTTAAAGGTATTTTTATTACCACGGTTAAAAAAAGAAGATGTTAGGTATTACCATTGATTATAGAAACCTACAATGATTATTATATAGACCTACAATAGATAAACCATCTTATAGGAATATTTGTGGCAATAATTTTGTTAGTTTGTGTGGCCCGCAACCACAGCTGGTTTAAACTGTATCACACTTACATGGGCTACACTAGCGCTCCACAATGGACCACAAAACACCTGATATTTTGAGACTCAAAATTTAACATTGGATGGGAAATCTATTTGTATTTAAAATTAATGGTATTACGCACATCTCCCCTGAACGTCACTTGGGCGAAATTGCAGCTGGGTGGAACAACAAACAACAGATAAACACAGAAATACTTGATCACTCCTGTTGTTACAGTTGAAGCTCATACAGTAAGTGGTGAATATCTTGCTACAATGTAGCTTAAAGCTTTCATGTGATTGGTTGTTTTAGCTACCAGTATTTAATAGAATGTGACGTCAGTATACTGAGCAGCCCTGCCGTCATACCTACCGTCTGTTCTACTTACAGTGGATATTACTAAAATGTTGAGATTGTTAATAAATTATTTTTGAGAGTAAAATATTTCTAAGTTTATATTATATTTATTCATTTAAACGAAATCCATAGCTTTTTGCACAACGCTACCAGCTGATTTACTAAAAAGAAGGGAAAAAACGTTCCATTAGAGAAATTGCTAGTTCAAAAACACCGTAGAAAACGTAAATTAAAAATAAAACTTTGAAGGACCATGACAATACAAAGAAAATGACTACCACTCGGATGTCTGCTGAAAATACAAAAAGAATTTACTTTTATGTTATTGTTTTCAACTCTCTAGATAAAGCAATTATTGTATACAGACTTCAGTAATGATATAGAATTGTGTCAACTGTATCTAACCGTGTCAACGTCAACCGGATCTAACTTGTCAATTGCATAGCACAGTGAGAACTGTATCAAACTGTGTCAACTTTATCTAACTGTGTCACGTCAACCGGATCTAACTGTGTCAATTGTATAGCACTGTGAGAACTGTATCGAACTGTATCTAACTGTGTCAACGTCAACCGGATCTAACTGTGTCAACTGTATAGCACTGTGAGAACTGTATCGAACTGTGTCAACTGTATCTAACTGTGTCAACAACGTCAACCGGATCTAACTGTGTCAACTGTATAGCACTGTGAGATCTGTATCGAACTGTGTCGATTGTATCTAACTGTGTCAACGTCAACCGGATCTAACTCTGTCAACTGTATAGCACTGTGAGAACTGTATCGAACTGTGTCAACTGTATCTAACTGTGTCACATCAACCGGATCTAACTGTGTCAACTGTATAGCACTGTGAGAACTGTATCGAACTGTGTCAACTGTATCTAACTGTGTCAACGTAAACCGAATCTAACTGTATCAACTGTATAGCACTGTGAGAACTGTATTGTACTGTGTCAACTGTATAGCACTGTGAGAACTGTATCGAATTGTGTCAACTGTATCTAACTGTGTCACGTCAACCGGATCTAACTGTGTCAACTGTATAGCACTGTGAGAACTGTATCTAACTGTGTCAACAACGTCAACCGGATCTAACTGTGTCAACTGTATAGCACTGTGAGATCTGTATCGAACTGTGTCAATTGTATCTAACTGTGTCAACGTCAACCGGATCTAACTCTGTCAACTGTATAGCACTGTGAGAACTGTATCGAACTGTGTCAACTGTATCTAACTGTGTCACATCAACCGGATCTAACTGTGTCAACTGTATACCACTGTGAGAACTGTATTGTACTGTGTCAACTGTATCTAACTGTGTCACGTCAACCGGATCTAACTGTGTCAACTGTATACCACTGTGAGAACTGTATCGAACTGTGTCAACTGTATCTGTGTCACGTCAACCGGATCTAACTGTGTCAACTGTATAGCACTGTGAGAACTGTATCGAACTGTGTCAACTGTATCTAACTGTGTCACGCCAACCGGATCTAACTGTGTCAACTGTATAGCACTGTGAGAACTGTATCGAACTATGTCAACTGTACCTATCTGTGTCACGTCAACCGGATCTAACTGTGTCAAATGTATAGCACTGTGAGAACTGTATCGAACTGTGTCAACTGAATCTAACTGTGTCAATTACACAACACTGTGTGAACTGTATCGAACTGTATCAGCTCTAACACATTGTATCTAATGTACCAATATGCGTAAACCGTATCAAATTCTGTAAACCTAAATAATTGTATCTACTTATCAGACTGTATTGGCTGCGTCGTACTGAACCAAATTTAATTACACCAATCCTATTAATTTTGTCGAATAAAAACTTTAAAACAACAATTACTATACCACAATCGATTACACATCTTACTCACACCAGAAACAACCTTAAATCTATTTATCACCTTAATTTTCGAAAGAACGTCAAAACAATGTTATACCGTCTCTGAAAGTATTTCTCTCTTTTGAACAGAAACTAAGTTCACATCTTCCGTAGAAAGTAAACTGTCAAAGTTTACCGCCGAGTACGACGTAATTTATCGTTTTTGCAATAAACGAGGAAAACAGTTGGAAACTCGAGGGGTAAATCTGATATTTTGATTTAGACAGTGTATATTTGTTGCGTAAATTGAACTTGCATATTCCAAGACATTAACATGGGTTGGACCGAGGGATAAAAGGTTGCCAAGAAAACTGTGGAAGTGAGCCATCAAAGTGTAGATAGCTTATCTAAGTGTAGATTGTCTATAAAAGTGAAGGTAGCCCATCAAAGTGTAAATATCCCATCTAAGTATATATAGCCCATCAAAGTGTAGATATCCCATCAAAGTGTAGATAGCCCATCAAAGTGTAGATAGCCCATCAAAGTGTAGATAGCCCATCAAAGTGTAGATAGCCCATCAAAGTGTAGATAGCTCATCGAAGTGTAGATAGCCCATTTTGGCGTCTCACAGGAACTATCAGGTTTGCCACCCGAACAAAACGACGAGATTTTAGAGCAAATGAAAGCCATCATCCACGACCATATTGCAAAATAAAGATACGCGTATACGCATGGTTGTGAAACATGATTCGTTGATTATGATTGGGTGAATAGTTCAAAAGATATGATTATATTCTTATTGTATCCTATTTTAGTGCTAATAAAAGGTCAAATATCCGTGACTTGATAACTGTTAGTTAAAAAGTTTGCCAGGCCTAGAACTATACATATTAATTTCTCTCTGACGGACCGTAACGAGACTACACAGCTAATACACTCATACAAATAATTTAGTCAGGTAAGCCTATTCATAACATCATGGCTGTACATTATCGTTAGTTGGTTTTATAATTTACACTTCGAAAAAATAAACCTTGAAATAAAAGTGAGGAAATAAATAATATTTCATTTTGTCACGAATCACGCCAATGCACACCCACCCTGCGCTATACTTCCTGTTTCTGGGCCAATCCAGATACTACTAGAAGGTGCTAGAATGGCAGTTAATCTGCTCGTAGTTAATTCGAGCGAAAATACTCCCGAAATGACACTCAGAAAGACCTAGATCCCTCTCTTCCAGAACCAACTCGACAGCTCCGGAACCATCTAAACTTGCAACGGCTCCTTATATAAAGGAACTCGTCGGCAGTAGCAGTGCGAATCCTTGGTCTTCGGCCTAGAACGAAAGTGACAGTCAAATGGTAGTGTGTAACAGTGACAGTACACCGAGCAATGTCATATATTGTGTAACACAGACTCAAGTGTGATAAGTGACATTAGTTATTAAAAATATTAGTGGTTTAATTTCAAGTGTTAAAAAGTGTCTAATAATATAAATATGTAGATATCTCGTAGTGAGTAACTTAGTTAATTAGTGAGTATAAGTAAACGTAACAGTTAGTAGCCACGAGGTGGGAGCACCTTTTTATTTCGTAACCTTTGGATCGTAACAATATACTGTATTATATTAAGTCCGTTAACACCAACTATTGTATAGTTCAATGTAGGGAACAATTATACTATCGATCATCATATGTATTTGTTGTTCATCTTTTATATACTGTATTCCCAAACCCAATATCGTACCTGAAACGTAACAAAATATTGTAAAAACCATATCTGCTACAGCAATAACAATGTATATTTCCTGTGAATATGATATTTTCTGTTCAATCTGAGATGTAAGACAATTTTCAAAATTGTATTACATGTAAACATTGATACGTACATAAAAGTAAGAACGAAACGTGATTTTTCTTCTCAGTATTCAAAAAATGTTATTTCTGATCGTTAAAACTAAATAAATACACTTTAAATGGCAAATTATCTTTCTAACAATATGAGGTAAAAATACTTCCTAATATCGTATTAATACTCGTAATTAACTATCAAAAACATTATGAATCGTAAACTGGTTCTATGAATAAATGTCAGCAAGCTGAGTACAAAGTTAATTACGAATTCATATATTGGGAAGAGGGAGGTGTTGGGGTGTGAGAAAAGCCGGGCTAAGAACTTAATCTGAAATATGCCCAGCCCAACAGTCGCTGTAACTTTAAACCGCCCTTGCTCGGGGAAGGATTACGACTCGTGTAACATTTCTACTCCATATTGCTCCGAGATACGTTACGATAGACGAAATATTAGTGAAGAGGATGGATAAGCAAGATGGTAGATATCTTGTTAGACATCTGGCGGTTATGAAGGTTGTAAACATCCAATATGTAGAACAAAAGATTAAAAAAAATATAATTTCCCGATTAAGGGCGTTCTTCAAGTTGAGCGCACCAAAGAATTTCTTCTTAGATTTTACACAACTGACACTAGGGGTAGCAAAGAACCTGTCTCACTAACATACATAGAACGTGTTTCCCTCCCCTCTCTCCCCCTTACTGTCGCCGTCTGCCCCACCCCACAAATGGTACAAAAGTACATAACTACTTCATTTATATTAAACTGTTTGTATACATTATTAATCTCTTCTTTCTGTCAACGATAAATGTAGTAATGCCAACTAAACATATGTACATAAGTAATTTATTCTAATTTTTTACACTTTAAAAATATATATTTTTAAGCGTTCCTTTACAAAAGTTGGTTAGTTCCTTTTGTTCACTATATTCTCAATATTTAAATAAAAAATATCGCATGGTTTCTTAATTAATTACGTACCTAGTAAGGCCGAACTAGCCACATTATGTAGCCATACCTTCATAAAGGAATTTCTTTTGAATTTTTCCCTCGAGACAACTCTTACATATAAAAAGGCTAACCCTTTTACCAGAGGTATTGCCTCATCAAACCATCCATACGAGTTCAGTTGAAATGACCCACCCATCCACGTTCAGTGTATTGACCCACCCGCCCTCCTATACACGTACGGAGCTATTGGGTGATAAGTGTATAGCTCTGTGGCTTTTCTTTTATCTCTGTGGCTAACTGCACCGGTGAGCTACAAAGTTATAAATAAAAACAATAGGTTTCTGCAACTAACGTGTATATTGAATCAACTGAAATACGCGGTGGCAAAATCCCTACATCGTTCCTTCCTAACTCGTTAATGCACTCAGTTAGAGTCCTTGCCAACTCTTGTCCTGGAAACATAGGTAGTAGAGGTCCTGGAGGACAAATGAGACAGTAGAAAGTCGATCGGGCAGAGGTAATTTATACCGATCAATGACGAAACCTAAATACCCGAGGATCTGGTGACCACCTCGACACACGGCATCGTGACATTCGGACATACAAGTACTCCATGTACAAATTCTATTAAATTCTATTTAACGTAAAAAGTATTTTACGTTAAAATTGAACTCTACCGGTTTTCTAAATTATGAAAAGATATATTTTTATTTCAATAAATAATATCAAGCCTCTGTTTATATCTCAAAGTTGTTATTAATTAAAGAACGAATGACACGAAGATGTTCCTTCAAAAATAATTGTTTTGTCTACATTAGGAGTCTGCAGAGGCTGTCGGCCATGTTGGTTTTTAATCTCATAAGAGCAATGTTATTTGCGGATCCATATTTTTTCGTTATTTATTGACAAAATTTGTGTATGAGGTCATTTTAAATGTTATCATATTGCGCACTGTGTTTGCTTTTGATATTTTGAATACATACGCCTAGTTTTGAAAAATAAGTGAAAATAAAAACCAAACCTCCAAATAAAAAAAAAACTAATTATTTTTTCCTTTAAAACTAACTAGGAATTCGCAAAGCAATTCCAACGTGCAGTTTTATTCTTGATTAAAAGCAATTTGTTTGGAAAAGATCCGTTTAAAAATAACTGTTCAGTTTGGATACGTGTGATCGTATGACCGGTTCGGAAATTACATTATTCTTGCGGGATTAAAACCAACATAGCCGACAGCCTCTGCAGACTTTAAGTTTGCAATCTGATGCCTATTCAACGCCGCTGGTGTCAGGACTTCGAGCCTAAGTTGGATATAGCACAGATTATATCCTAGCATTGTCTGGAAGTTACATCAGTAATATCCACCTTGTACTGAACTGGTTCGCCCTCTGACTCTGTCCGAATAGGTTCCCCTCACAGATCAATAGTCTATGAGGAATGGGCAGAGTAAGGTTAAAAAGGAGGATCGGCCTCTCCTTACAAAAAGAGTTCTATTGATCGTTCAACTCATTCTTAAATTATTACATATTAACATAAATGTTACAAATAAATTTATTTATAGGCACATTAGCGTGGTTTAGAGACATTTTAAGTTTGAAGAAAATATACTGGTAAAATATTTAGTACTCCAAATCTTATTTTGCGAATTGCCAGTACATTGCTACTCAAGTAAATTTGTTTATCACGTTCCCAGCTACACTATACGGATCAAAATAAAATAATATTATACTTATCATTATAACTAGCAAATTACGATATAAAACAATATTATTAAGTTACAAAGCTAAGTGGAAACACTTAGATACAGTAGAACGTTCCGTCTGCCAAATCACAGCGACAAGTCCGAATACAGCCATTGAAAAGCTTTTCGTTGCCAGCTCACAAACCAAGTGCATCACTTAGCCACTGTGATGCGTTCCACTGTCAGTCACTAAATTGGACACATTTTTCTCAGTTTCAGTACGGTAATCTTAAACTTTAGACGTTAAAATAAGTTATAAGTTCTATACTATCGAGTAGAACTAAATTCATAATTAATCTCATATGTAAAATAAGGGTGTTCGGAAAACGAGCCCAAATCGTTGGACTGTCAACCATTATTTACCTCTTTTGCATGGGCACCCGTTCGGGCTCGTTGTCCAGGAATAGTAAAATGAGATATATTTAAAATTACGATTGCTTTCCCGACCTTATCAAATTAAGACTTGATAGCTTTAAACAAGTCAAAGATCTAACCACTGAACAGTTGCTGAGCTCTCTAAACGCTTGCAACAACTCTTTAATCAATAAGTCAATTATAAACGTTCTTATAAGTGATATTTGAAGAACCACAGAGAAGAAGGAAACAGAGGTCATCCACTAGTGCTGAATGTGTGTCGAGTAGTTTGCCATTCGATTGGCCAGAACCCTGATAATACCTCCCTTATTCCCTCCAAATCCCAAAGGTATAAAAGCAGTAATTATTACTATGGATGTACAAAGATGTAAATAAGTTGTAACCTATTTATAACTGCCATTCATGTGGCCATAATAAAGCAACCTCTGTAACTGTTTTTCTCTGTGGATGAACTCGTCCAAGTGTGTGAGATATCCTCAAAACATCCCCTCGCCGACGTGAGATATTCCACATGAATGAAACCTGTGGAAAATCCATTGCCAACAAGATGAATTATTGGAACCGATATCTCTTTTAACTGTTGAACTAATTTCACTGCAGTTAATTTATGATGCTGCATTCAGATTTGTGGACGGTTAGGTTATAATAGATTAAGAATAAACTAAAAAATTATGAATAAACCTTTTTCCTGCAATACCCATACTCTAAAGAGGTATTGACTCGCCCACCCATTCATACACGTGAAGTGGTTTTGACTGACCCATCCATTCATACACGTAAGGTGGTATTGACCAACCCAACCCCCAGCACGTAAATTGGTATTGACCCACCCACCCATTCATATTCGTAAGTTGGTATTGACTCACCTACCCATTAATAACATGAGGTAGTATTGACCTACCCACCCTCACATCCACGTACAGAGGTATTGACCCACCCACCCATTCATATTCGTAAGTTGGTATTGACCCATCCACACTCCAGCACGTGAGGTAGTATTGAACTACTCACATCCACAGTGGTATTGACTCGCCCTCTCATTCATAAATGTGAGGTGGTATTGCCAACCACCCCCCAACAAGTATACTGGTACTAACCCACCCACCCATTCATACTCGTAAGTTGGTATTTACTCACCCACCCATTAATAATATGAGGTAGTATTGACCTACCCACCCTCACATTCACGTACAGTTGTACAGTTGTATTGGCCCATCTACACTCCAGCAAGTACAGTGGTATTGACCCAACCACCCTCCAGCACGTACAGTGGTATTAACCCATCCACACTCCATCACGTACAGTGGTATTGACCCACCCACCCTCCAGCACGAACAGTGGTATTGACCCATCCACACTCCAGCACGTACAGTGGTATTGACCCATCTACACTCCAGCACGTGAGGTAGTATTGAACAACTCACATCCACGTACAGAGGTATTGAACCACCCACACACAGAGGTGTTAATCCACCCACTCTCCAGCACGTAAATTAGTATCGACTCATCCACCTGTACATACACGTAAGGTGGTATCTCAATATCACCGTATATGTGTGGGTGGGTAGGTCATCACCAACCATCTACGTAGAGTTACTAATGCCGATGGAACATGAATATATCTGGCATTTAGTAAATTTAAAATAATCTTTTACATGTAATGACCACCGTAGGTTTCTATCTTTGTTCCGATCTTTACGTGCGCAAGTTCCGACGTACTAAATCTCACCTTGAGTTGTAAGTTCCCAGATGTTGATTTACATTGATTAAGCCACTCACATTGAATAAAAGCTCTTTCTAAGACTTAAGAGAGATATGTAAACCTAATTTCTTAGATTTTTCGTTCCTAAGGAAGAATTTTACAAAGGGTTCCGTGTTTTACAACAGAGTTCCATTAAACTTATCTTTCCGGAGGGAATTGAAAGAGCAAGGTAACTCCACGGATTTTCTTTTGACGGAGGCTGGGTTTGAAATAACAATGATTGAATATTTTAGAAGAGAATGATTAAAGAATAAAATAAAGCATTTTTAAAGTCTCTCCGTTTAAATTAAATCACACAAGATCTCTTATTTATCGAAAAATAGAAATCATTTTGAATATAATAACCTATAAATATTAGATTCTTTTGATAAATTTAAATTAATGATTTTATCTGTGATTCTTGTTTTATTTATTGAACTTTACTAATCTGAGGCAGTATACAAAGTGTCTAAGGTAATGTGAACACTCACAGAATATAAAGTAACAGAGGTCGCACTCGCATCCTTTCGTGCGCTTAATGTGTGTCGCGTAGTTTTTTCAGTTTGCCAAGTGATAGCAGGGCCAGCACCTTGTCAGTCCCTCCCTTATTCCCTCAATCCTCAAGTATAGGCCTAAACGCAGTAAGTATTACTACAGAAGTATTAAAATGTGTATTAGTTTGTAATCATAACCACTTGCTGTTCATTTGTCATTGGGCTATTAATTGATTACACTTCCTGAGGAATGGTCGGCCTTAGTTCGTAACAATGACTACATTCACTTCTGATCACACAGAAATATTGGGATCACAGATATAATGTAAAGCTGAAGAATGGTAATCCATAGCCTGGGGCAATAACAACACATGGGAATTATTGACGGATTGTAAAATTAAATAACGGTAGGTAAATGGACTACTTTACTACCTCAAAGTTGTTATCTCTGAGCTCGATTACTCCGGCAACTCATTGTTTATGAAACTCAACTTTCAACTTTGACCGATTTCTCTTCTCCAATCAGTTTACGTAACACAAGCGAAAAAGTTGTTTATTGTAAAGCAAAATTATTAGTTTGGTATCACATGAGGCACATTAAAACTACACGAACTGCATTGAGCTCTCCTCATTGAGTGGTACAATCACATTCAAATGAAAAAAGTCGATAGAAGTTAGAAAACATATCATAGAATACTAAAATAATTGGAACGTAGTTTGGAATGTTTCGATTCGTTTATTTATGCAAAGAATAAACATTTTAAGTTGCCTGATCTGGTATAGGCCATATTTTTTACTGTCAGTATTATTGTAAACAACTTTTTATGAACTGATTCTAATGTATCTTTATTACGTCCACAATTAAAACTTATTAGCATTAATTGTCTCAAGAGTCTGCTACACGTTGCACCACATCGGATTTGATTCTAAAAAAGGCAAATGCAAATTAAAAAACAATCACATTTTTACTTAAGAATAAAAAATTTTATACTCGACCTTTTTTTAAAAAAGAAGACCGAGAACCCCCTGGGATAAATTTTGATTTTATCCCTTGATTTAATTTTTAAATGCAAAGAACTCAAGGGACACTCGTTTCACTTATCCGATAAAGGAAGTTAAAATTTGAAATACATATGTTTAAAAATTGTAAGCATGAAACGTTTACAAGTGAAGTAATGTTCGGCGTTAGCTACTGAAAAACGTCCTGCCTTTTAGCCAAGCAGGGAAGGAGAGTTAACTGCCACGACATATCAAATCACACAATGGTTTGGGAATGGACGAACAGACGACAACCGGCCGTCTGATAGTTGACGGAGTTGCAAGTAGTTCCTAAGTTGATCCCAGGTAGAGGATCTGAGACTACTAGTAGCAACAAAATTGTTTACAGTAGAAGACTGTTATGAAAACACAAATGGCCCGAAGGAAAAACCCCTTTACTTTTTATTTGGGAATCAAACTGGATGTTTCACATTTGTGCTGCCTCGTTCAAAGTTAAATGTACGTTTAACCTTTTTCAATTTCGATATCAGTAAAGTAGAAAGCAAATAATATGACAATGAACATAAAAAATACAATTTATCTCTGATTTATTGTTACCCGAATAAAATGCTACAACTTGGAGTTGCGCGATGTTTTCTGATGTGTGTTAACTCAAGAAGTGTTTAAGGTGGTTGGTGGCGCATGACAATCAGCATATTATTCCATGCACGAGAGGGGTTGCCACCCCAACCGCGTCCGGGGTGTATACTGAATCTAAATCAGCACTCTCCACAGTGACCTTCTGCTTTAATATTAACTCCATGATCCTCCAAGTTCAAACTTTCAATTTTCTGAACGAGAAGGTCATTTTCAATTTCTTATTAGCTTTAGTCATTTTTCTTTAAATAGCATCTTACAAATGATAAAACCCGTAGCCTTTAATGCTATATGCATATGTCGGCACTAGTGGCGCAGTGATGTAACCCAGCTGCTTGGTGACAAAGTGTTGTGGACATTGTAGGCACTAGTGTCGCAGTGATGTAGCCGAGCTACTTGGGGACAAAGTGTCGTGGAGATTGTAGGCACTAGTGTCGCAGTGATGTAACCCAGCTACTTAGGGACAAAGTGTTGTGGAGATTGTAGGCACTAGTGTCGCAGTGATGTAGCCGAGCTACTTGGGGATAAAGTGTCGTGGAGATTGTAGGCACTAGTGTCGCAGTGATGTAGCCGAGCTACTTGGGGACAAAGTGTCGTGGAGATTGTAGGCACTAGTGTCGCAGTGATGTAACCCAGCTACTTAGGGACAAAGTGTTGTGGAGATTGTAGGCACTAGTGTCGCAGTGATGTAGCCGAGCTACTTGGGGACAAAGTGTCGTGGAGATTGTAGGCACTAGTGTCGCAGTGATGTAACCCAGCTACTTGGGGACAAAGTGTTGTGAAGATTGTAGGCACTATTGGCGCAGTGATGTAGCACAGCTACTTGGGGACAAAGTGTTGTGAAGATTGTAGGCACTATTGTCGCAGTGATGTAACCCAGCTACTTGGGGACAAAGTGTTGTGAAGATTGTAGGCACTATTGGCGCAGTGATGTAACCCAGCTACTTGGGGACAAAGTGTTGTGAAGATTGTAGGCACTATTGGCGCAGTGATGTAGCACAGCTACTTGGGGACAAAGTGTTGTGAAGATTGTAGGCACTATTGGCGCAGTGATGTAACCCAGCTACTTGGGGACTGAGTGTTGTGAAGATTGTAGGCACTATTGGCGCAGTGATGTAACCCAGCTACTTGGGGACAAAGTGTTGTGAAGATTGTAGACACTATTGGCGCAGTGATGTAGCACAGCTACTTGGGGACAAAGTGTTGTGGAGATTGTAGGCACTAGTGTCGCAGTGATGTAACACAGCTACTTGGGGACTGAGTGTTGTGGAGATTGTAGGCGGTAGTGTCGCAGTGATGTAACCCAGCTACTTGGGGACAAAGTGTTGTGAAGATTGTAGGCACTATTGGCGCAGTGATGTAACCCAGCTACTTGGGGACAAAGTGTTGTGAAGATTGTAGGCACTATTGTCGCAGTGATGTAACCCAGCTACTTGGGGACAAAGTGTTGTGGAGATTGTAGGCACTAGTGTCGCAGTGATGTAACCCAGCTACTTAGGGACAAAGTGTTGTGAAGATTGTAGGCACTATTGGCGCAGTGATGTAACCCAGCTACTTGGGGACAAAGTGTTGTGAAGATTGTAGGCACTATTGTCGCAGTGATGTAACCCAGCTACTTGGGGACAAAGTGTTGTGAAGATTGTAGGCACTATTGGCGCAGTGATGTAACCCAGCTACTTGGGGACAAAGTGTTGTGGAGATTGTAGGCACTAGTGTCGCAGTGATGTAACACAGCTACTTGGGGACTGAGTGTTGTGGAGATTGTAGGCGGTAGTGTCGCAGTGATGTAACCCAGCTACTTGGGGACAAAGTGTTGTGAAGATTGTAGGCACTATTGGCGCAGTGATGTAACCCAGCTACTTGGGGACAAAGTGTTGTGAAGATTGTAGGCACTAGTGTCGCAGTGATGTAACACAGCTACTTGGGGACTGAGTGTTGTGGAGATTGTAGGCGGTAGTGTCGCAGTGATGTAACCCAGCTACTTGGGGACAAAGTGTTGTGAAGATTGTAGGCACTATTGGCGCAGTGATGTAACCCAGCTACTTGGGGACAAAGTGTTGTGAAGATTGTAGGCACTAGTGTCGCAGTGATGTAACCCAGCTACTTGGGGACTGAGTGTTGTGGAGATTGTAGGCACTATTGGGGCAGTGATGTAACCCAGCTACTTGGGGACTGAGTGTTGTGAAGATTGTAGGCACTATTGGCGCAGTGATGTAACCCAGCTACTTGGGGACAAAGTGTTGTGAAGATTGTAGGCACTATTGGCGCAGTGATGTAGCACAGCTACTTGGGGACAAAGTGTTGTGGAGATTGTAGGCACTAGTGTCGCAGTGATGTAACACAGCTACTTGGGGACTGAGTGTTGTGGAGATTGTAGGCGGTAGTGTCGCAGTGATGTAACCCAGCTACTTGGGGACAAAGTGTTGTGAAGATTGTAGGCACTATTGGCGCAGTGATGTAACCCAGCTACTTGGGGACAAAGTGTTGTGAAGATTGTAGGCACTATTGGCGCAGTGATGTAGCCGAGCTACTTGGGGATAAAGTGTCGTGGAGATTGTAGGCACTAGTGTCGCAGTGATGTAACACAGCTACTTTGGGACTGAGTGTTGTGGAGATTGTAGGCGGTAGTGTCGCAGTGATGTAACCCAGCTACTTGGGGACAACGTGTTGTGGAAATTGTAGGCGGTAGTGTCGCAGTGATGTAACCCAGCTACTTGGGGACAACGTGTTGTGGAAATTGTAGGCGGTAGTGTCGCAGTGATGTAACCCAGCTACTTGGGGACAACGTGTTGTGGAAATCGTAGGCGGTAGTGTCGCAGTGATGTAACCCAGCTACTTGGGGACAACGTGTTGTGGAAATTGTAGGCGGTAGTGTCGCAGTGATGTAACCCAGCTACTTGGGGACAACGTGTTGTGGAGATTGTAGGCGCTAGTGGCGCAGTGATGTAACAGCTGCTTGGGGACAAAGTGTTGTGGAGATTGTAGCCGATATGTCCTATGCTCGGTCCTCTTATACTAGCTAGATGGCGTCCACTCAATGGTTGTTCCATCAGCGTGGAAACTTCTAGATAAGTCTTGGATATCCGTTTTAGGTAGGAGTCAGGGTCCGGATGATATGTAGAGAAGAAAACTGAGTATCAGACTTATCAGTCGGGTGAAAATCAGACCAATACTACGTGGTTCGGATTCCACGGAAAGCTATAGATCCCTTTGATGCCCTGGTTATTGGGCTATTAATGTATGGCTCTTCAAGGAATAGTCAACCTTAGTTAGTAACAATGTCTACATTCATGACACTCATTCGCTCCTCATATCCACCCACATCTCTACAACCGGTGTCTTAATGATGAATTATGAATTTACAGTATACAACATTGATCGTTACATTTGATTATTTTACCAAATGGAAATCCATAAATCCCTTCATACTAGGTAGAATTACAGAGAAGAAAGAAACAGAGGAGTTTTCTTATGGCTGCAGCGAACGCCTCAGTGACAGTTGTAGATTTCAATTAATGTACATGTTAATAATGCACATGTAATAATTAGAACTACGTTTATTCTTCTCAATTTGGAGGCGAATAAAGGAGGTACGGTACTGACAGTTGCTGGCCCTGACATTTCATGGCAAACTAGATTTATAACAACTCGACATCAACTGGATGCATCCTCTGATTCTTTGTGATAGAATGATCCATACTTGCATGTGACAACATTTAGTTCGGTTGTAATTTTTTTTTTTAATTTTCCTTTCTAATTTTGTGATTGTATTGGTTATCTGTAATAAGAGACGGGCGTTGGCACATATAAACTATTCAGCGAGAGTTGAGAGTGAGGCTCCGCCTAGACTATCCCTGTGTCCCTGTCTCGAGGGTGCTGGCCAGTAAGAAAAGTGTGTCCACGTGGACCTTTGATTTACTACAAGACTAACTCATTGGAATCCCCATTCCCCAGTCAGTCATTCAGACTTTGACAATCAGTATGTTCATACGTTCTGCTTTTTATGGTGAACATGCGAACGGCTGTGAACCGGTCTAGCAGCTACGTCACACCAGCAGTGAGTGGAGCTTCACTCTCAACTTCCCTGAATAGTTTAATATGTCTTTTTGAGGTTTTCGTTTCGATCCCGATCAAAGTCATAACACATTTTGAAAGAGGTCAGTTCATAACCAACATCTGTTAATTTATCATTGGGCTATTAATTAACGACACTTTCTAATGAATAGTCGGCCTAAGTTTGTAACGTAGACTACATTCGCTCATCTAAACTCTTTCGAAATTCTTGCTCGCTCATATATTAACGATCGGCGTCTTTAGAATAAATAAAAAATTAACAGACAAAATAAGTAACCACCGCACGCCCATCCTGGTACAGAGGTATTGATCGGCCAATTAACACATTTATTAGTATAAGAAAACTTTTTGGAATGTGTTAATAGCAAACAAAGTCATAAAATATTATGTAATAATGAATCAAGGGAGTACGTGGATTAAATAACGATGGACATGCACGTGTGGTTGCGATATACGGCGTTGTCATAACGTGCTTGGGTCACTGATAACACCCCTGCACTTTGCTGCAGCATTATCAACTGACAAGACAAACGCTGTGCAATGCTAAACGGTGATTGATGAAATCAGCTGCATGGAACCACGGATAAAGCTGGTGTACTTGATCTAAACATACATAACCTAAAAGTTATTATAAAATGGCGCAAATCTGATCTTCATAGAGTATAACCCTTGATTATTAGTATATGGTATAAAATCAATGGTATAACTCACGAGGTTTTACCATTAATTTATACCATTAAAAGCATTAAAGGTATAAATCAATGGTATTTATACCTTTGAGGCACTTGGCCAGGTGATGCGCAGTACACTAATTGGAGTGGGGGAAGCCGCCGAGTCAGTGTGTGCCATATGGTAAATCAAAATAGAAAAAAAATTGGGTGTGCGTCGGACCACACGGTGGAAGTTATACTTCTTTGGCCATTCTCATACACCCACTCACGCACACAAACAGACAGGATATATAAATGAAATATAAGACATTTTTCAATATTATTCAATATATTTATCTTCAATATATTATACGTGACTTCATTATTATATTATACACCTATATTATCATTATCAGTAATTTCTTCGATTAAATTTCTTCGATTAACAATCGATTAATCGATAGTTCTTAAAAATTTGTTCTTACTTTTCAGCGTGACGCGGTTTCTCGACCAACATCCCATCCCAAAGTGTCTAACGGCCGCAAAGAAGTATAACTTCAATAAAATCATCTGAAAAATTTCTTTACAACCTGACTTAACCTTGTTATTGTTAAAAGATCAATAGTAAATAATTGTGACAATTACTACTAATTAATTAATAAATGACATGTTTAACTTTTTTATTTATTTGTTTATAGATACATTGATTATATCATAATTTGATTTTTTAATGATTTATAAGCAAATTATGTGCCTATTTCCAGAGCAGACTTTGCAAAGGCAGCACATGTCGTTTATATTTTAGTAATAAGAGGTTTAAATTCAAATAAAAAATTTAATCGACCTTTCTGATTGGCCGTTATAATAAAAGTAAACAAACAATAGAGGAGGCGAAAATAAATTCTTTTCAACACAGAGAGGAGCGCAATCAAGGCTCGAACGGCAACACGGTAACTAAGGGGCTTTATACACGATCGCTTCCGGCGCGATAAGACCGTCAGGCGCGGCGCGGCTCGACACTTAGAGCGATCGTGTATGGTGACGACCAGGCCGGTATTCTGGCTGGAGTTAAGCATACGCTGAGAAATTTCTAGGCGCTTGGCTCTCCAACATGTTTGGCGCGGTGGCCGATGCAGCCTTGCAGCCCCGAATTTTGGACACAGGAAATGATCAGAACTTCTTGTCGCTACCAGTCCCAGGTTACGCTGAAGGTGTTTTCATTGTTATCTCTCAATTATTTAATGAAACATTTTAATTGAGAGAGTGTACATATTTTTTATTTTACTTTATTTCGTTTTTCTCATTCAACTTATGAAATAAATTTTTATTTACTATATTAATACATGTATTATTTAATATGTTACTAAATTAATTACTTGAAAAATTAAATAAAACATTAAATGAGTGTTGTTTCAATGTAGAGCCATTTAATAGTAATCGTTAAAACAACAGCTGATGATATTTGTATTTACATGAATAATATTATTCATGTAAATACAATTCATCAGACTTCCTTAGTAGTGTCTACGTCGATGGCAGCTGTTGAGCGGATACTGTGTTAAGAGGACCGAGCATGAAACCTATCACCTACAGTCTCAACTCTTTGCCCCCAAGTAGATGGGTTATAGCAATGTGCCACCAGTGCCGAAATTTTTTAGCTTCCTAGCTAACATTGATCTATTCATGAAATCAGCAGGAGCCAATTTTGGACCGGTTCTTCCTGGCCAAATGTACTTTGTGTCTTTTGTCAAAATTGTTATAAGACACACTGGTCCATAGTTTTCTTTGTAAAGAGGGTAAAGTTTTATAATAAAAGAAATTGGGACCAGCCCTTGAATTGGTCCTAAAAAATCGACATGTATCCTTTCCCATGGTCCTTGAGGAGTTAGCCATGGATGGTTTTGTTCCTTTGGTGGTAGGTTTTGTTTTAATCGACATTGTCTACATGTCTTTACCATCTGTTCGATATCTCTGTCAATATATTTCCATGTGCCAAAACTCCGCGCTAAGGTTTTCATTTTATTCATACCTATAAAAAAAATAAAGGGCTTGTAAAATAGATTGTACGTATTTGTCTTGAGTAGTTGCTTTAGAAATGATTTCACTGTCCACTTGCAATAAGTCGAGTTGATTAAGTTGAAAGCGGCCACTACTATCGATAGAATTAAGGGAAGTGTGTTCTGTAGGAAAACGAGTTAAGAAGTCAACATTAGCATGATCAGAGGTTTTCCTGTATTCGATTTCATAGTTGAATCCAGACAAAAAATGTGCATAGTTAAATAATCAGATGGCTGATATTGATGGTATAGTTTTTATGGGATTAAATATAGATACCAAAGGCTTATGGTCCGTAATCAACTTTCTTAACAATATGGAAATTTTTTTTAAACCCCAGTAAATACCAGTCGCCTCTTTATCAATTTGGCTGTAGTTCTGTTCTGTTTTTGTCAAACTGCGGGAAGCGAAACTTATTGGCCTTTCACTGCCATCTCTGTAACGATGAGAATTTACAGCTCCAAGACCCACTGGAGATGCCCCATCCTCTCTCTAATATGTTACTAAATTAATTACTTGAAAAATTAAATAAAACATTATATGAGTGTTGTTTGAATGTAGAAGCATTTAATAATAATTTTTAAAACAAAACAGCTGATACTATTTATATTTACACGAATAATATTATTAAGTAACAAAGAGTATAAATTAAAACACATCATTATTGATGTATCAAGAACTATCAGTGACTAGTGTAATATACTTGGTTAATTTAACGAGGAATCAGATATATTATAGAATATTATAGGTATAATAATATAGATTTTTTATATCTATATTATTATGTCATGTCGTGAACAAACTCCGTAGTCTACTATGTTGAAAGACACGTCATGTTAGCATAACAATTTAATATTACTTTAAAATAACTTACTGTGTTTATCAAGGAACATTACGTGAACATTTCAGTTCCACATGAACACACACCAAGGGTTTACAGTTGAAATACACATAAAGCGCTTTATTTTACTTCGAAATACAACGTTTTGTACGTTTATAAAATATACAAAACTGTAAAATATTAGTTTGTGTTTAATTTTAAATGTGTACTACATAAATTCGTTAGGTCACGTATGTTAGCTTTCGTAATAAATATAAAAACGCCTTCATTACCTTAGATACTACATGTGACGTATGGCTGTACGCTGGACGTTCATTCCAGTCTATAACTATAAGTACTCTCCCCTCCACTCCTAGTATTATTCCCCTCACGGGCAGGCCTCGCGAGTTATAAACAAATTTTACAGTTTTATTTGTAGAATAAGGTCAAAGGATATTTCCATTTACCATACTCAAACAACATATTTAATCAACGTAAAAGCTTCATTAAGTGATGGAGGACAAAGGCCATTGTGAGCAAATACAATATTTTTACTAAAAGACAAATTATTTAAGCCAAAATTATTTTAGTATTAATTAAAGCCCACCCCAGTGTTATTTAATCCTCGTTTTATATTACTTGACTGGTATATTAGTAGAAGGAAGTGCAAAGTGTTATAGTGTATAGACTATGATAATTAATATTATTACAAAGTATACTAAATTGTTATTAGTTTATTAAATATGTTCATTACAGTTTTGTGGTTAGGTTTTTTTATAGCTATAAATTATAAACAAAGCCCAAATTATTATCTGGTCATATGATTCCGAACCAACCAATTACAGGATAACTCTCGCATTACCATAAAATCACAAAAATTAGTAGAAACCTCCCAAATAAACTAAAAAAATACAGTAAAACAGATTGCACATTTATACCACCGCCAGGTGGTACGAATGTTTACCATCTTGGTATAACCATTGACAATAGAAACAAATATACTGCCCAAGCCGATGCATTTGCTATAGAAGAGATTATATGCTGCTATCTAACGGTGATTCGTTTCAACTAAGCGTTTGGACGACTAATGGGCGTAGGTCTACTATTAGCTCAGCGTGTGCTGGAGAAAGACAGATATTAAAGGAATGAAGGGAGATCGCTGGCGCTACCTGAGAAAGAGCTTAAGGTGGTGCAATCGGTTTTCATTGAGTTGATTATTTTCCAATTTTATAATCAAAATTAGTTAATGTACCTTCCCTTGAGACAGAAAAAATAAAAAATAAACTATTAATTACAACATTAGAACTTGTGGCTTTATGAAGTGGCTAATTTCGCTGATTTTAAATCAAGCATAAGACAAAACCGTTCAAAGTACAAGTTTAATTTTTTATAACTACGTTTATTGCACATAACTGAAGGGATTAACAGTTTTTCATTTTTTTTTTTAAAGTCAAAATATTTATAATTTTTAGGGTTAAAGAGAGGTATTTTTTTACCCTTAAAATTATAACAAATTTTACATTTAAAAAAATGAAAAACATGTTAATCCCTTCAGTTATGTGCAATAAACGTAGTTATAAAAAATTAAACTTGTACTTTGAACGGTTTTGTCTTATGCTTGATTTAAAATCAGCGAAATTAGCCACTTCATAAAGCCACAAGTTCTAATGTTGTAATTAATAGTTTATTTATTTATTTTTCCTGTCTCAAGGGAAGGTACATTAACTAATTTTGTTTATAAAATTGTAAAATGATCAACTCACCGAACACCTTAACAGAACTAATCCCATCGAACTCGGCTTCATGGGACCGACAGGAGAGGACAGTCTATATAGCCAATGGTATATTATATAGTACACCTAACTGGGTGACTTGTCATAAACCCTACTACAATCTCACCGACAGTTTCCGTCTCGTCGTTTTGACAAACGATTCGTTTGTTTTTATATTAAAACATGGAAACTACGTGTTCATTCTGTGTAGTAATTGGTTTCCTGGACACAAAGTGGCCGCTGGACCGCGAGTGTTCACCCGCAGTGGTCACTTTACAAAGCCACCGGCGAAAACAATGTCACCTACATTTGGAACTTTTCTTTACATTGACATATATTCTAAACTAATGCTTTTCTAAATTTTAAACAACAATATTTGTTTCAGAACTAATTTACACAACATTTTTTGGAAAGTGAGAAGTAAACATATGACTCTAAACAAGTCAGTAAAATTGTTTCTACTCTTTTGTTGTTTAGTGATATTCTCTAATTATGATTTTGTAGAAGGAGATGTGTGTAGAGGATGCGCAACTACAGTAGTTTGGGGCTGTTTAGCCAAAAGTTCATTGTACGAGGTGAATTTGTTGATTAAGTATAATAACATCGTATAATACCGTTCATTCATTAAGTATAATAACATCGTATAATACCGTTCGTTCATTAAGGATAATAACATCGTATAATACCGTTCGTTCATTAAGTATAATAACATCGTATAATACCGTTCGTTCATTAAGTATAATAACATCGTATAATACCGTTCATTCATTAAGTATAATAACATCGTATAATACCGTTCATTCATTAAGTATAATAACATCGTATAATACCGTTCATTCATTAAGTATAATAACATCGTATAATACCGTTCATTCATTAAGTATAATAACATCGTATAATACCGTTCGTTCATTAAGTATAATAACATCGTATAATACCGTTCATTCTTAAAGTATAATAACATCGTATATTACCGTTCATTCTTTAAGTATAATAACATCGTATAATACCGTTCGTTCATTAAGTATAATAACATCGTATATTACCGTTCATTCTTTAAGTATAATAACATCGTATAATACCGTTCGTTCTTTATGTATATTAACATCGTATATTACCGTTCATTTATTATTCATTATTAATCTCTAAGACACCGATCGTAGAGATATGGGCGAATATGAGAAGCGAATGAGCGTGATGAGTGTAGATTAAGAGTGTAGTCACTGTTACTATCTGAGTTCGACTTAGCTCAGAAAGGACTATTTATTAATAGCCCAATAGCCAGGGCAACTATGGGACCTACAGCTTTACGTGGAATCCGAACCACGTAGTGTTGGTCTGATTTTTCAGCTAACTGACAAGTCTGACTCTCAGTTCTTTCCCCTACACAACATCCGAACCTTGACTACCATTCAACACGGACACTCCAGACTTCTCAAGTAGTATCTACGTTGATGACAACCATTCATCGGACGCCGTGTCGGTATTAAGAGAACCGAGCATGGAACCTATCGCCTACAATCTCCCAAGCACTTTGTCCCCAAGTAGCTTGGCTACAGCACTGGGTTAATTAATTAAGTTCATATTAATCTTAAAATATGGCGCAATCATTAAAATATTATCTGATTTTAATAAATTATTACTATACATAGGCTCCTTAGATTGCGACCTACTCAAAGCACTGGCACGAGAGAGATGCACTGAATGGTGGAAGTAAAAGAGAACTACTATTCTCCCACTGAGTCATTCCATTTAAAAATTTGCAAGACAACTAGGAAGACGGTAGGCCGTGGCCTAGCAGCGCATTAAAAAGTCACGCCCACTACGTCATTAGCAACAATTGGTTTGATCAACACTAACAAATCAAGCATAGAACGACTAAATAAAATCATTTAGTTTTCAAATAGCAATTAATAATAACAATGTAAACAATATAAATATCAATTAAATAAACTTGTTCACCTCAGCTCAGTTATTTTTATGCAACTAAACACTCTTGATGAAGTTCAACATGTTAGTCACGCCCGTGATGTACGGCTGCAAAGCGGTGAAACGATTCCCCTCTGCTGCTGAAACCCATATATGCGCTATATATAACACGCAGACTGCAATTCGTCCGGCCCTATTGTAATACATACTGATTATTATAACTACATCAATATCATTCTTATCTATCCCACTATAATAAACGTTTACACACTTGAGAAATTTATCAAAATTTTGCTCGTGTTATCGATACGTACTCGGTGGAAATCGATACTGCAATCTGGTCACAAAAAGGCCTCTCTTGCCGCTTTGTTGATCAGTTCATCGTTGTCAACACCTCATCACGAAAGCCATTTGCGATTTCCATGCACGAACGTGATCAATTTCCCACACCGCCACAAAGTGGCTAGACTCTTCCTGGTGAGACACCCTGCTGAGGCACTCTACAACTTGGACATCCTTCCTATACGGTGTATAGCGTCACTGTGCGTGTGTGAGTGAATGAAATCAAAAGAATAATGTATTTATTGATCCTTAAAAATATTATCAATGGGGAGGTTGAGACTAATATCTCCTCTCTTATATCTAACAACAAACTGTACTTAGGACATAATAATCTATGAACTACAATGGAACATATAAGAATACAATGGGTGGGAAGGTCTTCACCGTTGGTCGTCTGTGAGTCGGTGGGAAGTTATTTATTTATTTTTTTTAAGGCGAGGCCGACCTCCTTCTTAACCTTACTCTACCCATTCTTCATAGACTATTGATCTATGCGAGGAACTTATTCAGACATAGTATGGTGGCGAACCAGTACAGTAGAAGGTGGACATTATTGATAAATTTTCATCTAGGGGCTGGATTTGAACCAGCGCTTTCTCTAACCCGGGCTCCAAGTCATGATGCCTCAAAGACCGCTCGGCCACCGACTCGCCCTAAAATTAATAGGCTACCATTTGAGTGAGTGTAGGTGGGATTCATTGCCATTGGACGTGTAAAGATGATGGGGTTGGAGGCGAGGAATGATCACGATTGCACGTCTGATAGCGGGCGGGAAATTTGTTACCATTGGACGTGTGAGGGTGGGCGGGAGAGTGACCACCATTGGAAGTGTGAGGGTGGGCAGGAGAGTTCTCAGCATTCAACCAGTGAGATAGGCGGAAGAGTAATCAGCATTGACAAGTGAGAGTGGGTGAGTGAGTAATCAGCATTGGACGTGTGAGGGTGGGGGGGAGAGTTCTAAGCACTGGATATGTGAGGGTGGGCGGAAGATTCTCAGCATTGAACGAGTGAGGGCGGGTGGGAGATTCGCAGCATTGGACGTGTGAGGATGGGCGGGAGATTCTCTGCATTCGACGTGTGAGGGTGGGCGGGAGTTTCGCATCATTGAACGTGTGAGGGGGTGGGAGAGTGATCAGCATTGGACAAGTGAGTGTAGGTGGAATAGTGATTACCATTGGACGTGTGACAGAGGGCGGGAGAGGTAATCAGCAATGGGCGTGTCAGGGTGGGAGATTGGGGTACAATATGGCACCCTAGTGCAAACGTATAGATCCCTGCTTGATACTACACTGTATAGTGTAATGTAATGATTACCTCGGCTTTGGGACTCAAACACAATCATGTATCCCTCATTGCCAAGGCGTTCTAGTATAATAATGAAATATTAATCCAGATATAACACTTTAGCAGAGTCCTAAATCCGCAACACTTCTTGTGTGTACAATACCTACCTTAGCATTCTAGTACAAGTATAAATGTAATACGCTCGAACGTTGTTATATAATACCAAAGCCCCCCCCCCCCCGCTGTGGCAATCTGCTGAACGTCAACTACCAACAATGCATTTCACTTCTCAATGCATTACCCACCCTTTAAAGTAGCCCCAGCCCTCAACGTTCCGTAATAATGCATTCATCCCGAATGAGCACCACGTTGCTCTGCGAAATCTCTTGAGTATGTTTTGAAACACGCCGTTATTTTCCACCTGTGTCAAAAGATAAGTACAGTATACGTTCATACGGAGAAATCATTAGGCGAGATCAAAGGGCCTCTTCAACCTGCCACTTTCTGCAGGAGGTGTTATTTACACGTCAGCTTATTCTGGAATGACGTTCAGTTCATTATTGTTCACATTTCGTTGGTTTACAGCGATTGTTTTGAAAAACAAGTGAAACAAGGATTTTTTGTTATTTCGAACAAACAAATAATGAGTAACTTTAGTATCTGAATCGATATTTGTGTTTAGTTGGATTTGTGAGGTTTCTGTATTTTAGTTACCTCTGCCAAGCCTTGGCTTATACTGCATACTCTATATATATATATATATACACAATATACAAGGGTTCCCAAAAGCCCCCCCCCCCCCCCCGGTAACTTTTGAACGGAATGAAACAAACCAATATCCTTTGGGGATTAGTTATATAATGACTAATGATGATTTTTGCGCTATCTGAAAACTTAACTCCTCAACCCAAAATGGGGAGTTGGGGGGCAAGTTCAAAATTTCAAATTCAAACCCCTCTTCTCTTCTAACTAGGTGAACTGAACGAGACGCGCGTGTGTGTTGACTGAGTTCAATCTGGCAACGCCACCCAGTTCACAACCGTTCAACGGACTTTAAAGCGGACAGTTCACACACTACAAAAAATGTGTACATTTTTACCCCAAACGCTATTCAATACAACCATTCGTTTTGTTGCTCATTTACTAATGATATTTCTACCCCCACCCCTCCCGCCACTATTGTAGAGCTGCTTTTCGTTGTTTAAAGCCATTTCTGCTATCAGTCATGGGCTAACACTATAAATCCTGCTAAAATCACTTTTTAGGCGATCCACTATTTTTAATTGTTTACAAATATATTATGTTTTGAGCCAGTTTACTCCTTTAGCACGCTCAGTGCGTGTGGTAGGAATTCCTACCACAGCCACTTGTTGTTTAGGGAGGTCAATGTGGACAGAGCATGTTTGGAAGGTAAACCGTGTTACTGTTGTTTGTTGTATGTGGCTTATCTTAGTGCGAATGGAAGGGATTCATTGGAAAATTCATCCATTTTCAATAGTTCTTCACGAAAAATAAGTACAGTAGCATTAAAACATGTTTTTGTTAGCACCTGTAATGGTATACAGTATGGATGTTAGCAGTGAACTCGTTAACGGAAGGAAATAGTTGTAAATATCTACCAATGCCTTGATGGCGGTTTTACAACATTTCCAAAGTTCCATGCCAAGATGTGACCACGGGATTTGTGAAGGATCAATTGGATGATAGTGCTTCAAACAGAAGTAACCCAAGTTGTTGAGTTTAATTGACGTCTTGATAGGAGGGAGAAAGGGGTTACGTTACGAGAAGATGATGACGTGTGGGAACCCAAGGTCTGTCTACTGGACCGATCTTAGTGGGGGCCGATTGGGCAATGGTCCTGTAATTGGCGGAATGGACCTGGGGAGCGCAATTCACAAACGCACACGCAGAGCTACAATGACGACAAAGGTCACTGACTTGTGTATCTTGGCCCGAGGTGGGAACACCTGGTCTGTCTGCCTGACCTGGCACAACAAGTCGACTCATTACTGAAGGGGTAACTGGAGCGGGGTCTCAGTTACATCGATTTTAATATAAACTACAACTATGGAGATACCATTTTGACAACAATTTTGGAGTTGTACAGAAAGTGGTAAAGATATCTATAAACAAAAAGCCAGATGAATACTTAGATCGATCGACAATTTTCGAAAGTTTCTCCAATAGATCTCTACTATAGATAGAGCGCTTAGAAAACGACATTCTGAACGCACTGATGCGAGTGAGATGCACTGAGTAGTGGAACTGAGAGAACGACACTTCCACTATGAGTATTTTTATTTAAAAATTGTCAAAGCAATCAGGATGACGAAAGGCCGCTTGATGATGCAACGGCAAGCCCCGCCCACTAAGCCATTAGCAGCATATTCTATTAATGGCATGGAATCAAGCTTATAGCGATTAAATTAAACCCTTATTTTGAATCCAAATAATAATCAATAATAACAACTAAACAAACTTTTACACTTCATTAGTTATTTTTTCAACTAAACACTGTTGCGGAAGGCAGTCTCGCCGGTGAAGTAAAGCAGCTCAGCGGTGGAATGATTACCTTCTGCTACTGGAACCTCTACACGCGCTAAATATAACACGAAGTGCTTACTGTCACATAACATTATTTCTGTAAAATAGTACCGTATATATGCCTAGCTCTAATAATGTGGACAGCTAAGTCGAAGGAAAGACCTTCAATGACCTGTTAATGACATTTTGGCCACAAACACTGTGAAATTCAGTTGAAGAAAAATTATTTTTTTAAATTTAATTTTTGTTTTTTACCTCTACAAAAACAAACTAAACTTGTTTACCATGGTAAAACGACGGAATTATTATTTAAATACAATGCCAGTTGGTTATGGTAAAAATATTGCCATGCAATATCTCACTGCCACAGTTACTAAATAAATGGTTTACTGCTGTTGATGAGACCAACTGAACCTTCCCTGATAAAATATCCTGCGAGAGGTAAAGGGCAAATTAGTGTCTTAACACTAAGGGCGTAACTCTGTAAGTTCAATAACAAACGAGGTTGTTGGAACAGACTAAGTCAATAACTAGTTAATTTGACAGTATTAGGGAATAAAATACTCAATACAGTATATTAAACAAATAAAACATTTCTAATTACTGAACAGTCTGCGCCGTGCTGTAACCAAGCTACTAGGGGACAAAATATTACCGAGATTGTAGATAGGTCCTAAGCTCGGTCCTCTTAATACCGACATGGCATCCTTTCAATGGTGTCCAACGGCGTGGACACTACTAGACAAGTCTGGTATATTGGCGTTGCGTGGTAGTAAGATAACTTGTCAGGCTTGTCCATTAGCTGAAAATCATCTAGACCAACACTACGTGGCTCGGATTCCACGTAAAGCTGTAGATCCCTTAGTTGCCCTGACAATTGGGCTATCTAAAATTACCCTTTCTGAGCACAAGTTGAAATCAGTTAGTAACCAGACTACATAGGCCATCCACACACATCCAGTAATCTTTCATATCTGCCTTAAAATACGCAAATGTTGAGTGGCGTCTCTGAGAGAATAAGTTTATTCCTTTGATAATATAAAACTAAATCCCTTCCAGGAAGAAGAGCTCCAGTGATACAATGATTACTTACTTTGTCAACAAATGTTACAAACAATTATAATCACATTAACGAAGAAACTATCAGCAACTAGTTTTTGAACGAATCAGAAATACACATCTGATAACTGGAACAGAGGAATTCAATTTAGAGTAATCTACAAGTAAGTGTCCGTTATCTGAACGTTACGGGAACTAGATATACACATCGAGATCTCTCCTACATTTTAAGTGTTTCAAGAAAAATTAGTTTTCCGTGTTCTCTCCAATATACTGGAAATGTGTCGCAATAACAATTTAATTTTCTGAAAATAGCACCACTGTACAAATGGCTTTTAACAATACGGTATGATAAAATAAAAACTATTGATACGGAATAAGGCGTTTATATAATATAATAATGGATGTCTGGAAAAACAAAGTTATTTTGGTAAGATTTGTGATACATGCAACAGAAAAAAACCATTGTTTCACAATCATAACGATTATTTTTTCTTTCAGTGCTTATAAACATACTTCCATGTTTCTGTAAGTTAAAATATGAAAATTCCTTAAACCATAATGGTTATCGATTAATTAAATATTTAATTTAAAAAATAGACTATTTATTATAAGATTTTAAGTTAAGTATGAAACATAGCAGTCCAGTTTTTCACGATTTATTTTTTTAAACTTGTCAATATTAACTTCGGAAACTCGAATCCATAAGAATATTTCCTCGGAAATACCGATTTTTACAAAACAGTCGAAAAATAAACATAATTGGGTACACAAAAAAACTATGTACTATACTTTAATCTTACATAGGTTTTTCTGCTAAATACAGATATTTTTCAAACTAGGTGGGTCAATTTAGGTTAGATTATATTAGGTTCAGTTAAATTAGGTTAATTTAGGTTAGGGTAGGTTAGGTTCGTTATAAGTTACCTGGAATTGAAAGATAAAATACTCACTAAATTACAAGGCAACAACTAATCTAAGCTAAACTAACATTAACAGTCTAACCGAATCTAACCTAACGTAACCTAACCAAGAAAAATAAAACCTAAACCACTTTTTAGTAGAATATCTCAGTTATTATTTGTCGTGAGATGAATTGGATTTCATAATCGTATTTAGAAGAAAATACTACAATGTTAAATATATTGCTTTAGGAGTTAAAATAATACTATTTCTTTTTTCCCTATTTTCGAGGAATAATACCCATGGGACCTAATTAAATATCGTGAAAATGGAGTGGGCTGTTATATTCAATTTTTACTGATTTGAAGTTAACATTTCCGTACATAAAATACCGTTCGTTGACAGTTTTCGTCCATAAACTGAAATGGACAAAGCCATAAAAATGAGATCGAAAACTCATTTTCCCTTTAGGTCCAATACAACTCGGGGAGGAACGATCAATACAAGTTCTTACAGCCAATCCGCGATGTTGTTTTATGAAATGAGCCCTTTGAAACCGTAGATCGTCCCCAGGAAGCTCTATAAGATCGTGGCCAGACCACAGCTACAACTGACTGACTCACCACTCGCTGACTAACGTCATAAAAACAATGAGATTTAACTGACTCACAGCTGTAGACAAAACACCGCATACCATCTGAGGCGATCCGGCATACATTGTGTTCTACGACAACATCGTCGGGTAAACTGACCAACATGCGACCCGTTTTACAGAATAATTAACCATAGACTTGCAGCCAAAATCAGTTTAAATCATATACAAGTAATTCAATGAGAGTTAAACAGATTTTTACTGTCAATTAAACGTAATTGTTCGTAGATTTATATTGAATTATTATTATTCATAATGAGGAAGCGAGGAGCGAATGAGTGTAGATAAACGAGAGTGGTCATTGTTACTTAATAAGATGGACTCTTCCTCAAGAAAGAGCTATTTATTGCTATCCATATCAACAGGGACCTAGAGCTTTACGTGGAATCTGAACTACGTAGTATTGGTCTGATACTCAGTTCTCTCCCCTACACGAAATCCGGACCCTGACTGCCACCCAACATAACGGCCCAAATCTCTCTAGTAGTGTCTAGGTCGTTGGCAACTATTAAGCGGACGCCGTGTTTGCATTAATTCTGTATAATTTAAATGAATTATTGTTGATATTGTAAGGTTCTACTATTATGATACAAATAAAGTGATAGTAAATAAAACGTAGACAGTTGTTAACTAAAATTATATTTATAGTTATTTATGTCAAGACTATCATGCTTTCAAATTTATCTGCTATGATATTAAAAATTCTTTAGTGTCAATATTCATATGTTCACATAGAAGAAGACACAGAGGTCGCATCCAATAGTGTGCTCAATGTATGTTGAGTTTGTTTATAGAGTAGTAATTTTTCCAGTTTGCCATACAGATGACAGGGCCAGCACCGCGTCAGTCCATTCCTTATTCCCCTCAGATCCTCAAGGATAAACGTACTAATTATTACTACAGATGCATAAATATGTAGGCTACATTAAATTAGTTATAATCTATATACTACTACTACTACTACATCTAGGCTACTAAGTACTACAGCTACTGAGGCAGTGAGTGAGACATTCGCTGCGGCCATAAGAGAGCGAACTCTGTTTCCCTTTTTCTGTGATAGATCATAACACTCATAATTCTGTCAATGTGGACTCAAGTGGAAACACCACTTTTTGTCGTATAGTTTGATCGACAGGTAGGCTATATGTAAGGTCATTCTACAAGGGATAAATCATATAAGACTTAGTCGAAACACCCACTTTTTTTCGTGTAATTTGACCGACAGGTAGGATAACTTATATGTAAGGTCGTTCTACAAGGGATAAATCATATAAGACTCAAATCTAAACACACACCTTTTGTCGTGTAGTTTGACCGACAGGTAGGCCATGTAAGGCCGTTCTACAAGGGATAAATCATATAAGACTCAAATCGAAACACCCACTTTTTGTCGTGTAGTTTGACCGACAGGTACGCTATATGTAAGGTCGTTCTACAAGGGATAAATCATATAAGACTTAGTCGAAACACCCACTTTTTGTCGTGTAGTTTGACCGACAGGTAGGCTATATGCAAGGTCATTCTTCAAGGGATAAATCATATAAGACTCCAGTCGAAACACCCACTTTTTGTCGTGTAGTTTGACCGACAGGTAGGCTATATGCAAGGTCATTCTTCAAGGGATAAATCATATAAGACTCAAGTCGAAACAACCAGTTTTTGTCGTGTAGTTCGACCTACACGTAGGCTATATGTAAGGTCGTTCTACAAGGGATATATCATATGCTACATTAACGCGCTGTGATCTGCGACGTGAGTCAGGCGGCGCTGAATACATCAGTGTTCGGCGGTGATTCACCGCGCTGCAAATATTGATAAGTTGGCCAGTGATAATGGACGGACACGGATTTCCTTTCAGATTGATGTTGGCAGCCATCAGTTACTGTACTCCCACCGGGTTTTGTTTCTATGTTGCAAAAAATTACGTTGTTTTTTATTTCGCCAGTTCGGCACCAGTTGATGAATGAATGGCATTTTTATGTAGTCCGTCGTTGTTGATTGGAGATATATTTTATACGTATTATATCATTTACGCAAAAAAATGAGGATTTATTGATTTTATAAAATGTACTAAATTTAACATACTGGGAGATGTTTTATTTGTATTGTTTTTACTTTCTCCTATATGTATAAGCACATAGAAAGTATTGTAATCGTATAACATTTTTTTACAAGTTGGTATAAAAATCCATTTTAGGGTCCCCTGAACCAAAAAGTGGTTTTTCGAAAAACGTTTTTTATGTGGATGTCCGTATGTGTGTCTGTCTGTGTGTACATACGTGCAGTTCGCTGGAGACGAAACGGAAGGATCAATTTTTATGAAATTTAGCATGTAGGTGTATTTAGCCAATATCTCCAGACAAATTTTTTCACTTTTTTGAAATTTTAGTTTTTTATGGGCAAAAAACATATATAAAAAGGCTCTAACAATTTTGATTAAATTGTGTGAATTACATGCAATTTAAAATATTTTAGTAAAGACCGCACGACTCTAAATTGACTAGTTTTTTTAGGTATGGCAAAAAAGCATATTTAAGATTCAAACTGGTCATTTTCAAAGTTTTGTTTTTTAGCGTTTAATATGGGGGGAAGTTTGTGCCTATTCTTTGGAACCATTTATTATTGTCGATATAGTTTCTAACATAATTTACTACAAATGTATGCCTACTATATGTGTCTTAATGACAGGTACGATTTAGTATTGCACTCAACTACAACTGTTGGATTGACAACTGTTTCGCTGGTTTTAACAGATTGTTGTTGGATTTAACAACATTTCTTTGGATCAGTGCTTCAACCATTTAAATTGACCTCCATAATATGTTATTGGGCCTATATTTTTTTCGCCGTACGGTTTACCAGATTACCAGAATCTGAATATAAATCACCCAAAAACAACGTACTCACTTATGACGAAATCCCCGGAACCACAGAACAGATTATGACATTTGTAGAGGGGTTAGGTTCTGTATCACAGAGACCCACGATCCACTGCGAAAGTATTTCTCGAAATTCCATTCCTAAGGGGTGGAAACAGCCCCTCAAAGTTTCCTTTTTTCGTAATGATAAGATTGGCAAAAACTTAATTTAATACTATTTGAAATATCTGATATAAAAACTTAAATATGAAATAAAAGCTTGGCTAGTTTGGTTTACATTGTGAGTTGTTTAAGGTAACTTTTACTAACTTTGACATGTTTGCACTACTTCGCATCCCCCCTAAATTTTATTTATAAGGGTTTCTATACTATAAAACGTTATTTTCAGGAGAAAGACAACAGGTTGAGAGTTTATATTGATGTGATGGTTTAGAGAACCAAGGAGGGAAGGGTGAGCAAGCGTAAAGAACCACCCCGAAGCGAAGCTAGAGCTGTCGACTGGTTACTCCTTTAAATAGTTACACGCATTTTAAGCATCCAATTAAATTATATCTCATTTATTGGATATTTTTATTAGGTAATGTATTTGAAGTATAGAGAAAATGAATATCATCCAATAACATGTAAACATATTCTTGAAGAATGTTGAAAGAAAACGTTTTTATTGTTATTAAAAACAAAAAGGTAATTTTTATTAATATTTATGTTTCTTCTTCAAATTATAACCAATAAAAATTGTTACGATCCAAGATACTATTTTAAGAGCCAATATAAATTAATGCCTGCATTGATCTAACAGATATATCTTAGAGTGAAACTATTATCAGATAGTAACGACACACATAACCAATTTAATTTGTTACGATCTGAGCGACCATTCGGAGACCAGTTAAACTGATATAAAGTGCATTAATAACAGATATGTCAAAGATAGTAACGATATTCATAACCCCTAAAATAATTGTTACGATCTAAGCGACCATTATAACAGCCAAGTTACTAATACCTAATACATGCTTTAGTAACAGATTTGTCTCAGGCCAGACTGAAACTATTATCAGATAGTAACGACACACATAACCAATTTAATTTGTTACGATCTGAGCGACCATTCGGAGACCAGTTAAACTGATATAAAGTGCATTAATAACAGATATGTCAAAGATAGTAACGATATTCATAACCCCTAAAATAATTGTTACGATCTAAGCGACCATTATAACAGCCAAGTTACTAATACCTAATACATGCTTTAGTAACAGATATGTCTCAGGCCAGACTGAAACTGTTATCAGATAGTAACGACACACATTACCAATTTAATTTGTTACGATCTAAGCGACCATTCGGAGCCAAGTTAAACTGATATAAAGTGCATTAATAACAGATATGTCAAAGATAGTAACGATATTCATAACCCCTAAAATAATTGTTACGATCTAAGCGACCATTATAACAGCCAAGTTACTAATACCTAATACATGCTTTAGTAACAGATTTGTCTCAGGCCAGACTGAAACTATTATCAGATAGTAACGACAAACATAACCAATTTAATTTGTTACGATTTAATTTGTTACGACCATTCGGAGACCAGTTAAACTGATATAAAGTGCATTAATAACAGATATGTCAAAGATAGTAACGATATTCATAACCCCTAAAATAATTGTTACGATCTAAGCGACCATTATAACAGCCAAGTTACTAATACCTAATACATGCTTTAGTAACAGATATGTCTCAGGCCAGACTGAAACTATTATCAGATAGTAACGACACACATAACCAATTTAATTTGTTACGATCTGAGCGACCATTCGGAGCCAAGTTAAACTGATATAAAGTGCATTAATAACAGATATGTCAAAGATAGTAACGATATTCATAACCCCTAAAATAATTGTTACGATCTAAGCGACCATTATAACAACCAAGTTACTAATACCTAATACATGCTTTAGTAACATACATGTCTCAGGCCAGACTGAAACTGTTATCAGATAGTAACGATACACATCACCGATTAAATAATTGTTACGATCTAAGCGACCATTATAACAGCCAAGTTACTAATACCTAATACATGCTTTAGTAACAGATATGTCTCAGGCCAGACTGAAACTGTTATCAGATAGTAACGATACACATCACCGATTAAATAATTGTTACGATCTGAGCGACCGTTATCAAACCCAAGTTAACCTAATATCAAATACATGCATTAATGACATATATATCCCAGACTTAAACTATTATTATCAAATTGAAATATAAGTCCATCTATTAAATCTAATACCAAGCAAATGAATTTGTAACGATACATCTCGGATAGAAACTATTATTAAATAGTAATGATAAATAGAGCAATTAGTGAACAGTCTGCAGTAGGAGTAATTATGTACAAAACAACCCCCCAGGAGACACGTATGTTGCATGCCCTGCTCCAAAACACCTGTAATTCTCTTCACTAGGCATCCCTGGATGACATTATACGAAACTATTTTGTTTCGTTTTAATTAAAAATAGTTACATGTCAAAATTAATTTTAAATTATATACTGTACATTTAAAAAAACTGATATCTCGACATTTTAATTTGTAACCCTGTGGTTCGCCGAAGCCGATTAATAAACTCTCCCTAAATATTTACACAAAACTCGAAAACTAGTGAATGGATTCACTTGAAATTTTAACACGACAATGCATTCATATACAATAGTATTTTTATATATTTATATTATAATATATTAAGATAAGATATCTGAATGAGGTAAACATTTAAAAAGTGTTATCATTTTAATCGATTTATTAAAGAGGTTTTGGTTGAACGTCACGTAACTTCTTAGCAGAATAATGGTCGTTGTTAGAAAATAAAATTAACCATTGCCTTTCTCATCTCCTTTCCCTTCCCCCCCCCCCCCCGTTTCCTATTATACTGTAGACTTAAGATATCACAATCCTCTTGTTGGGTTTTTGTCGATCCAATTTCTCCAAAACTCAGTTTTTATATCTTTGAATTAATAATAAAGTACACAAACCTACTACATATGTCTCAGAATGCGGATCGCGATTTGACAAATTAATAATTCATTCAATATACTACAGCTGATCTACAGTGTACACGGATAATCCCAAAACCAACAAAATTATCAGTATAATTAATTATTCTTAGATCGATAATCTAGAGATAAACTAGAAATAATCAACCCTGTTAATTTTAGCCTGAGGTATTTTGATCGTATTTTCAACCAAAAAAGTGATTCTAAACCACATTAAGGTCAATTTTGTTACTAAATTAACATATCCTTATATACAATACGTGAAACAGTTTTTGTCGTAAAAAACTCCTCCCCTAATTCTTGGCCAATTTTAACGTTTTGAATGTCAAAAAATTGCCTCTATTCGTAGTTGTGTAATAAGGCCTTAATTAATTGTTCAATATTTTCAACCTGACGGGCACGATAAGCCCTCAAAGTACTATTTTGGGCTATAATAATAAAATGGAGAGGGAATTAAAACAGCCAAAAGGGAACAGCTGTTCAAATGTAAGTAATGATGTTTGTGAAATTGTAACAGCTGTTGGAATGTAAATAATGATGTTTATAATACTGAGAAGGTTATAATAGCACAGGTGTGTTATACTGTGGTTATAAGACAGTCTAATTAGACTGTAGTTATGATCTTTATAAATGTTAGAGTGAGAATGTTTGATTAATTCAGTGGAAGTTTTGTTTAAATTACAAAAATAAAAATGCCACTGTATGTCTATCTGTGTGTGCTATCTATTCATCAGCTATGAAAACTTTTGAAATTGCTAAGTACTGTAACAATGGGTTTATATTTAGACTATCAGAGGGCAAATAAAGCGCAATGAGTGAGCAACTGTAAATAAATGTAGATAATATGATTAACGTTAATCCACTAATATTTGTTTATCCATATCCACAGTTTATCCACTAATATTTGTACTCAAAGGTTACATGACGAGGTGGGAAGAACGAAGCGTGCAGGGGTGTCCCCTAGTTTACATATATTCATTGCCATTATCTTTTATTGTAATAGAACATTTGTTACATTGTTAAAAAATACGCGTACGTTCTCAAACAATCATGTTTACTGTGTTTTAACAGTTTTGCCTTATGGCAATAATTAAATGAATTTTTAAATTATAATTATATTTTATATATTATATAGATTTCACAACAAAATATTTAACAAACTTATATTGAACCGAAATGACAACCAAATTTCTGCTTTAAAAAAAGGATTTTTAGATTTTTTCGTAAGAAATATATGGCCTAATATGAAAATATGAATACGTAAAAATGATATTATGGAAATAGGATTGTTAAACTAAATAATATTGTATGTGATCTAGATGTGGCATACAAGTTCTAATGTCTATTTCATGTAATACTGTTATTAATCCTTACTATAGAGGACACCCCTGCACGCTGCTGTCAACTATATGCGATAATAGATAACTGCTTCATGTTTTATATAGAAAATAATATGCTTTAAGAATTTAATAAAGTTTAATAAGATGTTAACTGTTATTGATTACTTTATTGATTATTTATTTCTTAGTATTTCGTCACGTAAAAATTAATAAAATATTGTTTGTTACGGGGTTTTCAAGTTTAACCCTTTCAAACGATCTTAAAAATATGAACTTTATGACGAATTTTGTTGTGAAATTAATGATTTCTTAACAAAATACAACTTTGCACTCCTAACATAATAAAAAATGTATTTTCTGTTTTGTTTGTATTATTTTTTGTTTATTTAATGACTAACGATATTAAGGAATAATACCAGTTCGTTTCGTAAAGTGACCTGAAATAACCACTAAATTATTATTATGTATAGCAAACCGGAAACGTCCTGTAAATAAGAGAATGAAAGTGTGTGTACACTTGAAATAAGTTTGACACATTTCACAAAAAAACCTCGCCAATTTAAGAAGCACATTTTAATTATGGAACGTATTTACTCACCGTCTACAGGTGTATCTGGGACAGTCTTGGAGATGTTCTTGGTCACAAAAATAGGTTTGACGGCAGAACAGTTGGACACTTTCGTGTCCACCAGATCCTTTGAGTCCACACTCAGACAGACGGCTAGACAGATCAGGTGGAGGAAACAGATAGCCCGGAAGGTCACAGCCATCGTAAAAGATCACTAAAAACACTGCACTGCACTAAACTGGTGTCGTATAGAGCTATAGCATGCCGACACAGCTAACAATCCGTCGCGATTGCGAGCCGAGAGGCGACTGGCGGACTCGGCTGGCAGGAGCGGAAAGGCGGACCGCGGACCAATCGCTTTGTTCTCCCCCTCCTAACCGCACACAGTCACCTTTTATGTATGATCAACTAACTGTATAACAATTAATTTTGACTCCACCTGACGGAATATTGTTTTTTTATCGGTACTTATTTACAAAGACTACTTCTTATCTTTTAATGTTGAATAAGTAAAATCTAATGTAAAGTGACGTTAAAACGTTAACTAATTATATTTCAGTAGGGGAAACAGTTCAAATATTTTTTTTTAAATTTCAGTTGCACTATATAAATCATAGTATATACACTACTCAGACGATATATGTCGGAAAATGTACTGGCTGTAGTTGGTTAGGTTATGTTAGGTTTGGCAAGGTTATGTAAGCTAAACACATTTACGGCACAAATACACTTGGTAACGTTTCGATCGCTAGACCTAGTGATCGGGACAAAAGTCTACACAATTTGATTACTCATAACGCTATATTTACCAATTATATATGTAATTATTTACTAATTAAAATAATCGGATTTTGAAGAGTCAAAACATATTTTTGGGGAAAATTGACGTTTACCCTAAAATTTGTCATGTTCCTTCAAATAGGCCATTTTATGAGATAAAAAAAAAATAATAAACCAGAAGTAGTCTTGGTAATAAATGTTTACCTTTCTATCTTCGCACATTTTTTTGTGTTCAAAATGAATAAAATAATGCGTAGATCTTGGTAATGTCAGCTATTATTATACACATTCGTTTGGAATTAAAGGTAATTATGCAGTTTCCAATGACGTAAAAAAATTTAAATTTACCGTTTCAAAATGGTTATAATTGAGTTATATTATCATAAGAGACCATTTCATCTCACGGAAAACTCGTTTTCTACAAGAACATTTTGAAAATAATTGTTTTGATATTTTTCCATTCAAAGTATTTTGTAAGCTGAATTTAAAATTTTAATTAGTTTTGAGGGAAAAATCTATTTTCACCCATAAAAGAAATTTTTACATACCTAGCCCTAGCCTAACTTAACGTTATTTCCACAAAAGTTCGAGATTTACGTTGAATTCGGGCGCAAGGCCTCCGAGACGACTTGCCGGCCGTCCCTTCTGTAAGAATATATTCAAATTAGTTTGTTGTGGTTAATAGTTGGTGTTTATAATGATCGCGTAATGACCAATAATCTGAATTCACCGCGGAAACTAGTTTTCTGCCAAATGTCGAGAAATAACGGTCGTAGACTAAACTAGTTTTCAAATTATTCGTGTTCAAATTAAAAGCTTATTAAATATGTAAGAGATAATAATATATGAAAAAAATTATTAAAACTTGTTAAAAATAGGTATCTAGAATATTTAAAAATACTAAATGTTGTGAAATATTTTCAGATATTTCCAGTAAAACAAACGATTTCGACAGAAAAAAAGCATCTCTTGTGAAAATATAGCCAATTCTTGAACCTATTTCAAACAAAGTTTTCAATTTTTTTTTAGGTAAGTAGAAACTGCATAGTAAAAATTGTACTATTATTGTATTCTTGTGAATTTATAAGTTAAGTATGATAAAACAATTTTATAGGAGATGTTAAACATAAATACAATTTTACCAAACTAACCAACCCATGGTCTCTGCCATTAACAAAGCACTTGTTTGTTAATGTATAAAGTGGTTTGTAAATGTTTCTATATTTAGAGTGACAATTTGACGCCCTGACAGAACTACGTGGTATTTCCCAGGAATAACGCCTGTAAATCTGGAATTGCCGCGCCACGGGAGGTTGTCAAATTTTAATTTAGAGGTGACCTACTTTAACTTTTCAACAGCCATTTTCAATGTGAAAATTACCGATATTTTAGTTTGATAATGTAACTTAATATAGTATAATTAAATACATTGTTTTCCGTCATTAATTTATATTAGCGTTGTTATTGACCAAGTTCCTTTAAATATCTCTTCTCCTTAATTTTACTATGGTTTCAAAATAGTATCCGAGTATAATTTCATCTATTAGGTTAATAATAGGCTACTGTAACAACAAACATAATTGTGCATTTTTAAAGCTTCAAGCCTTGATTTACAATTTGATAGGACAATAATCAAGTAACTCTCTCCACTATTGTAGATCTAAACACCCTAAAACAAATCTATTTTGCATATGTACATTCATATGGACTGTTATTTTGGGGAAGTTCTTCTGAATCATCTAAGGTTTTTCTAAAACAAAAGAAAATAATTAGACTTATGACAGGTTCTCTTCACAATGACTCTTGCAGGAAACATTTCCGAAATTTAGGGATTCTTCCTCTACCATCAGCTTACTTGTTCCAGTCTTTACTTTTTGTAAGGTCAAATCATGAGAGATTTTCTAACATGAATTTACACACACTGCTATAATACTAGAAACATTTCCATTTTGCAGTATTCTATTCATCGAACAACTTTTCTCGAAAAGTCCCCTTTTTACTCCTGTGTAAGACTATACAATCATCTACCAGTTAAAAGGCCTGGATGATTATAAGATGTTTAAGAAGAGACTCTTTAAATATCTAATCTCAAACTGTTTTTACATAGTCTCAGACTACCTGGATTCCACATCAGGACGGGTGGTTTACCAATAGCGAAAACTGCTTATTTGGTGTATATATTTTTAGCTGCTCATCTCATCTTTGTTATATATTTATTGTTGTTTATATTGTTTTATATCACTATTGTAACTTGACAAGTCATCTGCCTAGCTATATTTTACCATATAAGGTGTCTTTGACTATTATACATAAATAAATAATGTGTTTAAATAAGTTAAAAAATAGATATTAAAATTATGTAATAAAAATCCATTATCAACCATACGAAAAGAGTTTATTTTTCCCTAATTCTTTCTTGTCGTTAAATCCACAACAATATTTAATGCAAGGTTTTCTGCTTGCCTTCAATTAAAAAATACTGTAAGTCCTTATTTTAATAACTTAAACAAAACTGTTTAAATAGATATCTTATTAATAATTTGGTTTAAGAAAATTATTAAATTTATAAGTATCTAATTTATGTAATATAACAAAAAAACTGTAATTAGAATTAAATAATTATGGCGATTAGTCTAATTCCTGCTCCATAATACACATGTATATTGTATATTACATCCGTATAGACCCATCTAGAAGTTGTGGAATGAAGAAATATATACTGTATTTACTATTATTGAGAGACTATTTTTTGAAGCATTAGTATGGCAAAGCGCTGTACCAGGTTTTAATAAGTGAAGTATGGCAAAGCAATGGACCAGGTTTTAATAAGTGAAGTATGGAAAAGCACTGTACCAGGTTTTAATAAGTGAAGTATGACAAAGCACTGTACCAGGTTTTAATGAGTGAAGTATGGCAAAGCACTGTACCAGGTTTTAATAAGTGAAGTATGGCAAAGCACTGTACCAGGTTTTAATAAGTGAAGTATGGTAAAGCAATGGACCAGGTTTTAATAAGTGAAGTATGGCAAAGCACTGTACCATGTTTTAATAAGTGAAGTATGACAAAGCACTGTACCAGGTTTTAATAAGTGAAGTATGGCAAAGCACTGTACCAGGTTTTAATAAGTGAAGTATGGCAAAACACTGTACCAGGTTTTAATAAGTGAACTATGGCAAAGCACTGTACCAGGTTTTAATAAGTGAAGTATGGCAAAGCACTGTACCAGGTTTTAATAAGTGAAGTATGACAAAGCACTGTACCAGGTTTTAATAAGTGAAGTATGACAAAGCACTGTACTAGGTTTTAATAAGTGAAGTATGGCAAAGCACTGTACCAGGTTTTAATAAGTGAAGTATGATAAAGCACTGTACCAGGTTTTAATAAGTGAAGTATGGCAAAGCACTGTACTAGGTTTTAATAAGTGAAGTATGGCAAAGCACTGTACCAGGTTTTAATAAGTGAAGTATGATAAAGCACTGTACCAGGTTTTAATAAGTGAAGTATGGCAAAGCACTGTACCAGGTTTTAATAAGTGAAGTATGGCAAAGCACTGTACCAGGTTTTAATAAGTGAAGTATGGCAAAGCACTGTACCAGGTTTTAATAAGTGAAGTATGGCAAAACACTGTACCAGGTTTTAATAAGTGAAGTATGGCAAAACACTGTACCTGGTTTTAATAAGTGAAGTATGGCAAAGCACTGTACCAGGTTATAATAAGTGAAGTATGGCAAAGCACTGGACCAGGTTTTAATAAGTGAAGTGTGGCAAAGCACTGTACCAGGTTTCAATAAGTGAAGTATGGTAAAGCACTGTACCAGGTTTTAATAAGTGAAGTATGGCAAAGCACTGTACCAGGTTTTAATAAGTGAAGTATGACAAAGCACTGTACCAGGTTTTAATAAGTGAAGTATGGCAAAGCACTGTACCAGGTTTTAATAAGTGAAGTATGGCAAAGCACTGTACGAGGTTTTAATAAGTGAAGTATGGCAAAGCACTGTACCCGGTTTTAATAAGTGAAGTATGACAAAGCACTGTACCAGGTTTTAATAAGTGAAGTATGGCAAAGCACTGTACCAGGTTATAATAAGTGAAGTATGGCAAAGCACTGTACCAGGTTTTAATAAGTGAAGTATGACAAAGCACTGTACCAGGTTTTAATAAGTGAAGTATGGCAAAACACTGTACCAGGTTTTAATAAGTGAAGTATGGCAAAACACTGTACCAGGTTTTAATAAGTGAACTATGGCAAAGCACTGTACCAGGTTTTAATAAGTGAAGTATGGCAGCACTGTACCAGGTTTCAATAAGTGAAGTATGGCAAAGCACTGTACCAGGTTTTAATAAGTGAAGTATGACAAAGCACTGTACCAGGTTTTAATAAGTGAAGTATGGCAAATCACTGTACCAGGTTTTAATAAGTGAAGTATGGCAAAGCACTGTACCAGGTTTTAATAAGTGAAGTATGACAAAGCACTGTACCAGGTTTTAATAAGTGATCGCCGAGAATTACTATAAGCTAAAGATCTCAAATGGAGCATCATAAAGAGGTATAAACTTCCACCAGTTAGGTTTTTCCATAATCACTAGAATTATACAGGGTGTTGCAAAAATATGGAACCACCTTCATTACTCTTAAACGGGTCCAGATAAATAATTGAGATTTAGTTTACCTCCGTAGAAAGTTTTTCACTTTTCTGAATTTTCTGATGCATTTTATAATTTTTTCAACCTAGAGGGGAGGGCCCGAGGAGGATAAAGTAAAAAGTTTAAATGAAAGGCTATGAGTTACCCATCATTTTAAAGCTTATATATATTTTAATAAGACGCCACAATTTTCAAGTCAAAAGAACCACCCTATCAGAAATAGCGACTGGTTAACATTTCTTAGCTGTGATATTTGAGTGGGAATTCGATATGTTGTAAAAACAGTTATGAAGTAAAGCATTCGATTAAAGAAATAGAAAATTATCTTTATCTTAGACCGTAGTTGGAACACATTTCGAACATTTACTGTAACCAGTTACTGATTTTAAGTGGTGGATTTCCAAATCTTTATTTAATAATACGTAAGTTTTTTGATAATTTCAACTTTATTTCAATTTTTGATAAGTTAATTTTACCTTATATCAATAATATATTTTTAAGATAATTTTCGATTTCATTAATCAAATACTTCATAACTGTCTTTTACAGCATATCGAATTCCAAAATATCAATGATAGGAAAGGTTTATCAGTCACCATTTCTGATATATTGAGAAAGTTAGATATTTTATCATGTTAAACCAGGGAAGGTTGTACGCATGGTTTTATTCTCATTCGATTGTGTGACTCCTCTATACTGGACTTGAAGGTTTCAAGTGTAATCTAATACAATTTCTTTTATCTATGTAATCTTCAGCTGTTAAACAAAACAACAAATTAAATGAACATGTTTGAAATATGTAGCAACGAAATTAATGTGAGTGAGATACTGTAAATAATTGAAATAATGTCATTTTATATTATATAATCAACCTACAATCACAGGCCGAGGTGTAACGAGCACAGAGAGTGACGGGGTTGGCACTCGAAGCGTGCAGGGGTGTCCCCTACTAGTAATCTAATAGGAATTTTGTGCCAGTTATTTGGTAAGTTAGTAAGGTCCTGCTACTACAGCTGGTTTATATTGCATTACATTTATATGACTACAATATCCGGCCACGTGGACCACAAAACAGCTGATAATTTAAAACACAAAATTTAACATTGGATTTAAGATCGTTTGTAGAAAAAACTGAGTCTAATTCTGGAACGTTTAGGGTTATTGAAATCAAAGTCATTCCCAATTCCCATTGAACGACTAGTGTTGCTGCAGTACTGCGGCAATTAGTACAGGGTGGACAATAAGTCCTGAGCCAGCTTAACTTTTTCTTAACTGTTTCAGATAAGCAATAAAACTCACGACTCATGAACATGATCTAAAATTGTACTTTTTGCCGTAACTGTACAATTTATATCACTTATTGGGGACGGCCCTCTTGGAGTCCAAAGAAAATCTTTAATACAGTACAAGCATTGTTAATGTGAATATCAAATTGAAGGTCTTTATCAGTAGAACACAATGCCCCAAACTTCACCTTAAATGAAAAACCGGGTCAAAAACGGAAGCCGTCTGGAATTCAACAATTAGTTGGTATAAATGTCGCAAAGAATGGCCTTTTTGACATTATATTTTGCATAGAATGGCCTTTTTGACATTATATTTTGCATAGAATGGCCTTTTTGACATTATATTTTGTAGACAATGGCCTTTTTGACATTATATTTTACATAGAATGGCTTTTTTGACATTATAAGTTGCAAAGAATGGCCTTTTTGACATTATATTTTGCAGAAATGGCCTTTTTGACATTATATTTGACAGAGAATAGCCTTTTTGACATTATAAGTTGCAAAGAATGGCCTTTTTGACATTATAGTTTGCAGAGAATGGCCTTTTTGTCATTATATTTGGCAGAGAATGGCCCTTTTTACATTATATTTGTGGAATTATGTCCTAATAATACGCACATTTAACCTGATGTAAATTTAACCTATGACTTAATTCTTAATTCTAGTGGACCATCCACCATGAATTACAGCAGCCACTTTGTTATGTCTTATTAGCACGTTTTTGTGACGTGTAAACATTATAGCACTTTTCGGTTCGGTATCTAAAGTGGTTGAATGATTATTTGATTTTTCTATAATTTAACAATTCGTATTCAATTATAATGTAATACACACTTCAAATGGCTGTCATTTCCAAGTTAGTCGTCCATTGGAGATTAGACTTTGTGGCATTGTGTTATATTAATAAAGACCTTCAATTTGATATGCATAATTATATATGCTTGTATTAAGATTTTCTTTGTACTCCAAGCGGCCCGTCCCAAAGATGGATAGAAACGTTACAGCAACAATTTCATATCATGTGTTTGTTTGCTGAGTTTCAATGATTAATCTACAACGGATGAGACAATATTAAGCTGTATTAGGAATTATTTTCACTCTGTCTATGATTGTAAGCAATCTTATATTTATTTATTGTTATTGTTCAGTTAACACATAAACAAGTTTGCGTATTTTAAGGCACTACATACTTATATTATTATTTAAATGCACACGAAGAGAAAGTACTATAAAAATTAATTGTTGAATGACAGAATTCACATTGATGTTTACATATAAAATGTATGTAATTCATATTTTTTAATAGCATTACGTAATAGCCACTAAAATATATGGAACTTTTTTATTTTATGACAATACAAACATTGCTAAAAGTTTGTCAGCAAATTCAAATATTAATGAAATTTTTATTGTTATTATCATTGTTCTATATACATTTTACTATATTATTATAATAATTGAAATTTATTAGTAGTATTGCTGATCTTGTGTTATCACAATACGTATTTATATTGACATATTTCGGGAAATATGCCTTTCTAAAGTTGGTTTTATGCCCCATTGGTTCACTCAGTTGGGTGTCATGATCTTAGTAATATACTTTATTTAATGTCGTCATGTAATTGAGTTACACCAATATTGTGCAGCATTGTTATAAAATGAATGAATTCAAATTCAAAAATTGTTTTATTATTTTCTTGATAATTACATTTACATTGCAGCAGCTTATATTAATCTCTTCAGCAGAACTGCTATTTAAGAAATAAACTTAATCAAATTATACCAATATACAGGGTGTCTTAAAAGTCCCACCCCCCCCCCCCTATTAACTTTCTTATGAATACAGATAAAGTGATTTACTTCTGGGAATGTTTATATGACCAACTAAGGAGTTTTTTTATGTATGCAAATTTTTTACACCCCCTCTCAAAAGGGGGTAGTTTGGGGGTAAGTCAAAATTTTTAAATAGAAACCCCTATCAAATGACACATCATTTTAAAGGTAATATTAAAAGAAAAAAAATGGCGGAAACTAGAGGTCTCTAACATTAGTCTATCAAATTTGGTGGCAGTTTAAAGTTGGAATAATTTCATAAACCCCCTAAGTAATTTTAGAACGGGAAAAATGGTCAAAATGCTGAGCTCTCACCTCAATTTCACTCAGATGAGATGCTCGAAATGGCTGCCATGAACTTCTTGACAGTAAAAAAGCATGGATTGAAAACCACGTCTCACATTTTGTAAAATTTCAGGCGTGATAAGGTGGCAGGCCTCTTCGATTCTTGTCCTTAATTCATCGAGGTTTGCGGGCTTTGTGTCGTAAACTTTACTTTTGAGGAAACCCCAAAAGAAAAAATCCAGAGGTGAAAGGTCAGGTGAAAATTTCAGGCGTGATAAGGTGGCAGGCCTCTTCGATTCTTGTCCTTAATTCATCGAGGTTTGCGGGCTTTGTGTCCTAAACTTTACTTTTGAGGAAACCCCAAAAGAAAAAATCCAGAGGTGAAAGGTCAGGTGAACTCTACCAAAGTGCCACGTCGACCTATCCATCTATCGGGAAACGTTTGGTCTAGGAATGTCCGGACAAGCATATTGTAATGTGGAGGAGCACCATCTTGCTGAAATACAGGCTCATAAGTACCTTGTACTACCTCATTTATTGCTGGGACAATGCCGGTCCGTAACATGTCCAAGTATTTAACGCCAGTTAAATTACCATCAATAAAGAATGGCCCAATAACAGAGTTTCCCAAAATTCCAGCCCATACATTTAATTTTTGTGGCTGTTGCGTATGGGCTTCAACCATCCAGTGGGGGTTACTGTTTGCCCAATAACGGCAGTTGTGCCGATTGACTGTCCCATGCAAAGAGAATGATGCTTCATCACTAAAACATATCTGTGATATTAAATTATAATTCTCTTCAATCTTCTGCAACATTTGCTCACAAAACTGAAGTCTTCGGTCAGGGTCGTCTTCATTTATTTCTTGATTTAACTGTACTTTGTACGGGTGGAACTTGTGACGCTTTAACACTTTGTGAACAGTATCTTTTGAAATTCCAACATCAAGGGCAGTGGACCGCAGAGATTCATGTGGGTTTGCAGCATAATTTGCTAAAACTTGAATTTGGATCTCTTCTGTCGCAATGGCAGGGCGCCCTGATCGTGGTGCATCTTTGACACTAAAGTTTGTTGAGAATTTGTTTACTAAACGTCTAATGTATGCCCTGTCTACTGGTCTATCCGGATAGGCAGCATTAAATAAACGAACTGCTTCATGAACATTTCTCCTAGCTTCCCCATAGAACAATATCATCTCTACTTTATCTTCATTTGACCGAGCCATTTTTATTAAATACGAATAAAAAGAAATTTAACACAGTAACTGAACTGAAAGTGTTACACGTACTAACTAGTAACCTAATAAGAGATAAGGAAGGAGCCACTGGTATTCCCAGGTTGCCCTACTGGACTTTGGTCAGACAAACCAAAACCAAATAAATGCTATGTTATTTGTGGTTTTTGGTGTTTGTTGATTCTTGTAATAACTTGTTTTACGATTAGGTGTCATCAGTTTTCAAAAATAACTGGTGGGTGAATGTTTTGTCTGCCTTACAACAATTTTAAATGTAACATAAGCTGCGGGGGATTTTATGAAATAATTCCAACTTTAAACTGCCACCAAATTTGATAGACTAATGTTAGAGACCTCTAATTTCCGCCATTCTTCTTCTTTTAATATTACCTTTAAAATGATGTGTCATTTGATAGGGGTTTCTGTTTAAAAATTTTGACTTACCCCCAAACTACCCCCTTTTGAGAGGGGGTGTAAAAAATTTGCATACATAAAAAAACTCCTTAGTTGGTCATATAAACATTACCAGAAGTAAATCACTTTATCTGTATTCATAAGAAAGTTAATAGGGGGGGGGGGTGGGACTTTTAAGACACCCTGTATAGGTAAAACAAATTAAAAAAGTAACAAGTAATAATAACTTTAATTTACTTTAAGTAATAATAAATAATATATTACATATACAAATAATATAAATATATTCAATAAATAAATAATGTAATCTCAAAGATCAGAAAAATTATCATTTTTGGATATATAAAGGGAAACCAAATGACATTTACAGTTATTAATACCACTGTACGTGTAGGGGTAGGTGGGTTCGTCAATACCACTGTACGTGTAGGGGTGGGTGGGTGAACAGATTAATTAAAAAATAATTTAATAATTCAGTTTTTAGAGGTAGAAACAATAGCTTTGCGTTTTAAATACTTAACGCTTTAAATTTAATATAAAATTCAATTTTTTTAAATTTCCGAGTATTTTTAGTTTTATTTAAACTTTCTTCTGGATTACGATTGGTTTGTTCAAGTTTTATTATCATAAACTTACTCAATTTTCTACGGTACAATCAATAGAAGAATAAATATGTTACAAAAAACAGAAAATCAGTAAATAAATTACAACAAACATTACAACAATTAATTTAAATAAATAAAAACAATAGATCTCTGCATATTTAACAAATATTAAAATTAACGAATGTAAATCAACTCAACATCATGGCCATAATTATTTATGACATATATGATGGAGATGTGTGGTGAGGAGTTCCATTGACATCGGTTAAAGTACAAAATGACATTCTTATGTTTTATAGCCTTTATTATATACGGTCCGTATATAATCAAGGCTTATAGTAATCGGCAACACATAAATAAAATAATAAAATTTTTCCGGCCAAAATTTGAATTTGTTCTTATTTTAACAAAATCTGAAGGAGTTGTCCTACTCCATAATAAAACTCTTGTAGTTTCTTACTATTAGCTACTGTACTTTACACTGCACAAGTATGTACACATTATCGACTTCAATAGAGAAACCATCCTAATGTCCTTAATTCAAAGTAAATTACTGAAATATTTATTAAAATATGAACAGCTCAGACAGAGCTGTGGTAGACATCTTAAAGTGGATTCCTCAGTCAGATACTGTGAAACTCAACAGAGGTCACAAAATAAAAACGTTACAACAATAGAGATAGTAGTTTATTTTGTAAGAAGGCAATAGAGTTTCTTACACATAAATTAACACTACACTTCTATTTGGAACTTTATCTTTATACGTGTGTCAGACTTATTTGAAAATGTTTTGTGAATACTGCCAAATATGTCAAAATGATGTAATAACATTATTCAAACATTATATTTGTTTTTGTTATTTATGTTCAATTATGAGGGGTCAGTTACAAGAAAAGTCGTGTACATTTTTAAATTCTAAATAATAATTAATAATAAGGAACTTGTTGGTGTGTTTGTTCTATAGTTAACTTATTGTTGTTTGTTTAGTAACTGGGAGGTTTTTTAAGGTAGTCTCCTATTATCGTTATCGTGTGCCTTGTTTACGTATTTTATCGTTCTGGTCTACCTCACCATCACTTCACCACGCTCTCGTGTTTATTCATTCAATATATTGTATCATCCTTCACAGATATAAAACTCAGGATTATGTCGTATTGTTATCTACAGTTACTTTAGGGGGCTGTTCACTCCACTAAAAACGCCCAATACACGGGTTTCAACGTGATACCACTGTACGTGTATGGGCGGATGGGTGGGTCAAAACCATTGTACATGTGTGGGTGGACGGGTGTGTCAATGCCATTGTACGTGTATGGGTGGGTGGGTAAGTCAAAACCACTGTACATGTGTGGGTGGGTCAATGCCATTGTACGTGTATGCACCCACCCTGTCATCTTCACAATCATTTACAAACAGGTATCTGTGCGTGAACGAGAGGATTAACAATAGTGAAGTATATATTATAGGAGTTGATAATTATAATAATACCATTGGTATTATTATAAGTATCTGTATTATATTAGTAATAGTTACTAACGGGTAAAAGCCTTGTTGTGAATGAAAACCGTGATTTAGGAAGAGCAGTTTCTGAATCACTACAGTCAGTGTAACAGATGAATCAACTGATACGTCTGTGTGACGTCATTGACAAAAAAATTTATTGCGCATCATGCGTGTGATCCCTACCGTATTTTCTAGTTACCGTGGATTATTCCATAAAATACTGGTAACTAAATCTACCAATCACGTGGAAGCATTCAGCTAAATAGTAGGCAAGTTATTTACTAATTATCAGCTGGAATTTTAACCTACGGGAATTGGAACAGTATTTTTTTGTGTTTGTTGTTGCCATTTCGCCCATGTGACGTCATAGGAGATGCGCCTACTGTCTTCTTTCCTAGGGGTATCAAATATAATATTTCAACGATTCGGTCCGTAATAATGATCGTATCGTAACACTTGAAGCGTCATTTGATAAGCAGAGAATTATTCTCGCAAAGCATAAGTTGTTTTTTATAAATAAATTAGTATTTTTATAACTATTCTACAACTAAACGTGTTAAATTTTACATGTCATTCTTGACGATATTAAACCAAAAAAACTCATAATATCAACTCATGGTTGATCAACTAGATTTAACCTTTAATAATCATTCAGTGTTGACTGACTATATCTCATTATAACAATAAACACGAGCAGTACAGTTGTATAGATCAGCATGATTTAGCCGGCTGACGGTAAGATGGCTTGTTACTATGTTCTGTCGAATTCCCATCAATGACTTGGTAGTTTGGGAAACGGACACCTTAAGTACTTTTAAATAATTAAAGAAAGTAAAGATTTCAATTTTGGATAACCATCAGTATAAGTAGTTCGTGTATTTTAGGTAGTTTAGACAAATATTCCCAAAAACTTGGACTCTAATTAAAAATTGTGAATATTTGTTGTAAATAAGGGTTAAAACAATATATCTCATTTCATCTCGAACGTCGTTACTTGCTACTCTGCTGAGTTACTGTATATTTTACCTGAAATCCCTTTAGCCTAATTTACGCACAGTTATTTTTAACCGAGTTCCACCCCGTGTTCACTGCCCATATGTGGTTACAGATGAAGTGATCTAACTGTTCAATCTGCCGTTCATGCTGACGGAGTGGCAGGCGTCGGCGAGCACAGCGCACCTGGCGGCCTCCCAGCCAACAACCGTCACCTGAATCCGATTGGCTGACGAAATAAGGATTTGAGTTTCTAACCTGTTCTGCACGTTTGGACCTGCAGGATGCGGTGCCACCTTTTTGGCATTGAACGGTGGATCTACTTTAATTCGAAGGTCTTTGGAGCCTGGAATGCCCGACGGGATTCCTGGACACCGGTCGTCGTTTGAACGCTCATTCCCGTCGCATTGTCGAACCTCATTCCCATTGTACCACCGACACAGCTGTGTCTCTCGCTGACGTTTTTTTCAGCACCATCCAATGTATTGCGTATAACAACGCTTGTTACAAGTTCATACCGAAACGTTTTTGCTTTCCTTCGTTTCTCGGCGATTTAATGGTGAACAATAATTGCAATCCGTGTACTTTGAGTTGTTCTTCTTCAATTTACGTCTTTTCTCATGTGTGATTCAGTATTTAAATTGAAGCAGAATGTCATAAAAAATTCAATGGTCATGGTGTTAGTTATTAAATGACTAACATCATAATGTTGCAGTAAAGTAGAACCATAACATAATGAATAAGACATCAAAGCTATTTAATACTCGAAATACAGCGTCCATATTTATCAAGTCCACCGTAATTAGGCCTACGTATCTCGAACTTTATACTTTATTTATTGAATATCACGACTTGACGTCAGTGCACTCTTACAGCGAATGTCGGAAACTACGAGGACTTGTGGAATGCTGCAACCAAAAGCGTGACGACATAAGCCAGCCGCAACCATACCAACGCCTTTAGGTCTTACATTGTTGCCACGTTTCAGTTCTTTAAATGCAAGGCAAGGTTAACATAATGTAGGGATCACTGGAGAGATCGTTCCACCAGCTGTACAAAATACGCGTTATTTTACGCAACAAAATAAACAAAAGTATTGCTAATAAGAAACTGTTATCGCTGTAACCGGTTTTGGGGAACTAGAGGCGCCTATCTAATATGTTACTATCTAGAACTAGAACTGCTCAAACTGCTTTGCCGGTAGCATCTTAACGTGATATCACGTACCATGTAAACCAAACAGTTATCAGAACTAATTATTGTCAACACATTTTTTAAAACCAACACAATAAAACCAACAAAATAATAACGGCCTCTATTTATATTATAATAGTGCCATTCCTAATTAATTATATATACTTAAGCTAAAGATATAACCAAACATTTAAATTTCTAGGCTAACAATACTTCTCATTATATTTTCATAACTAATAACTTCATTGCAATAAATTCTTCTTAAAATAATCAAACGTATTAATTGGTAGAAGCTTTTATTTAAAATAAATAATAATTAACTATGAAGACACTGATTTGAGAACTTAGCTGTAGCATTGATTAGTGAGGACATCGTTTATTGGTTTTATATATATTATGAAGATATAATATTCATTACAAGTAAAACGTCACTCAACACACAATTTATTACAATATAAACACATACTGCACAAATATATTACAAGTACAAAATGCACAAATATTACGGTGATCGATTTTGGTGAACCACGCTCACCATAATATGTGTGCATTTTGTGCTTATATTGTAATAAATTTTGTGTTGTGTGACGTTTTACTTGTACTGTATATGTACCAACACGTATTATGCTAATTAAAAAACCAAATTATTTAATATTATTTCGTTAATCGTAGTAATAGAATGTTACTAGTGTTTTCTATTTTAGTTTTTTTAACTCATTTTTTAACGTAAACAGTTTTGACTATTCTTTCAAAAATCCGCACTAACTGCAATTACATATATATTTTTATATTTTTATCATTCTGTCAACCTCAGTCAATTAATTATATCAGTTTTATGACGGAAATCAGTGTTGTACAAATTTTAATCAATATAACTCTCAATTACATTGTTGAACGAGTAAACAATTTCATGGTTTGTTATACAAATATTAGGTCCCTAAATCGTTTAACTGTTATTTATTGTGTTTGTAGTTAATTATGAATCAGACGGTAAAGTAACGTGTTATTTGTGTCAAGATTGACGTATTGGCTCTGAGGTCAGCTGAGCCAACTACAGATGTGCTGTTGGCCAACTAATGATTATTGATGAGACTATTTAAATGTTGACAAATGTCTGATGACGCAACAATGGCATGATTACGTCATCAGACATGGCCTTGGACCTCCGACGTATCTCCTCGTCACAAAGCAGATCCATAATTCATGCAGCTGATTAATATGTCTTAATTTAGTATATTTAAATATTAAAGCTAAAAATAACTTCAATTTATCTTGTTATATTAACTAGTTTTAAATGATCTTATTTTCACACAATCCTCATAATTCTTTATTTATTTATTATTAAGATAAAGATCGTCAAGATACGGTGAATATTGATTTCGAATGAGTGTGATGAGTGAATGTAGTCATTGTTACATAGTCGACTACGTCTTAGAAGTAGTCATTAATTAATATCCCAATGACTAATGAAATGACGGTGGTTATCAACTCAATCCTCCTCAGCAGTACTACATTGGTCTGACTCCACGATAAGCTTGTAAATCTTTTAATTGCTCTGACACACTCACCCACCCATAAACATACACGGTGATATTGACTCACCGGCCCTCCCATACACGTGCAGTGAGTATTTTTGACCACCCCCTCACCTATACACGTACACTAGTATTGATTCCTCCCCGCCCGCACGCACTTACGTGTACAGTGGTTGTGCCTCCCACCCACATAAACTTAAAGTGGTATTGTCCCCCCCCCATCCGTCCATATACATACGGTGGTATTGACTCACCGGCCCTCCTATACACATACAGTGAGTAGTTTGGACCCTCCCTTACCTATACACGTACAGTGGTATGGTCCCTCCCAGCCCGCACATACGTGTACAGTTATTGTACCTCCCACCCACATAAACTTTCGGTGGTATTCCCCCCCCCATCCGTCCGTATACATACGGTGGTATTGACTCACCGGCCCTCTCATACACGTACAGTGAGTAGTTTTGACCCCCCCTCACCTATACACGTACAGTGGTATTGATCCCTCCCCGCCCGCACATACGTGTACAGTGATTGTGCCTCCCACCCACATAAACTTAGGGTGGTATTGCCCCCCCCCATCCGTCCATATAAACGGTGGTATTGATTCACCGGCCCTCTCATACACGTACGGTGAGTAGTTTTGTCCCCCCACTCACCTATACACGTAGAGTGGTATTGATCCCTCCCCGCCCGCACATACGTGTACAGTGATTGTGCCTCCCACCCACATAAACTTAGGGTGGTATTGCCCCCCCCCCATCCGTCCATATAAACGGTGGTATTGATTCACCGGCCCTCTCATACACGTACGGTGAGTAGTTTTGTCCCCCCACTCACCTATACACGTAGAGTGGTATTGATCCCTCCCCGCCCGCACATACATGTACAGTGATTGTGCCTCCCACCCACATAAACTTAGGGTGGTATTGCCCCCCCCCATCCGTCCATATAAACGGTGGTATTGACTCACCGGCCCTCCCATACACGTACGGTGAGTAGTTTTGTCCCCCCACTCACCTATACACGTAGAGTGGTATTGATCCCTCCCCGCCCGCACATACGTGTACAGTTATTGTACCTCCCACCCATATAAACTTTCGGTGGTATTGCCCCCCCCCCCCATACGTCCATACACATACGGTGGTATTGACTCACCGGCCCTCTCATACACGTACTGTGAGTAGTTTTGACCCCCCCTCACCTATACACGTACAGTGGTATTGATCCCTCCCCACCCGCACATACGTGTACAGTGATTGTGCCTCCCACCCACATAAACTTAGGGTGGTATTGCCCCCCTCCCATCCGTCCACATACATACGGTGGTATTGACTCACCGGCCCTCCCATACACGTACAGTGAGTAGTTTTGACCCTCCCTTACCTATACACGTACAGTAGTATTGATCCTTCTCCTTTCGCACATACATGTACAGAGGTAGTGCCCCCCGACCAGCCTGTATACGTAAGGTGGTATTGATCCACCTGCCCTCCTATACACGTACAGCGGTATTGGCTGCTGCACCGTCCATAAACGTACGTTATTGAAAAAGGTAATATAAAGGTATTTGACGTACCTGGCTTCCCATGTACAGTATTGACCCCCTCCCCCATGCCCACTCATACACGTACAGTGGTATTACCTGCCCCACTCGCCCATACACGTACGGTAATGATTACTCTCCCAATTTCCAATTTCCGTACAGTAGTGTTGACCTTCCCACCCACCTATAAACGTACGGAAGCGAAAAGGTATTCGTTCTTCTAAGCATATTAACCCCTTTAACAATATTGATATATACTGGAAAAGGGGGAAACAATCTGTGACTCGATTAAAGCAATGCCCTTGACGTGAGCTAACTGTAACCGTATTGTTCCAACAAGTCTTGCATATCATTGAAATGGCAATAAAAATGTTGAAAACTATTTCATTGTGATTTATTCCAAAACAAATATTGTTTATTTAATGTGTCACATTTATGGCCATAAGTATAGCCTATGAAATTTTAAATTTCTATAGATTTATTTTTTGAATTAGTTTATATTTACAAAAGTATAATTTCCCCCTTATTGGCCTAGTCTTCGCCTAATTTATTGTTTCCAATTTGATCGATTAGCCTACTTTCGATTATTATATAGGTCAATGTGAGGGTTGTAAAACAACGAAGTGTTTACTCTATGTTTGAGGTCAATGTAAGACTACAGCATGAGGGAGAATATGACTTAATTAGACATGCAACTCAGTCAGCGAGGAAGTGTGTTATATATAAAATGGCAGAACAGTAGTAAGAAAACAGCGTTAAAATGAACACGAAGAAACAATATCAAACGTACTACGAACTAAATAATCAATTTATTAATAAATAGTTATTTATATGACAGTTTGCTGATCAACCATTTTTATCTTATTCCTTGTTATTATTTTAGCACAATTTCCGACCCTCTCAACAGGCTCTGGTGATGGTATTTCGTAAGGTATAATTTGTTAACTGGTCTCAAGGCCGCTGACTGTCTGGCCGACGTCTGTGCAGTTCCCGCCTTGCACACTGCCAGCTGATCGAGTAAACAACTATTCCACATCCTAACACTGGAACTGCTCCACTGTCAGCTGATCGAGTAAACACCTATTCCACATCCTAACACTGGAACTGCTCCACTGTCAGCTGATCGAGTAAACAACTATTCCACATCCTAACACTGGAACTGCTCCACTGTCAGCTGATCGAGTAAACAACTATTCCACATCCTAACACTGGAACTGCTCCAATGTCATCTGATCGAGTTAACAACTATTCCACGTCCTAACACTGGAACTGCTCCACTGTAAGCTGATCGAGTAAACAACTATTCCACGTCCTAACACTGGAACTGCTCCAATGTCATCTGATCGAGTAAACAACTATTCCATATCCTAACACTGGAACTGCTCCACTGTCAGCTGACCGAGTAAACAACTATTCCATATCCTAACACTGGAGCTGCTCTACTGTCAGCTGACCGAGCAAACAACGAATTCACAACCTAATACAGGAATTGTTACACTGTCAGTTGATCGAATCAATGACGATTCCACGTTCTAACTCTGGAATTGCTCCATCGTCAGCTGATCGAGTAAACAATGATTCCTCAACCTAATACTGGATCGGCTCCACAAGGATGTTTAAGTTTAGTTCATTTACATTTGATCGGAGTAACAATAAAAAAAGTAAAATGCAAATGATAATACTAATTTGATTTCTATTCGGTCCTTGCAAATAAAATGTACATTTCAAAGTTTAGTAGTGTTTTAAAAATATCTAAATTTCAAATCAATTTAAATAACTGTCCCAAATTACAGTTAACACACCAGTGTAAAAAATAGTTTATTAACATATAAGTTCTACTTTCTAACGAACAAGTCGATTATTTATCCATCGTAATTTTAATATTACATTTGCTAAAATGCATCTGTACAAATAGAAATATTTATGACGGGTTCACATTTAACACCATTAGTTTATTGATAGCTCCATAAGTAACCCGTCCTTCTGTCAAACTGCGAGAGTAAAGCGATTTTTGTAGACACACGGAAGTAGTTTTTCTTCTTCGGCCATCTTTGATTTCTTGTCAATAAGACTTACTGAAGAACAGTCAGTTGGTTTGTAACAAATAAACATCAGTCCAATCTCGTTAACTTACATTAACTTGTAGAGTACTGAAAATCATTATATATAGATAATGAACATGGCTAGTTAGTTTTTTATCTTGTAAACATTTATTTGTTTGAAACTGTTTATATCCTAACTAGTTTTATTTGTGAACATATTTTTAGTCATTATTAATTTTTTTAATCTATGCGTACATTTTATAAATTCATTACAATCTCTTTGTGACATTGTATCCTTTACTGACAGATAATTGAGGGACTATGTAAATATCCCGTATTGACACTTCATCAAAGTATTTTATTATTATTGACAGTGATTATATAATATAAAAATATCTGGTATTATAATCAGTAACCAAACTCCATTAATATAAATAATATTTAAGGTACGACAGTATAATATATTATTTAACTTTTTATAGTTGTTTGCGGTAGTATTATTTATTTATAAGCTTCGCACTAAATTCATGTACAAAAGAAATTTATACATTTATAATTTATTTATACTATGTATTTATAAAATAATTGTATTTAGTAATTTATAAAATGATATACAATACTAAATTAAATTATAAGTTAGAAAACATAAACAGCACAACAAAAATGAAAATATATTTTATAATAATGCATCGGTCTTTAGAAGTTAGAAAAAAAATTAACGAAATATCAAAATTACAGTTACACCTCAACTATTTATAATAAATATTATGAAATAAATGTCGTTCTTTATTTTAAGAAAAAACCTAAAATTTCACATATGTTTTCTAATGATGTACATAATCAATATATAATTACTACACTGTGTAAATGTATAGTAAACATTGAAACTTTTATCTATTAAGGGCCTTTTTTTTAAATAAAATCGAGCCATTTTATAAAAATCAAGAAAATAAATACGAGTCACGTAAAAATACATTTTATTTATGGAAAAAAGTCAAATAAAAAATCTACCAATAAAACTGTGTTTTAAAATTATTTCAACGCAGTCTATATGATTAATGAACTGACTATTGATATAGATAAATAAATATACATATAAAATGATAATTACCTCACAACCATAATGGCGAACCGTATCCATATATTGTTGAATGTGATTCAATAAACATTATGAAATTAGACTGTCATTCATATCATTTTCAACCTTTTAAAACAAAAACAGGATGTACATTTTATAAAATCAAAAATATAAATACGAGTCATGTTGAAATACATTTTTATGGAAAAAAGTCAAATAAAAAATCAACCAATAAAACTCTTACTTTATATTAAATTTTTGAAATTATTTCAACGCAGTCTATTTGATTATGTTACAAAAATAGACTCCAAACTCAAGCCTTTCTCTCTATGTTGAATCGTTGTACGAGTACATAATTCAGACTATGGATGACAGACACATTAATATTATTGTTGGCGACATTAACTGCGACATATTAAATGTCACTTCAAATTCATGAGAAGATTGTTACTTAGATATCCTCAGTTATGCGGGTTTCACAACTTGCATAGATAAAGTGACGCGTTTTGTATGCAAAATTTATATAGATCATTATTTTATTAAACTACCAAACGTATGTAAAGCTGCTTCAATTGTTTTCCACACCTCGATTACAGACCATTTTTCTATTTGTCTAAATATAATATATGAAAAAATTACGCCAATATATAAATTTCAAAACTGTATACTTAAACTTGACTGAAATGGGGTAAAGAACTCAATTATGTCCCAAAATTGGGGTTACGTAACGTTGATTTGTCGAACGATGCACTCATTGAAACCCTAAAAAACATTGTGAGTCTTAATTCGAAGCAAGTTAAATGCTCTGCAAAAAATCAAAACTTAAACCACAGAATATAGATATCTGTCTATATTCTGTGCTTAAACCCTGGATAACAGGTGGTCTAATTAATTCTGTACGATCTAGAGATAAACTTAGCAAACAGCTCTTAAAAGAGCCGTTCAATCGTATCTTAAAAAATAAGTATCGGCGTTCCACTCAACTATTAAACTAGCTAAACTCAATTATTACGGCAATAAAATAAATGAAGCTTCTAGCGACGTTAAACAATTTTGGTAAGTCGTGAACGAAGTAGCGGGTAGGCCTAATCGTAAAGACCGTTACCTGGCGGCACTATTACTTCTGCTAAAATCAAAGAAATATGCAACTCTTTTAACAATTATTTCGCCTCTGTGGAATGGCGACTGACGAATGACCTGGACTCATCTGGGCCACAGGAAGTGGATGACACACTACTCCATAGATTCAATATTTGTGAAGCAGCCTGTTTCACAAAACACTCTTATTGAAGTAGTGCAAAGTATCGAAGGTAGATCCTCAATCCTCGATCCTCGAAGGTAGACCAGGCTGGGATATGATCTCTTCTAGTGTTATTAAAAATAATATCAATTGCCTAATTGAACCACTTCTACATGTAATACATCTAAGTATCCGTGCGGTAAATTCCCAAACGCATTTAAAATTGCTAAAGTAGTTCCAATCTTTAAATCAGGTTCTAAAAGCTCCTTCTCTAACTATAGACCAATTTCACTATTAGTAAAAATATCTAAAATCCTGGAGAAATGTGTAAAAATCTAGCTTGCTAAATATCTAGAGGAAAATGATATTATAACAGATTTACAGTATGGATTTAGACCGAATATAAACACAGCAAACACATTGTTTGACATCACAAAGTATATTTCGACCCAATTCAGTGCTAGGAAGCGTGTTTTACTCACATTTTTAGATTTAGCTAAGTCATTTGATTCTATAGATAGATCCAGATTGTTTTTAAAATAAAAGCAGTGGGAATTAGAAGCTCATCCTTAAACTGGTTTAGGAGTTACTTCCGAAGTTACTATCAATGGGGTATTGAGTGAATTATTATAAGTGGATTACGGTGTAGTACAGGGAAGTATTCTGGGCCCATTGCTATTTATTATTTACATTAATAACATTTCAAGAATAACTCTTCAAAGGAAAATATTTCTATTCGCAGACGACACTGTGATAGTTTCTGCTGGTACTACATGGGAGGATGTATATCAAAGCGCGACACTTAATTTAGCTAAGACGAAGCACTGGTTTGACCAAAATTCCCTGACTGTAAACATAGGAAAATCCAAGTAGATGCAAATAATATCAACAAATCCTACAATCCCAGATCTGAACATGATCTGTTGTCGTGATCCGTATTCAACGGTCTGTGATTGTGGTGCACTTGAGTGTGTGAACGAGTATAAACATTTAGGAGTAGTAATTGATAGTTAATTGTCATGGGGTTCACATGTTCAGTGCTTGAAAAACATTTTACGGACATTTGTGTATGCGTTTAAACAGTTGAGTCAAGTATTGAGTAGATCAACGCAGGACAGTCAGTGCTTCAATATGGCATACTGGGCTGGAGTGGTGCCTCGTCTTCTGTCCTGGAGCCAATAGCGGTCATACAGAGGATAATAATGAAGGCTGTTCTTGGGAGAGGGAATATATATCCCTCAGCATTACTATTTCTGGAGTGTACAGTTTTAAATGTTAGACAGCTATTTATTAAAAATGTATTACTATTCATAAAAAACTTCTTGTAACAACTAAGAGAAGATTCTCGATAAACTGTGCCCTTGGCCAGGAGTATGAAAGAATTGCAAAGGCCCTTTGTTCTATAGCTGACTTAGTAAACGACCAAGAGGAAGAGGAGTGGGAGAAGTAAAAACCGCTGATGAGACAGTGTGTTAGTGTTTGTACGGTTAAATGGCAAGCCTAGGCACTTTGAGCTGCAAGCCTAGGCACTTTGAGCTGCAAGCTTAGATCTGTTTATTGGATACCCTAGACCCGTTTACTGGCAAGCTTAGACTCTTGAGTGGAAAGCTTAGGCTTGTTTAGACAAGCCTAGGTCAGTTTAGTAACAAGACTAGGCATTTTGAAGAGTAAGCCAAAGCCAGTTTAGGGGCAAGCGTAGACTCTTTAAAGGAGAACCTAGGCCTTTACAAGCAAACCTAGGCTAATATAGTGATAAGCATAGGCAACTGAGTGGAAAACCTAGGACTGATGTGTGGCAAGCCTAGACCAACTGAATCGCAATCTTAGGTCGGTTGAGTAGCAAGCCTAGACCTACTGAATCGCAATCCTAGGTCGGTTGAGTAGCAAGCCTAGACCAACTGAATCGCAATCTTAGGCCGGTTGAGTAGCAAGCTTAGGCCTAACGAGTAGAAAGCCTAGGGTTAGATGCAAGCCAAGGCCTGTTGAGGGGCAAGCCTAGACCTACTGAGTGACAAGCTCAGACCTGCTGACTTCTTGGAAGTCAAATACTTTCCAAGTAAATCCAACAGGAGTATGCCACCAGACATAGAACATATTTTGGCTATAGTACAATTAAACTGAACTTTAGTTATGAGCTTTCTAATTCGTATTACCTTGTCCAAATAACGTACAGAAATCTGCCCAATCATATTAAAGAAGACGGTGTCGCGATGAACAAGTCGGTTGCGAGGCGGCTGAGGAACTGTTACGTTCGCCATATCAATAACGAGGATAATATGTTAGTTCAGAGACTAATAACTTCTTAACTCCGAATGTTCTGAAATACTATAAGTTGGTTGTTTTTATACAGTTTATTTTTATGTGTTTGTTATTTATTTTGCCTCAGATTAATTTAATTGTTTTTTATGTGTACAAGATTGTTGCCTTTTCTTCTACACGTGATATTAGATGCTATTCGTTAGCCGTAAGCATTTAACTGTTACTTTTGTTCCACCGTCACTGGTTGTGCTTTGTATCTGACCCGATGGGGCTCTTCCCCGCGCACATACTTATAATCTATGTGGGGAATTATTCCTGTAAAGTGGTTATTGTAATTATATCATTTGTAATTTTTATGGAATACAGTATTTTTGATTTGATTTGACTTGATATAGCTAATTGCAGAGGCTGTCTGCAATGTTTGTTATAGTCATATAAGAACAATGTTATTTTCGAACCGGACATACGATCACGCGTATTCAAACTAAACAGTTATTTTTAAACGGAATTTTCCAAACACATTGCATTTCATCAAGAATTAAATTGCGCGTTGGAATTGCTTTTGAAATTTCTAATTATTTTTATACAAAAATATTTAGTTTAAAGTTTTTATTTTCACCTACTTTTGAAAACTAGGCGTATCTACTGAAAATATAAAAAACAAACCCAATGCGCAATATGATAACGTTGAAAATGACACGGCAAACACAACTGTTGGTCAATAAATAACGAAAAAATATGGATTTTCAAATTACATTGTTCTTATGGGATTAAAACCAACTTGACCGACCTCTACCTCTACAGACATAATTTATTTTTAACCTTATTAACATAACATTAACATAAAACCTCTACAGACTCTTAAATTTATTTTTAATAAATTTAAACCTATTAAAAATAAAAAATATATTTAGTACGAACTACACAATTTATTTTTCTGTGAATGGATAATTCCGTAGTGGGGTAGCACGGCCTGTCAGAACGCAGGCCTGAAGGTAGATTGCCTACGCAGCACCGTCATATTACTGCACAACATTAACTTATATGACTGTACATACGTTCACTCATAATTTCACTAAAAATACAATACAATTAAACACGAACAGAATATTGTATTTATCTGTAAAGTATATAAAAGGTGTATATTAACAAGTAGTATGCTGAACTATGTACTTTCTCATCACGAAATCTCCGGAACTACTGAATAGATTTTAATGAAATTTGAAGGGTGATAGATTTTGTATAATAAAGACTCACTAAGAGAAGACTTCTCGAAATTCCATTCGTAAGGGTTAGAAAAATCCCTTTAACATTTCCTTTCTTCTACAAAAATAACATTGGCATTAATTCAATAATTTATTTCAAACAGCTGATACAAAACAAACATAAAACTGATAAAAAAGCTTGGCTAATTTGATTTTCATTGTGAAATGGTAGGATTAATGTATACTAACTCTGACATGATTGCACTATTTTGCCTCTCCATAAAGTAGACTTATGGGGGTTTATAGACTCTAGAAGGTTGTTGTGTAGGAGAACGGCAACAGGATGAGCTTTTATATTGATGTGATGGTGTAGATAGAACCCCGGAGGAAAGGGTAAGTAAGCGTAGATAACCACGCCAAACTGAAGTAATTGATGTCGCCTAGTAAGGTATTAAACTTGTATAGCAGACAACTTGGACGTTGGTTGTCAAGAAGACAGGTGACTTCTTGGAGATGGTTTACGAAAAATCTGTAAACCTTATTATTATTCATATATTTCAATAAACGTAATTCTAACTAAAACATCAACTGTGTGTTGATAAATTATTCATTTTTAAATTTAAACAATTTTTTAACTTCAATAAAGAAACAATTTTGCAAACATTTTGTTATTCAACATAATAATTAAATTAAATGAATTGAAATTAAATCCCTCTTTTGCTTGGTTTCAACACAAAAAGATCTATCGTACTTCAAAGTGAGGCGATCCTCGCATTTAGCTATTTACGAAACTCTTTGAGATAAATATTAAATTAAACCCTGAAATTCCTCAAAGCTCACTCATAGTTATTTTATTATTTTCTGAATGCATTAATACAACTTTAACCAAAGTACATAAAATTATATATTGTTCAAATAAATATAAAAAATAATTTACTATTTTGTACAACTGAAGGTGGTCTTTCAAGACAGAAATCGATCTTGATTATTAAAAACATCACTAAAGATTGCTAAGTGTTGTTCTTTATATACCAACTCGTACGTCGGTGAGCGTTATGTGCAATTTATATTTTTACAGTACACTTCTTGACATTATATTTTTCGATTTATTTTATATATATATATAAAAGAACAACATGTATATATATATATATATATATATATATATATATATATAAAATATATAATTTCGATATATATATATATATAAATCGAAAAATATAATGTCAAGAAGTGTACTGTAAAAATATAAGTTGCACATAACGCTCACCGACGTACGAGTTGGTTACGGCGGTTCTTTTCGTTACCTAGGACCAGTAATATGTGTTTATTAATACAGAATCTATTTGTTAATAAGAATTCAATTTTTGCCTTGATTATATTACTTATATATAAAATAATACTTTGAATTATTATCAGTGAATAAACAATCAATAATTATAGTATACAGTACACTATATTAGTTAGGTTCCGGCTTACAGTGAATGAACAAGAGTGATTAGACTAAGTATGATATCTTAAGATAGATGGTGATCCAAGTAATGAGTCATAGTAGACGTGGCACCTTCACCTCTCGACCACTGCAGCAAAAAACAAGCTGCTTTCAACATTTTGGTTTATCAAAAAGAAGGTTACGTCTCAGAAGCATAGGCTTGCTAATCAACAAGCTTAGGCTGCCACTCAATAGGCCTAGGATTGCCACTCAGCAGGCTTGAGCTTGTCACTCAGTAGGTCTAGGCTTGCCCCTCAACAGGCCTTGGCTTGTCACTCAGTAGGTCTAGGCTTGCCCCTCAACAGGCCTTGGCTTGCATCTAACCCTAGGCTTTCCACTCGTTAGGCCTACGCTTGCTACTCAGCCGGCCTAAGATTGCGTTTCAGTTGGTCTAGGCTTGCCACACAACAGTCCTAGGTTTTCCACTCAGTAGCCTAGGCTTATCACTATAAGAGCCTAGGTTTGCTTGTAAAGGCCTAGGTTCTCCTTTAAAAAGTCTAGGCTTGCCCCTAAACTGGGTTTGGCTTACTATTCAAAATGCCTAGGCTTGTTACTGACCTAGGCTTGACTAAAAAGGCCTATGCTTTCCACTCAAGAGTCTAAGCTTGCCAGTAAATAGGTCTAGGGTATCCAATCAACAGGTCTAAGCTTGCATTTCAAAGTGCCTAGGCTTGCAACTTAAAGGCTTGCCATTTAACCGTACAAACACTAACACACAGTCTCATCAGCGGTTTTTACTTCTCCCACTCCTCTTCCTCTTGGTCGTTTACTAAGTTAGCTATAGAAAATAGACCCTTCGCAATTCTTTCTTACTCCTGGCCAAGGGCACAGTTTATCGAGAATCTTCTCTTAGTTGTTTTCCTAGTACTTTATCAAATGTGATTTTAAAAAAGAACTATCCAGTGAGGGATAAGTTTGTATGTAAAGTCATAAAACAATCCACACGGTATGGTTCAGGACCAAGAATTGGACCACCTGGAACTTCAATTTCCTTGACTTCTACATGACTTTTCAGCCAGTAGAGAATTACTCTATGATTTTAAGTGTAGTTAACAGTGAATTGTCCAAGTGATTTAAAAAATTAGTGTTGTGATTCCTAAAAAATCTGTGGAAGTACTAACTTAAGTGATAAAACCAAAAGCGATTAGTAAACAATAGTTTTTAGTCATTACGTGGTATAATAAATAGTTTAAACGTGTAAAGCAGGTACATATGAAGCTAGACGTTTGAATATGATTTCAAATTAACTTCAGCTTCCATTGATGTTGAAACACACAAAGGCAGTTTTGTTTGAGTATATTGAGTATGCTTGAAACCATATGACAGTGGTCCTGACAGTATACACGGTTGTTGTCTCAGTAGCAGAACTACAGAAACTGTGGCACAAACTACGATTACAAACGTGTTCTATTACTCATTCGACTCACTTTTAAGTGCTTATTGGAAAGTGACTTATTGACAGCACCTGTGTGAGAGAGATGCACTGAGAGGTTGAAGCTGGATAGAGTAATATATAGCACAGTGGAATGTCCCTCACTCTGACATTCCATTCTATTCGGGATCAATTATCTCTTACAAACACATTTTCCATAAAGGATGAAGATATTCTTCGTTGAGATATACAGATTAGAAAGGTAGGCCTACCTACTGAAAGCACCACTGTGAGAGAGATGAATTAAGTGTTGGAAGTGACATAGTATAATATACTTCTCCCATTGTGTCATTCCATTCAAAAATTGTCATGGCAACTAGGAAGACGGTAGGTCGCGGGCTGGCAGCAACAATCCAAACCCACTACGTCATTATCAGCAATGACCATAGGTTGGTTAGATTTAAATTAACGGATCAAGCTTAGAAGGATTAAATCATTATTTAATATTCAAATACCAATTAATAACAACAATAACACAATGAATAATAATGCTAACAATGAAAACTAATTAAAAAAGCTTGAACAGTCCATTTTTTTTGTCAGCAGTTTTTTTGTCAGCTAAACACAGTTGTGGAAGTTAAACACTTGAAGGCGGAAGTTAGTCACGGCCGTAATGTACGGCAGCTGATTGGTGGAACGACCTCTCCGCTGCTGAAACCTCTATGTGTGCTAAATATAACACGCAGGTCACTTTGTATCCGACCTAATTATAGTTTAAAGCTATTTCTGCAAGGCAAGGTACGTACGTTATTTGGTTTTTTTATTATTTGCGAATTTTACTTAAATTAAGTTGCATTAAACACCAAACACAATGTTCTGATGTTGTGGCCCAGTGGCTAAGGTTTCCGATAGGGAGTCCTTCTTAAGGTTCGAACCTCCGACATAGCTAACGATTGATGCTTCAATAGCTGAATAACCTTCGCGTACAGGCTTACATGTCCTTGTGATCTGTCGAGTAAATTTATATATATAAAAAAAAGAAAAGAAATAAGTAACCTATCTGTGGTGCAAGTAGGGTGCGTACAGTAGCTGCGTCTTAGATCCAGGGTGAAGAGAAGTAATTTAGTTAAAATCACGGTTGGATTTTGCTAGTGTATTGCAGAGTAGCTGTTGAATACTTCAGACCGAAGTGAGAAGGTAAGTTAGTCCGGCTGACAGCAGCATTTACATCCCTCCCCTCCCCCCCCTTGAGGAGGCTAGGAGAGATAAACGACCGGCTCGGACTCAGTAAACAAATCTCTTCCTGTAAATGGTTCAGAGGAGAAGGCCAGCTTTTATCACCATGAACTCTCTGTTCTGTAACGAGTACATTAAAATGTGAAACTATTATTTTACTTCCTGTATTAGATTGGAACTAAAGTTATTACACACTATTACTAATAAATAACAACTAGATTTATCTAGTTATACCAGCTCTGTATAACGATGACGCAATATGTAACACTCAGTTACCTGAATCGGTATTTTGTTGTATCGTTAATAATTATTAACCAGTACGATGCCAATTGTAGATATAATATAAATGAATATGAGGGGAGAACAGTGTGATGAGTGTAGATAAACGAGTGTAGTCATTGTTACTGACTAAGGTTAACTGTATCTTGAAAGAACCCTTTAATAACAGCCCAATAACCAGTGACTTACAATTTTACGTGAAATCCGTACCACGTAGTACTGATTTTCAGGTAATTTACAAACCCGATACTTAGTTATCTTCCCTATACAACATCTGAACCATGACCCACTGAGTGGATATCATGTCGGTATTAAGAGTACCGAGCATAGAACTTATCACCTACAATCTCAACACTTTGTCCCCAAGTAGCTAGCTGGGTACAGCACTGCGCCACTAGTGCCATAAAATGAGTGTTACTTCTATAAAAATGGCGTTTTGTTGTCGTTTGTAAGTGTTAAGCTCAATTTATATATAATCTCTTCAACAGTTACGTTTCTCCTTATGTTTTAACCTGCCAATTTCTTTTAAAATCGACATTAGTGGCGCAGTGCTGTAACCCAGCTACTTAGGGACGAAGAGTTGTGGATATTGTAGGCGATAGGTTCTATACTGATCTCTTAATACTGACATGGCGTCCATTCAATGATCTCCATCGACGTGAAAACAAATAGAGAATTCTGGTTGTCCGTGTTGGGTGGTAGTCAGGGTCCGGATGTTGTATAAGGAAGATAATTGAGTATGAGGCTTGTAAATTACCGAAAAATCAGACCAATACTACATGGTTCGGATTTCACTTAAATCTCTAGGTCTCTTAGTACCTTGGCTACTGGGATATTGATAAATGACTCATTTTAAGGAACAGTCGACCTCAGTAACAATGACTAGACTCGTTCATCAACACTCATTCACTCCTCATATTAGCCCAGATCTCTACGATCACCGTCTTAATTATAAATAATGAAAAACAATAATAAAATAATACATTGCAGTAAAAACAAAATAATGAAAATAACTGCCAAGTGGCCTTCACTGTTTTTAAAAAGTATTAATTTAATTATTAGAAAATTAAATAAAGTTGTCTGTTTACACAATATTCCAAAGAAAAGCAAGGGGTGCAATTTTATTTCAATGTAAAAGTCCTAGACAAATTCTGTAATAGAGTTACGGCACACAAAGGAGCTTGACGTAAATATTCAATGTAAAGCTTAGCTCGGAATTTTGTTTGTAGTCTTTAGTAAAAAGATAACTTTATCTTATTATTTTCTAGGTTTGAATTAATTCTTAAACATTTGTTTGGTTGACATTTTGAATACAATGATTATATATATGATAAGGACACCCCTGTTCACTACGCTTGCGTCACTTCTTCTTTCGTCCTTGGTAATGCCGGTTGGTAGTTGACTTCACTTCCTGCACTCGTGACGCCTCAGCTGTAGGACTCGGTCTGAGACTAGTGCCTGCATTGACTTGTTTTAGTATGTCATATTTGCTACACCAATCCCTCTATTTCTATGTCAAAATAAGTATGGGTGGGTGGGTGAATAAGTAAAAGTACAAAATGTGTTTGAGTGGGCGTGTATTTCAATGCAAAGGAACTATGTGGGTGGGCGTAGGTTATATATAATACGAAAGAATGTCAAATCAAATCAATTTATTCATTGCAGTATACAAATACATTGCATTGCGAACATCATCATTTCATATTTATAAAATTTGGTCACACTCACCCCACAAAATTCTCTTTCAAACATACAATGAAGGTCACTCAAACATCCCACACTCACTCTTGCCAATCATTCCCACTTTCAGAAACGGTGTCAGTCACCGGTTATAAGGTCTCCCAATTATTTGCCATAAACTCGTCTATACTATAAAAAGCGTTTTATACTATAAAAAGCCTTTTAGGCGAGTTTTGAACGCCTTGAGCGTTGTGGGTCGATCTACCTTTCCTGAACCCAAATTGGTTCTCAGATAGTTGGTTGTGTTTATTTAAAAAGTTAAGCATTCTTAACAGAAAAGCTTTTTCAAAAATTTTGCTTAATATTGGCAAAATTGAGACAAGCCGATAATTACTGATTGATTAATGATTACCTTTTTTTAAATATTGACGTTACTTTAGTAGTTTTTAGGGATGATGGAAATGTCCCAGTTTGAAATGAAGAATTGATCAATTGTGTTAGGGGGCTCAGGATATGCTTGAAGCATTTCTTTATGAGTGACATTGAAATATAATTAAGGTCATTAAAATTTTGTTGGGGATATAATATGTATTATCATAAATTATAATACATATAATATGTAATAAAATATGATGCAAGGTTTCTAGGTGATGTGCCTAGAAAAGCTTAATCAGTCACTTTAGGTAGCCATATTTACAATGAAAATTGTTTGAAAAATTTGCCTCGACACATTTATTACGTATAGGAAGACTAACGCCTTTAACGAAAAAAAATTCAAAAATATCTTTTGATTGGATACCCTTAAAGGCTTATATACCCTTACCGTCCGTACACAATACACTGATAGATCTACAGTGTTTTAGTTTAACATTGCTTTGAAAAACATATATTATTTTTATAGAGCTGTTGTCAAACTGTGCTAACATTTCTTTTCCTATTAATCTGAAACAAAACTAACGAGAAAGGAATAAATATTAATAATGAGTAAATTTTGTTGCTGTCGTTGATCACGTTTGACTTTTTGTTTTAGTAAATGGTTTTATTATTCCGATAAAGAACTACTACGAGTTGTATAGAAATCAGGGTTGTTTTACGCCGAGGTAAAAGATTTAAGAGACTCCGTCCCAATAAATCGGAGCTCTGCCTCTTACAGCAGCAAAAAGGGGGCGATTCGTCTTGGTGAATTGTTTGTCTAGCTTTTCCCCTTTTAAAAGCCTAGAGAAGCACCTCGGTGCTTTTTCATTCCACTGGATCTATCAGATACTCTGTAACGTAAATAATGGTAGAACGGGTTTCACCCTTAATTGTATTATTATTTACAAAGATACCTTGTGCAGTAGGAATATTTGTGCCTGTAATGATATTAGTGAGCCCTGCTACCACAGCTGCGCATAGGACTTCACTAGCGATCCATAAAGGACCACAACACAGCTGATAATTTGAAACGCAAATTGTGTGTGCGTGCGCGGGCGCGCTCACGTGTGTGTTTTGATAAAGTAAACGGTTTTATTCTAAAGACTATAAAGAAGTAGTAATGAAATAAAAATTGTGAACTAAAACAACTGGAACAAACCTTGTAAAATGTTTCATCAGTTAATACATAAATAATATTCAAAACATCCGATAAAATATCTCCATTTACAATGGCTTTTTATGTTATCGTAAGTACACAATTTCTCAAATTAATATTAAACTAGGGGACACCCCTGCGCCCTCACTCGACGTACTCGAGACACCTAAGCCTTCGACCTCGGCTTGTAACTTTCGACTACGGATAATAGTGGTTAGACTGTATCAAGTGAAATCATAATGTATACATTTATTTATAGTGAGGCGCACGAATGAAGTCCTTTGAGCGAATATTTGCAAAATAAGAAAACCCCTATTACAAATCAAGTTAGTGCATTATTTTCCATATCAAGATTTGCATTTTAATATTTGTTAGCTGTTATAACTCATGTTTCAACAATTTCTCAAGTGTCATATTTATAAACAATATTTTTAGCATAATAAAAATGTTACCTCGACGGTCTTCATTCGTAGATCACTCAGTACACTTGCATCAAATTTATAGTTGGACTCTTAAACAAAATTAGCTGACAAGTAATTAAATAAATAAATAATTAAATTCGCAGTCGGATGAGAACAAGACCATGTTTGAAAACCATGAAAACCCCGGAGTCATGACGATCGGAGCAGTGATGTAGTAATGTACAAAGTACGCACAGACAGACATGTATTCGCCTTTTTGTATTCATAGATAAAACTTAACTTAAACCAACTCTACCTAACAGTAACTGGTGGCGCAGTGCTGTAACCTAGCTACTTGGGGACGTAGTGTTTGGGAGATTGTAGGCGATAGGTTGGATGCTCGGTCCTATTAATACCGACATGGCGTCCGCTCAATGGTTACTATTGGCGTAGACACTACTAGAGAAGTCTGGGGTGTCCTTTTGGATGATGATCATTGTGCGGTTGTTGTGTGGAGGAGATAACTGAGTATCAGGCTTGTCAATTAGCTGAAAATCAGACCAGCACTACGTGGTTCGGATTCCACGTAAATCAGTAGGTCCCTTAGTTGCCCTGGCTGTCGGGCTATTAATAAATTGCCCTTTCTAAGGAACAGTTGAACTCAGTTAGTAACCAGACTACACTCATTCACACTCATCCTACACTCATATCATCATTCATATTCGCCTTAAAATACGCACAACGTTGTGTCGGCGTCTCATATGTTAGAATAAGAATAAGAAAGATCTATACTTACATTACCATCTACTTACATTTCAACAGCTGTTAAGATTTCATAAATATTATTAATAATTGAACAGCTGTTACTTTTTGATTCATTTAAATTTCTTTCCACGTTACTCATTTGGCTGTAAAACGTACTTTGAGGGCTTCTCGTTCCATCCAGAGTAAAAAACGTGAACAATGAAGACACTGATTCACAATTAAAAACAGCTTAAGGGAGCAGTTGCGTCAGCAAAAAGTGGCTTCACGTATTATATATAAGAATTCTCGAATAACCATTATCGTTTTGACAGTTAAATTCATTTCACTCTGTAACTAAAAATAAGAAAAACTTTAATTATATCAATAAAAAACTTGAGAGATAGTTCACACTCAAAGCCACAGAAACTTAAAGTACATTATTTGATAAGTTACGGCTATCCCCCGCTAACTAGAAACTAGTTCAACAGCAAGTTCCTGCTGTAATTGTATAATCCAATGCATTGTTCTTACTTCTATTTATCCAAGTAGTTTACATATCTGAAGTAACCTTCATTGTTAGTAATTATGAATCATGTAAAAAATAATATACAAACAAATTCAGTAAACAAAAAGACAAATAAATTAAAATAACTATATTAGGAGTGTTCGTCCGGGTGCCCAGTTCAGCGCTCTAAGGAATTTTGTTCTAGATTTTATAGCAACTGCCGCTAAGAGTATTAAAGATCCTGACTCACTAACGAACAAGCAATGTATTCCCCTACTTTCTCTCTTCCTCATATCCCCCGCCTGCCCCGTCCCGCAATGGGCATAACTCCCACATTTATATTAAACTCTAGCAATTAATGTTATGTACATATATTATTCTTCTACTTTTTTATCCAAAGATGACTGTTCAAATTTCAACTCAAAATTTGAACAAATATCATTTATAGAAAAATAATTGGTAACATTAAAAAAAATTATTTTTTAAAATTTACTATATACTAAGTTGATTAGTACCTTTTGTCCACTATATTCTAAAAATGTTAATAAATTATATCATACGGTTTGCTCATGAGTTATGCACCAAAAAGGCCAAATTAGTTACTTTGGACAGCCATATCTCTATATAGAAATATTCTATAAAGAAATTATTTAAAATATTTTATTGTAACACATTTATTACTTACATGGATACTAAGAATCCAATTCAACAATTAAAAAAAACATAATTTTCGATCAAACGCCCTTGACAATTTTTTGTGAAATAAAAATTAAACTTGACAATCTTATAGCAGTTCCGAGTTTTGTAGTTACAACTTATTTCTATTTATTAATTTAAAAGTAACTACCTAAAATAACTTTGAAACACACAAAAAAATTACTATAAAGACAATTCTTGTTATTATTAACTATTTTTGAGTTGTTGGGGACTTTTCGTACAAATGGAAGGAGCAGTACGAACTGGTCGCACGTTATGCCACATGTATTTAAAATGTTATTATAATTTTTAATAATTTGATCTTAGTTGGAACAAAAAAATACCGAAATTTTAACTAGTTTTCACTTTACATCAAATTTACACCGTTATTACTCGAAAGATCGTTCATGTAGTGCATTTATATTTTAACATGTAGTTGATATGAATGTTTCCTATAAGTTTTATAAATTTTAGAATTTTTGTTTTCAAGAACAATAGTGTTACGGCGTATGTATGCCGCGGTAAGCCAATTCGGAAACGGGTAAATAGTAATTAATGAAACAAAATGAGATGTGATCACTGAGTTTATTGAAATTGAAGTTAATGGTAAGTACTATTGAAACTGTGACAAAACTTGAGATTAAAGTAAAATGTAACTGGTCTAAATAAATTGTAAATGTATCTTATCTATATGTAACGAATCTTAATGTATCGAATCTATATGAGCTCGTGGCTACAGCACTGCAAGAGTGGGTGAGGCGCTACGCGAGACTGACTGCCCGAGGGCCGAGGGGTGACGGCTCGAACCTACCCCCACCCCTACAGTAGAAATCAGTCTCGAACATCCCGCCCACCTTGAAAATACCGGAAGGGTATTTTCAATACAACTAAAAATGAAAATGATACAATTTCAAACATGATGAAATGAAAAATACAAGTCTTAGCTAATGATGGTTATACATGGACAAATGTGATATTCATACACTTAAAATAAATATACAAAATTAGCAAATACGACATTATCAAATACGTTATGAACAACAATGAAAATTGAACATGGCAACAATGCTAGCCTCTTTACTATACAAATTAATTGTAAGAAATAAGAACAAAACTGACTAGGTAAATGACAGATGCGAGCATCATGATGATCTATATTAAAACATGAAAACATATAAAGTTACCAAAGAAAACAATGTAATTTATATAATATCGTACAAACAATGACGTTTAAAAATATTAGCTTAATGAATAAAATTGGCATAAATCTCGTTAAGTATAAAGAATAAAAAATCGCATTACTTCAAATAGCAAGCAAAGAATTGAAAGCAAAATGGTATATATACACACAAATCATGAAATTCTTATAAATTATTATTAATAGTTATATGATATAATTGATACTATATTAGAAATGCTACGAAATGTACAAGTTAAAGAGATAAGTAAGTATAATAATGTTAATGACAATTTAATTATGTGAAAATTTAACTATATACATAAGGCTTAATTTATTAATGTTGAGCACATGATATGACAGTGGGAAAAATAACTATAACTAAGTAAATTGTAAACAAAAGTTTAAATTGTATCTTGGGACTTTTATTGCTCGATGGGTAGGAGACATACCTCTTTACCTTTCCCGCAGCAGTCTTTGCTGTCACTACCCTTACCATACTGTCCTTTCCTGGAGACGGGTATTGTAGCTTCCACTTCACTTTGCTGAAGATTGTTCAGGCATTCCTTCGACCACCTGGACCAAAAGTGTTGTAGCAGGCGATGCAAATTCTGCCATTGGGAAAGCCGTCCTTTAGGTATCTGCATCAGAAGAAGTTCTGGAAGAGCTGTGAGTGAGCCACCTGTAAGGAAATGTGCGGGAGTGGAGGTGGTTAGGTCGAAGGGATCATTTGGATATAGGAGTTATGGGTCTAGAATTCAAAACTGCCTCTATTTGTGTTAAAATAGTGCTTAAATCATCGAAGGTACGAGCTGTTGATCCAACTATCCTCTGGAGATGGTGCTTAAGGGATTTAACTGCTGCTTCCCATAAGCCTCCCATGTGTGGTGCATAGAGTGGAATGAAGCTCCATTGGATTCCATCTTCAATTGCCGCCTTTGAGATGGCAAGTGCTTCCTTCTCGAAGAAGTTGTACAACTCTTGCAGTTGTCTCTTGTCTCCAACGAACGTTGTTCCGTTGTTAGATGACATGTTTGACTAACACGTGTTTGGTTCATCTCTCTCTCCAACTTCCCTCCTACCACCCAACCTAATCTGGTTTTCTGCAATGTTGGATAGCCCTTTGATTTTAGTTGTCCAATGCAGATAATGTCATAGAATATTTCTTGGCCTATCAGTAAGTCAATGGGACCAGGGCTGGCAAAGCCAGGGTCTGCCAAGGTGATGTGGCCAGGTATTTTGAACGCTTCAATGTTGACCTGTTCTCTGGGTAAGTCATTTGTGATTTTTGGGACAACCACAAATGATAAGTTTGTTTTGTAGCTGGTAACGCAAGACCTAACCAAAGAAGTAGTTGTTCCACTCATGCTTATTGGAACATTGTTCACACCAATAATTTGGCACTTGTTCCTGCTTTTACGTAGTCCTAAGGCTTGACACACGTTCTCAGTCATAAAGCAAGATTGTGAACCGTTATCAAGCAAGGCCCGGCATCTCAGCTGTTTTCCTGTGGGGCTCACAAGGTCTACCAGCGCTGTAGACAACAGAACCTGATGTTGGTTTTGATGTTGAGTAGCCGTGTGTGCACTTACAACTACGTTTTTCTTCTCACGAGCGTGAACATTTATAGCTCCTGCAGGAACTTCTTTTAATGATGTTTCTTGAGAAGATGATGAATCGGATGAGTGAAGAACAGTATTATGTTTTTTGTTGCATATTCTACAACCTCCTGAAGAACATTCTGATAGCTTGTGGCCTGGTTTAAGGCAGTTGAAGCAGACTCCAGCTTTCCTTAGCATGTGATGACGGTCACCTGGCGGGCGTTTCAGCAAATCCTGGCACTTGTAAATGGGATGTTTACCATTACACAAGCGACAGTTTGTGCTTAGAACCAATAGGCAGGATCGTTGTGCTGGTCTGGTCTTCGTAGTGCTCAAGGTGGTGGGCCTTTGTGACACTCTGCCACTTGCATTTTCTAGGATCTGACACCTCCTTTCTAAAAACGCTGTCAAGTTCTTGAATGTCGGAAGCTGGTCTGGCTCTGTGGAGAGCTCCCACTCCCGCAGTAGGCTGAAGTTCAATTTCGATGTTATTAAGTGTAATAACAACGTGTCCCAACTTTCAGTAGGTTGGCCTAAAGCTGCTAGGGCGCGGATGTGCTTCAGTGTACCATCCAGCAAGTTCCTTATGCTATGACCTGCTTCTTTGTCTACAGAAGCGAGCTCAAACAGACACTTTACATGTTTTTGGATGATGATTCTTTTATTCTTGTAGCGGCCTTCCAATAAACTCCAGGCTACTGAGTAATTGGAAGCAATAAGCTCCAGGGATTGTATGAGTTCAGAAGCGTCACCCTTCAAAGATGACCTCAGGTAGTGAAACCTTTGCACATTATTGAGTGACTCATTGGTATGAATCAATGCATTGAAGGTTTCCGAAAAAGATAACCAGTCTTCGTACTGGCCACTGAAGCTGGGTAAGTCTATTGTTGGGAGTTTTACTTGGACTTGGCTGTTGGATGAGGTACTTGATGGGCCATTGTTGAGAGTAGATGCAATGGCAGGTTGTGGGATCCGACTCTGCACAGTGTCTTCACCTTGAGCTGCTAATTTGTAGTACATCAATTCAAAAGACTCCCTTTCATCCTCTTGTGAGTCGCTTGTGTCAATGACCTCTATTTGTGATTGTATTTCTTCAAATTCTGATAAAATACCCTCTAATCTAGCTAGTCTTAGTTTTAGCTCTGTCACACTAGTTGTGTCTGATAATGAGTCAAGAAAGGTCTTAAATCTAGATAGCTTGGCTTTAGCTTGTCCTCTCTTCTGAACCAGTTGTTTCAGTTCTTGAGTACTATTGTCATTATCACCTACCATTTTATAAAATGTAATGACAGACTAAACGAAAATAAAATGAAATGATAAAATTAAAACAATCAAAATGAATAAATATTAAATGGCAGTTAGCGACGAGGGTAGTTTACTACAAGGTTTGTTTTGACAGAAGAGAATAAAAGGAACAGCTGAGGGTGTAGAAAGGGAAAGTGAGTGTTGGGTCAACGGTTGCCCTGAAGGAGAGTGAAAGAGGAAGGGCTCACTCACATGTGTCCATAGAGGCGCGCAAGGGCTGGCAGAGGTGAGAGGTTCACAATGGGGCTGGAACGCAGTCGGCAGATGTTGAGGGTCTTTATGGGCGCCGTGAAGTCGCTGGGGTTGGCTGGAGACAAAGAAGACTTCGGAGAAAGCAGGCAAGGGCGGTTGTCACCAACACTTAACTGGCACTACACTGCACTGTTCAGGCTTCACAACGTAGCTAAAGAACCACTGTTTCACTGCACAAAGTGATGTAATCCGTTTCGTATACGATCTCCGGCCCGGAGGACCAAAAAATGTTACGTATACGATCCGGCTCGAAGGACCAAAAATGTTACGGCGTATGTATGCCGCGGTAAGCCAATTCGGAAACGGGTAAATAGTAATTAATGAAACAAAATGAGATGTGATCACTGAGTTTATTGAAATTGAAGTTAATGGTAAGTACTATTGAAACTGTGACAAAACTTGAGATTAAAGTAAAATGTAACTGGTCTAAATAAATTGTAAATGTATCTTATCTATATGTAACGAATCTTAATGTATCGAATCTATATGAGCTCGTGGCTACAGCACTGCAAGAGTGGGTGAGGCGCTACGCGAGACTGACTGCCCGAGGGCCGAGGGGTGACGGCTCGAACCTACCCCCACCCCTACAGTAGAAATCAGTCTCGAACAAATAGTTTTTATAAATTACATGAAACGTTGTTTTTTTTAGCTTCTAGAGGTCGTATCTTTAATTATTTGATCTTGTTGTAATCATTATTACATATATAGTTACGATACATCGTTTTCATATGTGAAAGTAAATACAGCGATTTGACATTAATCTAAATCAATTTAAATTATATATTTAAAGTTATTTTAAATTGATTTAAATCTATTTTAGATCACTGCATTTACTTACACATATGAAAAAAATGTATCGTAACTGTAAATAATTTGATAAGAACTACAGCAAGTCCATATAATTACGAGCTTTAGAAGCCAAGAAAATAATTTTATATGTAATTGATAAGAACTTTTTTTTCTTGAAAACGTAAAACTCTAAAATTTATAAAACTTATAGGAAACATTCCTATCAACCACAATTTAAAATATAAATGCGATACATGAACGATCTTTCGAGTAATAACGGTGTAAATTTGATGTAGAGTGAAAACTAGTTAAAACTCCGGCAGTTTTTTGTTCCAACTAAGATCAAAATTATTATAATTATAATACAATTTTAAATACATATGACATAACCCACAATTAAACATGATAAACAATGTTATGATTGGAGTTTTCATAAGTCTCTTAGTTTATTAGTAAACAACCTTCAAACTCGGGTGCACATAATTTATGCGCCGACAGTAAATACATGATAATACTTTCAAAGAAAAGAACCTTATTTACTAATATTCACCCTGGGCAGGGTACTGCGGCGCAAAACGACAACGTAAAGCAGGCCTGTGTCTGAATTGCCTACACGGCGCCGTCACATTCCTGGCGTCCTTGATATAACCTAAGCCCGTGTACGAAATTTCTCATTATCAACTCAAATGAATGGGAAAATGGAGGGTGGTATGTGAGGGGTTACTGGAGTGTCCCCTAGTAAATATTTACGTCGAACAATCACTCCTAGAAGACGTGTTCGAGAGCGACAGAGGGAGCCGTCCGTGCGGTTGCGTCATAACAACAGCTGGCCAGACGATAAACAATTGAATCAGCTGTTTGATTGGGTTACATGATCGGATTTATGAGTGTGTTTTGAGGACTGTATACATCAGCTAATCGTTACTGTAATTTGTATACAATTGATAGAAGTGCACACGCAACTTTGTAATAGAAAACGACAAATGGCGCAAATAAGTCAGGTGATATTATATTATAAAATGTCTAAAATATATTAATTTGTTTATCATTTCTTATAAGTTATACCACTATAAATCAATAGGATCGTTTAAAACAAATCTTGATCATAATCAACGCTAAATTTGAAATATCAAATGTAAATAAGTCAGAAAATTTGTAAAAATAAAATATGGGTACCTTGATTTCCAAATAAAATACAATACTAAATAAAAAACAAGGTAAACGCTTCTAAAGCTACACAAACAATCCGAAAGGAAGTTCTGTAACGTAAAATCACGTTGAATAAATATATTTCAATTTAACTTTAAGTTTACTTAAAGCTATTGTAATTTTGAATTTATATTTTAATTTGTGGTTGATAAGAATGTTTCCTATAAGTTTTACGAATTTTAGAGTTTTACGTTTTCAAGAAAAAAAAGTTCTTATCAATTACATATAAAATTATTTTCTTGGCTTCCAAAGCTACTGCTACACTTAAATATTTGTTTGCTACTATTTTACATTCTAAAATTATCTATATTATATAACGTATGAAATTATTTACTTTTATAACAATATAAGAAAAGGAATTTTTTGAAATTTTCCTGATTTCCAAACAAATATGGTTCATAATTGTGAATTTAAATGTCGATATAAATAATAAGTCGATTCCAGTCTGTGGCTACTGATGGTTACTTTAATTTACATTCACTAATTAACTTCTCGGCACTAGTGGCGTAGTGCTGTAACCCAGCTACTTGGGGACAATGAGTTGTGGACATAGTAAACGATACTCGACCTTCTTAATACTCACGGCGAACGCTAAATGGTTGCCACTTACGTGGACACTAGAGATGTCTGGGGTGATCGTGATGGGTAACGTTTGTCTTGGATTCTTAATAGTATTTTACATTATAAAAACCATCGATATTCTGTAAAAATTTATAAATTTATTAACATTATGTTTACTTTCATTACGATAGTTGTTGAGAAAGGAGTCGGACTCTTAGCTTAGTCGAAGTAATGTTTCCTTAGTTATCGAATGACTAATGTATACTTTACAAGTATCTATAGAACGTGTGGAAGCTATCGTTGGCGTTTTCTGTAAAAGTTCGTCTCTTGTTTTCAATTAAGTAAATGATTCACCGTTCTAGAAAAATTACTGAACAATATTCTCTCGTCTGAAAAAAATTATTTTAATTTTATTATTTCCTTCTTATATTTGATGGTAGTTGTACTAATCTAGTCTAATTTTGTGTAATTTCCCACAAAACATTAATAATAAACCCATAGTAAAAAATTGTATTATCTACCGTGTGAACTTAAGAATAATAATTTTGTACCTTTCACAGTATGGAATAAAAAGGTAATATAATGCAGTAATCATATTTAACCCTGTTTTTGGACTTCACCGACAACAGACAGCATCGAAATTGATTATAATGGTGCAAAGACTTTAAAAAAAGAATTGTATTCATATAAAATGGTACAACCAATAGCATTGTACGAGTATAGGTGGGTGGGTGAGTATTACAACTGTACGTGTATATTCAATACTATTTTGCGTGTATGTGCGGGTGGGTGGGTCATTACCACAGTATGGGGAGTCGTATCTTCTCTGGCGTGAATGTTCCTAGAAAAAGCAGACCCTCTAACATCATTGGTTGCATATGCTTTCAACTCAAAATTCAATAAATCAATGTAAATGTTATTCTATTAGTTATATATTTAATAATGTTATCATACGAAACTTGCCGATATGGCTGCCTCACTACGGGTTGGTCTCTACGCTTGCTTACCCTACACCTAGTGGTGCTCTCCAAAGTTTCACCAAAAGCTCGGCCTGCTGACATTCTCCTAGATACGAAAGTTATATGGTCTGGCTATAAAGCCCTATAAGGAGGATTAACTTAGTGGAATCATGTCAGTGTTCTTAGAAATGACCTTAAACATTTTACAATGAAAATCAAATTAGCCAAGATTTTTTGGTTTTTGTATCAGCTGTTTGAAATAATTTATTATTTTTAATTAATACCAATGTTACTGTTATAGAAAATAGGGAACGTTGAGGAACTCTTACTACCATTTATGAATAAAATTTTGATAATATCCTTTCTGATTGGGTCTCTATGATACAAAAGCTAAGCCCCTCTGAATTTAATCAAAATCAGTTCAGTTATTTCGGAGATTTCGAGATGAGTGGGTATATTGTTTTTAGAATATATATTTTAAGATTATTTACGCAATTTATTAAATTTGTACACCCCATAATATCATATAAAGTTAGTTCACTATGGTATCCTGGTGTTTAAATCACTGACTGCCCCCCCCCCCCATTCACATATCCTCACAGTGACCCACACAGTATGATAAGTTGAATTAAACGTCCTGCCGCCGACAGCTGGCGTACATTACTCTCCCTCCCCCCCCCCCACTTCATTGTGGCCCACGGTTCCCAACATGTATCCTCAATAGTAATTAAATACAGAACTACGGAAACCTTTGACCTTATTAGTAATCCGAGTGGTTTATTGTCACCTACCATTTATTAATTTAAAAAAGATTTAATACAAAAATTTGGAACAAAATTCAAAAGTCATTTTATTTATTAATACAAATAACAAAGTAATACCATGTCATAAATCCATTTAAGGCCTGCCTCGCTGATTCTATTTATCCCGACTAATATCTCCTTTAAAGAGCGCAGGGGGCACTATGTAACTATGTGATTCATTATTTGGATAGAATCCTCGCAATCTTAACCCATCAAACACTTTTCATGACAAATAACAAAAACCACGTGTAGTCCATGTAACCCACAATACATAATTATTAGAGTTTTATAGATAAAATATATTACAAGTTGTACTAGGGGCCACCCCTGCACGCTTCGCGTGCCAACCCCATCACTCGCTGTGCTGGAGACACTTCGGCCTTCGACCTCGGTAATGCCGGTTGTTGGTGGGTTTCACTCGCTACGTTCGTGACAACTCAGCCTTCGGCCTCGGACACTACAATACTACCCCCTACAAATACTAGAGGGTAAACGGTATCGCGTAAAATCACAATATTTACAGTATCTTACTCACATTACTTGCCCTGCTATCTGTTTTTTAGTATAAATACACAATACCCAATGGTATTACTTAACCTATCTCAGTCGTGTTCAATTCATTTTTTTTTTTTGTTAATAAGCTGAAAATTAATTAAACAAGTAAAATAACGCATTATATTACTACTGAAACATTCAAGTCCAGAAGAGAGAATCCGTACAATCGAATGTGAATAAAACCTTCTCTGGTTTAACATTATGAAACATCTAACCTCCTCAATAATACAAACAACATTGTTTAAATACCAACAGCTGTTAAAACTTTTTGGTAATCGCTATTTACATTTTAACAGCTGTTACTTTTCGTTTCATTTAAACCTCTCTCCATGTTATTCTTATGGCCGAAAAACGAACTTTGAAGGCGTCCTACACCCTTCGGAGTAAAAATATTGAACAATTAAGAACTTATTGCACAACTTTGAACAAAGGAAAATTTGTTGACAACCTAACCGTTTAAATTGGTCAAGGAATAAGGGAAGAAGTTGCGTTGACAAAAAAACGGATTCACGTATTATATGTAAGGATACTACTATATTTATAAATAAATTAACTTAACGTACTGAAAGTTGATAATGTTACCAGGTGCATACTCAGCTCTTTTAGTATGCACCGTGTTTGTAAAATTATGAGACCACAAAAATTAAAAATATCCATGTTTAAAAAGTAGTGTTAACGACAGTTTTTCAACCACTAAAATGTATCACTTTATCTCCTAACTGTCTAAGTGAACCAGTTGTGTCCATAAATTATGAGCTAAACTACGAAATTTATTTTCTTGCGGATGGAAACTAAAATTTAGTCTGCTTCTTGTAACTGCGTCCATAAGTAACTGACCACGAGATATTATATTAACTATACAATATACTAAATTAATTTTAAAAACTTGTTAAATGTAAAATGAAAAGTATTTTAAATTTAGAATATTTAGAGTGGACTTGTCTTGGGAGACACTTTTTTACCTTGCCCTGTCAATTCCCCAAAGACTATTGATCTGTGCGAGGAACTTATTCAGACACAGAGTAAGGGAAAGAAACAGACAGTAGAAGGTGAATATTAGTGATAAAAGTTCCAGTCCAAGTCGGATTCGAACCTGCTCTATCTCTACCAGGCTTCAAGTCCTGACACTGCTCAGCCAACGTATCCTAAACGTAAAGTTAAGTTTGTAGGTTTTTGCTTAAATATTACAAACGCAGATGGTCGTTAATTAACAGAATTTCATTTATACTGTAAACGTATTTGAACTGATGGTATTGTTCAATAATTTTAAATTAATTTGTTGTCCACTTTTTCTAATTATAAAAATAAGACATTCACAGAATAAGGTACTCAACTTCACGTCTCTCCTTTTTGAATAAGGTTCGTCAAATTTAGGATCAAATGACCTAACTGACTCTTTTTGTAAATATTTTTAGTTTTACAATTAAATAAAAGTTCTTTTATATTCTTCTATTCTATTTTTGTAACACGAAAAACAATCTTCCCTATTTTACTAGAAGAAATTTAGTTGAGGGAATTATAATTTCTTCTTAAACATCTATCCCACGTTTCCAGATTACCTGGAGGCTCCAAAATTTCATTTAACTAAATTTGACAAAATGAATACTGAGTACTCGTGCCTCGATGTTGCATAAAAATATGAGCAGTAAAAATGATATGATTGCAGTATTCACGACAAAACAGAAGTGTAGAAAATTTTCAGATGCAATTAAAACTCACCTTTTTTGAAGAATATGTATTACCACAGTCTAATAATATCCAATCATGACACTTCCATTGCAGTGCTGTACAGTTAGTGCGACGATAGCGCTCCAAGTAGCCAGCCAGCATAACTACTCTGCAATACAATAGTATAGAATTGTATTTTACAAAGAAGTGGAATAATACCAATAGAACAAGTGTCATTACAGATTAACAATCATCAGTCCCTTAACATTGACCAATCACAGCTGTACGTGTATGGGTGGGTGGGTGGGTCAAGTGTTGGAGTGGGCAGGTGGGTTAGTATCAGTGCAGAGATACGCACTGCTGCTTGCTGGCCGCTATGATCGCTAGCGTCTTGTTTGTCGCTAATCTCTAACGGAGGGCCGCAACTGTATATGGTTAGACTGAGTTATTACCTTTCAAAAGTACTAAATAATGAATAAAATATAATAATAAACAAAACAAAATGCTTTAAATGTGGTAAATATTAATTTGAAAAAATTACGTTCCAGCTGATATCGGAACAAAAGACAAATAACGTCAGAACCAACCGGCCTTAATTTGGTGTGTTATCTTCTTGTTTTTTTATTATTTTTTTCTATTTACTAAAAAGTGAATTAAAAAGATCTTATCTTTCCACGCCTGGGTAGCCTATAATTTATAATACAAAGTTATTTTTAAATCAGTGCTCTAGTTTTCTCGAGAGTGAACAAAAAACCGTTATCGAATAATGGACAAGCAAGATGAGGAACATTTTATGACTCTACTGTAAGAAACGTATCAATTTATTTATTTATATTATTTATTATTTTGTATTATTCATTTATTCTTAAGACGCTCAAGATATGGGCGAATATGGATTTCGAATATGGAGTGTGATGTGTGTAGATGAGCGAATGTAGTCATTGTTACAAACTAAGGCCGACTATTCCTTGGAGTGTGTCATTATAAATATTCCAAATTTACGATATTCTAAGCAACGTACCACAAAACTCTAATTTTTTTATAGTTATTATTTGGTACTTTAAAAAATCATAATTCCATTTGTTGATTTTTTTAAAATTAGGAATACTTTTTTTGATTAGTAAAGTACTTTTTGTAAAAATTTGAAACGAGTGAAAATCATTAATAAGGACAAGAAGATACAAAGATCCACTACCATCCTCAAGCCAGGAATTCACAAAGGTCTTTTTTGTCTAAAAAGTGTAGGATGAGTTTGCATGACCTGTCAGTCTTGGTACTGTGTTCGACTTACACTCAGAAGGGTCATTTATCCAACTAAGAGACTAAGATGTTCGTTGAATCCAAACCACGTAGTATTTTCACCTAATGACAAGTCTGCTACTCAGTTCTCTCTTCTAGACAACATCCGAATCCTGACTACCACCCAACATGGACACTCCAGACTTCTCTAGTAGTGTCCATATTGATGGCAACCTTTGGCGGACGCCGTGTCGGTATTAAGAGAACCGAGTATAGAACACTTTGTTCCAAGTAGCTGGGTTACAACACTACGCCACCAGCGCCGGCAAGTAGTATAGGACGATACAGTGTCCGCATCATGTTGTACTTACATTGCATTACTCTCATGTCGAGTGACGTGTTCCTAGTTTGTAATGTATAACGACCGGTTGACAGAGGAAATAGTTAACACCGGCTATTCCCGACTGACGTAGATGTACGTGAGAATGGTTGCCATGGGAACAATAAACTCCACTCTAAATAGGCCACGGCTCATCTGTTAAATTATTTGTCTAGACTTGCGTTGACGGGCCACGCTACAATTTGTCTTATTGAAGGAGAAGGCCTCTATCGTGCTTTTGGTATTTTAAAATACCTTGCTTATCAGATTTATTACCTTGAATATAAATTTGTCATTTTCTTGTCAAGTTATTTAGTTATTATCGATCTCTAAGTTTTACACATAATCCAATTGTTCTGCATTACCTAACGTAATATATTTTAATGGTTTTATTGTTTTTGCGAGATTTTTTATGGAATTTACGAACATTGAGAAACTAGACATGGTTTGAAGAGTATTTTCTAAGCGACAGAAACTGTAGTGCAGCAAGTATCGTATATAAAGACATGTATCCTTATGGGCATGCAACAAACATACAATTTTATGACTGTACTGCAGAATAATTGGCACAGTGAACAGTGATTGTTTACAGTCTGAAAGTTTATAGATTAGTCATTGTTTATGTTCCAAAAATAGCATGATTCTAATTAACAGCTGACAATGGAAATAGTGGTCTAGTATTCCACTTATAACAGAGAGGCCTAACCTGTATTGTATTGTACCTTGGGACCTATGTAATTCTTATACGATTGGGGGTATTTCAAATTAAAATAGGTGTTTTGGTTACAGTTCTTCGCTCGAAAAACAAGGGGACGTTCCCCATTTTAAGTTTGTCGCTAGCTTTATTGTTCCAATTAGATCAGACGGTTCTCTAATGGAAAGCCTATTAAACAAAGCCGCCGTTCGCTTTACACCAGATAACCGTGACATTGGCACAGATCCGAAACCGTTCCTCAGATAAGCCCGAAAACTAGGTTGGTCATGTGTGCACTCAGTGACGTGCAGCAAATGTTTAACAACGCGTTATAAGTAACCGTAGTTGTTGGTTACTCTTTAATTCTCGTCATTGTTTTAAAACAGAGTTTCTTGATTTTAGTACAGTAAAGGATGTAGTTATTGTGTCCCCAAGTATCTGCGTTACTCTGTGTTAGCCAGAAAAGTACCCAGTTATAAAGTGTATTTCACTTTGTAATTTTGGCAATCCTGTCAATGGATTTTTCCCTTTGTTTAGTTTACAATCTGTAAAAAAATATCAACATGCTGGAGCACTTGCATATTAAAAACTACAGGTGTGCCAATCTGAGTGGGAGATCCAACACTGCACGTTTCAGTCTCTTTGTTGTCCAGAGGATCACTGCTAAGCGGTTTGGACGGTTGTTGTTGTTAAGTTTATCTAAATACTGTGACCGAGCCGAGACACGTTTTCTTTTACACTGAACAATTTCTAAACTTTTAACATCTTTGATTGAAATCGTTGAATTATTTCTCTGTTAGAGTTACCGGCAGTGCTCCATTGGTGCACTCCAAAAGTACAGTTTTGTATCAAAATTATACTGTTTTATAGAATTACTAGCTGTACCCACCCGCTTCGCCGGTCATAATATTGAGTTTGATTTAGAACCTAATAGCTGAAAGAATTCGAGCATTTTTGCTTCTTCTACCAATATTAGATTTTTTAGGAGGCATGTCATAAAAAGTAAACTGCAAAACAAATAATTATTTATTTTTTATTTTCACATTTCACCCCATGTTTTAATTACCGAGAAAAAAAGGTTAACACCAAATACAGATCACCTGATCAAGTAAAAGTAGTGTGTGCTACACTCTCAAGGTGAAATGTAGAACTACAATAAATCAAAACATATACAGTACTGTTGTTGTGAGAACTTCAATCTGCTTATGGCATGTGAAACTACCACACAGTCATATGGTTTTTGTAAACAATTCAGATTCTCCATTTGAATAACATGGGACCATCTCGGGAGTATAAAGGACAACATCCTAAAGTTTCATGGCGATCGGTTGGATAAACTTCAAACATATATATACAAACATCCTCTTTTATAAATATAGAGATAAGAATATAAGTAATTTGTTGTCTGTTGAAACTTTTGTTTTTTTTACCAAGGAGCTAGTCCAAATTGCGTGATTTTAAATTTAACTGGTGTCCCTTTTATCCAAATGTGGGTTTTCCAACTGAGTATTTTATGTAGATAAATACCAAGATGCTTTGAATTTCTGTCTGGGGTATCAGCTAACATCACTCGAGGACAGAGATCGATTCTCAAAGAGAATGTATGTATGTATTGAGTATGGTTTCTGCCAGCTTCCATTCATTAACTTTAAAAAGAGGCAATAATATTTATATGGAACATGATCCAATTGTCATGCTATTCGTTGATAGAAATAGTTAAGTTATGCCCTATCGCAAAGCAAAATCGAATTCAACAAGCTTTTAAGATCTGCCTCAGAGCAGAAAGAAATAGAGGTCGCATCCAATAGTGCACTGAATGTATGTCAAGTTAGTATCTCGACTAGTCTCCTCTATATTGTCACTACTATCGGTTGTAAAAACAGAGAAATCCAAATACTAACTTAAAGCTAACCATTGTTATGTAATAGTCTTGTCTACAATTACATGCAAAAAGAAAAAAAAAAAGATAAGCGTATCATTGCTTATCATGAGAAGAAAGAAATGGATGTTGCATCCAATATTGCTGAATGTATGTCAAGTTACTGTGTCGAATAAATCTCCAGTTTGCCATGTAATAGCAGGACCAGCATCTTGTCAGTCCATCCCTTATTCCCCCAAATCCACAAGGATAAATGTAGTAATTATTATTACAAACACACAAATATGTAAATTAGTTGTAATCTACATATAACTGTCTCTGAGGTGTTCGTTGCTGCCGTAAGAGGACGACCTATGTTTCTTTTTCTCTGTGGTCCAGCCTCGCTAATTCTTTTTATGTTAAAGAAATGTAGCATGAGCAGATTTTGTCTCATTCATACCAACTCTATATTATTTAAACCAAGACTCAAGTTCGCCAAATCCATATTGAAGAGTTTCAGTAGCGACCACGTCTTCATAAAATGATCGAAGTGCAGTATCGTATACAAACGAAGCCATCATCACGCCAGGGACAATAGGAATGTCTGCAGTAAAGAGAGAGAACAAAATGGGTGTACGTGTTGATGGGTATTAACCTACTCACCCACCTATACACGAACAGTAGTATTGACCCAATCACCCACACATATACGCACAATGGTATTGACCCACTCACCCACCCATACACGTACAGTAGTATTGACCCACTCGCCCACACATATACGCACAGTGATATTGATCCACTCACCCACCCATTCACGTACAGTGCTATTGACCCTCTCATCCACCTATACACGTACTCTGGCACCTACGTTGCTGTGCTACCCATACACCTACGTATCATCTGTGAGTAATATTGGTGACATTTGTTTAAACGTTGCAACGTCGACTATAATGAATGAACCCCACACAATAAAGAAGCATTATGACGTCACATTCTGAGTACTGTTAAACTGCTGCAGTTGAAACTTCATTACACTTATAGCAGACTCTCAGCTGTTTACTGTGTGATAATGAGAGAGAGAGAGGGGGGATAGCTGTGCTGGGTAAAATGTGTATGTGGTAACATTTATTCCAAAGATATCAAGAATAAAACCTGGTCATACGAGGTGAATAATTAGTTAACCCTGATCAGTTGTTTTATAATAATTAGTTAGACCTGATAAGTTGTTTTATAATAATTAGTTAGCCCTGATCAGTTGTTTTATAATAATTAGTTAGCCCTGATCAGTTGTTTTATAATAATTAGTTAGCCCTGATCAGTTGTTTTATAATAATTAGTTAGCCCTGATCAGTTGTTTTATAATAATTAGTTAGCCCTGATCAGTTGTTTTATAATAATTAGTTAGCCCTGATCAGTTGTTTTATAATAATTAGTTAGCCTTGATCAGTTGTTTTATAATAATTAGTTAGCCCTGATCAGTTGTTTTATAATAATTAGTTAGCCCTGATCAGTTGTTTTATAATAATTAGTTAGCCCTGATCAGTTGTTTTATAATAATTAGTTAGCCCTGATCAGTTGTTTTATAATAATTAGTTAGCCCTGATCAGTTGTTTTATAGTAATTAGTTAGCCCTGATCAGTTGTTTTATAATAATTAGTTAGCCCTGATCAGTTGTTTTATAATAATTAGTTAGCCCTGATCAGTTGTTTTATAATAATTAGTTAGCCCTGATCAGTTGTTTTATAATAATTAGTTAGCCCTGATCAGTTGTTTTATAATAATTAGTTAGCCCTGATCAGTGGTTTTATAATAATTAGTTAGCCCTGATCAGTTGTTTTATAATAATTAGTTAGCCCTGATCAGTTGTTTTATAATAATTAGTTAACCCTGATCAGTTGTTTTATAATAATTAGTCAACCCTGATCAGTTGTTTTATAATAATTAGTTAGCCCTGATCAGTTGTTTTATAATAATTAGTTAACCCTGATCAATTGTTTTATAATAATTAGTTAACCCTGATCAGTTGTTTTCAAACTAAAAAGCAAATATTGTTTGAAATTTGCATATTAAGTTTTTAGTACTTATATCTGTATATTTAATGTCGTAAGGCAAATCGGTTGTGTCAAAATTCCAAGCGTTATACTTCACCTACGGCCTTCGGAATTTTAAAGCTCTGATATTGTAGAGTGCAGGAAAAATAACAGTTTTGTGACCCGCCTTAAGGGCTCCGCCCCATCAGCCCTCAAATTTCCCATGTTAATCTTATGGGAAGAAGGTTTCTAACTCTTGTGTGTTTTAGACTATGGTAATTGCATTAAATATTCCAGCTGTTAATTTTGTATAACCTAATTAACAAGGCACAAGGCCAAACCTTGAAAGTAGCTGGTATTCACCTGAACAAACCAGTGTTTACTCATGGACAACTTTATGTTTGAGTTCTACAAAACTATTAGTAATTCAATATATATACAATAATATTCAATATACATTGAATATTTAACAACATTTGTATTTTATTTATTTAGAGACTTTTGCCCCTACAAGCCACTAGTATTATCTTAATTTTATAACATGTTAATTTTGGAGCTCTGTTAAGGTGTAATGTAGAAAATAGGAATATGTTTGTTGTAACCAGAGCCAAATTTTATGGAGAGGAATGAAAATGCTTCTTTAATTTATCAGGTGACCTAAAAAGCTAATATTTAAAAGCAATAAAAGAGATTGCTAAAAAACACACTCATACACCATATTAGAAGCGTTGCTTTTACACGGCTAAGATACGAAACCAACATTGATATGTATCGAAATTAATTTTTTTCTACACTTACAGTGAAAACGGAACACAAGTGAAGACAATAATCGGTGACCGTCCTGTGGATTTACATACACTTGAAGACATTATCACTAAAATCATTAAAAACAAAAAATAGTGATAATCAGTATAAACAATTATAGAAATGGTTAACTTCTGATTTCATGAGCAAAACCTTTCTCAAAGAACAAAACAAACAATTTTGCTCTCTTCAAAATTGTTATTTTTTCTTACAATCTTAGGAAGTTGCGGTAAATTGCGTTGAAAGATCAAAAATCTGACTCCCTTGCATTTTAGGAAAGATTTTAATTTTAGCATTGATTTTATAAACACACAGATAGATTTCTCAATCAATGTTAAATTTTGTGTCTCAAACTATCAGCTGTTTCGTAGTTCATTGTGGAGCACTAGTGTAGTTTCATGTAAATGTAATGCAGTTTAAACCAGCTGTAGTAAAAACCTCACTAACTAAAAAAATACACACTCATATTCTTATTACATGAAATATCTGTTTTAAGTTTTAATATAATCAAGGCTTTTGCGGGTTTTTTTTGCTGAAAATGAAATAAGAAACAAACAGCTGATTTGTAAATGCATGAATATATAATTATTTACAAATCTTTCTCTCTTTCCCTCCCCCTCTTCCTCCCAATACTCCCTGTAAATAAATATTCAAATAGTTTCTTAAACCCCTCTCTGAATATGATTTATGGATATTCCGTATGAAAAATAATACAATTGCATAATAAAGGATTTAGCTGAATATTATAAAGTAAAGTAAAGAAGCATCGCAATTTGTTTATTATAGTTTTCTGCGTTTATTCTGCAATCTGCACTAAGTGTAAACTATATATTATGCCACTATCATTGCCACTTAGTTACTCGTGCATTATATTGTATCTGTTCTTGGTTCAGGTTTGTATGTAGGTCTTGATCATCTTTACTGTTATTTTGTGTGTTGTAAAATGGTGATAACCGTTGGAATTAATCAAATAAATAATAAAATCAGTTAGTTCTAGATAACAATCCCCTTCAACTTGAATCACCCCATAAACATCCATAATTGATAGTCTCAACAATTCTAAAAAGTAACAAGTTGAACTATTCGTCATTCAAATAAAATCAATCCTTTCAAGCAACAAAACATGCAATCGACATAGTCAAAAGAAAGCCATAAAATAAGTTGTCCATGCAAATAATGTAATGGCAATACATGCAATAAATAATACAAATAATAGGCCTAGGTTGGATAATTGTGCAGTGAGATCATAAAACAAGAAACTAATATCAAATAATAAATAACAAGAAACAACTAGTAAATAGATAACAAAACAGAATAAATGGTAAATAACCAGAAAGTCAAATAATAAATAACAAGTAAAATACACTTGCAATAAATAAATAAATATGGTGGTGAGATGAGCATACAAATATAAATAAATAATGTAAGAGTTTAAATCAAATAGGCCTACTAAAATTACTAACTTACAACTAAAGAAGATAAAACAAAAAGAGCGCAGATATGATAGACTTTCTTGATAATTCTTGAAGATGTATCAAGAAACTTATTATTAATTATGGTTGGCCCAACGATTATGATATGACATAAATGTTTAGAATACCTTATCAATCAATAATTATTTGGTATATTTTCATCTAACGGTTTAAGCATTTAACCACCATCAGGATGGATGCAGTAAAAATTATTCTTTTTTCAAAAGTTTGAAATTTGTTTAGATGTTTAGTAAAAACTTTAAAAATAAATATATAATTTATTTAATAATATTTTACTCGACAATATTGTCAGTAAACATGTTTCCAGGGAAACAGCTGGTAACATCTAATATTTTTTTTTATAAACTATAAAGATATTTTTTAAACTTAAAAAAATATTCTATTACTGATTATTCATGATGCCGAAAACGTTAGATGATAAATCTACCATGTAAGAAAGTGACATATAAAAATATTATTTTTTGAAGGCAACTGCGAGATAATTAACACTAGAATAAATTTTCGCCAGTTGGATGGACAAATCTAACAGAGGGCTGTTGAACAACCTTGTAGACGGATATTTGCCGAGTCTCTCAACAACTCGCCACTCTATTGTTGTACTGTCGGTTGGAAAACGGCTCTAATACATTATCGTCCGTTTATTACTATTTTTTTTTTTTTCAAGGAAAGAACAATAGATAATCCGAACAATTTGCATTAGCTGAGTTTTACATTTGCTCAGGAAGGGCTATTTATTTTGTTATTATCATATTGCTCAATAGCAGAGAAACTAAGGGATTTTGATTGCGAACCACGTAGTATTGTTGACTAGCTTAATACTCTGTTCTCTTTCCTACACAACAACCAACCCTTGAACTTCTCTAGTTCGTGCTCACGTCGATGGCAATCATTGAGTGGACGCCATGTCGGCGTTAAGAGGAGGGAGTATAGAACCTATTACCTACAATCTCTACAGTACTTTGTCCCCAAGTAGCTGGGTTACAGCACTGCGTCACTAGTGTATTACACAAGATGGAAAATAAATCCTAATACAGGTTAACATTTTCTCGACCACTTTAGATAAAGCAATAAAACTCATGACTCATGATAAAAATTGTACTTTTTACCGTAACTGTACAATTTATATCACTTCTTGGGGATGGTCTTCTTGGGGAAGAAAATCTCTAGTACAAGTATATGTTAAAATGGATATTAAATTGAAGATAATTTGCAAGTATAAATGCAAATCAGTAGAACACAACGCCACAAACTTTACGTCTACTGAACAGCCAGGATTTGACCGGCAGCTGAGTTCTGACCGGTTTTGAATATGGCAGCCGTTTGAAATTCAACAATTATAATTGTTAATATACGGGAGATTAAGTTCCCGTCATTTTGCAGAGAATATCGTAACTCTTTTGACATTAGACTTGCAGAATTATAGGCACCTATTATTTAATTATTTAACCTAATGTAAATTTAACCTTTGGCTTAATTTAAAACTTTCTAATTACTTCTAGTGGACAATCCATCAGGAATTGCAGCAGCCATTTGATTATGTCTTATTAGAAGGGGTTTATGACCTGTAAACATTATAAAGCTTTTCGATTCGGTATCTTAAGTGGTTGAATGATCATTTAACTATTCCATAATAGTACAATGCTTAGCCAATGGCAATCCAATGGCAATCCAATGCACTCTTCGAATGGCTGTCATTTCCAAGTTAATCGTCCATTGGAAACGATATTTATGGCATTTTGTTATGTAAATGATATACATAACTGCATACGCTTGTAGTAAAGATTTTCTTTGTACTCTAAGTGGGCCATCTCCAGGAAGGGTCCCTTCCGAAGGGATAAATATTATACAATTACGCCAAAAAATGCACAATTTTATATCATGTTTTTATGTGCTGAGTTTCAGTGCTTCATTTGGAACGGTAGAGAAAATATTAAGCTGAATCAGGACTTATTTTCCGCTCCGTATATTGTATGAGACTTCGACACAGAAACTATTTCTGTAAGGGCGTTTCTGCAGTTACGTACATTTATCAAGAATATCGTTAACTCCAAACTTGCAATTCAAGTTGGGTTCTGGTGCTTCCTAGGTGGCATCTCATTATCATGTTTGAAAGTTAATTTAAATTTACATTTAAATCAAGGACATTAATTGATTAGTGAGTACTGTGTAAAAATTATTATCTGATATTACTAACTTAATATATTATTTAATTATCTACCGATACATGTCCTGAAGACTAAATAATAAAAACTTTTGAGTTGCTACACGGCCATGTAGTTGGGTTATCAAATAATTTGAAAATTATTGCTTTTTTTTTTTTTAGACACAGGGTTCAGGAAGGCTAGGGGAGGCCAAATCCTCAGTTGTCAAACAATGCCATAGTGTCCGGAGCGTCAGACCACCCTCATTACCGAGGCATTACCAAGCTTCCCTTAAATTGTTAGAACTAACTCGGTCCAAAACAAATGTTGAAAATAAAAGGGTTGATCTAAAATATGTTATGGTTTGCGTTTCTTACCAAATATCGTAAACTCAGTCGCCGTTTACGACGCTTATGGAGTTAGGATTGGCGAGTAGCAGGAACTCGGTTGGGCTGACACTCGTGTTCGACACAATGAACATTTTTTTTTAAGGGAGTAGGACTGCCCTTAACATTATATTTCTAAATATACTTCCACTTAATATAAGATCAATAAAAAGATAAATGTTGACAATCTCTGTAATAATTAACTTCTCGAATTTCTTAGTGGTATAAAATATAAAGACAAATTTTAGCTATACGATATGTTAATTAGTTTATTTTATTATCCTTTCAGAATAATATTCACATATTTTGAACAAAAATTACAGTAAACAAATGTTTAAATATCTCACTTGGTCAAATAATAACTAACAAAAATTCATAAAGGAAAATGTACACCTACCACTACAAAGCTACTTAGCAACAATACTGAATTTAATAGTGTAATGAAAATGATCATTAGGAATACATGAGTTCATTAACTAATGATCCTTTGAACAACTAAGCAAAAGTTGAACTCTGAGATTGAGAGTAGCTGCTGGCTCCACTAAATCCTCCGCCGAGGGGAATGTTTCCTCCGAACCCACCGTTGTAGCTGTTGGCTGATGCTGTTGCTGACGCACCATTTCCAAGAACTCCGGAGTTATCACCGAGCCCAGCTTGTGCTGTTGCTGATGCACCATTTCCAAGAACTCCATAGCCCTGGTTGAACCCAGCTTGTGCTGTTGCTGATGCACCACTTCCAACAATACCGTAGCTATCACCGAACCCAGCTTGTGCAGATGCTGATGCACCATTTCCAAGAACTCCATAGCCCTGGTTGAACCCAGCTTGTGCTGTTGCTGATGCACCACTTCCAACAATACCGTAGCTATCACCGAACCCAGCTTGTGCAGATGCTGAACTACCGCCAAAACCAACACTGTCTGAATGTCCATGACCGAAGCCTGCTTCAAAGTCATGTCCCAATCCCAAACCTCCAGAACTTTCAATTCCTACATTACCTCCCAAACTGTGTTCTATTCCAGCTGACCCCAAAACTTCGTGTCCTAAACTATGTCTAATAACTCCAGAAAGCCCATGTCCAAGGGGCCCATGTATTAGCCCAATAGGTGTGCCATGACCAAGACCAAGAGATCCGGAAACCCCATGCCCTAAGCTGGCTTCCAAACCATGTCCTACCCCAATAGAACCAGCATTGGCAATACCGCTCTCCAGGCTGTGTCCTGCTTCAAAATAATCACCATGGCCAATACCACTTTCCAGGCTGTGTCCTACCCCAATAGATCCCGTATGGCCAATACCACTTCCCAGGCTGTGTCCTACCCCAATAGATCCCGTATGGCCAATACCACTTCCCAGGCTGTGTCCTACCCCAATAGATCCGGCATGGCCAATACCACCTCCCAGGATGTGTCCTAATCCGATGGTGCCAGCTCCCAGGCTATGCCCTAATGCTCCATGGCCTAAACCAGCGTGTAGACTGTGTCCGAGACCAAAGGTGGCTCCTACTTGAGCTCCCAGGCCAAGAAGGCACGCTGCAACAATCATCTGGAAAAAAATCAACTCTGTGAGCTGTGGTACCTTGATAATAAATTTATTTTGTATTATTCTAAATACTGTCACTTTGTGTTCTGTTAAATATTAGTAATGGTGATTCAGTAATTGTATTTTTTTGAAGTTATACTTCTTTGCGCCCGTTAGACACTTTGGGATGGGATGTTGGTCGAGAAACCGCGTCACGCTGAAAAGTAAGAACAAATTTTTAAGAACTATCGATTAATCGATTGTTAATCGAAGAAATTTAATCGAAGAAATTACTGATAATGATAATATAGGTGTATAATATAATAATGAAGTCACGTATAATATATTGAAGATAAATATATTGAATAATATTGAAAAATGTCTTATATTTCATTTATATATCCTGTCTGTTTGTGTGCGTGAGTGGGTGTATGAGAATGGCCAAAGAAGTATAACTTCCACCGTGTGGTCCGACGCACACCCAATTTTTTTTTATTTAAGTAACTTGGTTCCACCCCAACTTGCTTTGCAAGCCTACCTCTCAATAAAAGTATTTACCACCACACCATGGTTGGAGGTTAATGTATTGTATAAATTTTCTTAGACTCGATCGAGTTATCAAAAGCGTACGAAGAGGGCTACACTAAGTGTTCTTGGGCCAATATGAACTTCACATGTCAAGTAGTTCCTGAATAATTGATAGCTGAGTGAGGTCGCTGACAGTTGGTTGTCCACTCATAACCTTTTTCAGGCAAAACCGAGAGCTTGTTTCACCATAAAGGTGTTTTCTCGATTATTTTAGATATATAGTATGTCCAGCTTCGACTGCCACATATTTAAGAGGATTGTTTTTTCAGGTCAATACAAGCAAATAATGCCATATAACATGTGTTCTTACTCGATTCATTTCCAATTTGTGTGTCTGTTGTGTTTTCCATGAAAATTATAATATCTAAAAAATCGTTTAACAATACTAAATTTTTGTATGAAAGTTTATCCGAAAAGACACATGTAATGTAAAAAGGTTGTATATCTAAGATTATCGTTTTAAAAATGGTGATATTTGTCAAATATAACATAAACTACACGTTTTACCCAAAAACGTCAAAACTCGTACACAATTTGTAGACTACATTACGCCAAATTCAACGATTCTTCAATTTAAAAAATCGGGTGGTAAATAACAGAGAAAACTTATTTTTTAAGATCAAAAGCATTGTTATTACCTGGGTACGCTATAACCTGTTACCTGGCTAAACTGTGTATTTTTTAAATTTCATTTTGAAATATTTAGACAGCCACTATTTTTAAACCGATATCTTAGATATAGGCCTACAGCCTTTTTACTAGAAATTTGAATTTTTAAGATCAAGTTTCATATCAAAATTCAGTATTGTTCGTCAAGCGATTTTTAAAAATATTCTTTTATAAAAAAGCATACAGACGCACAGACTGTAATGGAATCGCGTGAGGACATGTGTTATACGCTTATTTGCGGCATTTACGGCATTTTTTAAGCAAATACGGCATTATTTGCTTGTGTTGACTTGACAAACAATCCTCTTAAATATACTACAGTCGAAACTAAACACCCTGTATAATGCATCAATGTGGTTTGTATACGACAAAGCTATTAATTTTCACTAAATTCAAAAACGTTTTGACATCGCTTATTTTATTTTTATTAAAATTCAATAAATAAAGTTAAGGGGACCCAGTCGGTGAAAAATGAAAACAAATTATATTTTTTTAAATATTAGTTTCTGATAGGCCATTTTGTTCTGAACAGTTTGATATGAAATACTTAAAACTTTGGCTACTAATTACTGGTTTCAAAAATATATTTGTATATGATTGCACGCATGGATTTGGTACTTTATCCAAGCCGTCCTTAGCACTCTAGATCATATTTGGTGTAGGTCTAGTTATAGTATACATTTCATATTTTTTGGTTATAATGTTTTGTCTGGTTGGCTAACCTGTTTACTTACTATTCAGTGTTCGTCTGTTCTGTTTGTTTACATTTCTCATTCTTTCTTGTTCAAAGTTTATTGTTTTGAAAGTTTTCTAAACTTGTGTTGTGGTTTCGATAAATTATTATTTCTAGTGCAGTGTTTATTAGTTTTATATTGCATTTACAATGCCTAGAAGACCTAGAAAACCTGCAAAAGTGTTCAAGAAACGAAAAAATGAAGGAAAGCCTTTACCTAGAGTTGGTAATGAGACTAATGACCAAGTTTCTGACTCCAGCCCTAGTCCTAGGTCTACTCCCATGAGGAAACCTAGATCATTCGAAGGTGTAGACAGTGCTTCCAAAAGGAAACTTGGGAATTTAGATTTGAAATATATGCATACAATAAGGAGGAAAATGTAAATATTATTGTAAATTTGGAGCTGGGATGTTTTAGTTAAAAAGGTAATGAGAAAATAAAGATTTTACTTACAGGCTTGCGTTTTTTGCGATTTTCCGAAAAACTAGTTTTTGTAACTTGGTGCAAACTTTTCTCCAAAACTACTCGAGATAAGTTCATGAAATGTTTACTACATATCATGTACATATTGTCACACATTTTAACAGAGGGATTTATTTGTTTAACAGTTTATGATCAAATTAAAAAATATTTACTGACAAAAAACACAGAAAAAATAATATACCTATAAAAAAGTTGAAAACTTTGCTAAAACTAAATATAAATGTAAATCCCTGCGTTAAAAGGTGGGGTAATAAGTATAGAACATGTGGTGAAAATTGCATTACTGTAGCTATGGTACTTTCTGAGAAAAGTTTGCACCAAATTCTAGAATTTAACATGCGTAGCATAGGACCTTCCGGGTCCCCTTAAATAAATGTGAGGGCAAATAATTGGGGTTATTCATTAACAAACAAAACTAGGAAAGTAACAAGTTTTTCGGAGTTTCTAACATGAGAATGTAGTTCTAATGTAGCACATCCTGAACTACTTTAATGTAGTTTTTTTTTTTTTTTTTTTTTTTTTTGAGGACTTTTTAATGATACGATATATACGTTTTTGTTCATGAACGATAAAAAAACACACATAAATGTGGTTGACTCTTGCTGGTACTCAAAGATAATATTCGTCCGTTCTTTCCCTCTGTCAAACTAGCTAAAAGAACTAGACTAAAATTGATACATCATATCCAGTTGAAGAAAATAACGTGCAACTTAAAAAAAAAAAAACTATTTAGAGTTTAAAAAGAGTTTACCCTTTGTCGATTAAGTATTTCAATGATCCCACCCATCCACCCATACATTAATAGTGTTATTAGCACACCCGCCCACCCATACACGTATAGTGTTATTGTCCCACCTACCCATACACTTATGGTGTTATTAGCCTACCCATACACTTACGGCGTTATTGGTCCACCCACCCATACACTTATGGTGTTATTATCCCACCCACCCATTCACGTATGATGTTATTAGCCCATCCCCCAACCATATAATAATGGTGTTATTAGCCCGTCCACCCATCCACGTATGGTGTTAAGATAACAAAATTTCATTGATTGTAAATCCAATATACATTTATTTTTAATGTAACACAAACGTTTTCGAAAGCAAAGCTTCCATCATCAGGTTATGTGTAAATAAAATTTTAAAATTTTAATTTTAAATCGGTTTAAAAATTTAAAAATTTTATTTTATTTACACAAAACCTGAAGATGGAAGCTTTGCTTTCGAAAACGTTTGTGTTACATTAAAAATAAATGTATATTGGATTTACGATCAATGAAATTTTGTTATCTTATACTATTCCAATATTTGCTCATATACGTTTTTATACGTATGGTGTTATTAGCCCATCCACCCATACACGTATGGTGTTATTAGCCCGCCCACCCATTAGCCCATCCACTCACCCATATAATTATGGTGTTATTAGCCCACCCACTCATTCACGCATGGTGTTATTAGCCCATCCACTCACCCATATAATTATGGGTTATTATGGTACTTAAGAGTACATTTTTCACTATTTTCATACATAGTTGAAGTTAAGAAATTCTATCTAAAAATATAAAAACGATAATCAAAGAAAAAAAAGAATGAAAAGGGATTATGTAAACTACATTTTCTAAAATCAGAAGCTACAACAAATAACATTAAAATGTTATAAAGACATATGCTAAAATCTAAAATTCATTTGGAGTACCAAGGGTGTTCAATCGGAATTATTTTTAAAAATTTTGTATAAAATCTTTAGTCTTCTTATAAGTAGTAATAAAGGTACCTTTCTAGTATAAGGAAAAATTTAAAAAAATATTTTTTTAAAGTATAACTAATCAATTTTCGATAATATACATCTGTACAAACTTTGAGTTGAAATTTGTATAAATATATTTGGCTGAAAGAGTAGAAATATGTAAACGTTATTGCTAAGTTTACTAAAAATGAGGCAGTTATGTACTTTTGTACAATTTGTGGGGTAGGTCACGTGGGAGCAACGAGGAAGAGGGGGAGGGAAACACGTTATATATGTAATAATCAGAAAGGCTATTTGATACTACTAGCGACAGTCGTGTAAAATGATAAAACTAAATTGCCTAGAGCGCTCAACTGGACGATTGCACCCAAGTGAGCATGAGATAGCTAATAACCCAATAATATATACACTAATTTTGTATAATCGGAATGTATGTGAAAAGGTGTTCTGGCTGTATATTTTCGGGTTCTACACCTAATTTAGAACAGACAATCATGGATAAAGTTTTATGGAATTCCACTCCGTTTAGTGTCTATCTGTGTTAAGTACAAAACCATGAATAACTCAAGCACGATTTGGATGACTGCCTTGAAATTGTCCTCTGTTCTTTACATTACCATTACTAAATAGTATAAACATTGCCATTGAGTTATCTTGATACATTCCAAAATGGCGGTCGTTATATTTTTTAAAATCAAAATATGTTGTAAACTGTTTGATTCATCAATTTAAAACAATTAGAGTATTTTTTTGTCAATTTTAATAAAAATATATTGGTACTTTAATTTTTATTGTAAATCGTTGGAGTTTTGTTAAAACAATATATCCTACTGCATTCTCTAGATGCTATAAATACTTGCAGTAAATTAAATTTTTTACCAAAACTCAACTAACAATATATTAACAATAATAGTAAAGGTACCAATAGATTTGTAATAAAACGAACTAAAAATTATTGTTTTTGTGAAAAATTGATGAGCTTAACAGTTTACAAGATATTTTGATTTTAGAAATGTAAACGACCGCCATTTCAGAATGGCTATAAATAACTCAATGGATATTTGTATATTTTTTGATAGTATTAATGTAAACATCTGTACAAATTCAAGTCAGTTGGTCAAACTGTTCTTGAGTTATTAATGTTTTTGTAAAAAACACAAACAGACAGATAGACACTAAACGGAGCGGAATTCGATAAAAGTTATCCTTGATTTTCTGTTCTAAAATAGGTGTAGAATCCGAAAATATACAGCCAGGACACCTTTTCAGTTACACCCTTTATTTATTGTACTCATCATGTGTTTTTGTGATTAATTAGTTTGATTTTAAACTTAGGTATTTATTTATTAACTTTGTATTTCTTAATGTAGTTTTATACTAACCCAAGATGAAATTACTAACCTCGAAACTAGAGTAGGCTCATCTTGGATTCAATTATTCATAATTTGACACACCGATATTAAGTTCTGTATGAAATGAAATGAAAAAGGTTTTATTTATCGAGGACCATTAGGTCCACTCTTACACTTAACCATAACGTGTGGTTGTTGTCAGCTACCATTTATTAATTTTAGAAAAACTGTGATGTAAATATTTGAATTAAGATCCAATAGTCATGTTATATATTAATAATAATTCAAATATAAAGTGATCTCCTGTCATAAAGCTAAATACAATCCATAAAGCCATTTAAGACCTGCCTTACAGATTCTATTTATTCTGTTTAACCTAGCATCCTCTAAATTAATTATGCATTTACTGTTTAATTTCTCAAAAATCATAAAACATATTTAAAGCAAACAACTCTCCAAACTTAAACTAATTAGGGTACTTTATCAGAACATAACTAAGTTTTTACCTAATTACTTTAACTGTTTTTCCTTAGTTTGAACAAAACTACAATGGTGCAATCCAAGGTTACACCACACAGCTTATTAACTTTACATCTCTATTTTATAGCTCATCTGTCCGGCATTCGACTGTGTGTTTGTTTCTGTCAAGATTACAGGCAACCATAAGTAATAACATTAGAAGAATTATCGTCAAAATTAACTCATGTTATGACAACTGACTAGGTAAACAAATCCTCGTGAGCTCATGTTGTGACAACTGACTAGGTTAACACACTCCTCGTGAGCTCATGTTATGACAACTATCTAGGTAAACACACTCCTCGTGAGCTCATGTTATGACAACTGACTACGTTAACACACTCCTCGTGAGCTCATGTTATAACAACTGACTAGGTTAACACACTCCTCGTGAGCTCATGTTATAACAACTGACTAGGTTAACACACTCCTCGTGAGCTCATGTTATAACAACTGACTAGGTTAACACACTCCTCGTGAGCTCATGTTATAACAACTGACTACGTTAACACACTCCTCGTGAGCTCATGTTATAACAACTGACTGGGTTAACACACTCCTCGTGAGCTCATGTTATAACAACTGACTAGGTTAACACACTCCTCGTGAGCTCATGTTATAACAACTGACTAGGTTAACACACTCCTCGTGAGCTCATGTTATAACAACTGACTAGGTTATCACACTCCTCGTGAGCTCATGTTATAACAACTGACTAGGTTAACACACTCCTCGTGAGCTCATGTTATAACAACTGACTAGGTTAACACACTCCTCGTGAGCTCATGTTATAACAACTGACTAGGTTAACACACTCCTCGTGAGCTCATGTTATAACAACTGACTGGGTTAACACACTCCTCGTGAGCTCATGTTATAACAACTGACTAGGTTAACACACTCCTCGTGAGCTCATGTTATAACAACTGACTAGGTTAACACACTCCTCGTGAGCTCATGTTATAACAACTGACTAGGTTAACACACTCCTCGTGAGCTCATGTTATAACAACTGACTAGGTTAACACACTCCTCGTGAGCTCATGTTATAACAACTGACTAGGTTAACACACTCCTCGTGAGCTCATGTTATAACAACTGACTAGGTTAACACACTCCTCGTGAGCTCATGTTATAACAACTGACTAGGTTAACACACTCCTCGTGAGCTCATGTTATAACAACTGACTAGGTTAACACACTCCTCGTGAGCTCATGTTATAACAACTGACTAGGTTAACACACTCCTCGTGAGCTCATGTTATAACAACTGACTAGGTTAACACACTCCTCGTGAGCTCATGTTATAACAACTGACTAGGTTAACACACTCCTCGTGAGCTCATGTTATAACAACTGACTAGGTTAACACACTCCTCGTGAGCTCATGTTATAACAACTGACTAGGTTAACACACTCCTCGTGAGCTCATGTTATAACAACTGACTAGGTTAACACACTCCTCGTGAGCTCATGTTATAACAACTGACTAGGTTAACACACTCCTCGTGAGCTCATGTTATAACAACTGACTAGGTTAACACACTCCTCGTGAGCTCATGTTATAACAACTGACTAGGTTAACACACTCCTCGTGAGCTCATGTTATAACAACTGACTAGGTTAACACACTCCTCGTGAGCTCATGTTATAACAACTGACTAGGTTAACACACTCCTCGTGAGCTCATGTTATAACAACTGACTAGGTTAACACACTCCTCGTGAGCTCATGTTATAACAACTGACTAGGTTAACACACTCCTCGTGAGCTCATGTTATAACAACTGACTAGGTTAACACACTCCTCGTGAGCTCATGTTATAACAACTGACTAGGTTAACACACTCCTCGTGAGCTCATGTTATAACAACTGACTAGGTTAACACACTCCTCGTGAGCTCATGTTATAACAACTGACTAGGTTAACACACTCCTCGTGAGCTCATGTTATAACAACTGACTAGGTTAACACACTCCTCGTGAGCTCATGTTATAACAACTGACTAGGTTAACACACTCCTCGTGAGCTCATGTTATAACAACTGACTAGGTTAACACACTCCTCGTGAGCTCATGTTATAACAACTGACTAGGTTAACACACTCCTCGTGAGCTCATGTTATAACAACTGACTAGGTTAACACACTCCTCGTGAGCTCATGTTATAACAACTGACTTGGTTAACACACTCCTCGTGAGCTCATGTTATAACAACTGACTAGGTTAACACACTCCTCGTGAGCTCATGTTATAACAACTGACTAGGTTAACACACTCCTCATGAGCTCATGTTATAACAACTGACTAGGTTAACACACTCCTCGTGAGCTCATGTTATAACAACTGACTAGGTTAACACACTCCTCATGAGCTCATGTTATAACAACTGACTAGGTTAACACACTCCTCGTGAGCTCATGTTATAACAACTGACTAGGTTAACACACTCCTCGTGAGCTCATGTTATAACAACTGACTAGGTTAACACACTCCTCATGAGCTCATGTTATAACAACTGACTAGGTTAACACACTCCTCATGAGCTCATGTTATAACAACTGACTAGGTTAACACACTCCTCATGAGCTCATGTTATAACAACTGACTAGGTTAACACACTCCTCGTGAGCTCATGTTATAACAACTGACTAGGTTAACACACTCCTCGTGAGCTCATGTTATAACAACTGACTAGGTTAACACACTCCTCGTGAGCTCATGTTATAACAACTGACTAGGTTAACACACTCCTCGTGAGCTCATGTTATAACAACTGACTAGGTTAACACACTCCTCGTGAGCTCATGTTATAACAACTGACTAGGTTAACACACTCCTCGTGAGCTCATGTTATAACAACTGACTAGGTTAACACACTCCTCGTGAGCTCATGTTGTGACAACTGACTAGGTTAACACACTCCTCGTGAGCTCATGTTGTGACAACTGACTAGGTTAACACACTCCTCGTGAGCTCATGTTGTGACAACTGACTAGGTTAACACACTCCTCGTGAGCTCATGTTGTGACAACTGACTAGGTTAACACACTCCTCGTGAGCTCATGTTATGACAACTGACTAGGTTAACACACTCCTCTTGATACTATAAAAGTGCAACAACATATTTAATTAATTAACTTAATTAACTGTCATGGAATTTAGAATATCGTCATGAGTCAAATAAACACATTCGAACACGGCTCATCCAAAGTGTAAACAAATAAAGCTTCGATACTTTTGATTTGTTGTAGTGAGATATATTTTTTGTTGAGATTTGAATCTTTAAAGTCGTTCGTTGGCAAAACAAGTTTTATATTAAAGTATTTAAGCTGTATTCTAAAATTACGGTATTTGTAGGAAACGGGTGTAGGCTATCCTTAAGTTTCGTGCAATCTAAAAATACATTTTGGAAGATTTACATAAACAAAATTTACATATAGATTTGCCTGCTAAAACGATTTTCCGTTAAAATTAATATATTGTAGGTTTTGTTTTACAGCATTTCTTTAGAATCCAGAAAGTTAAATTAAATGTCTGAACTTTCTATCCTGGATATATTAATACAATACAGTATCTTATTTATCTCCAAATATTCCACATTTAAAAACATCCAACCCTTGTATATGTTTCATGCAAAAGTAAATAAACACTATAAACAATATTGTATACTATAAGAAAACTAGCTGACAGCACTTGTTTTGCTACGGGGTGGTTTTCTGCGTTTGCTTAACCTTCCCTCATGGTTCTATCATAACAAAGTTTTATAGTCTAGAAAACCATGAAGATACTATAGGGGGATTTTAAAGTAGCATAAACTTAAAGAGGGGTTTAAAGAACCATAAACTTAAAGGGGGATTTAAAGTACCATAAATTTAACGGGGGATTTAAAGTACCATCAACTTAAAGGGGTATTTAAAGTACGATAAACTTAAAGGGGCTTTAAAGTACCATAAACTTAAAGGGGGATTTAAAGTAGTGCTGTCATGTCAGTGTTAATAGAAATTACCAAAACATTTCACAATGAAAACAAAATGAGCCAAGCTTTTGTGTCATGTTTATTTTTTTATCAGCTGTTTGAAATAAATGCTTAAGGTAAATTAATGACATTAAGGGATATTACGTACTTATAGCAGCTATACAACAAACGTTACTTACCAGAAAGGCCATTGTTGTTTGTGAGTAACCAAGGAAGTAGACGCCTCTGGTCTGCGGGAAGGGTTGCTAAACTCTTATACAGGGGTTTCGCTAAATTAAGCCGAAGACTGTAAACAAGTGGAGTTCACGATTTCTCTGTGACTCACTGCGAACAGAGTTAAAATGACCGAAGGTCAAGTGATTCACTTTTACGTTTTTAATATTTACAATATTTATTAAAATTATGTAGAAAATGTATGCCTCCTAATGGGTTGTATATAATGATATGGCTCCTAAGGTATTGTATACATGGCATGGTTCTTAGGGGTTGTATACATGGTATATCTATAAAGGGGTTTTATACACGGCATGGCTCATAAGGAGTGGTATACATGTCATGGCTATTAAGGAGTTGAATACAGCATACCTATTAAGGGATTGTATACACGGCATGGCTCGTAAGGGGTTGTATTTTATATACGGCATGGCTCCTAAATGGTTGTATACACTACATGGATCTTGAAGGGGTTTTATACATGGCATGGCTCATAGGGCTTGTGTATGTGGCAAGGCTCTTAAGGGGTTGTATACACGACATGGATCTACATGGCATGGCTCACATATGTTGTATTGTTTTTTCTTTCTTTCTTCCTTTAAAAAAAATGTTCAACCCTTTATCAATGTATTTCACCTCTCTTAAGGAATTAAAATAGAGTTGAGGTCTGCTAGTTGAATGGACATAACATGACTTGATTGAGTATAAAACTTCCAAATTAGAAAGAAAAGTTAAAATTCATTCATATGTTGGTCAGCGTTCCAACAAACTGACGTTTGAGGTCCCGTGATTGTCATTTTATGACACACCTAGCTCGTTGGGAGCTTGGTTTATCCAAACCTACATTGATAACGGATGGTTACGGGTGGGCGGTCAGTGGCATCTGAAATTGGTGACGAGTACGTATGCAAATTTTAAAATTTCCAACTTAAAAATAGCAAATTTATAAATTAAATCATTCAAAAAACAATCTACAGACACTGCTTATTAATTTCCCATTGGCCAGGATTCATAACAACCATAAAATATAATCTATACAAAATATGGTATTATTCTCATTCTCATACTCGTTCAAAATTGTTTTTAATAATAAAATGGCGGCTTAAGAATAAATGGGAGTCAAAATAAGAAAACTCTGTTCTGAAAGTGAACAATTTAGGTAAAGGTTAGGCAAATAGAACTTAATACTGCCATTTGCAAAAACATCTATATATATTATAATTTCTAAAGTACTTTTTTTTGTCGGTACGCCATAACTTCCTTAATTCTTCACCAATTTTCATAAATGAGGTGTCATTTTAAAGCTTTTTTTACCCAATACTTGAAGAAAATATACAAATCTCTCATTTTCCAATAGTTTTTTGGAAAAACGAACTATTATATCATTCTGCAAGTAATTTAAACTTGAATATTTACATTATTCGATCAGCTGTAACATGTGAATTAAATAAATCAAAACAAACATTAGGTTAAATTGCACTCTAACTATGCGTTACTAACTATACTGTGTGCACTTTAATTAAGAGGGATTTAAAGAGAATACAGTGCGAATGGTTCGCACGGGTCGGCTAGTATTATTAAGTTTTCATTGGCTTATTAATAAAATTAATTCTATGCTCGAGGAATTAAGTTAGAAGTCATATCAAGTCTGCAAAAGAGCTAAATGATGTCACTAATATTTTAGAATGTAGGAGATGTTATACTTAAAACCTTTTATATTTTACAATTAAAATAATTAATTTTATTTTTGTTCATAAATATTATTTGTATACGAGATTATTTAAAAGATTGTACAAAAAACTCTACGAATCGTGAAAGTTTAATGTTTTGTCGGTAGAACTGATGTCACTGTATAAATCTTCCTTATACGGATTACGCAGCAGTTGTAGTTTTAGACATGTTCTGAAATGTTTAGTCGTAGAACAATAAATGAATTTACACTTTTCCACTTTTTGATCACATTTATTCAAACTAATTTAACTTACAAGTTTACATTTATTTATGAACAAACCCCATAAAACTGGTTGATTTAATTCACTTTGAGCGTTATCATTTTGTTTCATAATTTGAGCGTGAAATCGTTATAAAACGTATAAAAATCTAAATTTAACTGTTACTGTTATGATTCCTTTCACAAACTTGTCTGAGAGAGAGGAGGGAGGGAGGGAGGGAGGGAGGGAGGGAGGGAGGGAGGGAGGGAGGGAGGGATGGAGGGAGGGAGGGAGGGAGGGAGGGAGGGAGGGAGGGAGGGAGGGAGGGAGGGAGGGAGGGAGGGAGGGAGGGAGGGAGGGAGGGAGGGAGGGAGGGAGGGAGGGAGGGAGGGAGGGAGGGAGGGAGGGAGGGAGGGAGGGAGGGAGGGAGGGAGGGAGGGAGGGAGAGAGAGAGAGAGAGAGAGAGAGAGAGAGAGAGAGAGAGAGAGAGAGAGAGAGAGAGAGAGAGAGAGAGAGAGAGAGAGAGAGAGAGAGAGAGAGAGAGAGAGAGAGAGAGAGAGAGAGAGAGAGAGAGAGAGAGAGAGAGAGAGAGAGAGAGAGAGAGAGAGAGAGAGAGAGAGAGAGAGAGAGAGAGAGAGAGAGAGAGAGAGAGAGAGAGAGAGAGAGAGAGAGAGAGAGAGAGAGAGAGAGAGAGAGAGAGAGAGAGAGAGAGAGAGAGAGAGAGAGAGAGAGAGAGAGAGAGAGAGAGAGAGAGAGAGAGAGAGAGAGAGAGAGAGAGAGAGAGAGAGAGAGAGAGAGAGAGAGAGAGAGAGAGAGAGAGAGAGAGAGAGAGAGAGAGAGAGAGAGAGAGAGAGAGAGAGAGAGAGAGAGAGAGAGAGAGAGAGAGAGAGAGAGAGAGAGAGAGAGAGAGAGAGAGAGAGAGAGAGAGAGAGAGAGAGAGAGAGAGAGAGAGAGAGAGAGAGAGAGAGAGAGAGAGAGAGAATTCTAGTTAGGCCGCTTAGAAAATGAACTACTGAAAGAACTTGTGCAAGAGAGATACACCAAGTGGTGGAAGTGTGATAGAAATACTCTTCCCCCACTGTGTCATGGTATTTAAAAATTTTCTTGGCAGTTAGGAAGATGGTAGGCCGTGGCCCTTGAGCGCAGTAGCAAATCCCGCCCACTACGTCATTAGCAACAGTGACCATGGTTGGTATGATTGACACTAAAGAACCAAGATTAAAACAAGTAAATAAAATCATGATTTGATAGTTAAATAACAATTATTAATAATAACAAGAACACAACGAATAAGGATGTGAACAATAAATATCAATTAAACAAAATTTTACAGAGCATTACAGTTATTGTTGCGGAAGTAGAACACTTGAAGGTTAAAGTTAGTCACGACCATGATATACGGTAGCCGAGTGGTGAAACGATACTCCTCCGCTGCTGAAACCTCTCTGTGTGCTAAATGTGACACGCAGGTCACTTTCTGTACGGCCCAATATTATAGTTCGGCTTTGTAAATAGTGTGAGCCAGCCTTTTACTTAGAAACATGGTTGATTTCGACAAAACGTGTTATATACTATTGACTTTAACTATTTGTCGTCAGTCATATTTAAAAGTAAATGGAAACAATGCGGTAAACATGTCGCTTGTCGTTGTAGAAGTGTCCTAGTAGGTTATGTAATACCCCTCTCCCCCTCACCCTTCTATACAGTCATACGATATCCTTACCCTCGTTCAGTGTCGTTCGGAGGGGCCCTCAAGAGACAATGATACAGAAGGAGGGATTTTTGAAGGGGTTTTTGTTTTTAATTTTCATAAGTTAGTGTTATTGGTAGATATTGTTATTCGCGTGAATGTTATGTATTTTTAAACGTAAATAATGGGAAAAACCACAGAACACGTAGGAAATACCATCTTATAAGCATTAACATTAAATTATCATCTTATCACTAAATAATAATTCATTTTTGGGGTATATTTTGATTTAATTTCTAAAATCATTTTCAATCCCTTCTTCAAAATTCAACAAACATAAAATTATCATGTAAATAAATACAGTTGGTCGATTTTTAGAAAAATTACAAATATTAAACATATGTTTTTAAATTTTGATTCAATAAAAAATAGAGTATATAATTCAAATGTATATAATTTAGTTTTCATTGAAAATTTTTATTATTATTTGTTATGTTATAATGTTATTTATAACATATGTTTACTATTTTTAATTTTTTTAAATTGACCATCTATATTTATTTCCATAATAATGTTATGTTTGTTGATTTTTGAAGAAGGGATTGAAAATTATTTTAGAAATTAAATCGAAATATACCCCAAAAAAGTTGTATTATATGGTGATGAAATTAAATGAAAATTGTATTTATTAGGTGGAGTTAGGACTATTAAGTCCTCTCTTCCACTCAACCTTAAAGCTAATTTAAGGTTAATGAAATACCGTCTTATATTGCATTTACCCTTAAATCTACTTGTGTAACTGTTGTTTAATTGAATTGACGATATAAACTCAACACATTATAATACTGAGCTATCAAAAGGCCGAGTGATGAAACAATGTGCTGTCAAAGCTTGTTATTACATTCGTAATACAATTTGATCTAACACAGAGATATGAAAACGTAAAGCTTAATATATTTTTAGAATCACGGAAATGCTTGTATTAACTTTCTGTTATTGAGGGTTCAGCTTCCAATAGTTGAAAACAGTTTTCTTGTATCATTCACAAATAAAACCGGATTGTATTTAAACAACACAACTTAGCAAAATTGTGTAACTGAATTTTGAATGACATGACTTATATTTAAACGTTTAGCTGTCCTTTTTATTGCCACTTCCTTTAAAGTATTCTAATGTGATTTAAAACTGAATGAGGTAGTGGCATTATTAGCATAACGCTTTGTGCATGAACAACAATCATCGCTAAAAACATTCAAACTGGTAGAAATTAGTTGAAGAAAGTTATTGTCTGCACCAACCAACTTAAAACTCTCAACTTTTTGAGAGATCGTGAGCCGTACGTCCACACCAGCGGTGCCTGACTACAATCGATTGTCTACAACAGCTGATTTATAAATCTCTCACATAGTACTGTCGGCAAAAGCTGATTTATAAAACTCCCATATTAGTACATCTACAACAGCTAATTTATAACACTTTCATAAGTACTGTTTGCAACAGCTAATTTATAAAACTCTCATATACTACATCCACAACAGCTGATTTATAACACTTTCATAAGTACTGTTTGCAACAACCGATTTATAAAACCCTCATTATTCTGTCTACAACAGCTGATTTGTTACACTTTCATAGAGTATTATCTACAACAGCTGTTTTATAAAACTCTCATATACAACAGACATGTGTAACACTTTCATAAGGTTCTGTCTACAACAAATAATTTATAAACTTTCATATAGTACGCACTGTCTACAACAGCTGGTCTCCCAATTGTAATTGCTTATTAGTGTCCACAAAACCATAATTATCCCACATGGTTCGGATTCCACAATAAATTCTTCTTCTGTTCTGAGGACTGGCTAATAATAATAAATCTTTTATTTGTTACCAGACTAAAAATGTTAGTCAAAATAATACTGTGCTGACGTATTCCTTTAGCACAAATGTAAAATGTTTGTATCCATCGTAATTTTTCAATATGTGCTCAAATTCTATAATATTCTATTATGTAAAAATAAGAAAGATCAAACATAGAACCCTAAGTATATTTTATTATTGTGAAATAACAAAAAACATAATAGTTATTAAAACAAAATACAACTTTAAATATGTTAGTGTTATTTAATTTTGAAATGAGGAAAAAATAAAAACATATATAGGCAACAACAATGTACGTTCATTAAAGGGGTCGGTGTTTCCAAGTTGTTTCTAGCCCAATTAGCAGCTGATCAGGGCATTGTTCATTAACATGAAACATTCTCAACATGGTTACATTCCAATACACAGGGATCTGTAATAATTTTCAACAACAGAGGAGAAAAACCAAACAACTTCCAACAATTTTAAATTCATATAAAACGGGCTACTCCTCAAATGTATTTAAATAATTTGTACATATATTTAAATAACATCATTTCGATACACATTACAAATAAACTAATTTATTCGATAATCTACAGATACGACTGAAGAATATAAATAAAAATATCAGCTTGTATTATACATTAAATATTTATATACATTGTTTTTATATGTAGTTTCAGATATACCCTGGCCTGTTAAACTGGAGGAAAATTCATTGAATAATTTGTGAGCAAAGTACGCAAATCTTATCAGCTGATCCCTTTGAAAATTTGTTTTGCCTCTTGATTGGGGTCGAAATTTTCAAAGGGATCAGCTGAATTGCGTACTTTGCTCACAAATTATTTAATGAATTTTCCTCCAGTTGAACAGGCCAGGGTATATCTGAAACTACATATAAAAACAATGTATATAAATATTTAATGTATAATACAAGCTGATATATCCATGTATAACTGTACTGTATACATAACTTTATGTTTTAATTATGAATAACTAAAATTAGCTTTTAATTTTTTAAATAATTGTAATATGACTTGAGTTGTTTTGTAAACCAGCATTGTTTGTTGAAAACCACTCCAAAATGAAGACCTTATTTATTTTTTTATTTTATTTATAAGATCCAGTCAATTTGTCATTGGGCTACTGTTCATTATTATTATTATTAATTAGTTAATATTAGGATGCCGATCGAAGAGATATGGGCGAATGAGTGTAGTTATTGTTACTAAGGTCGACTGTTCCTTAGAAAGAGCTATTTATTAATAGCCCAATAGCCAGGTTATTTAAGTGACCTACAACTTTACATGGAATCCGAACCATGCAGAATTGGTATAATTTACAGCTAGCTGATAAACCTGATATTTAATTATCTTTTATACACAACATCTGGACCCTAACTACCACCCAACCTGTGACATCCAAGACTTCTATAGTAGTGTCCACGTCGATAGCAACCATAGAGCGGACACCGTATCAGAAGTGAGAGGACCAAGTTTAGAACCTATCGCCTTCAACATCTGGACCCTGACTATCAGCCAACCTGGGACACCCAAGACTTCTATAGTAGTGTCCACGTCGATAGCAACCATAGAGCGGACACCGTATCAGTAGTGAGAGGACCAAATTTAGAACCTATCGCCTTCAACATCTGGACCCTGACTATCAGCCAACCTGGGACTCCCAAGACTTCTATAGTAGTGTCCACGTCGATAGCAACCATAGAGCGGACACCGTATCAGAAGTGAGAGGACCAAGTTTAGAACCTATCGCCTTCAACATCTGGACCCTGACTATCAGCCAACCTGGGACACCCAAGACTTCTATAGTAGTGTCCACGTCGATAGCAACCATAGAGCGGACACCGTATCAGTAGTGAGAGGACCAAGTTTAGAACCTATCGCCTTCAACATCTGGACCCTCACTATCAGCCAACCTGGGACATCCCAAGACTTCTATAGTAGTGTCCACGTCGATAGCAACCATAGAGCGGACACCGTATCAGTAATGAGAGGACCAATTCTAAAACCTATCGCCTTTAATCTCCGCTACACTTTGTCCCCAAGCTGGATGCCGACAGTTATTAATTATTAATCAATGACACTTACTAAGGAATGGTTGTTTGTAACAAAGCATACATTCACTAAAATCCACCCTCATCATTGTCACTTGAAATATATATTCACTCATATCTCGACGATCGAGACATCTTAAGGTACATATTCACGTAGATACGTCCTACAGATCAACTTCAGCACTGATACATTACAAAGATATCTTTGTGTACTAACATAAACTTAAATATAGTGTCATAAAAATTAACATTGTATTAAGAACAATTAATACAATTAAAAAACAATAAACAGGTTTCATGAACACGGAAGTCAGTTGTGATACTCAAATAGCTTCAAGTGTAAAGGTGAAATAAGACGGATGGAACGATAAACACGTAAACAACTAACATTACGAAATCAATTGTACAAACTGATTTGCAATAAACTAGACATTATGAGCAGGGCAAATAAATGCAATCTGCATAACGTACTATTTTGAAATAAGCTCAGTCGACACGTCTCGCGAAATATCCAGTGGCGATGTTTCGGACCTCACGGCTTGCTTGCTATTTCGGTGATCCTGGGTTCCCCACAGAGCCGTGGTCAACAGAAGTGTCGTCACAAGGCTCAACTAATTAACAAGTGACTTCTCCCAACACCTTACTGCTATCTCCCTTTTTGTGGGAAGAGTCTTTCTTGTTTGGAAGTTGTAATTCTACTGCTTTACAATACTTACTGTAATAACAAGATCTGAGTCAGCTGGATTAAATTTAGTTGCACTTTGATCAAAATGGGCCTTGGCTAAGAGAGTAAGGCGAATGCTCGGTCTGGGGTTTTATTCCCGATATGACCATACAGTAACAGTTTTTATTCCTATACCACTCCCGTCGGAAGTCTCGTTAAGGTGGCCACTTCTCAAACTACCAGTTACCGCTGGGAAATCGACAGCCTTATAGTAGATATGTTATTTAACCGTCGGTAGGCCACAAAACATGATTTTCCTCGTATTATAATGAGCTAAAGTGAACAGTGTATGATTAAAGGTACCTTCTAGTGCAGCATAAGTTGATTTTGTTTTTGAAATTTGTTAATGATGGAGTATCAGATGGGGAAGACAAAGGTTGTTGGACATTTGCCATCATTACGTGAAAATTACCAATCACGACGTTTCTATTTGATAAAACCCAAACCTTTTTCAAGAGCTAAATAGTAAATTACAATCTACACAAACATGTTATAAAACTACGTTCTTAAACTAATATAAACTTATCTACATTAATAATTATCTACATTTTAACCTAGATCCTAGAATGGGGTACAACAAAATGAACTTCTGCTAAATATAAAAATGTTAACTGGGTTAAATTAATATAACCAATTAAGCGCTGCCAAGGTCATGATATCAACGAAAAAATGTCAAAACGCAATTAAATTAATATTTAAATCAGCTGAAATGAGATTACATTAACTAATCATAAATAAAATAAATATATGGTACCTGAAAAACACTATTAAGTTGATATTATGAGTTTTTTAGTGTCAAATAATCAAGAATGATGTTGATTATTAACCATGAAAATTAACCATTAAATATCCATGAAACGTTAAAAAAATACTCCATTTTTACAAAAACCATCTTGTAGTCCGCTGGAGCGGGTCTGTGCCGTTTAAAAGACACTGCAGGTGTTACGGTACGTTATTACTACGAACCGAATTGCGGAGGGTCCTAAGCCGGTGGTTCGATGAGCCTATAAAAAATAGGCTCGTCTAAGCAGGCGAGGGCCACTGTGTCTTAATTAGGCACCCCTCCCCACTAAACGCCATACGATATTTAATTCTTTATCAAAATGGTATACTATTTATTGCTCATAAGTCTTTTGATACTATGCAAATTAAATTTCTAATACGATATTAATTTCAAGTCTTTGTTCCTGTCTTGGATTGACTAAGACAAGGTCGGAGAAGCAGAGTTTTCCTTACGTCATCAGTTCTGTCATGTGCGGTATAGGCGTAGTGATATACAATCTTATTTGAAACGTTAGTCATTTTTCCTTTCTTTAAAATATCGCATTTAATGAACTTGTTTGACCAAAACTGTTATTTATTGTTTACTTAATTACAATGTGTTGTTTGAAAGTTATTTTTTTTTATTGGATTGTTCATGATTGGTAAAATTGCTGGATATTATTAACTCTTCAAGTATTTTAAGAAACAAACACGACGTTTCGACAGATTAAAACTCTGTCGTCTTCAGGTGTTAATTGTTATTTTAACCTGCACATAAAACTTTTTTTCAACTAACCTGTAGTAATTTAAGACAATTTTTAAAAACTACATGCTTTTAGACTGTGTTTGACTATTAAGAAAATCTCGTATTCTTATAAACTAACACAATGATGACAAAAATATACAACACAATAAAAAAAGAGACGTAAAGAACGGAACATGGAAACATTATTAATCAACAATACACAGAGCAGATTATGAAATAGAAAAAGTTTTTCACTTATCCAAGAGCATTTGATTTTACAACTCCACTAGGTACGAGGGACTGGGACCAAGAACCTACACTAACAGGCTGAACTGACCACGAACGTCAAAGACGAACTGATGTTTCAAATGTAGGCTAAGATAGTAAGTGACTTGAAAACGACAGGAGTTTTATACCTGTCGATATGTTGTTTCTTTTTTTTCAGAACTAATGAATCATTGATAAACTCCAACAATTTTGGCAATCATATAATATTCTCTTACTTTACAATAGAAACAATACAAACTAACTGTCTATTTACTAAACTAATCTAAAACAGCTGATGTGATTTGTTCTAATTTAAAGCACCACAACCTCAATATTAAAATCTTCGAATTTTCTAAAGTCTTCTTACTAAATAAGAGTTTTATTGAGTTGTTGAAATCAGTGTATAAGGCGCGAAAACGCTCTAAAAACACAAATAGTTCAGCTGGATTTCAAAATCCATTATTACGACATTTAGGAATTCAATTATAAAAGAATTTAATGTCCAAGAGTTGGCAATACTGTAAACTAGTTTTCAGCTTATTAAGAACTGCTACTACTGTATTTTTTGTTTTTTGTTTCACCGTTAGCGATCAAGTTGACTTGGAATATTCAAATTACTTGACATCGAGACCATTATTAAATTTATCGAATGTCCCGATGTCAAGACTTCAAGGCGCTCTTGCAACAAGTGCTGGAACTACGAGGATTTTGGTAATGCTACAACCAATGGAGTGATGATGTAAGCCAGCCGCATCCGTAGCAACGTCTTTTACGTCTTACATTGCTGCCACATTTCAGTCCTCTAAACGCACCTGTTTTATAATCTAAATGAATCTTAGTGTGAGTAAACGTGTTATTATCTTCGACTTTCTTATTTTTCTATTGTCTTTTATATTTTTGTTTTTAAGTGTTTATAGATTGATGTATTGAATTATTTATAGAAGGTTCTATTGTATTAATAAACCAATTTAAAATGCCTCTGCAAGCGGATTTCCTTGTACCTCAACAAGTAATTACTGTTAGTCATATGTCAAACAAACAGGTGTTGCATTCGTGGCAACACCGTGCTTCAGAGCTTCACTCCAATGCCACCAGGCGCGCTCATGTCAAGTTAGGAGATTAATTTAATTAAGTATAGTAAATAATGATAATTGTAAAGATATAAGAGCAGATTTTCACTTAACAGTTGTTTGTAATGAGGTGCTATTGATGCCGTAGATTTTCCAAAAAAAGTGTACTCCCCAATATTTTCCATGAACTAGCTCTTATCTAAAGTTAATAAAAATAGCATTATACATATATCAGAGAAGCATTACATTGTTGAATCGATGGCTTTCGCCTCTTTTTCAGTTAAATAAAAGACTTTTCATTTAAACAATTTCATAACATTAAAAATAGTTAGCATAACATTATAATTATTAATTTTCCAAAACAAAGTGAACATCAACAGTAGCTCATGTAGGAAACTACCCTTTACTGGTCCAAGAGGGTAAAGTTCTAGGAGCTTTTTGATCAAAATAATAATAAATAATCCGGAAATATAACAAAATGAGCAAAACTAATTCGACCAATAAGTTTACTTTCTTAAAATAAATAAATAAATTGAAAAAATACAAATGTAAAAATATAGTTTTATTAGAGCCATGTACGTTTCGGCCTCATGTTATTGGATGTTTTTATTAATTAGTTATTGTTATTTTCCCATTAACCCAAACTATTCATACGTATCCACTTCATACGCACATAACTATGTTGAAGTGGCAAATGTATAGGCTTGCTACATTTATTTATCGCCACAAACATCAATATCTGTTTTGGGGTTTTTATTATACACTTATTATTTATTATTATTGATATTTAATGCATAATATAATGTTTCTGTTATATTTTAAAATTTAGATTTTATTTATTGCGACTTATTTTTTATGTTTTATTCTTATTTTTATTTTGTTTTTATTGATTGTTAATGTTCAGTTGCTATTAGTGTTTTACTGTTGTTTTTCTTATTGAACATTTTTATAGTTTCAAATTTAGATAGACGTCGGAAAGTTAGTAATAATACTTATATTTTCCTTATTTTTCATACATGGTACTAGGTTTAGTATGTTAATTTTATTGTGACGCTGCGATATAGTTGGAAGATTGGAAGTTTTCTAGCATTATTAAATAAATGAAATAATATGCTAATAACTCGTAAATCCAAATTAACTCGCTTGTGAGTCAGCTAACTACGGACTCACTTAGCTTAGTAATGCGCTCAACTAGTCCTGTAATTTATGAAGCGGCCAGACAACCAGTTGGTGGTTGATAGTTCTACTCCATCACACTGGTTGGTTTCTCAAGTCAAATCTAATCTACTCCTTGGAATTAGAAAAATAAATTTCACATTGCTGATAAACAGTGCTGGTTTTGGAAACCGGTTTTAAGTACACTGAAGCTTGCAGGCGTTATTTAAATAACTATTAACAGTGTGGCGAAAGCCTGGTTGCAACAGTCTTTTGCAATTGCATGCAATAAATACTCTTTGTCGACGTTTCGAACTCATTTTCAGACAGACAACTTTATGGTTTTACGACGAGTTGAGTTATGAGTTAACGATAATGCGATATTCAAATTGGCTGGTAGAGTCGTTAATTTATTCCACTCGATCACATTTGCAACATATTTGGCTGTCGATATTTAATTATACAGCATAAGGAAATTCAGGTTTAGATTTAATTGTCTCATCTACACTCGGTTAGTTTCGTGGGTTCGACATACATTCGAAATCCGTACCCGGTCAAAATTTGACTATCGATGTTTTTAGAATTCGGCAAGTTTGAATATTATTGGTGCCTTTTTCTATCAATTTCGAATATCTTAAATAAGGCACGCAATAATATAACAAAAAATGGAAAACGTATCCCTTCTTTTCTAAATGGTGTCACTAACATAGATGTTCAAGACGTACTTTGAGTGCGTTTGAAGGAGAATATCGTCCAGATCTGCATGACTTTCTGTGAGAAGAGAACTCAGAAACACGTACTTCCTTGTAGCATTTGGAAAATGATAGTTTCTCAAACTTGAAGGACATCGAACTCAAAAAGTTAATAAATAAAATTAAAATAAGTTACAATTATTTTTAATATGAAAAGCAGTTGACCAAATATCTAAATAAATTTTTTTAGTACTGTACGTAAAAAACGGAACGTGTGTCTATTTTACTAACACAAAATAAGATATTGTCACAGTCACAATCCCAGTGTGGCTTTTGACTTTGAGCCCTCAGAAAGGGCATTGTCGGTATTAGTGGCGCAGTGCTGTAACCCAGCTACTTGGGGACAAAGTGTTTAGGAGATTGTAGGCGATAGGCCCATGCTTAGTCCTCTTAATACCATCACGGCATCCGCTCAATGGTTGCCATCGACGTGGACACTTCTAGAGAAGTCTGGGGTGTCCGTGTTGTGTGGTAGTCAGGGTCAGGATGTTGCGTATGGAAGAGAACTGAGTACCAGGCTTGTCAGCTGACAATCAGACCAATACTACGTGGTTCTGAATCAACTTGAAGCGGTACGTCCTTTACCTCCCCTGGATACTGGGCTATTAATAAATGGTTGTCGACCTTAGTTGTTAACTCATTCTTACATATGAGACGCCGACACAACGTTGTTGGTATTTTAAGGCGAATATGAAATGAAATAGTTTTATTGCTTTTTGACAATATGTACATATCGTATAGCAAAAGTCATATTATAATAAAAATGATCCTACAAACTAATGATACATTAAGTGATGTGATAAAATAACTATAGTAACAATTCCAGCAAAGCTTAGTGGGGGAGTTCATTCGTTCACAGATTAACGCATTCATTCACTACAAACACTCTTCTACAGCACTAACATTCATACAAGGATCTCTCCCGAGCCGTCCGCAAATTAGGAGTCAGCTATAAATTCACCCACAGAATAACAAGCGAGAGCCACTAAGTAGCCTTTTAATCGAGACTTGAATTTGTTGAAATTTTGTTCCCTTTTTATATAATCTGGGAGAATGTTTAAAATTTTGACGCCTGCTACAGACGGTTTGCGTTCCAGGGCCGATGTACGGTGCCGAGCCACTCTAAAACTGTGACTACTTCTTGTTTCGTGTTGATGGATGTCGCTACCTCGTGTTAAATTACATTTGAATCTATGAATATGAATGGTTATATGAGTGTAGGCTGATTGTGGATGCGTGTAGTCTGGTTACTAACTGAGTTCAACTGTTCCTCAGAAAGAGCAGTTTATTAATAGCCCAACAGCCAGGGCAACTAAGGGACCTACAGTTTTACGTGGAATCCGAACCACGTAGTGCTAGTCTGATTTTAAACTAATTGACAAGCCCGATACTCAGTTATCTCCCCCCACATAACATCCGCACAATGAATACCACCCAACATGGACACCCCAGACTTCTCTAGTAGTGTCCACGCCGATAGCAACCATCAAACGGACGCCATGTCGGTACTAAGAGGATTGAGCATCCAACCTATCGCCTACAATCTCCCAAACACTTTGTCCCCAAGTAGCTGGGTTACAGCACTGCGCCACTAGTCATCTACACTCAATACACTCATTCGCCCCCTATATGCGCCCAGATCTCTACGATCTTAATGAGGAATAATGGATAACAATTCTATAAATAATAGATTTGACGATAGTAATATACATCATTAGATTTAATATTGTTTATGTGTTTAACCTTTAAATGACATATTAATGTACTCATGCCAATACAATCCTATACTAACTTAATGTTATTGTATCGATATTACGTCAGCAATTAGTTTAATAAACATACTGATTGACAGCACGCTATTTTCTGCACTTGCAGTAATTTCCTAGTTTGCTATCTCTGCATTATTAGGTTAAACATTTCCATTCCATTCCTCTTTAGCAGGCTCTGTTCCGAAATGTATGCTTTTAACCGGTAGTCACTAGAGGTAGCCTATGGTTTTATAATGTCCTTTCTGGAAACAAAATTTGGATTAAAAGTCAAAAGCCACGTAGGGACTAAATGAAAGTAGCGCTTTTATAAGACGCATCTTCCAAACAATATGCTTTACGCTAATTTACTGATGGGGAAGATAGTAAGTTAAAATTTCACTTTCTAGCTAACTCGAAATATACAACAATATAAAATTGACGATTGTTTAATCAGGTACTAAACGAGTTCCACTTTCTTAAGAGATCTGTACAACGTTTGTTGGATGCCAAAAACAACAAAGACAAACATCCTCGCCTTAAGCCAGGACAGAGCAGGAAAACAACCCTCTTTAGAAGACACTCCTTTGTCCTCTTACTTACTGGTTGTCTTTAGAGATTCGACATCTTGATGAAATTCGGGATTTTTGAAAACTGAATAAACATTCTCTTACATTAAGCATACCAATATTTCAACCACAATTGTTATTAAAAAACATATATTGCCTTAATTTTTTCTCAAAAATCAATAAATATTTTAGGTTTGACTAAATTTGTTGGTCGTATAATACAGAACGTTTATCTACACGTCCTTCATAATCGCAATATAATATAAAAAGCAAAAATTATGTACTCATTGATCACGAACTCTCTGAACAAGATTTTAACGAAATTTAAAGGAAAGTTACCTTTTGTATCGGAGAGATCCACTAAGAAAGGATTTATCGAAATTCTTTTCATAAGGGGTAGAAACATCCCCTCAACCGTTCTTTTTTCCATAATAGTAACATTGGCATTAGTTTAATTTAATAATTTATTAAAAAGCTGATACAAAAAACATAAACATGTCCACAAAAGCTTAGCTAATTTGGTTTTCATTGCGAAATGCTTAAGGTCATTCATACTAACTCTGACACATTTGCACTATTGAAGTTATACTTCTTTGCGCCCGTTAGACACTTTGGGATGGGATGTTGGTCGAGAAACCGCGTCACGCTGAAAAGTAAGAACAAATTTTTAAGAACTATCGATTAATCGATTGTTAATCGAAGAAATTTAATCGAAGAAATTACTGATAATGATAATATAGGTGTATAATATAATAATGAAGTCACGTATAACATATTGAAGATAAATATATTGAATAATATTGAAAAATGTCTTATATTTCATTTATATATCCTGTCTGTTTGTGTGCGTGAGTGGGTGTATGAGAATGGCCAAAGAAGTATAACTTCCACCGTGTGGTCCGACGCACACCTAATTTTTTTTGTCTATACAGAGGTCTTTATAGACTAAATAAAGGGTTTCTAGATTATAAAACTTTGTTATCTTTGATGATTTAAATATGTGATGGTGTAAAGAGAATCACTGATGGAAGGTTATGCAAGAATAGAGAACCACCCCGTAGCGAAGCAAGGGCTGTCGGCTAGTCAGTTATATTGTTAACCACTAACTATCTGCAGTTCCTTTATTTAATATCAGTAAGTTAAAAATATGAAGTGACACTTCTCCATATCTAAACCGGATAGTTCCTACCATCAGAGGAAACTGATTCATCTAGCTTTACGCACATTTCTAAAAACCCAGTCTGACAAACAGGAAAGGATGTGCTTTCCTTTTTGTCCTTGTGCTTTCTTAAAAGTGTTTTTTATTTGCTAATGGTTCTACAATTTCAAAACTACCGGTGGTTTTCAATCGGTAAAATAAAAAAAGCTACCAGCTATATGTATTTTTCCCTTTTTACTTTTTGATCACAAATAGATACAATTAATTAACACTGTGGTATTGACCCACCCGCCCACCTATACACGTACAGTGGTATCTTTGTTTCTTTTCCGTTTCAGTTAAAGTACAATTGTCTAAATTTGTTTGTAAATAACATGTACTTGTACAGTCAGAAGGATGTAAGCCAACAATAATCAGAATGTGTCTAAACATTAAATTATTTATATGACAGTGATTTAATATGCATTTGTTTGTAATTTATGTGGTTGTTTCAACACGTTCCAAAATTAAATTAAGGTTAGTCTGATTCAATTGTAATCTAAAATAAAATTACACTTTTGTGTTACTATATCTCATTATTGACGATTGATTTATTTCTTAAAATAATATTATTTCATAACTTACTATTTAATTTTAACGGAAATTTATGCAAGTGACTGAATTTATTTCTGAAGTTAAAATTTTTCGTTGAAGCTAGAACTACAATTATTGTCAGTCATTGATGACAAAAATCGTAATCAATAGAAATAATTAATTACGACAGTTTAAAAATCTGTGAATATATATTTTCCAACTTGATTAATCAATGATATGCAAATAATGATGTCCAATAATGCTGAAATTGGTATCCATACAAAAAAATTAAAATACTAATTAAAAAAAACAAATAGCTAGCATATTTTTAATATAGTTTTTTAATTAGCATAATACGTGTTGATACATATACAGTACAAGTAAACGTCACACAACACAAATGTATTGCAATATAAGTGCAAAATGCACAAATATATTACAATACAAGTACAAAATGCACAAATATTATGGTGATCGATTTCGGTGAACCACGCTCACCTTCCTCAGACCAGAGGGATTCACAAAAGCTTGTGTTGTGTGACGTTTACTTGTACTGTTAATATAAATTGCATATTAGATAAATATGTTAAAATACATTTATTGAAACACTGGTGGAATTTGAAGTTTGTACTTACTTTACGTAGTAATTAAATAAAAGTGTCTATTGTCACTAAACATAACCCTAGTTATTATTATATAGGCAAATATATTAATATAAATGTAAACAAATGTTTACACAATATATCCCAATATTAATAGAATATCTTTTAAACATAATTATGTGTGTTCGGCAGCGACCATTAATTAGTCAGAGCCTATTGTACGGTATTTGTGTAATCCAGGAACATCAATCAATCAGCGATGGCGTTACTAAAGTCATTAGCAAAGTCATTAGTTGACAGCGATTCTCAGCTGCTGTACTGTGAAACCAGTGTTACCAATTGATAATACGATAACAGAAAATTACCTACCAGTAAATAGTTACTTACATTAAGAATACAAATATCTGTAAGAAGTGCAAACCCCATGTTAAAGTTTATGAGATCTTAATTTTTATTATTATGAAGGATAGTATATAAAAACATATAAATATTATATTTGGTCATTAATCTTATTATACATAAAAATATTTATATTAGTAAATTTCTCGGAATTAAATTCCTAAAGGGTAGAAATAGTCCCTTAACTTTCCCTTTTTCTATAAAAGTAACATTGGCACATATTAATTTAACTTAATATTTTTTTCAAACAGCTGATAAAAGAAGAAAATGACACAAAAGCTAGGCTAATTTGGTTATCATTGTGAAATGTATAAGGTCGTTTGTGTCACGGTAATTATAGAGATATAAAAAAATTTGTATGTGCTTACGGCCAATGTCAGCTGGAGATAGGCGAGAGGTGAAGAGGGAAAACATTAGCCCTCCCGATTATTGCAATATTCGTTAGTAAATATAATTAGTAGCAACACATACTAACTTTGTTATCTAGGAGAACGGGCGTTCTCATCTAAAAGATGAGTGTTATACTGTTGAATGGCAGTAAAACTGAGTTTATTTAGTGATTCATACTTCTTTATAACCAGATAATATGTATATTGTAACAGGTCCACCTAATCTATATACAGTATGTTTGTTTGTCTATCCTTTATGCGCTACCAAACCGTCCAGCCGATCGCCATGAAACTTGGGGAAGTTGTTCTATATACCCCAGGGAAGGTTTCTGTCCTATTCCCGTTTCTTTAATCCCTCAGGGCTACATCCCTTGGACTTCTAAAGTTTCGATGTTAATCAAATAGCAGGATGCATGAAGGTATAATAAGTCAAATATAAAAAGAATATCAGCTGTGGGTTTTAAATATGTCAAAATTATACTGTTTATATTTTTATGTTTTGATTTCTTGTGTTGAAAGTGTTGAAAGACTTGTTAATACAAGAACAATAATACAATAATAAATAATATCACAAATAAATAAAATCAATATCAAGGAATACAATTGATTGATTTATTTTAAATTTATTCACAAATATACGCATACAAAATGAAAAAGTACAATAAACGTTTAACTGTCCTGCTTAGACTATCAGTCTGTGTTCAGGACACGAGTTCTTATACAGGAATACTTTACTTCTACGTACATCAACAGATGAATAAATTTATCTTATTATTAAAATTTGACATATTAAAAACTAAATTAAGAAATTTAAATTAAAAAGACATAAAAAGATAGGGCCTATACATCACAAATTTAACTTTACCAAACGTTTGATCAAACCAAACAATATATGAAAAATAAAAGGAAATTAAATATAATTTTATAGTTGAAAAATGCAAATAAAAGGAATTAGAAAGATATATTTAATTACGGAGAATAACAGCTGATTGTATACAGTATGTAGTTCGGCGGACCAGCCTCTCAGTCTCACTCGCGTATACACCACGACACTGCCAGCATCCAACAACAGAATGTCTTGAGGAAGATCTTTACAGAGGCGATGTGCTATGATAATCTAAACTACTACATGGCCTCGGAATCTGAAGACCAAAATCCAATCTATTTCTTGTTGGAAAATTGTGATTTAGGTAGTTGGACATTTGCCATCATTACGTGAAAATTAACAATCACGACGTTTCGATTTGGTAAACCCCAACCTTTTTCAAGTGCTAAAAACTAAATTACATCTAAACAAACATGTTATAAAACTACGTTCTTAAATTAATAAACTTATCTACTTTAATAATTATCTACATTTTAACCTAGATCCTAGAATGGAGTACAACAAAATGAACAAATGTAGATAATTATTAAAGTAGATAAGTTTATTAATTTAAGAACGTAGTTTTATAACATGTTTGTGTAGATGTAATTTAGTTTTTAGCACTTGAAAAAGGTTTGGGTTTTACCAAATTGAAACGTCGTGATTGTTATTTTTCACGTAATGATGGCAAATGTCCAACTACCTTTGTCTCCCTCATCTGATACTCCATCATTAACAAATTTCAAAAACAAAATTGTGATTTAATTCTACAAATATATTTGCTTTATTACGTCGGGTGTGAAAAATAATGATTTTTTAAATAAAAAGCTGCCTTGAAGTTTAAACAAGGAATACGGCTTGTTAATTAAATTACTTTTATTAAATTACTTGAATAAAACTTCGGTAATTTATTAAATTACTTGAAGTTTAAATCAAGTAATTCAATAAATTACTAGATACTGCTGATTTTTATTTAATATGAGTTTTATTATTATCCTCTGAACCACTGCGAGAGGTTCCAGTATGGATGAGGAGGTACCGCCACAAACAAAATGCCGTACTGCAGAAGCGATTGTACGTAGGAGAAGTACACAATCTTCCTCTTGCGGCTTGCGTGAATCGTACACCAACCCGCGTACTCGCTGACCGGTATATTGGACCCCAGCAGAGTTTATGATCAATTATTACACCCAAATATTTGTGTTGGTCCACACGCTCAGTGAAAGATTCATTAGAAATTAGAAGTCTAATCAAACTGATACGCTGTAAACCTATCAGTTGATTAGATGAAGATCAGACTAGTTGGTTAAGCCTCACTTGCCTCGTAGCTTCAAATCTCACTTGCCTCATAGCTTCAAATCTCACTTGCCTCGTAGCTTCAAATCTCACTTACCTCGTAGCTTCAAATCTCACTTGCCTCGTAGTTTCAAATCTGACTTGCCTCGTAGTTTCAAATTTCACTTACCTCGTAGATTCAAATCTCACTTACCTCGTAGCTTCAAATCTCACTTGCCTCGTAGCTTCAAATCTCACTTACCTCGTAGCTTCAAATCTCACTTGCCTCGTAGCTTCAAATCTCACTTGCCTCGTACTTTCAAATTTCACTTACCTCGTAGCTTCAAATCTTACTTGCCTCGTAGCTTCAAATCTGACTTGCCTCGTAGTTTCAAATCTCACTTACCCCATATCTTCAAATCTCGCTTATCTCATAACTTCAAATCTCACTTGCCTCATTGCTACAAATCTCACTTGCCTTTCAGGTTCAAATCTCACTTGCCTCATAGCTTGAAATATCAATTGCCTCATAGGTTCAAGTATCAATCACCTCACAGCTTCACAGCTGTGAGCTTCATAGGCCAAGCAGCCTCATAGCTATAAATCTCACCTGCCTCAAAGTTTCAACTCGTCAAGACTTATAGTTTGAAATTTCACTTGTCTCATAGCTTCAAATCTCACTTGCCTAATAGTTTCAAATTTCACCTACCCCATAGATTTAAATCCCACTAGCCTCGTAGCTTCAAATATCATTTGACTCATAGGTTCAATTCTCACTTGCTATCAGATTTCAATATCAATAACCTAAGCTTCAAATTGATATTCGAACCTAAGTTAACATAGCTGTGAGTTTCATAGGTCAAGCAGCCTCGTAGCTATAAATCTCCCTTGCCTCATAGTTTGAAATGTCACTTGTCCAATGGCTTCAAAATTTTACTTTCCTCATAGTTTTAAATCTTTCGTGCCTCATAATTTCAAATCTCACTTTGTATCATAGCTTGAAATGGTCAAATATACAAATCTGGTAGTAGCTTTTAAATCCGGTTCTATAGTGAAAGTAAATATTTTTATTTATTATTTTATTTCCTTTTATTGCAGTTGACATAGATAAACATTGTTTTGCAAAAGTCGTTAAATAAGCCTATGATAAAATATACCTCAATATATTCATTCATATCATTCAGACATACCAAGTTTCCACTCTCATAAGTCTATAAGAGCAATTTAGGGAATGTCGGCATCTCAACATCTCCACTGGTGACTCATGAACTCATCAACTGGATAAAGCTAAGTACCCTTTTTTTCTTTATGATTTTTTTAAATTGGGGAAGTGGTTCAGGATTCGAACTCGTGCCAAATTAGGCAATCGTTCCGCCGGCAGTTCGGTGTTAAACAATACGAAAGGTAGCTCTCGCCTTTTCCTCTTATCCATGACTTGCCTTTTCCTGTGCTTTAACTAACACATCATGAGATGGGTATAACAATATTACAACACGGGACCAGTTGTAAAAGCCAGATGAAATCCTCTTGGAGCACGGATGATTCGTAACTGGATTAGGGAAGAAAGTGTGTCTGTGACGAACGCACCAAGGACTGAGGAGGACGCACGTCCGAGAGGACAAATCCACCTGAGGGTTACCTTGACAAAGAATTACGACACTCGAGATGTGACGTCACGCCACGCAGAAGTGTTTGTTTGGCTTAACACAAAGGCAATGATTTTATTATGATAACAAATTCGTTGTCAAGTAACAATGTGCTGTATTGTTATTGATAACTTAAACATATTTTAACGATATTTAAAAACTACAGATCAAACAACCCGATAAAAAACACAAATAATTGGTATTCATTCACCTTAAAGGTATTGAAATGTTATACATGTATCTAACATAGTATGGTTATGTATGATAAGAGATACAGCAAGATTATAATTTTTTATAAATCGGCCACGCTTTACTGTGGCTTAGTCTGTTATCAACTATTAGTCGTTCGTTACTTGGGGAAACCGCTGCACGCTACGCGTGCCAACTCGTCACTCTGCGCTCGTTACACCTCGCCCTTCAGCCTCGGCTTACAAATAAAAGTAAGTTAACTGTATATTGTAGAATCACAATGTTAAATTTATTTACAATATCTCACTCACATTACTTGCGTTGCTACCTAATTATTAACATAAACACCCAATGATATTACTGAGCATATTTCAAACGTGTACTTCTTATTTGTTTTTTGTTTAACAGCTGAAGATTAATTAGATAGATAAATAACTGCATTAGATAACCATTAAAACTAACCTTTCCTGATTTAAAATTATGAATTATCTAACCTCATAAATATTACAAACACCATTGTTTACATTCCAACAGCTGTTAAAACCTTTTAGAAATCATTTACATTTGAACAGCTGTTACTTTTCGATTCATTTAAATCTCTCTCCGTGTTATTATTATGGCCGAAAAACTAATTTGAGGGCTTCATGTGCAATTCAGGGTGAAAAATGTTGAAGAATTAAGAGGTTATTTTTTTATCTACGAACAGAGGAAAATTTTTTGACACCTCAACCGTTTAAATTGGTACATGAATAATGTAGGAGATGTAAAAAAAAAAAAAACAATAAACCTGCTACTCGTATCTATATATAAGCATTTTTTTTTATAAGTTATTAGAAAAATAAGGGTGACTGTTTAGTGTTTTTTTAAATTCCATTTTAAAGTTGATTTTATTTGAAATAAAGTAACTTACAGCTGTTTTCGTAGATAAAAAAATCATTCGGTAATTGTAATAAGCATACAGGATATGAATTTGATATAAAATGCACATAAATCAGTTGATCAAAGTAACTTTTCCGGCACTGACATTTATTTGCGAAAAATAGGAAGATCGGGAATTGCTTTAAATTCCCTGTTCCCACTTACAAATTTTAGGAGCTAAATATACAAAAATATTCTTGTATATAAATGCAATGTTGTATAAAAACATTCAAGTGAATACATTCACTACTTTTCCAGTTTTGTGTACAAAAACATGTGGACGTTTGTAGACGATTTTGACAGAATAATAAAGAAGTTCTTAAGGCCGCAATCATCTTAAGAATTTACACACAAATAAGCATGCTTTACACTGCATCTGAATGATCGCAGTGACTCCAGATAAAACTAAATCTTGTAAATATAGTAGTTAGTAAATGACAGAAATAGTTCTTGACTAGGAAATGTCACATCTTAATTAGCTCTGTCCTGTGATAACACTTCTGTTGACTACGTATCTGCTCTGTGGAGAACTCAAGAAAATGTAAATGGCAAGCAGCCACAGCGTCATTGCCAAGTGAAGCACGAAATACCTGCACCGGATATCCGGTCGGCCGGCAGCTGATTTATTGTAAGCACAGCTGATTGTCCCAGATGTTGAGGTTATTTGTACACTGAACTTAAGCAAGGTCACCTCTTACCTTTGCCATGTCGAAGTCCTGCCAATAAAGTGGTGCCAACCTCCTATTATTGTAACTGAATCAGGTGAGTTAGTATTAATGTGATCCAAGTTCCAAATTATTTTTTTGTTGTGAATTATGAAACTTTTGTTATGTGAAGTTTTTTCTTGTTTGTATGGTAAATAATATTTAATCAAGCAGTTCAAATGATTGAAAACTGTTAAGTCTATTGTTTCAGAACAACCAGACTATTCACGACAATAAACCTATTTTCCAGTTTTAATAGTTAGAAAAAGCCTAATGAATCAAATTATTTAATTAAATCATTATAGTATTAAAAAACAACAATTAAAAATAACAATAACACGATGAATAATAGTACAAAAATAAATGGTAATTACACAAACTTTTACACTTCATTACAGTTATATTCCTTAACCAAACACCGTTACGGAAGTTGAACACTTGAAGGCGGAAGTTATTCACGCCCGTGATTTAAAGCAGCTCAGCGTTGGAACGACCCCTACGCTGCTGAAAGCCCTTCATTTGCTAAATATAATAGGCAGGTGTCTTACTGTCTGGCCAAGTTATGCATTGGCAAAAAATATATAGATTATTTAAAACATACTGTATAAGGTTACTTTTATTATTTGAAATGAGCGATTAATTTAAAAAATACGTATAAAAGGAAAATATATTTCTAAAAACTATTTAGAGAAATAGTGTCTAGCCATTAATCTAAATAGATACAGACAGGAGTTGTTATTGCGTTGTTCCGGATCTTTAACACATAAAGCACCGACATCCTTGTTATGTGGAGTTATTGCTCTAATTTCAACTAACCGGAACATCGGAAACAAACATCTCCGAGTATTAATTTACCAATAAGAGAATGTATTTCCTTTTATTGCAATAAATAAAAAGTAGAGAAAATTAAACTGATCTCTGAATTGTGACAAAATCAAACCGTTAAAGATCTAAATCTATATTTTCCAGAACATCAGTATGATCTAACTTTGTAAATATTATTTGTTACGCCGTTAACAAACTTTAAGTTGAGATTCCTAAAACTTTGAGTGTAACAAACAGTAAATTAATTATAACTTGTAGCAGCATTATTAGTTTTAACTGGCCTGAAGGCAACTTAAAATTAAGTTTTAATCAATATAAACTAACATTTTTCTCTTCCAGAATCTGAATGTTATAATATTACTTTTTCCACTGGAATATGTTAAGATTTTGCAGAGGTAGTCGCCATGTTGGATTTATATACCCTAAGAGCAATGTTAAGTTCAGTACAACACTGGGACTTAACGATCTGTCGGAAAATTATAATTTTTACATAGTTTGAAAGAGCGTAAAGTTAATGAAGAATCCGCTTTTTTATATTTTTACTGTTCGTTTGTATTTTCATAAAACTCATTTCAATATTTTTTTATTTCATCACAAATCATAATTTTAAAAAAATTTTAAAGTGGATTCACAAGTAACTTTTACGCTCTTCCAAACTATATAAAAATTATAATTTTCAGACAAATCCCTAAGTCACAATGTTGTACCACGTTTAACATTGATCTAATGGCGACTACCTCTACATATTCTTGAAGCAATAATTATGTTTAATTTGTTTTTAGCCTATGATATGACGTATGACGTAAATTATTGTTCCAAGTTCGATCCCCGGGGTGGCGAGCTTGGATATGGCCTGATAACCTCGCCATCGGTGGCGAGTCCTCATTCCTCAAGTGTTTTGGTGTTCACCCAGCATTGTGAAGCTACGAACTCAGTAGCGAATCCTGGCGACGATCGCTGGAACTATACATTGTTTAACTGATGTCCCGACATTAGCGAATGTACTCGACATAAGCGCTCCTAGTGGCGTTTCAATGTAGGCTAGCATTGACGCATGGTGTTGCCAGGAGTATTGCGGTTGACACATCACAGACAATAGTTACTTGTTTAGGCAGAAATACGCTTCATTGCGATGAACAATTTACAAATAATGCGATAAGAACAATCTATACTCAATAGGGAAAAAACATGTAAAAGACAATATAAACAAAATGCACGTCCATGATCAGAATTCGTTTACTCCAAACAATTAACAATACCAAACTAGAAGATTGCAAATATGCAATACGTTGCTATCAGTGCTGGCTTACATCGTCACGCCATTGGTTGTAGCTTTCCTAAACTCATTGTAGTTCCAACATTTGCTGTAAGAGCGCACTGAAGTCACGTCGTGCGTAAGAATTAATAAATAAACAATAACTACAGAAGGACTCGGTAACCACACATCCCCGTGCAGAACTGGTTCAGACGCGAGCTTCTTGGCCCATTTACTAAAAACGTATTCAAAACTGTACAAAACAATTTTTCAAAAATCTTTAAAATATTTAATGTTTAAACGCTTGTTATTACATTTCACAGTTCTGTGAAATACAGAACATTAATAAACATTTAATTTCTCAGTAAAAAAAATATGTAAAATAAAGTGTTTTTTAATATTTTGGCACAACTTTAGGAATGCTAGTAGACCCAAATTTAAGTAAAAAGTTTCATATGAGTCGGCACTAACGGCACAGTGTTGTAACCCAGTTGCTTGGGGAATAAGTGGAGATTATAGGCAATTAATACACTGTGTATTCATTGTTATAGGTGATACGTTGTTTGTTGCTGTCAACACAGCAGCACAGAATATAGACAGATATTAAAAATTGACAGTAGCTTAAACATTGTATTTATATTGATTTCTTTATGTTATTTTTAATTAGCGCGGCCCTTAGGTGCCTACGTAGCCTGTCCTTGCTTGGATCTCAGACAACACTTTCTGTATGACGGTTCATCTAAACAGACAGCAACAAAAGTCGCCCGTTGCGTCAGTTGGAGGATTGCGTTCACTGAAGGCCACTAAATAAGTCACTTTTACTAAAATGGGAGAAAGTAGAATACAAACTATTGCAGTCTGGCAGCACCACATATATACACGCCTTTCTATATTAAACGTATTTCAATTACCTCGAAAAAATCCAACTTTAATATAATGTTGAAGCTGTCAATGGGCTGTGATTTTACATTTATAAACACCGCAATAACATCAGCTACTGTCGGCGCAGAAATTATGTGCAACCGAGTTGGAAGGTTGTTTAATGAGAAACTAAAAGGCCTATGGCAAATCCAATAACACCATTGTTTTCCTTGTTTAATTAATTTTACGTTACAACATATTCATTTAAACATAAGTTTTAACAATAAGTATCTTAGTTGGAACTAAAAATGTAAGTAAATTTTAACTGGTTTTCACTGTGCACCAAATTTACCCTTTTAATACTCGAAACCCCGTTAATGTATCGACTTTATACTTTGACGCTTGGTTGACATGACTGTTTTCTATAAGTTTTATAAATTTTAGAATTTTACTTTTTCAAGAAAAAAAAAAGATTCTCATTAATTTCCCGAAAACAACGTCTTCTTGGCTTCGCTTCTGGAGTTCGTAAAATGTAGATATTTCGGAAATATAAAAATGAAATGTATATTTACAATACATTATTTTTATATGCGTAAGTAAAAACAGTAATTTTAAATTAATTGATTTAAATCAATACAGTATGAGTGAAAAACGTTGTAGATGAGTCGTTTTATGTACAAATGGTTCTGTTATTACTATTTTATTTATCATATCCGCCTTTAGCAAACCTTCCCAACAATGGATGTAGATGTAACAACAGATGTAGATACATATATCTACGTGTTATACAACATTAAACATCGTTGTGTCCAGGTGAAATGACATATAAACATCAATAACAGTTAGACACTTTGCATTAGGTATATTCATAAAATTACAATTACAACAATTATTTTAATAGAGGATAAAATAAAAATTATTTAAACATTGAGATGCCAAATGATGTATATTCAATCACAGTAACACAATACGTGGACTAAAAGCTATGAGAAGTGATCTGTGTTTGTGTAGTAATCGGAGCTTTGCGAGTTAATACAGAAAGCGGCTTTCAATTATTGAAAGCCGAATCCCATTGACAGTTAATACGAGCCTGACTGTGATTGTAACAACATTAAACTCTATTGCTTCCATCTCTTCTTAATATTTACATTGTTTTACAAATGAAAAAAAGAAAACTGACAGTTCAATCCTGATATATAATACGTGAAGCAGTTTTTTTTAACGCATCTCCTCCTTTATTTCTTAACCAATCAAAATGGTCGAGGTATCAAAAATTTGCCTCTGTTCGTAGTTGTGCAATAAGGTTTTACTTCTTCGAATTTATCACCCTGAAGGGCACGGGAATCCCTCAAAGTTCGTTTTTCGGTCATAAGAATAACATGGAGAGAGATTTATATGAATCGAAATGTAACAGCTGTTCAAATGTAAATAATGATTTACAAAATGTTAACACATTTTGAAATGTAAACAGCGGTGTTTGTAATATTGACGAGGTTAGATCTTTCATAATGTTAAATTGATCCTCCATCAAAAAGAACACGACTAATTAAATTTTGTGAAACTAGTTGGATTGAAAGACGGGACACTTCAAGTCAAGCATTTTCACTCTCAGTGGCGATTTTGAATCCTGTATTTATTGTATCTATGATTGTAGCTTGTCAAGTATTTAATCTAACCATGGGTTTAACTACACTTTTGCAGTCGAAACAGCTAGTTATAAAAAATGTATAGTTATATGAAAATCTTGGTAAAGAGCTGAAAACATTTCGTGAAGATTTCAACAATGTTTTCAACGACATATTGGAAACTGCTGGTTTTGTCGGCGTTGAAATGACGTTGCCTAGAGTGGCTGGTTGGCAAAAATATAGAGTAAACGTCGACTCAACCGATCCAGAAACACACAACATGAAAAAATGGCAAATAACATTGTCAAACCACCTTGTTCATTTATTGATGAATTAAAGATATGACGACGAAATGTCTTAGATTTGAAAGAAGAAGATTTGCCAGAAGATTTTATATCTTCTTTGGAAAAGCGTGAGGAAATGTGCTTTGCCTGTACACACACAATGTTGAAGAATTGTTGTATACTTCCAATGACAACAGCAACTGCAGAGATATCGTTTTAAACTCTTCACTATTGAAGAGTTATTTGAAGAACTATGTAAGAAACACGACCAGTACAGACAGGCTGAACGGTCTTACCTTTCTGTTTATCACAGAAAAGTGCAAGTGGACCTCGATCGTCATCGATGAAGTGGCAAAGAAGCCTCGACGTTTACTTTTGAAGTAGGGGGTTTTTTTTTATTAAATTCAGCAATTTTCTTCTTTTTTGTAAATAAATATTATTCTGCTATATAGAGTTCTGTGTTTATTTTTACTCCTATCTAAAAAATCGCGTTTAAAAATGGCCTAACATGAAGAGAGGATTTTCACAACAAAACAATGTTGGTTACATTTCATCTCATAATTAATGAACTATCGTAATACAAATTATACGACCTTAAATCGCCAGGCCTTTTTTTTGTAAAGGTGATCAAAGCAAAAAAAAAAACTTCTTACAACAAAGGTGGTTGGGCCTTGGCCTTTTTCATCTGGGTATAGTAACTTAGAATAAATAAAGTCGTTAAAAAGCAAATAATCACTAATCACTAAAATAATTACTTTGACTTTAAGAATATTTAAAGCTAAAATGTAACTGAAAAAATCATTTGTTGGCTTTACATTTTACCTGGTAAAAGGGGGAGCATCCTTCTCTGAAATTAAATCCAGGGACCGCCACTGTTTTAGTAACAAATGTGTTTTGTTTGTGATCCCAAGATTATTGTTTGCTTTTTATATTTTACTTGAGATTTATAACTTTTGGAAATAAACTTTAGTTGAATTTAATTTCTTAACCATATTTTCAGTAATTCCAGGTATCCTCTCAAATCTCAAAGTACATCTCTTATGTGTTTGCTTACGCTTGGTGTGCCTTGCAATTTGGAACACAACATTTTTACTTTGTATGAAAGTTATACCTTTTTGGCAATCAAAAAAATTTAGCAGTTAATGTTAGTTACCAGTTTCCAAATCTGCTAATTAATTAACGTTTAGTTTGAAATTATGATACAGGAGCAAAAAAACATCTCTTTAGCAACAATAGCAATGCATTTCCTTTCTATTCATTCATTTTTTTGTAATAAAATGCAAATTTGTATGTGAACATTTATATAAAATGAAAAATAATTAATAAATTGTAATATAAACAAGATATATGATTTTTGTTCACAGAAGAAATAATAAGAACTATCAAATCACAAAAAGAACATTCTAAAACAGTTGATTGCTCTCTAAACATAAAACATCAGTAAATTTATATAAGTCATTTAAACAATAATAATCATAACTTTATCACCATACATTTTTTAAGATCCAAAAATCAAACTGATCTTACCTTTAAGGAAAAGTACAGTAACCACATTTCCTGTCAATCATTCTGATACTTAAAGAAAGTTATGTTAAGATATTAGGAATTGAAAATTGATTTGGAAATATGTAGTGTTTTGCAATATAGCTTGATCGTATTTTTATACTATATTTGTCTAATTTCTGAATTAACCCCTATAATAAAATGTTCTTAAATATAGAGGTTTTAAAGGCAACGAATATATAAAGTAAATAAAAAATGATAAATAATTTTTGTACTAGTTACGAGTACTATCGCAATGCAGCAGGCCTAGTTGCTGAAATAGCTTTGTAAATTTGAATAAAAACTCAACAACAGGATACTTGTAAGAATATCAGCAATATTCTCTGTTTGTAGATTTTTTCAATAGTAAAATAAAGCTACACAATTAAAATAGTTTGTACACCAGTTGTATAAATTTTTATTTCTATTTACTTTCTCCCATATACGTTGGCATAGAGAAAGTATTGTGATTGTTCAAAAAGATTGTTTACAAGTTGGTCTAAAAATCCATTTTAAGGTCCCCTGAACCCAAAAAAGTGGTTTTTTGACAAAACATTTGGATATCTGTCTATGCACTTCGCTTGAGACAGACCAAACGGATGGATCAATTTGAACCAGTTCACACAGATGATCCCGATGGTTTGCTCCAATCGTATTTCTGTTGAAGAGAGCCTATTAAACTTTAAACTAATACACTGTTCTTGTTTATTTTGCTACACATTTCAGTGCATGACTCAGTGTAATTCATTTGTATTATAAAGAGAGCCTCGACACATTCTATTGTCATTGATGCTTTTTCTGTAAGCCAGAAATTATCAATTAAAAAACCCCTATCTCTACTGATGCATTGTTCCCTGACAGAGCAAGAACAAACTCCACATATCCTTAGTTAAGAATCAGCACCTCTTGTTTATGTAAGTCCTTGAAAACAGATATCCACCTCTCTTCTGTTGTTCATATTTTACTAGCCCATCCTGCCAAACGATCAGGGTAAGATAGGAGTTTAAGACACATAGTTTATTGAACATGTCGTCAAGGGATACAGATGAAGAAGATAAGACATTTTCAAATGGTGACTAGCTTTTTTCCACTTAGGTTCTCCCAAGACAAATGTCGGAGACTATCCATATTAGCCTTCCACAAATCTAAATAAACAATAATAAAGTCACAACCATGAACTGTCAGAGAATTTTGTCTGGAGCTCTTTCACAGTAAACCCTGTATCACTCATATTTGTGGTGTATTTTTTCCCCACACATTCTGATTAATAATATATTTTATTATTAATTAGAACGTTACAAAAAAAAAAAAATCAATCTTAGAACAACAAAAATGTCTTAGAAAAGCGCAATAAGCCACTGTATCCATGCCTGACCACTAAAAGGCCAATAATTGAATGAAGAACAATGAACTCCAGGAGCATATGGAGATATGACAAATGTTGAAAATAAACTGAAGCTTAGTGTTACGAAAATACAGGCTATGTGTAATATTCGGAGTTGTGAAAGTGAGTCAGAGTTTACTGTGCGTAGACAGTGGCGCGCCATCCCCTCCACTCAACGACTCAATACCCTCATGTATAAAGCCCAAGTTTCAATTAAAAAACAAACAAAATTACTTCTTCATATCAACACCGGTTCTGTTTTTGCCATCAATAATGACATACACTACTTAGTTTTTATTGGTTTTCCATATTTGTGTGATCTAATGATAACAGAAAGATTAAAACCAGGATTCACTATTATATTTGTTGCAATGACATTTGTGCAAAGGGACTTTTTTGTACTTTTTCAAGACACCGGGCTCAAATCCGGACTGTCCCAGGTAAACCGGACATCAATGTGTACTTTAGAGAAACAGAGACCACTGGCACTACCTGTGCAAATCTGACAGAACTAATTCACTGCACAGAAAACTCGGCTTCACTGCACCCATAAGAGTAGGATGTTTCCTTGTTTGTAAAGTCTATTGTAATACTAAAACAAAAATGTTGAGTTCTACGGTTCTTCAAATTTATTTTACTGTATATAAATAAGAAATGTTGGGTTATAACATAAAACTGATACTTTTTCAATTTACAATAGTACAGATATTGAGAAATATAAAATCTCCATAGTACACTTTTGTAAGATATGATAACTTATAAGAATCAAAATGAGTTTAGATATCTGTAGAAAGGTAAACTGTGATCCTGCAAATATGGATGATTGGCATATTTGAACAAGAATTTAATCTAACACTAAATACATATTAAAACAAGCAAATTCTGCATGATATTGATTATAGATGGGCCACTTAGAGAGCAACCCTCTGAAAGCACTGTTCATATCAATAAGAGAAATTTACTGAGTGGTGGAAGTGAGATAGAGAAGTGCTCTTTCCCTACTGTGTCATTCTATTTAAAAATTGTCATAGCTAAGAGGAAGGTAGGTCACAGACTGGCAGCACAGTAGCAAGTTCTGCCCATTCTGTCATTTGCAGCAGTGACTATTGGTTGGTCTGATCAACATTTATACAATGAATAGTAATGAAAACAATAACTAGCAACTAAAAAAAATTTTTGCAGTTCATTACAACTAAAAACTATTACAGAAGTTAGCCAGGCCCATGATGTATGGCAGCTGAGCAATGAAACGATCCCCTCGGCTGCTGAAACCCAAATCCCCCTCGGTCATTTTCTGTCTGACCCAATTATACAATTAGATTTAATGTCAAAGGTTATAAATATTTGGACACTAGTTTAAAAACAATACTTTATTTCAAATATCCAATTGTTCCACATCAAAATATAAAAATATGCACAAGATTCTAAACGGGCTAGTATGCCAAGATGTTAAAAACTATTACAAACAACTGCTAAAAAAAGTTTAATAAATTAAATTTTTTTAATTTGATGAGTTCAATAACAAATATTTTTCTTAAACTGCATTAAAAAACAAAGGACCACCAAATCAACAGTATAAGTAAAACGCTGGAAAGAAGTTAAATATGCTTCAAACAGATAATCTAGACATATGATTGTGTTTTCAGACATGATTCATTTTATGTCTTCGAACAAATTTTGGTACTCTGTTTTAGTTACACCCACTGCTCAGTCAAAAGATATTCTTCATTGTTTTAAAAAGTATAATTTTTGCATGTATTATATCACAAAAATGTATCCATTCATTTTTATTCTACAAACAAATAGAAATTATTTGGTTTATAGAATAAAACCAACTGTTTAAAAAAACTTTAGACTAAGCCAAGATATACCCCTTATCGTAATGATACAAATTCTAGTAATTTATTAAACTGAATACTAAGTGAACAATTTTTTGATAAATAACAGGGTTTTAATTTCCAGTTTTGATATTTAATATTGAATAAATAAAAATGCAAAAGTTGAATGAAAAAATTATTAGATTTAAATTGTAGATACACGAGACAAATTGGAACAAAAGTTACACTCCGCATTAATTACTTGTGAATTAGAAAAAAAACTCCAGAATATTTGCACTCTAATGCTAAAATGGGGCTCTTCTGAAAAGTTTGGTTCAACCATACCAAAATATTTCTTCCCAATTTCATTTAGATGTGAATTCATTAGGCTCGTTAGTTAGAAACATTAAGAACAAAACTATTCATGCCAAAAAATTTCGATTGCAAACTAATCATACTATGTATGATAAAAATTCTACGAATTCGATAAAAATGCATCAATGGGCAACGAAACCATTAAAGTCACTGATGAAATTATATTGTACCAACAAGTGTTCCGAGTTGTAAATTAAGCATCACTATTGGGACATAAACAGACAATATCATTCCACAGAGAAGAAAGAACAGCAGTTGCTTTTTTATGACTGCAGTGAATGCTTAAGTGAAAGTTATAAGTAGATTGTAACTAATGTATATCTGTAATAATAATTACTAACTTTATTCTTATGGATTTGTAGGAATAAGGGAGGGACTGACGATTGCTGGCTGTGTCATTTTACTGCCATCACTGGAGAAATAAACTACTCAACAGACATTCAGCGCACTATGGATGCAACCTCTGTTTCTTCTCTTTGATCAAGCTGAAAGGTTTTTTTTTAAATTTAAGACACACAAATCCATCTATTTGTTTAACAGACTCCATCTACCTAGTATATTCGTAGCATAACTCATTTGTATCTTCATACAAAAAAGTTCAATTAACAGATGCAGTCCTAAGGGCGTTCAAAAAGATATTATTTTTCTCAAATATTCTACACTTGATAAAAGAGTGACATTTAAAAAAAATTTTAATCTGGTAAAGAAAATATTATAGAATTGGAATATTGGAAAGGAAATGAAGATATTGATGTATAAGATGTATTATCAACCAATCTTACTAAATGAAGCGGAAACATGGACATGGACTAAAGGTGATTTAAGCAAATTACAAACAGCAGAAATGTAATTCTTCAGAGAAATAAAGAAGACTGGCAGAAGAGATAGAATAAGGAACAAAATAACCAGAGAAAAGTTGAATGTGATAATGCAACAAGAGACAATGGAAAGAAGGATACAGTGGATAGGGTAAGTGAAGAAGATGGGATATAATAAATTGCTGAGGATAGCCCTGGAGAAAGAGGTAGATACAAAGAGGAACAACGCAGGACCAAGAGTGGAAGGATGTAGAGAGAGAGGAATGCAGAAAAGACAAGTGGAGGTTAAGTAAATCGACAGATAAGAATGGAGAAGACTGTGCAGGACAACCCGTGAAAATAGAAACATCAACAGATGATTCCATACACGTTGGACATCTCAAACCATAAACACTTCTTCGACTTGCTTTCCAGATTATTTCAATGTAATTTTTAGAAAAACCCAACTGCCAGTCGGGTTACACCTAATGATCAGAACAATTTTTTGGTAACAGACTTTCATATGTGGAATAAGCCTCCTGCTAAGGAAAGGACAATAGCGTGTACATATGCTACTATTATATATAATAGGGAACACCAAACAATAAATCATTTATTTACACAACTGGAACTCAAACTATGAATCAAATTGTTAGGCTCATAAGAAAAAGGTTTAACATGTATATAAAATATCTAAAAAGTAAACGGGGGAAAAAAATGATGATTTAGAGGTTATAATTCAAAATATATAAAAAACAACATATAATTAATCAGAGCAATTATGGCAGATGTTTAGTCCTAATCATAATGTGAAAATCGTTTAGATAGACATGGTCAATGATTAGGGACATATCAATGAGTATACAACAATAACCTTACAAAAGATGAACGGGGATTGTAAGAGAGCAACCAAATTACCTGGGTTAAGGAATAAAAAGCTGACACAACATTTAACTATTATTTAGACTGAAACACAAAGCAAATATTTTCTGAATATTTGGTCATTCAATCATTATACATTAATTTAATTATTGTGAATTATCTGTTCTGAATTTGAGACATAATTTTAATTATTTTCACATTGGAGTAACCACAATAAAAAAGTGATATCATAAGGATACTTACAATAATTAGAACATAGCTGACTTAAACTATTAAAATAAAGTTACTTTACTATCCACACAGAATATTCTATAAAAGTCCATACATTTTGATTTTACAGTTTGCAAACGACTGCAGGAAAATATATTTTATTATCTTAAGAAACTAACTTGTATTAAAATATAACATCACATATAATTACAGTTAGATTACAAAAAGTGAAATCCACTATCCTAAACGAACAAAGAGAACAAGAAGAGGCCTTTTTTAATCATATTTCTTCTTGTCCTCACGTCCAGAAGGAGCTGGTGTATCTTTAATTAGAGATAAGTGAAGTTAACTTTTTTGGAAAATTTGAATAGCGACAGTAAGTTTCAATAAGTCTGGTCCAGTAATATCATCTCTAACTTTATTCATTATTTCAGTCTAAATAATTAAGATAACCACCATTAAAAAAAAACAATTAATAATAATTTTCCAACAAATTAAGTGTTTCAAAACCTGAAACATAGGGTAACGTCAATTTCCCAATTGATATACAGTATTGTGGTTTATACATGAATTAAAATATATTATTTAAGTTTAATGATACAATATTATTAAATTTATTGTAATAAAAGCCAGAGCAAATATACAATATAAATACAATAAACACTTAAAATGCCTCAAAATTATATAAACTATTAAAATTACAAACAACATAAAATGAAAAACACCCACAAAATTATCTTGATATATTTTAGTAAACACAAGTTAACTGATGTAAATACAGTACAATAAAAGTACATTTATTGGTCAAAACTTTGGTTACAAATTTAGGAATGTTTTGCCTTTTTCTAAAAACATACTCAGGCAACCGTTATTTTTAAAATACAAGGAATATTTATCTACAATAATAATTTATAAAATTATTTTTCTGGAGATTCTTCTGTTGGGGTACTTTTTTTATTCAAGTCTTTTTCTTGAACTTTGATTTCTGCTTTTGCTGAGTTGTCTTCACCAGCCTCGTTCAATTTCAGACTGCTCAGAGTCTCGCCTATAGCTTTTTCTTCATTTTCTTCATTAGTAGCTTCTTCATCTTCTTCTGTAGAGTCTAAAAATATAAGATACAGAGAAAATATTATTGAAGAGGCCAAATACCTTAGTGGACTTTGTAGAGAAGACTTATATAAACCTAGTAATTGTAATTACTTGTTAAAATATGATACTTAAACAGTTCACAGGTATCTTATAAATGCAACAGATTTTAATATCGAATGCTAAATATAAAAAGGAGTTTTTCTAAAGAGAAAATATCTGTTCCGATTGTGGTAGTAAAAATATTTCTCCAGTGTTGATTTGATAACTGTCTCTAATCAAATTTATCTAAGTTTTTAATTCAATGAAACCCCATCTACACAAGTGTTCTGAAGTGTGGAAACTTAATTTTATTGATTTTACTGACTGCACGAATAAACCCTATGCCTCTTGTTTGGAAATGATGATGTACAATCAAATTAAAATTAGATTACATATTTTTGAAGGATATTACATTCATTTGTTGGTAATCTGAGTAACTGAAAATAACGTGAAAAAGGCACTTAAATTAAACTTAAAATTAACTTAAACTTGTGAAGACAGACAACAATATATAAAAAACTAGGAACAAACAATGTAGTGATTTTTGTAATGTTAGCTGCCACAAAATAAAAAAATCAGCTGAAAGCCTAGATTAGAGTGGTAAGAGTTAAGAAATAAAAACTATGTACATTGATGAGAGCAAAAACTTTACCTTCAGCTACATTCTTGTACAGTTCACACTCCGTAGCTACAATTGTTTTAGCTTCCTCGAACATATCCTTCCATTTTTTAGCATCTTAAAAAAACATACAATTGTTATTATAAAGCAGATATTTTCAAAATACACCCGAGTAAACAGTTATTATAAAGTCCAAATACGCTATACGTTAAGCATGCACACAACTAATAGTTAATCATGTTGTAATAATTAATCTATTTACTGTCATACTATAGGCATTACGTTGAGGTTTAAAACTTAGCACTGTTTCTTCAGCTAGTAATACCAATTTAGAACATTTTAAGTTTGATAACCTGAGAAAACTTGGGTATTGATTTAAGTATTACAACTTACAGTGATCCAGACCCACCCATACACTTACAGTGATACAGACCCATCCGCCCACTTATACACTTACGGTGATACAGACCCACCCATACACTTACAGTGATACAGACCCATCCGCCCACCCATACTCTTACAGTGATACAGACCCATCCGACCACCCATACACTTACGGTGATACAGACCCATCCGACCACCCATACACTTACAGTGATACAGACCCATCCGCCCACCCATACACTTACAGTGATACAGACCCATCCGCCCACCCATACACTTACAGTGATACAGACCCATCCGCCCACCCATACACTTACAGTGATACAGACCCATCCGCCCACCCATACACTTACAGTGATACTTACTTGGATAATAATTGTTACAATCTTATTTGCTATACCTTATATGATCGTCAAGGTGAATCATATAAGGTAAACACACCCGCCCTCCCATACACGTACAGTGGTACTGGCCCACCCGCCCTCCCATACACGTACAGGGACAACAGCCGATGTATGTTTATTATGAAAGTTAATGGTATATCAGATGTTTTTGTTTGAGTTAAAAAATTTTATGATAAGAAGTGTGAAGTGCAAAGAATGTGGGTGGGTGGTCAATACTATCTTATGTGTATGGTTGGGTGGGTTGTTCAATACCACTGTACGTGTATAGGTGTGACAATACTACTATATGAGTATGGGTGGGTGGGTTTAGGGGTTACATGGAAGAGAGGACTTTGCAGCTCTAACTTTGCCTATTGAAGAAGAAAAAAACAATTTTTGTATTATATGGAAATGTATAACACAAAAAGTTGACAGTAAATGAGATCATGAGTTATTTCTAAATTCAAATAGTACTGTACATACAATATATATATATATATATTTATAACCTAACATGATGATAAATAAAATAGCTTGATTTTTTTAAGACTCACTTTTTTGGGCCCAGCAAAAAACACAACTCATACTGAGGTTAATACATACTGTCAGCATTGGCAAAGCGAATTGCCAGTAGCTCTGGTCGCATTTCTTCTGTGGTATAGTCTGCAACGGTGGACCAGACCCAAGCTCTATCAGAACCGCAGTTGGGCTTCAGCTCCATAGTAGGTGTCACTGCATGGGAGCATAAAAAAAGTTAACTAGGCTTAACATTTACTGATCATTTTCTTCCTTTTCTAGCTAGACCTGAGGAAAGTTCCAGTAAATATTTCTCAATTTAAGATTAGTTCTTAGAAATTATCCATAAAATAAACATCACTCAAAGTAAATTGAGGCATACATGTAGTTTTTTATGAGGGTGAATCATACTAAACGGACAAAAAATAGGGATTTGCCAGCCTGCTACTTTTGCTTAACTGATGTAACAGTTCAATTTGCCAGCGTGCATCAGTTTAAATTAACTGAATGACAAATACAAACTGATTTATTTAAGACCAGCATCAGTTTTCATGTATCAAAAGGAAATCAACCGACTTTTGTGTTGTTTGATAAAATAGAAGCAGAATAGGCAAGCAGGATGTATGGAATATCCATTTCCTGTTGCACAGGTGGTCTTGTGCATCAGTTAATTTTCGCATCAGTTAAATTGTATCAACTGATGCGGTTACTTTTAGCCATCACTAACAAAACATTATTTAAGCAGATTTCAGTCAGCAGAAATGAGATTTTAAAGTGATTGAAACAAAATAACCAGAGAAAGGTTGTAAGTGATACTGCTACAGAGACAAAGGAAAGAGGAGGGATACAGTGGGCAGAGCATGTGAAGAGGATGGGAAATAATAGATTGCTGAAGTTAGCCCTCAGGAAATAGGAGGAAGACAAAGAGGAAGTTGGGTGGATCCAGTGTGGAAGGATGTGGAGGGAAGATGAATGCAGAAAAGGCAAGTGGAGAAAGAGGAAACCTGGAGGAAGAGACAAAAATGGAGGAGGCTGGATAAGATAACTTGTGAAAACCCTTTGGGGCAAAGGGAATAAAAAATCAACTATGAACATATGAAGTAAGAGTTCTAAATTGTTATCTTCAGAGCTTAAAAACTAATCACAACCAATCATTCTAAAAAAAAAATGACGATAAAGAAGCTTTAAAGCTTTTAAACCTTCTAGGATGAACTTGTGTTTTTTTTAATTTTCCTATTTTTTCATGTCAGTCATTAAATTTACAACTTTCAAGTGCACAGGGTATAATTTAATAGATTTAAAAAAAGGAAAAAATGTTAATTGTATTAGTATATTAACACTACTTTTTTAAATGTTTGATGAAACACAGAGTTTTGTTTTTGAAATTTGTTAATGATGGAGTATCAGATGAGGGAGACAAAGGTAGTTGGACATTTGCCATCATTACGTGAAAATTACCAATCACGACGTTTCGATTTGGTAAAACCCAAACCTTTTTCAAGTGCTAAAAACTAAATTACATCTACACAAACATGTTATAAAACTACGTTCTTAAACTAATCTACTTTAATAATTATCTACATTTTAACCTAGATCATAGAATGGGGTACAACAAAATGAACTTCTACTAAATATAAAAAAATGTTAACAGGGTTAAATTAATATGACCAATTAGGGGCTGCCCAGATCACGATATCAACGAAAAAAATGTTAAAACAAAATTAAATTGATATTCAAATCACACTGAAATAAGATTACATCAACTAATCATAAATAAAATAAATGTTTCCAAAGATCTAATAAACAATGGCTACCCTCAGTCTCTCATAAACAAATCCAAACAAATAAGAAAATGCAAACAAACACCCACACAGAAAAGCCTAAAGCATTCATGTCCATTCCATACACACCTAACCTGTCAGAAAAATTCAGACGCATAGCTAGGAAATTCAAAATCAGAACATCATTCAACACACAAAACACATTAAGACAGTCTTTAACTAAAACTAAACCAAAGAATGAGGAGCAATCCTCCAAAAATGTAGTATGTTGCATTACTTGTGAATGCAATGAAAAATACACAGAGGAAACAAAAAAGACCACTGGAAGTTAGGATAAAAGAACACAAAAATAACATTAAAAAAGGAGACACTACACATTCTAAATTAGCTGAACATGCCTGGAACAATGAACACAGATTTAACTGGGATAACCCTAAAATACTTCACAGGGAACCACATTTTTTTAAACGTAAATTTATCGAAGGTGCCTTTTTTGAAGCTAAATAATGAACAAGTAATCAGTCAAAGTAGCATAGAAGTTAGACCCATGTGGATTCCTTTACTTAAAAACACAATTGATAAAAAGTTCAGTATGACATCATCTAACCAGAATCCTACACCACCTGCACCTACAACAATTAAACACCCCATGAGTCACCGTCCCGACACTGCGTTTGGATTGTATCATCCTCACTTTGTGCCTGGGACGTCTAGACGCCATCGCCACTGCGGGTCGTAATACTTCATCATTTTTGTAATATTTGTTTATTGTATTGTTTTATTCCTACTAATTGTTGTCTTTTCAGGTTAAAATGTAACTGTAATAGTTAATTAGATTGGATAGTAGTCTCAGTCCTTCCGAGTCACATATATCATTTTTTGTGCATGTTTAATGTTATTTTTAATTTATATTGATTTTCAGGTACCATATATTTATTTTATTTATGATTAGTTGATGTAATCTTATTTCAGTCTGATTTGAATATTAATTTAATTTTGTTTTAACATTTTTTCGTTGATATCGTGACCTGGGCAGTGCCTTAGTGGTCATATTAATTTAACCCTGTTAACATTTTTTTATATTTAGTAGAAGTTCATTTTGTTGTACCCCATTCTATGATCTAGATTAAAATGTAGATAATTATTAAAGTAGATTAGTTTAAGAACGTAGTTTTATAACAGCTACTTTAATAAGACAACATTATGCACAAAAGTATAGAATAGTGTTTGTTTGTGTAGCAACACAGAGAACAGATTATTTTTTTTAAACAGACATTATGAGCTAATTATTTATTAATTTATTAAAATGTACATACTGTTGTATCATGGTCTAACAATATACAGTCTCTATACTTCCATTGCAGCATTGTGGAGTTAATGCGACCCTAGCTCTTTAAGTAACCTGCCAGCGGAACTACGCTGCATTACTGCAATACGACAGTATTGCTTTGGTATATATAAAAAACACTATATATCAACAAAACTGAAAAAAAAAACACAATAACATAAAATGTATTAAACAATACACATAAAATAGCAATAGGAAATTGCCACAACATTATTACACATCATTCATTAGACATTTACTAATTATAGCTGTGGGTCTAAACAGTACAGAGATACGCAATGCTGCTGGCTGGCCGCTAGTATCTAACGAAGTGTCGCTACTGTATGTTGTTAAGACTGTGGTTGTAGTTTAAATATTTTTAACATTTTAACAACGAAAACCTATTAAAGCATTTCTAGGCCTAAAAAAATGTGTTTGTATATCATTCCTTTTGCAAAATAGATTTTGATTCATAACTAAAATCTAGAACTTCCAGTATTAAGCGTGTCAATATGACATTACAATATTTACATTTTCATCAGAAATTTCACTCATGTTTTGATATGGCACCCTAGTGCAATGATGGCAATTGCAACTTACAGTACAGGAGAATTGTGAGGTGGGAGTTTTTTAGTTGCTCTAGACCTATTAGCATTGGCTGGATAAAATATACATAATTCTATATTCCATAGTAATACAAACATAAAGAAAACATACCATGGAGACCTATAGAAAGCTGTTAAGGATCACCGATTTACAAAGCCAAGTTATCCATAAACAGTTAAAGAGAGTATGTAGAGAAATTGAGACCTTTGTTTAAGATTCAAGATCAGCCTTATTAGCAATCAACAACTACAATAGCTTCGGGAAAAGTTGGTGGACTAGCAGTCTAAGACACCAGAGCCAAAATTAAAGATAGCGCAAGGAAAAATATTTCCCTGAAAATATAAACCAGTACTTTTCACATTGTACTGTATCCCCCCTTATTCTGTATGAATAAGTTTCCCACGAAGATCAATAGTCTGTGGGAATAGGCAGAGTAGGGTTAAATAAAAAAGACTAACTTACTAGTCAATTGGAAAATTAATTTTAATTATCTATTAAGCAGATTGAGTACTTATAGATTTATTTTCAAATATTATCAGACTCAACTTCACTTGTAAGCTGTAAAACTGTTTATTATGGATACATACAATCAGTTCTCAAGTATGGCATCTCTGCGTGGGGCTCGTCTACAGATTTTGATAAAGTATTTAATCTTCAAAAAACTTTGATAAGAATAATATCCAAAAATAATTAAAAAGCAAACTGCAGATCCTTGTTTAGGAATTTAGAAATATTAACACTACCAAGCTTGTACATTTTGAAAATTCTTAAATTTGTTCACAAAAACCCCGAAATATTCCAACAATTTAAATTAAATCATGACAACAATACTAGACATAAAGGAATGCTCAGCTATCCAGTCCATAACAAAACAAAATTCGAAAAAAATTCCCTTTATATAGGAATAAAAATGTATAATAAAACATTTGAGTTAACTAAACAACTCAATAACACTCAGTTTGATAATCTAATTAAACAAATTACAAAAAGCTTATTATAGTACAAAAGAAATGTTGGATGATACAAAGTTTTTGTAATGTTAGTACGATGATAATTATTTTCAATAGTCAAATAACAAAAGATCATATTCTACCATATCCCAGATACTATCATTTTATTTTATTCTACTAATTAATTGTAGATTTAGAGAAGCAAATAACCCTTAAAAAAAAAAAAAAAAAAAAAAAAAAAAAAAAAAAAAAAACAATAATTTTACTAAAATTTAATCTTGACAATGATCATTGTAAGATCTGTATTTAATTTTTATTGTTTTAAGTTAAGTGTAATGTGACAATGCACCAATTGTAGTTATCTTTGTAACAGAAACAATGTTATGTGCCAATAAATGTTTTGACTTTTAGTCAGCTTTGACATGGAATCATTCTAATTCATAAGACATTCAAAATCACTACCATGTTCACTGTGAGTCAGCAACGCGCTTGTGCGTTGAGTTGACTTTAAGCCATGTGATGTGCGGATGACACGCTTGCAATTTCTGGACTACGAAACCTGATTACCATTAATTACTGGTTTATTTTTCAGTGTATGGTTCTTTTGTGTACTGTAAAGGTGCATTAGGAGGTTATGTGAAGAGTGAGGAGTAGGTTATTCATTTTTAGTTTTATTTATTAAAATAAAAATAACGGGAAAAAATAATTTTGGCATATTTTACAGGACATAATATTCGGTTAGCAGTGAATGTGTTAATGGATTTATCAATAGATTTTAAAAATTTTTATTTTTCAAATTTTTTTAAACTTCACTCGATGGGCCAGTTCACATGGGCCTACAGGCCTGTGCGTGCACTTTATTCAACAAGTGAAGTACCGACCGTTGGCTCAGTGTGGATTCGAATCTTGGATCTTTCCCTCCGCAGTTCGAAGCCTTAGCCACTGAGCCACCATGCCAGCAACCTACTTATTCTTCTTCGATGGAAAATTCTGCAAACAAATCAAAGGTGCAGGCAGCTACCATGATCACCTTTAACAATCAACTTACGCAAAATGTTGGAAAAGAGACAGAAGAAACGTATGATTTAAAACCCAAGATGTAGTGTACTGATATGTGAACAATATAGAGCTGTACCTCATGGGCAGAGGGATCTTGGATAGTGTACTGATATGTGGACAATATAGAGCTGTACCTCATGGGCAGAGGGATCTTGGATAGTGTACTGATATGTGGACAATATAGAGCTGTACCTCATGGGCGGAGGGATCTTGGATAGTGTACTGATATGTGGACAATATAGAGCTGTACCTCATGGGCAGAGGGATCTTGGATAGTGTACTGATATGTGGACAATATAGAGCTGTACCTCATGGGCAGAGGGATCTTGGACAGTGTACTGATATGTGGACAATATAGAGCTGTACCTCATGGGCAGAGGGATCTTGGACAGTGTACTGATATGTGGACAATATAGAGCTGTACCTCATGGGCAGAGGGATCTTGGATAGTGTACTGATATGTGGACAATATAGAGCTGTACCTCATGGGCAGAGGGATCTTGGATAGTGTACTGATATGTGGACAATATAGAGCTGTACCTCATGGGCAGAGGGATCTTGGATAGTATACTGATATGTGGACAATATAGAGATGTACCTCATGGGCAGAGGGATCTTGGATAGTGTACTGATATGTGGACAATATACAGCTGTACCTTATGGGCAGAGGGATCTTGGATAGTTATTTACAACCTATTACTTCTACCTATGCTAACTCCAACCTATTAATTCTACCTATGCTAACACCAAATCCACAATGGAAATTTAGAATTGTCAAGACTCTTTTACTCTTTGTTTTAATGGTAAGAAAAAGAGTGAACAAATAAGTTATTTTGTACACTGAACGCCTAGACATATCAACAGAGACTTTGCCAAGTGGCTGCTAATGGTGGTAAGTGTGATCCAATCAAACATGGAGACATTCAACAAACTTAAGAACTCACTAAAAACTGTTAAAATACCTTTAAATATGCCTGGCATATATGAAATAGCTTGTAGATCAGTGTATGTGTATTAATCAGATTATTCCATAACTAAGAGAGCAAATTAACTTGAATGTCTTCATGATTTTCTCGTTGTGTTTGCTTCTCTACCACTGTATGTGTATGGATAGGCGGGTGGGTCAATACCACTGTACGTGTATGGGTGGGCGGGTGGGTCATAACCTCTGTATTTGTATGGGTAGGCGGGTGGGTCAATACCACTGTATGTATATGGGTGGGCAGATGGGTCAATACCACTGTATGTATATGGGTGGGCGGATGGGTCAATACCACTGTATGTGTATGGGTGGGCGGGTGGGTTAATACCACTGTATGTGTATGGGTGGGCGGGTGGGTTAACTGTATTCTCTCTTTAGCTGTTCTGTCCACTTCTTCCCTCTGTTTTTATAGTGACTTCTCAGTAGCGGCTCGTCAGGTGCAGCAAGTACAACCCAACTACCATGGTTTTCCGTATACACAGTCTAGTATATCACAGTTTTGTTTTAATAACAGTAAAAAAATTGTACAATAATTACAAGACCAACCCCACATTCTTCTTAAAATCTTACTTAGTATTTTTTAAATAACACGAATGCCAAAATTTTTACTCGTTCTTAAGAACAAGTTTTCTTACTGTGGAGTGCAAGGGCAACCAAAACTGGAATACGGCGGTCAGGCTGTCCTTTTACATCGGTTGGCATGACAGCAAACATAGATCCACAATGTGAATATTTCTTGTGGTGGGGATGAGGTGTAACCAAAACTAATGCCACTGATTCTGGCTGTATTTCTTCATAACATAACCAATGTTTACTGATGACATCCAAACATTTCCCATTACCAGGCATTTTGTTTGCATTGTAGGTCTCTCTCGCTTTTATTTCCTTCCGGACTGTGAAATGTTGTTTGTATGGTAGTTTAAGTTTTTTTTACACATACAACACAAATATACCACAGTCGGCTTTGTAGTGATAAATTTGTTCACATGTGACAGTTGCATAACCATGCATTAACTCAAATGTATCTTTATCAATTACTTATTCGGAAATATAACAATATAAAAGCTAAGCTAATCCCATTTATAGATAATAATCAAATACTTTAACTAAATATTTAGTTTTTTAATTAGCATAATACGTGTTGGTATATATACAGCACAAGTAAACGTCACACAACACAAATTTATTACAATATAAGCACAAAATGCACAAATATATTACAATATAAGCACAAAATGCACAAATATATTACAATACAAGTACAAAATGCACGAAAAATTATGGTGATCGATTTCGGTGAACCACGCTCACCTTCCTCAGACCAGAGGGATTCACAAAAGAATCAATCATTCTTTTGTGAATCCCTCTGGTCTGACGAAGGTGAGCGTGGTTCACCGAAATCGATCACTATAATATTTGTGCATTTTGTACTTGTATTGTAATATATTTGTGCATTTTGTGCTTATATTGTAATAAATTTGTGTTGTTTGACGTTTACTTGTACTGTACTAAATATTTAAAAAGCTCATTGTTGAATTCATAAAAAATGTTTAATTTACAAAATTGCTATTGGTAGATTAAAAATATTTAGTTGTTTTATTTTGAGCTTTATTTTGGAAGCTGTTCACTGTATAGTAATTGTTTAAATAATGAATTTCTTTTCTCATAGTCTCAGTCTTTTTTACATTGATATGTTAGATATTAAGATGATTGTATTGTTGGGTTGTACCATTGATTTAACTGTATATTAAAATCAATGGCTATACCTACTATTTTGACCTACTGAAATGTTGCCCTCCTTTTCCTGAAACAGTTTGTGATTCTTTTGGTTTGCTAGTATACTTCTGATGATGGTCATTTAATTTTTTTACCGGTTCAAATTTTCTTGAGGATCTTTCAATCTTTATTTTCAATCATTTTTATTTTAGTTTGCACGTGGATCAGTGTTGTTTCTGATGCAAGTAATCTTTCTTCTGGGATTACAATAGTATAAATATAAAAACTAAGAGGTTAACTTTTCCTAGTCTACTGATCTGCAATTATACGTTGCAATAATACTCATACTTATTATTTTAAGATGTACTAAAAATAAAGAAACGCCCGTTGCTGAATATTTAACAACACCAAACATGGTACTTTATTCTACAAAAAAGTATTAATTTAATAAGTATGACAAACAAAAATCGATAATAAACTGAGTCAAAGAGATCAAAAAGATCTACTATCCGTAACAAAACTTTGGAGACCCGAGTTTGGATGACTATAACAACGAAACTATTAAAGCTATGGTGATGGGACTTGTACCAAAATTTTCACAATTTCATTGTGCGTTTATTGATGTAAACCAAAAATTTTTCATGCAACATTTGCATATTTTTAATGCGTGCCGAACAAAAAAAATACACGATTTTACACGCCTTTCAACCAAATCTCGATTTTAAAAAAATCGCTGAATAAAAACCCGTGCATGAATCATTTTGAAACTTTAATACCTGATTGGTTATAGTGTTGATAACGTAATACTAAAATATAAAAATTGTTCGTCCATTAGAAAAAAAGTTGTTGTAGATTTTGTACAACAACTTTTTCTCAGCAATGACTGATCGGAATAAGTTCAACTTTACACTGTTATACAAAGCTAATTTTACATATTCAACTACAAATTGTGATAATCGTTTATAGTCCATCATGTATTTTGTAGCGATTTTTATTTGATAGCGTAGCAATGTGCACTCAGCCGTGAGTAACAAGCTCGGCGGGATTGCGACGTTGCCGAGTCGCTGCCGTCATCCTGGCTCGTACAAGAGAAGCTCTCAAGCTTGCGTTAATTTTCCAAATCGCCAGTGGAGAAACAATACCGCCTATCAGAAAAATCGAAAATTTTACAGGAGAGACGAAAAACTGTTGATATTTTTAATCACCTATGATATAAATTCATACATATGTTTTGGTCAAACGTTAAAGTCAAATTAATTGTTAAAATAGTTAATGTAGGCGGTATTGTTTCTTCTCTGACTGTACGTATTTTGTTAATTTTTATACCATTTCCCATCACTTTTTCTCATGAGGGCTTTGGACCTCCAATGGCAAGGAGGGTAGAGGGTGGTGGACATACCGCTGTGATTCACCGTGTTCGACAGTTCGACCGGGTAACCCCGCATTCCGGACGAATACCGGCGGACCAGGCGCATCGGTGGGGTCGGTTACTCATGGCTGAGTGCACATCGCTACGCTATCAAATAAAAATCGCTACAAAATACATGATGGACTATAAATGATTATCACAATTTGTAGCTGAATATGTAAAATTAGCTTTGTATAACAGTGTAAAGTTGAACTTATTCCGATCAGTCATTGCTGAGAAAACGTTGTTGTACAAAATCTACAACAACTTTTTTTCTAATGGACGAACAATTTTTATATTTTAGTATTACGTTATCAACACTATAACCAATCACGTATTAAAGTTTCAAAACGATTCATGCACGGGTTTTTATTCAGCGATTTTTTAAAATCGAGATTTGGTTGAAAGGCGTGTAAAAATCGTGTATTTTTTTGTTCGGCACGCATTAAAAATATGCAAATGTTGCATGAAAAATATTTGGTTTACATCAATAAACGCACAATGAAATTGTGAAAATTTTGGTACAAGTCCCATCACCATAGCTTTATTAGTTTCGTCGTTATAGTCATCCAAACTCGAGTCTCCAAAGTTTTGTTACGGATAGTAGACGAGCCCAAAATTAACCCTTTAACTGCTATGTTATTTTGTACCGGGCAACACCCCTCTGCTGTGTTTTCCATGCAAAATCAAGATCTTAGAAATCAGTATAAGAACAGTTGATTTAAGAATATAAACTATAATTTTGTTATGTTATGTTTAAGATATATAATATAAATACTATATATAACACATATATATAGTATATATTATATATTTTATTATATATATATATATATATATATATATATATATATATATATATATAATGAAAATATATATATATATATATATATATATATATATATTAGTCTATTATTATATTGAAAAACTTACTAAGTTCATGAAGTAAAACCAAAATGATGTAATTTTACTTTTATTATATTATATATTAATATCACTATATTACACACTCTATTTACAACTATGTACAAGGTTGTCACTGTCTAAAAGTGTTTCAGCTCGTGGTATTCCGCGAAGCAAGGAACTACGCAAAGCGCGACGTCGCATTCATTGCACATGTAGCGCGACTCACGTTTTTGTTCATGCCGCTTTGTGTGTTTACAAACATGGCACACGTGTGTTACTTTTTTCTTTTTTTCTGTTGATGGGACAAGCGCAGGAAAGTGGCGTCTTGTTGGGTTTTCACCAATGGAAGGTCGTCCACCTCTTTGCCGACTAATCCTTGTTTCCATGTTGTTCTCTATTAGTTGCCGTATGAGTTCAAAATGAAAACTCTGGAGTGTAGGTTTTTCACCAGTTTTACAAAGAAAAATGGCATGCGAATTTAGAATAGTTATATCAAGTAGATGGAAAAACAATTTTTTGTACCATCTAGTTGAACGTCTGATACACTCAACATGTACTATCATCATATCAGAACGATCAACTGAGCCCATGTGGAGGTTGTAATCGTTTATACAATTCGGTTTCATGATATGCTCTTTAGTTTGAAAATTGATTTTACCAGTTCTGACCATTTCAATTTTATGTTCAGTGGTTAGCATGCGAACCTCGCGTTTGTCCTGCCATCTAAGTGCAACCATTGTTCCATCATTTTGTATTTCTGTATCTCCTGCTTTCAATTGTTGAGTATATTCAGGCATCCCAACTCTGTTTGATTTCACAGTTCCACACGCGTTGGTTTGGTTGTCATGTAAAAACGTCAGTAAATCAGGACTAGTATACCAGTTATCAATGTATAAACAATGGCCTTTGTTGAGATAGTCTTTTAGAAAGGTAGTGATAATGGAACCAGAAATACCCAAGTCTTCAGAATTCGTAATTTCCGTCTCCTTTCCCGTATAAACAATGACGTCCAATACATATAGTATCGCAATCACATAATATGTAAAGCTTTATTCCAAATCTGCTACGTTTAGATGGTATGTATTGTCTAAATCCCAAACGGCCTTTGAACAGCATAATGCTTTCGTCAACACAGAGATTGCGAAAAGGAATAAAAATACTAGAAAATGTCTTTCTAAAAATATCTAATACAGGTTTGATTTTTGTTAGTTTTCCATGAACTCCAGGTTGAGTGTTGTCTGAAAAATGTAGTAATCTCAGAATATTGAGAAATCTATCACGGGACATCAGTTCTGGAATACTGTTTTTGTGTAATGGGTCATTCGACCAGTAGTCCTCTATTCTGACCTTTTTACTATGAGTCATAAGCATAACAACAGCAAAAAATAATTTTACTTCTTTTTTTGTAACAGGAGACCATTGTTTTAGTCGTGATTTTTCACTTGGTGGACAATTGCTTACTATAAAATTAAAATGTTTATTTGTCTCTAAAACAATTAAATCTAGTAAATTGTCAGGTAACAATTTTTCAAAACATTTTAGTTCAGTACATTCGTCTAGTTCATTTGAATCGTCTATTACACCGCTGTTTGTTTCATCAAACACATATATTGTAGGTGAAAAATCAGATTTGTTCCAAACATGAGGATACTTGGGCTCTTTTTTATTTTTATTATTAGTATTTTGCAGTCGTTCCCTTACTCTATGTTTTCGTCCATTTACCTCATTATTACTTACAGTGCTTGGGCCAGGCAGGTTGAGATCGACGACTTCAAGTTGAGATTCAGTAGGGCTATTTGTGGTATTTTGTGTGAGTTCTATTTCTTCATCATTATTTGTTATATCGCCTCTGTCGTTATCTGATTCAATATCAGAATACGAGGGGATGTAAATAGGGTCGGCATCACAATCGTGATCATCTGAGAAGCTTTCATCGTCATTTAGGCCTAGTTCCGAACTGGGAATTTCTAAATATTTTCTTATTATATTCTCATCGTCCTGATCACCAGACATGTTTACAAAATAATCTACAAACACATAATAATAAAGAAACACAAACAAAAACTAAATAACTATCTCAATAAAACAACGATAAATAAAGCAGGAACGCAAAACACCATGCGCCGGACGCGCCAACTGACATTTCACTGCCGACGGATGACACGTAGTTTATATGGTTTCTAAAATATGTGCTAGATAGTGGCACAAAGCAGGGATGTGTAGTATACTTTCCTCTAAACAACAGAGATTGCGCCACTGTTCATTTCATTCATTACTACAATAAATCCACTCAATTTTACCAATATTACAACAATGAAAACTACGAACCGAGTTTACTCGGGAGTAGCGGTGACGGCCCTACAGGCGGAACACGGCTTATCTCGGGAGTAGCAGATAAGTGGTTAATGAACACGATTTCAATAACTTGTACAGTCTTACTCCTGTGTAAGACTATACAATCATCTACCAGTTGAGTTAAAAGGCCTGGATAATTATAAGATGTTTAAGAAGAGACTATTTAAATATCTAATCTCAAACTATTTTTACAGTGTCTCAGACTACCTGGATTTCACGTCAGAACGGGTGGTTTACCAGCAGCGAAAACTGCTTATATGGTGTATATAATTCTAGCTGCTCATCTATGTTTGTTATATATTTATTGTTGTTTTATATCACTGATGTAACTTGACAAGTCATCTGCCTAGCTATATTTTAGCGTATAAGATGTCGTAGACTATTATAAATAAATAACCGAAAACTAAAGGCCTACTGCAAGAAAATTGATCAACAAAAGCTTGAAGACAAACAAAATGAAAACAGGAGCCAAATGTACTAAAGAGGGAAACTGGCACACTCACATATGATGACGGGACTTTGGGAAAAACGCAAAGCCAAGAAGAAAAAATGAAGATCCTCCGTGACAACTATAATAATACACAACTATAATAATAAGGATGACAGTTTTTAACTTCCATGGGAACCCATAATATACAAATCGAAATCAGGTGGAAATGTAACAATCCACAATTTTCTTTGGCATCATCAATAAATGAAAATTAAAATATTATTATATCGTACCATTATAATAAGTTATTTCAGATTTAAAAAAATTATGTATCCATTTACCAAAGTGATTGGCACATATCTTGAGAGTTTTGTCTCTTCGCATGACGACTCTTACTGTATTCTTGATCTGATGACGTAACAGTTTCACGTCTCCAGTGCCTCTTTCTTTCCATTCTGGTGGGTCTTCTGAAGTGTCATATCGATACAGCTTAGCCCGTCTAATCACAAAACATTACACAGATTAATAACAATAAAATCATGTACTATTCTTGCCACATAAAATTTTCAACTGCCACTTAAATTTATTTGTTGGAGGTTATATTCATTCCAAATGATACACAAGAGGTCTCACAAAACACATACAGCAATTCTAATTAAAATGGGAACAAGTTGCCTGTGCAATACAACTCAATACATTCCTTGACTAGGTTAACATTCATGCATGTTGATGGATAAGCTTCCACGATCGTCACAATGATATCTATAATCTTGGTCTTCTGGTTTCGACCGTGTCAAAGGATTATGTACATAAGCCAACGTTTCGGGCTGCATGTAGAGTACTATTTTCAAGGCAGACATGAACTGAGTTGGTCAACTATTAAGTTGTTAATGCATTTTTTTTTGGCTTCAAACATCTGTGTGGAAAAAACTTGAGCGGACAAACCCCTTGTAGGATGTATGTCTAGATTGGTAGGCCTTTGACTTAAATAATACCTAGTATAAACATTGAGTTGGATTTTAGACAAAATCTTAATCGATTTTTTTTTAGTGACAAACCCATTTGCTGCAACAGTGTATACTGTTAGATCAGACACCATAGCAGAATTGAGGTGCTGTACCACTGGTGGTAGCTAAGTACAACGTTTAATAAGCTTATTATGATCTCGTTATTTGTCAATACCGTCCACTTCATCTTATAAAATTAGTTGATAACCGAACCTTACTTTTTGCAAATTTTGTTGTGAGCTTAACCCCTTGAAATTGTGATATTATTTATGCATTATAATTTACTATAGTTTAATTGAAGTATTTTCATGTGTAAATGTACAATTCTTGGTTTGATTAATCAAAATTGTAAATATAATGCAAACAAAAAGAATATTCAGTTAAATTTAATGAAAAAGAATTATTATTTATTCTATTTTATAAAAATGGTTTATTTTAACTTTACTAATTGGAAAATTTAACTCTCCTCACGTCCAATAATTACAATTAATGAATAATTTATTTTATTTATTCATAAGACACCGATCGTCAAGATATGGGCGAATATGGATTTCCAATGAGTGTGATGAGTGTAGATGAGCGAATGTAGTCATTGTTACAAACTAAGGCCGACTATTCCTTAGAAAGTGTCATTAATTAATAGCCCAATGACAAATGAACAGCCGGTGGTTATCAGCTGATCCTTCTCAAAATATAAAAATTAACCCCTTGCCTTTGAATACAAATTGAATTTAAATATAAAGTTAAAAAATAATTTAATAATGTTACAAATAAATTAGCCCTTACCGATAGGATCAGTGATAAAAAAGCCCACTTAAACATTTTATGTATACTATTAGAACTTACAATTTAATTAATTCTATTTCATCCTCTTCGTTAGTAGAAGTGGCCACCTCGGGCAGAGATATGATTGGCTCATAATGTGGATCATGATCCTCTGTGTCACCCCCAGCAGTGCTGTCAATGATGTCAACTTGCTAAAAATACAAACAAATATTATATTAAATGTATATCTTTAAAAAGTCTGATTATAAGAGTTGATTTTCATTTAGGTTCCTTTGAGATACACCTGTTTACAGCATTAAATGTTTAAGCTATATCCTATATATATATTTATGCCACTAATTATTACTAACTTATGCCTACTTAAAATCCCACGGGGCAATCCTAGTAAAAATAGGTTTTCATTTAGTTTAGACTATCAAGTTGAATTGTCATCTTATTTTGGTTGGTGCTGTAATCAACTGAAAAATGTATTGATTTACAGATTAACTATCAAAGCAGCAGCTATATTTTCTCTAAATAGCAAACTGTTGTTGGGCTTTTTCACTTTTCTTTAAACACTAGTAAAAAATATTTCTCTTGTTATATTTTACTACATACGTACTACATTTTTGTTCACAATGAACTAAGCCCATTTAAATGTTTTATGATGAGGAGAATTTTATTACAGTATTTATTTTTATATATTTTTTACAAAAGGGTGGGGGATGTACCTAGGAAAGTGTCATATATAAAAATTTAAAAATACAAGTGACAAAAAAGTATCGAAGAAAGTGATTTTGAAAATAATACGTTTACACTTCAACTAGCCTAGTATATAAATCACTTGATTATTTGGACATTTATGTACAAGACTGAGTACAACCTGTGGACGATACAAATCAACAGATAATCTGTTGCTTGTCGCTTGGACAACAAACTAAATACTCAAAAGAAGATTGTTGTTTGCCATGTTGCGAGTCAATATCAAAACAAACTCAGTTGGTTATTTAGTTTAATGAATTAACAAACTAAAAAATAACTTACTGGTTAGTTGGTGATAAAATCAGTTGGTTATCTAACACTAGTCAGCTGACTACATATTAGCCTAACCAGTTAAATAGGCTACCGTACTGCAAATCTCTGGTTCAAGGCTCTTGCAACATTTGCTCTACATTAGTAATTCAAATGGAATTTACTGACATAAAATACATTTACTTAGTTGGGATAAATTTGAAGCTCATCTGCACATATAGGCTACCTAAGGAATGATAAAAGGCAAATAACAGCAGAATTAGAATTATACTTAGCTCCATACATAGTACTTATCACAAACATCAGCTAAAATCTATTATTTGTAGTTATATGATTATTTATAATTACATTGATGTATGGCACCTAAGCCTACCTAGCTTAAATGTGATACTTTCTTAAATTCATTATTGTTAATGTCATAATAGCCATCAAGCAGAAACTGTCTTAATACTGGATACTTTAATGTCCATTGTAAATAAGGAAATAAAAATAAGTAGTGCTATAATTATTCCATACAATTTAACATTCGTAACAATAGCCAATTCATGGATGGTTAAATACTCCATCCTACTTAACCTAGAACACAAACACATATGGAACTTTCATAATTTTACTTACAACATTTAAATCTTTCTCAGCCATGACTAAAGAATCGTTTTCACATATATATTTAATGTCAAAGTTATTAATATATAACTTGACGACCTAAGTTCAAAACTACAGAATTCCTCTATTCCAGCCCAGAACACTCACCAACCAATGCAAACGTCGCAAACATAACCAAAAACTAATTTTAATCAACATAAACCGGTGCGTATGGCGCGAGTACAATGGCGGGCATGGCTCATTGTCACCAACCTCCAAACATAAAATTATTGGGTGGATAGGCTGGCAAGAAAAAAACTATCAGAAAAGTAATATCATAGACCTTCTATTATACATTCTATATGTATAGGAATGGTAATATTACCATAAAAGTTAGGGTTGTTATCTTTTGTATTTTAAGACAAATTTTAAATGCGTACGCTTACCCGATTTGCTAATTTAGAAGTACTACCATAGACCTTCTATTATACCATACCTTCTAGGTATAATAGAAGGTCTATGGTACTACTCTCAGTTTACTTTGGTCTGATACACTATTTCTATCTTATGCTGTTCCGACTTTAGGAGCTGAAGACCAAAGAAGCTTTCTCTTTTAACATTCCTGCAAATTTAGAGTAAGTACTAATCTTTGCATTCCTAACGCAGCACAAATGAAGGAAGAAGTTGCTAAAGAAAGTGTAAGTGACAATGTTCCTTTCAAGAACTCTAATGATCAAATAACAAACAAGTTCAAAGTAAGACTAGTTTCAGACAGCTATGGATGCCACTTGGCAGGCTTAATCCTAAACAAATGCTCTAGTAAGTGGGACATGTTAGGTATAGTTAAGCCAAACTGTAAACTTAGGGAGATAACTGAAAATATTGACAATGTAACTAAAGACATGGACCTAAACTATGTATTAGTAGTGTTTGGCGGTACAAACGATGTAAACTCAGGACACTGTAGTGACGAAATTCTTTCACAAATTAAAAAATTGTTAAAAATCGTTACAAACACAAAACTGATTAATTGTAGGCCTGATTATTCAGGCATGACAAACCCCACCTAAATAATTGTATTTCGGAAATTAATCAGAATATTTCGCAAGCAGTTTCTCTAACAAATCATGCCTTGTTTCTAACTTTAACCTCAGTTTACCGTTCTTTCTACTACACAAGATTTAGCCTACACTTTAATATGGGTGGTAAGAGAAGGATTGCTACACTTCTCTCTGAGAGTATTGTGCCTGTAACTGAACCTGACTGCCCCCAACACATCCCAGTACGATTGTCTACTACGCATAATAACAACCCCGATCATGACCCTACTATACTATCTGCTTTGACAACCTCAAACCACTTTGTAATACAAATGACGGCCATCAGTCTTCACATCATTCTGATAGTTGTGCACTTAGTGAGAATACTTTTTTAGACCTGAACCTAGTGACCCATCAAGGGACATGAAACACACAAATTCACTCATTGATACACAGTTAAATTTTAAAACTCCAAGAATTGCTCATCAAAATGTCCAATGTTTTGTAGCTAAGCTTAACATGATAGACATTTTTATTGATTTAATATCCCCTAGCATATTCTGTGTCTGAACACTTTCTTCAAAAGTCTGAATTAGATGCGCTCTGCTTACCTAGTTACACAACTGCAACTGGTTACTGTCAATCTAATATGGACAAAGGTGGAGTTTGTATTCTAAAAAACGATAGCCTGAATTATCAAATTGGAAATGTTGAAGGATACTGCACCGAGGGCTATTGTGAACTTGCTGCCATAATGTAGACGATATTTCCTACTTTTTACTTACCATTAATAGACCTCCTCATAAAACTGTGAAAAGTATTGATAATTTTATAGACTCTCTTCAGGAATGTCTTGAATTCCATGCCAAACCGAATACCAGGGTTATAATCGCTGGTGATTTCAATATAGACATATCTGTTTGCAATGGCCCCTCAACAAAGTTGACTAATATGATGCTGTCATTTGGCTTACATAATAGTGTGTTTTCGTATACTATAGAGTTCAATAGTAGTAAATCCCTAATTGACAATATATTTTGCAACATTAACCCCCAAACTTGTAATACTGAAGTTGTCATAACTGGAATATCAGATCATCATGCCCAGGTTTCCGATGTTAAGCTTGCCTCACCTCTGTATACGGACATTCCAAAATATAGGTTCAAAAGGTCTTTCAGTGAGGATAACTGTCATATTTTTAATAATTTTTTAAACAATGAAAATTGGAACCAAGTGTTTTTAGCCATCAGCTTAAATGACAAGTTGGACTGTTTCAATTAGACTTTAAACTACTATTTTGAGCTTGCGTTTCCTTATAAGAAGTCAAAAATTCAGAAAAGGAAGTTTTTCACAAAAGTTAAGCTCAATTCCTCATTGTTAAGAATGCATGAAAATATTCTCAACCTTTTCTATTCCACTAAAGATCTGAATTTATCACATCCCATGAAAACTGTTTACATAAATAAAAAAAAAACAATATAGAGCTGCAAGAGCAGAAAATGTCCTTTCTCATCTCAATCAATCTAGTAACAAGTCCAAAGCCATTTGGGACATAGTCAATGAAACCACCCCGAACAAAACTTCTAAGCCTTTCAAATCATTTAAAATAGAGTCAGATAGCGAGCAACTTCTATCAAACCCCGTACAGATAGCACAAACCTTCAATAAATTCTTCACAAAAAAATTCAAGAAACTTTCCTAATGATCCTGTCGCTCTTAACCGCTCCTTAGACGTACCATCACCATGTTCATCTCTTTTTCTCCACCCAACTTGTAATGCAGAAGTTTCACAAATTATAAAACCCCTAAAAATCAGTGATACTGCTGGAGTTGATGGTATCTCATCAAGACTTCTCAAGAAAGTTAGTGACAGCTTACTTCTACCCCTGTTCCATTTGGCTGATACATCATTTCTCCAAGGTGAATTTCCCAAGTCCCTGAAAATGGCAGTTGTAAAACCTCTCCATAAAAGAGGTAATGTTACTGACATGAACAATTGCAGACCAATTTCTATTACATCTACTTCCTCTAAGATTTTAGAAAAACTGTATTTGAATTGGCTCTATCAGTTCTTGATTGATAATAGTGTTATTTTTGAGTGACATTTTGGGTTTCAGAAAAATATGTCTACTGTTAATGCCATGTTCAGATTTATTTGAGACGTTTCAAAGGCCATTAATGAACGTAAGCATGTTTTTCGGTTATTTGAAGACCTTAGTAAGGCTTTTGACATGGTGAACCACAAACTGTTACTTAAGAAATTAGAACATTATGGTATACGAGGTAATGCCCTAAGCTGGGTTTCTTCTTATTTAAAAGACCGGACACAAGCAGTTAAAATCCCTTATTTGAACGATGATTGTATTACATTTGGTAAATCCTGTGAAATTGCTGTTACCTGTGGCTTCCACAAGGCTCGGTCCTTGGACCGATCCTATTTTTGCTCTTCGTAAATGGCTTACATACTAGCGTCTCTGGAGTTAAACTGTGCCTTTTTGCTGACGCCACTTCTATGAATGTAAGCAGTTTTTCACATGAAAATCTGGAGATTGAATCATTCATACAAAGTAGTTTTTTATTGCAGTGGCTGGTTAGCAACACTCTCTCTGTAAATACTGATAAAACTAATTTCATGGAATTCCAGCTAAGAGCCTCAGTGGACAATAACTTTAGTTTGTTTATAGGCGAGAGTATAGTTGAGTGTTGTACTTAGTCTGAGTACAATAGATAGTAGTAGTAGTACAATAGATAGTACATCATAGATCATCGCCTGAATTTCTCTGGACACATTGCCAAGGTTTCTAACAAGTTGAATAGTGGAGTTTTCATACTTCGTAGATTGTCCAAGTTTGCAGATACCAGTGTTCTGTTTACAGCCTATTATGGGTGTTTATTTCCTCACTTAAGTTATGGTGTTGCGATCTGGGGAGCTGAAACAAGAAGAACTAAATCAATATTCCGTTTAGAGAAACTAGCCATTAGATTGAGGATGACTGATACCTGTAGAGGTGTTTTTTCAGGTAATAATTTACTCACTTTTTTTTGTTTGTACATTTACCAGTCATTGACTTTTTTTATACAAAATAAACATTTATTTAACTTCCATAACAACAATCAACATAATCTTAGACATGCTTCCTCCACTTAACAATACCTCAGCATAACAAAGCCTTTTTTGAAAAACAACCATACCTTAATATAATAAAACTTTTTAACACCTTGCCTTCTGATTTAAGATGTGAAATTGAGGTTGATAAGTTTAAAGGCAGATTAAAGTCATATTTAATAAAAAAAAGAGTACTACAGTGTCCAGGAGTATTTTTCTGAAAAAGTGTTTAGTTATAGAATGTAGTTTATTTTATCACATTCACAGCATTGTTATACTCCTAATATTTTGACGATTTTCCATGCTATGTAAATAGTTCCGATTTTACGACAATAGAACATTCTTGATTCAAAAGAAGGCCACACGCGTCATTTTTTCCCTCAAAACCTTCAAACCTACTCAAGTAGTTTTGCTCGTCATATGTAATTTTTTCTTCTTTCTACAATATAATCGCATAATCTTACTAATTATTAATGATGCTGGTGTAAAAGAAGTATATAATAATAATAGTTTGCGAATGGGTTCACAAGGTCTACGAGGCTGATGGTGTTCTGCTCGGCGTTGTGTGGTTAGAACATTTTGCGAGTACCGACACCGTTAGCTCCAGTGTTTTAAAAAAATATTTTTTATCATGATATGCTACTGGAGTTATAACTTCCCAATGGCCTCAGGATGCTGGATCAAAATCGAGGGACTTGGGTTAGAAGAATTGCAATAACTTTATTTACTTTAATTGAGTCAAATGTAGCATAACAATTTATTTAAAGTGGTCTAAATGGGTTTCTGAGAATAATTCATTGTGTAGATGTAATGTCGTGGTGTGTATAAGACGTGACAAGAAACCTTTGTACCTCTTCAAGAGCACTTATTTGAAACTTTTTAAAAGGTTGTGGTAGATGGCTTTATAGTTTTCGCCCGATGTAGGATTGTTTCTCTTCAAAAAGTGATGTGCGGTGTATGGATACAAAATAATTTATTTAGATTCCAACGGCATTACACCAATTTATATGCAAGAATAATTTGATATGGCTAGCGTTAAATAGCAAAGACAATGTGGCTGAGTAAGAAATTAATAAACTAACAAGAGTAACAAACTATCACAACAAAACAAGCAAGAATAGATAACATAACAAAACTATGATGGCAAAAAAATAAATATATAATAAAATTAATAAATATTAATACAAAGTTAACATAAAAAGAAAGGTTTCAACACAATATAAAAAGAAAGAATTTGTTGCATAGAGTGTGGTATAATAGTTTTTCAGTCTGTGCTACATGCCCTTTTCAGTCTAGAGACTGCTGGTAGGCATAAAGGATGACTTGTTGTATGTATAAAGCAGTGACAGTAATTATCTGGAATGTTTTGAAGGCATGTCTGCAACTTTTCCACAATTCTAGGTCAGCCAGGACTTAGATAGTTTTTTCTTGTCTCCAACCACAGAGGAAGAAGTATCGTGTGTAATATTCTTTTTAAAATCTAAGTTACCATGTGGTAGTGGTGGTTTCTCTTCTAAGCTTTTCAGACAGATCTATGTTTGATTTCTTTCCTGCTTTCTTATCTGATTAATCTGACATTTTATGAGGGTGAATTTCCTAATTCACGCCTTAGTCTACCCTCTGCGCAAGAAAGGATAGAGGATTGTTTGTAGAAATGTTAGGTTACTTACTACCTTTTCCCAAGAGTAGCCTACCGGGAGTCCCAAAGAAACTACAGGCGAGAGGTTCGCAGATTCTCCAGGAAATCCTGGAGAGACTTTTGTTCCTCTATAGAGACAACCTCAGCGATGTCTAGGCTACACAAAGTGCTGGCTAAGGACCCTGGGGGAGGTCTGGGACCCCTCATTAAAGAGGATGGGGAGTGGACCAGTTCAGAAGAAGAGACCTTGCAACTTTTATTTGAGACTCACTTCCCGGGATCCGTCGAGGAACCGGCGGCGGGCCCCCCCACTTTGGTGGGGTGGGCTTGCACTGGGGCCTCGCACGGGGACTGGAGTGAGGCAAAGAAGGTTGTCACAGAGCAAAGGATTAGGTGGGCTATTGAGTGCTTCGCCCCCTTCAAGAGAGCTGGGCCGGATGGTATCCTGCCTGTGCACTTGCAGAGGGGTCTGGAGCCGCTCCTACCCCACCTGACCGCAATTTGTAGGGCCTCCCTGGCCTTGGGTTGTATCCCAAGGCTGTGGAGGACCGCAAAAGTAGTGTATATCCCCAAATCTGGAAGGGGCGCACATTCCAGACCTAAAGATTTCAGACCGATCAGCCTCATGTCTTTTCTTTTAAAGACATTGGAGAGGCTGGTCGACAGGCATATGAGACGGGGTATTGAGAGATAACCCACTCCATACAAACCAACACGCATACATGGCTGGGAGATCTGCGGAGTCGGCTCTTCATAGACTCGTCACGAGGGTTGAGGGGACGATTCGGCAGAAGGAGCTAGCCATGGGTGTCTTCACGGACATAGAGGGGGCGTTCAATAATGTCTCCCTACAGTCTATGATCGATGCTGTCGTTAGGACGGGCATCAAGGGCATCATTGCCAGATGGATTGAAGCCTACCTACGCAGCAGAACGGTTAAGGCAACATTGAACGAAGCGTCAGTTCAGGTTGTAGTCGGAAGCGGCTGGCCCCAAGGGGGCGTCCTTTCCACTCTCCTGTGGTCCTTGGTGGTTGATGACCTACTAAGGGCGCTGAACGGGATGGGGGTATATGCTCAGGCATACGCGGATGATGTGTGTATACTGGGCGTTGGTAAGTTTGCCAGCACGGTGTCGAACATCGTCCAGGCTGCCTTGAGATACCTAGAAAGGTGGTGTAGGGACAAGGGGCTCTCTGTTAATCCTAACAAGACAGAACTTGTACTTTTCACTAGGAAGAAGAGGCTGGATGGCCTATACATGCCCACCATGGGAAATATGGAGCTAAGAACTACAGGGTCGGTTAAGTATCTGGGAGTTATCCTGGATGCTAAACTGAACTGGCTCAAGCACCTTCAGGAGAAAGCCAGGAAGTTCAGAATGGCTTTTTGGGCTTGTCGGAGGGCCATCGGGACAACGTGGGGTCTTAAACCAAAGATGGTTTACTGGCTATACACGAGTGTACTTCGGCCTTCATTATGTTATGCGGCTGTTGTCTGGTGGCCGGCCATGGCACAGAATAGTGCAAGGCTAACACTAGACAGATGTCAGAGAATGGCGTGCCTGGGAATTACAGGCGCAATTAGAACAACCCCATTGGCGGCGATGGAGGTCCTCACTGGGCTCCGCCCAATGGACCTGTTTGTAAAAGGGGAGGCCTGTAAAGCGGCCTTCAGAATAAGGACGACTGGTGGCTGGCTGTCTGGCCAACCAGGACTCCATGGGGGTATACTATCTGGGGACATTGGTCGACATTGTAACAGACTTAATGGTACCTAAGTACAGAATTGACAGGCGGGTTAGGGCCTTCCTTCCAAGCAGAGATGAGTGGATGGGGAGTACCGAGCCCGCACAAGTCAAAGGAAGCGTCTGGTATACAGATGGCTCACTTATAGATCATGATCAGACGCATCATGATAGCCACACAAGAAGAAATGCGTCTAGGTGGCTTCGGAGGAGTAGTCTCAATCTGCTTGGACAGCCAGGCGGCGATAAAGGCGATCATGGCACCACGTACCAGCTCTAAGCTGGTATGGGAGTGCCAGGGGATCCTGGAGACTTTGCCAGCGTAAACAGGTGAGACTCATATGGGTCCCTGGGCATGCTGGTATTGATGGGAATGAGAGAGCCGATGCACTGGCTAGGAGAGGGACAAAGTGCCCGCTGCTGGGGCCGGCTCTTGGTATTCCTCTTCAAAAGGTAAAAAGAAGAATTGACAGGTGGACCTCTGAGGAACACGATGGTAGATGGAGGACCGAGTCCGGGCTCAGGCAGTCTCGTGCTCTTATCCAGGGACCGGATCGCAGGTACAGCGGAGATCTGCTGAGCTGTAACCGGGCCAAGGTGAGGGCGGTTACGGGAATGCTGACCGGACACAATCTTCTTAACAGACAAATGAAGATTATGGGCCTAACAGAGGACTCCACATGTAGGCTCTGTGAGGAGGATGAGGAGAGCTCCATACACATCTTTTGTCATTGAGGAGCTCTCTCATCTCTTAGGTACAGGACTCTGGGTGCCGCTTTTCTGGAACCAGAGGATATTAGAAGGGCTACACTCGGGGAGATCATGTCCTTCATAAGGGGGACTGGTCTCTTGTGACACTGTCGCCAGTCTCGGGGCGCAAAGGGCCATGGAGTCTAGGCGAGGTGGGCTTGGTGACAGGACCACAACCCGGTGTATCTAATCTAATCTACTACCTTTTCCAAAATATTTGAGAGAATATTCTGGATAGGCTGTTGTAATTTCTGATGAGGAATGGTGTACTTTCTCCAAGTCAGTTTGGCTTCACAAAAGGAAGTTCAACTACGGACACAGTCAACTCCGTTACTTCTTGTTTAGCACAAGCGCTAGACTCTGTTGATTCAGCTTTGTGAATATTTTTCGATTTTACCAAGGCTTTCGATATGGTCGATCACAGTGTTTTGCTAAGAAAACTCCATCTACTTGGCATTAGAGGTGTGTCGTACTCTTGGATGTGTTTTTACTTATGTGGGATAACACAATCAGTTCAGGGGCTTTTTTTTTTGGACAGCCTTGGCTGTCAAAGATTAGCCTCATCAAAATCAACTGAGGTAAGACTTTAACTATAAATATTGACTTAGTCAATGCAATGTTGTACTGTCACTTATAATTCACTAACTAAATAAATGACTCATGAATTATAAGAGGAGTTCCGCAGAGTTTGGTACTCAGTCCAATCCTGTTCCTCTTGTTTGTAAATTATCTCCTAAAGTGTATTACTAGTGCAAATGCCAAAATTTGTCTTTTCGCAGACGATATTTCCCTTATAGTCAAAGCCCCAAATCGGCTCGATCTCATGTCTCTGTCTTCTAAAGAAGCGCATAAAATATCTCAGTGGTTTCAGCAGAATCAGCTAATAGTGAATAATGAGAAAACTCTAATGATTAATTTTTTGTCAGGAGTTCACATGACTTAGAACAGAATAAATTCTGTCTAGGGGATGAAGAGATCTCTTCTTGTAACTATTTAAAGTTTCTTTGTGTCTACATTGACAACAAACTAAACTTCCATGATCATATTGAGCTCGTCTGCAAGAAATTAAGCTTAAGAGTTTTCGTTATATGAAACTTATCAACGTTTGCTGATACCAGATTAACCTTAGCTGCTTACTATGGGCTGATTTACCCCTCTCTTACATATGGGGTTGTTATTTGGGGATGTAAAATAAAAGTGTAAAACTAAAACATATTTATTGGACATATAAATATAACATTCATTATTTACAAACTAAAAATAAACAGATTACGATTAACTTTGTACAATACATATTTTTGATAGACTATGATCGCTTTACACAGGTATATAGAACTGTTAACTATTATGATTATAAGACATATAAATATACTTCTAGGAACTTTCATCATGCATGATTTTATATTTTATACTTGGTATAAGTTACTGTTAGTTGATAAAAATACAACTACATTTTCACTTAAAGCAGATTTTAAATAAATAATGTAAATGTGATTCAATTAACTAAAGCAGATCTGAAATAAAAACTTTAAAAAACCTCAAAAATAAATAAAAATAAAAGTGTGAATGATATTTAAAATAAACCTAAAAAACATTGATGATTTCATATTGATTTGAAGGAAACTTCTTCGCAGCATTGAGTTCTTATCTGAAAATTGAGAATACAAAATTAAAATTACACATCATAAAATATATACACAAGTGACATTAATGTTGCTTGGTAATAATGACAAGATTTACTTCAGAAGGGATTGAACAAGTGTGACTATCCAAACACAAGCAGTAGCCGCCTGACCTGTGTTTTATTGTGCTATGACCAGTTATGCCTGTTCTGGTGTAGTGTCTATTTTAATTAAATGTAGCTTGATACTTTGGGTGAAAAGCATATAATGACTGATTGTAATATGTTGTCTGAATAGTCTGAAAATGTAATTAAAAACTACGATTTTTAATTACATTTTTACATACATAATTACATACATTATGTATGTAAATTATGTATGTAATTTACATACATAATAAAAATTACATACATAATTTTACATACATACATAATTACATTTAAAAACTACGATTTTTAATTACATTTTGATTCTTAGTTGTTTTTCAACTGAATATGCGTACACCATTTTGTGTTTAAAAACAGCAGGTGCTAGAAGCCGTTCCCATGGCTTGAAGGTGTGATTAACTATTTGCTGAGTTTGAGAATACTGAGAAAATTTAAGTTCATGAATCACAAAGAAAGAGTCTAAAACAGTATATCAGTATAAATTTCCCGAATATTTGGGAAATTGTTTCCCAAATATTTATATTTGTGTGGGAAATATAGTTTATAATTTCCCACACAAATATAAACTATAAGTTACAAACATGAGCATGTAGATAAACAACCTACACATTGAGTGCCTCCTAAATTCTAACCCCTCCTCCATGTCGTAGGAAGAAGACAACGGCATTAAGTAGAGGAATGCTTAAGAAAGTTCGCTTGTGGGAAGAATGCCTTGACCAAAGGATACTTTTTGTACTCTTGGCAGCTTGTTGGTAAAAGGCTAACTACACAAGAACCTCAAAATGTTTGGCAAATGGGCTTGTAAAGCTACAAGAGGCTGGTAGTGGAAAGCAACAAAGCTATCAAAACTGTTGACTAAGCCTTGGACAAGGATAGGATTAAAGAATAAAATCTGTAAACATTCAAGGATTAGCAACTCTGAATATATTAACCTAACCAAGAAAAGTTGACAAAATAATAGATTTAATGGAAAGCAGAAAAAACAATACCTTTGGCCTTAGTTAAACTGAATGGAAAGGAGTTAAAAGCCTGAGAGAAGGATGTACGCTATATTGGAAAAGAAGAGATTGACTTGTACACAATGGAGTGGTGATGGTTCTCCGAGAGAATGGTTAAAATAAAAATCAAGGAAAATCAAGAAGTAACCTTAATATGCCAGGTTTATGCACCACAGGTGGAATGCGAGGCAGAAGAAAAGGATAAATTTGAGGAAATGCTGGATTACCGGATAATGACATAGGAAAAGCCCCACCAGTCCTGCCTCTTGGTAAATTATCCGCCTAACAAGGAGATTCTTTTACACTGAAAGATCTATATAAAAGTTAAAACAAGATTTTCAATTGTGACAGTGTAACAACAAAGAATTGGAAGACTATATAATATTTATAATGTATAAATATTAAACATTATACTGAAAACTTGATGACTACATAAACACTAAAACAAGACAATATTTAAACGTTTCTAACCTCCCACCTCACACACACAACCTCCAACATACGAACCAAGTGCAATGAAACCGTAGACTGATAATTGTTAACGTTATACCGAGCGTAGCAATGGAAGGAGATTACAGTTTATTGGTTGTGAGTGTCAAAGTGAGAAAAATAAATTACAGATGAAACCACTCCAAGAATTAGGGTATAGAAATAAAAAAAAAAAAGAGGCGAGAGAAAACTTTATAGATCATAAAAAAGGCCAAATACCAAAAGATTATAATAGATATGTAGAAGGAGTGGTACAGTCTAAAAAACCCATGATGAAATTGCTAGAAGGACATGTGGAACTACTGTTCAAAAGCAGAATGAAACAATCAAACATAGTGATTGGTGGAATGAAAGAACAAAGATACAGTACATGAAAAGAAAAAGGCCTGGATAGGCTATGGAAAAGCAGAATACATAATGACAAAAGAGGTTAGATACACTGTGTCACATCTAGAAAAGAAAAGAATTAATTCATTAATGCATTAAGACTAGTACAAATATAGAAACGATAAAAGTATAGACACAAGGTTGGAGTACAGGAGAAAAGCTCTAATTTTTAAAAAGGAAAACAAAGAACTTAATGTTACCTTAATGAGTCAGTGTGCAAACGTATTTTTTTACTAAAACAATTAATACTTAGAGAAAGCCATTTACTAGCCAAACAATCAGAGGAAATAAGGGAGAAGGTTAGTACCTGTGCCTGTAGTCCACAGTTTGTTTATATTAATAATTGTTACCTACTTTAATAAGGAGGTGGTTGGTGAGAGTACTGCATCTGTGGCTGGGACCCCATCTGCCGGTGCAGAGCTGCTAGACCAGGCTGTTGTTGGGACTGCTGCTGTTGTTGCTGCTGTTGCTGTTGTTGCTGCATCAACAATTGACGCATCCTCTGTTGTTGCTGCTGTGGTGTCATCTGCTGTAATAACAACAATTAAACATTCTAATGAGTTTATCATAACACATTAAACAGATGAGTCTCTTTTATATTTGGTTTTGACATTTATAGACAGCCGTCATTTTGAAACTGACAATCTTATACATTCAGACTTTTTACATGAAACGTGTCTTTTTAAGATCAACTTTCATACCAAAATTCAGTATTGTACGTCAACAAGTTTTTGAGATATTAAAACTTTTGTAACAAACACACACTGTTCGTGTATGGGTGGGCGGGTGGGTCAATACTCTGTTCGTTATGGGTGGGCGGATGGGTGAATACCAATAATCGTGTATGGGCGGGCGGGTGGGTCAATACCAATGTTAGTGTTTGAGCGGGCGGGTGGTTCAATACCACTGTTCGTGTAAGAGCAGCTGGGTGGGTCAATACCACTGTTGCAATAATAACAGATACGCTTAATCTAAATTCTGTGTATATTATTGTCAATTATTTAGAAAAATGTATAACATTTGAAACTAAAATGATCAGTTTTTACAGTGGCGAAAGTCATAACATAACAAGCTATGCTAAGTCATTGTTATGTTCAACCAGCTCTAACATTTCGGTTTACATGTACAGGTATACCTCATTGGCATACAGCAATGTGTATGCCCAGCCTTCCAGAAAAGAATATACTAATGTATATTTTCTTGATCAGAATATATCCTATGATATACCTTATGTATAACATAATTATACGACATGAACAATTTTTCTTTACAATAAAAACCAAATATTCTGTTATATATAAGAAAAGCGAATTGTTAAATTACATAGTGGGGCCTTGGTATAATCATTGACTATAGAAACAAATAGACTAAACAAGCAAATGCATTTGCTGTAGACGCATGCATATGCTGCTATCTAACGGCGATCTGTTTCAATTAAGCGCTCGGACAACTATTTAGTCTACTATTTAATCAGCTACACTTCAACATGAGCTGGCAAGAAGCAGGGAGAGGGATGGAGAGAGATAAAGAGAAGACCACTGGCGTTATCTGTGAAAACCTTACAAAACTAATTTTACTGAACATGAAACCCGGCTTCACCGGACCCATATACGTGGACAGTCTTCTTATTTCTATAGTCAATGATATGATATAACAAAAATTATTTGATAAATTCTATCTTGGAGTATTGCTTTTTTTTTTTTTACATGAAATGCTTTTTACTGAATCTTCTTAAATATAGGACATTGGCACTCAATGTGTTGATGTTGATTTCAAAGACATACACAATAATAACAAACATTTAAACAGTGTTTTGTGAAGAACTCATCTTAACTAATGCTAACACATGCTTGGGTGAGTATTGGTTAAAGGAACCAACCTGCACTTGCTGGAATTGTTGTTGCTGAGGTCTCTGGTAGGGGGGTGTGCTCTGGCTTTGACTGAGGGGACCTCCCATGGAACTCATCGTCACATTAGGAGCCTGCGGCATTTACTCAAATCATGAAAACATCCTACATGGTTTCTATATCACTATGAAAACAGCTAAAAATTAAAAACAATGATTCAATGAACACTCCACACAAGAGCTGTTTTTATTTAATAACTAAGCTTATAGAAATTTCATAGTAATGTGTTAACATTATTTTCACAATGCAAGTTCACCTGGAGATATGGCGGTCGTATATTCCTTTGTTGTTGTTGATAGTCCTGCCGCAAGCTGAACTGACCGTTTGGCCCAGCTTGCTGAGGGAACATGGCTGCTTGCTGTGTTTGCTGACCCATCATTTGTTGTTGTTGTTGCTGAGTGTATCCTCCGTAGCCTTGACTCATCCCCTGACCCATGCCTTGACTCATACCTGCCACAACAGGAGAAATATAATGTTTATAAATAATGCTTTACAGTGGTGATACAAATGCAATACAAAATAGAAATCAAAATATACAACATTTTGAACAGAGGATTATGGCATTATATTAGCAATTTTTGCTAAACAGCCCAGAAGTCCATTTGTGGTACACATTTTTTTATATTAATATTGTCATAATTATATAATTTCTGTTGTAAACACTGATGACATATACCAGATAAAATAAGTTATGATTTTATTTTTAGCTCTATCACTAAAAATACAAAAACAATGACAATTTGGTAAATGATCATTGCCCACTAAGAGGGATGAGTTTTTGAGCAAGAGACAGTGCAGTTCCTTGGGTTTGCTTAGTGCCTTATTCTGGTAAAAAATCGGATCTACAGCCCCAGCGTATGTAGTGGGAAGCTGTTCTAAATACAAAATTGAAAGAGAACTTAGAGCACAAAAGAAAGCTGTAAGAATTCTTTAAAAATTAAAATCCAGAGTCATGCCTTCCGGGAGTTTGAGATGCTGACTCTTCACTGACTATATTCTTGAGGCTGCTCTGTCCTGTTGACTCAAGTGGGAGTTGGTGCAAGGTTGAGGCAAGGACAACTTTCGAACTGAACAAAACAGAATAACAGAGTTTGAAAACTTGGTGTCCCAAGTTGGTGTCAGTATAATTAATATGTTCCCTGATGAATTCAAAATTTAAATGATCAAATCATGTTTATTGCCGTAAAACTTTAACAAGTATTGACAAAGTCAGATTGCTGCCAGAAGGCCAAGTCAAAAGTACAAGAGTTTGGGTGTACTTATATAAAACTAACATATAAAATAAATATAACAATAACAATCAGAAAAACATTAACAATAAAAAGAAAAAATTGATTAAAACTAGCCTGAGAAGGTTTGTGCCCATGGAACTAGATCATTTAACTAAAACCTGAAACCCACAAAACAGGATGGTGTAGACCTATTTGATTATTGATTGATTATTGATCATCTGGTCAGCCAAGCCATCCGGTCAGCCAGGCTATCTGGATAGCAAGGCCATCTAGTCAACCTGACCATCCGGTCAGCCAAGCCATCTGGTCAACCTGACCATCCGGTCAGCCAGACCATCTGTTCAGAAAGCCATCTGGTCAGCCTGACCATCTGATCAGCCAGGACATCTGGTCAATCTGACCATCCGGTCAGCCAGACCATCTGGTCAGCCAGGCTATCTGGTCAGCCTGACCATCTGGACAGCCAGGACATCTGGCCAACCTGATATATAAATAGTCAACAAAAAATGTAACTATCAATAAGTAAAAAAAAAACATAACAAACTTAAACGCTAAATTAAAAACAACATTTTAACAACTACAAAATACAGACTTAACAACAATTTTAGTAAATTTCAAACTTAACAATTAACAAAAACAAAAAAATAAATAATAATAATTTAAACATAATAAAATTTAACTTAAGACAAAACAACTAAATGTAACAATTTAAAATTCTATATTTTAATAAAAAAATTCCTGTTTAAAATGGAGATACGAGGAGCCAACTGTAAAATTCTAGTTTGATTAGTTTCTCTGAATATCTGTGAATAATATGTTTAAGCTTATTGTAAATCTTTAATGAAATAACTATGTGACTGTTCATGGATTTACTAAGCCTATGAAAATTAATATTTGTTTTGTCTTTATTACGTGTATTATAACTGTGAACATTACTAATAAAATTTAATAAATGTGGGGTTTTCATTACATATAAAGTGAGATCATAAATATAAAGATTAATTGCAGTTTGAATTTCCTTGTTAACAAACAGAGGTTTACAATTATCTCGGATAACAGCTTTTGAAATTATTCTGACAGCCTTTTTTTTGTAACACTAAAAAACTTCTTATTTTACTGCAATTTCCCCATAAGATCATAAGGCCATGTCACAGTAGTGACTGAAAATGTGCAGAATAAGTGGTACGTACATAATTTTCAGGAATACAAAAGGATAACCGTCGTAAAAGGTAAATGACTCTAGATAATTTGGTTGAAATGTAATCAATGTGTGGTCCCCAAGTTAAATGATGATCAAAATATACCCCTAAGAACTTTATAGGAACTACTGAGCCATTATCAAATTTATTGTTGTAATCTGATTTTCAGCTAAATATTATGTTTTGTGTTTTTGGCTCATTCAGGAGGAAACCATTTGATTTGAATCAAAATGACGCTTCTTTCATTGTATTTTCTGATAAGATTTTTAGAGAATCTAAACTGTCACCAATATTAAAGAAGGCAGTATCGTCTGCATATAAAATACTTGTAGCATTCACTGAATTAGGGAGATCATTACATAACAAGAAAAGTAAAGGACACAACACTGAGTCTTGGAGGACTCCACACCTGACGTTAGCTTCGTGTGACCACCTTCCACCAGTGCAAACCTTCTGGCTTCGACCAGTAAGATAAGATTTCAAAAAGTCCTGAGAAGTTCCACGAAAACCGTAGCAGTCCAACTAAGAGGATGTCGTCATGGTCAACGCAGTCGAAAGCCTTGCTCAGGTCACAAAATGTGGCCTGAGCAAAGGCTTTGTTTTCAAAGGTTGTAAGAATTTCACAAACTAGTTTATCCATAGTATCTGTGGTGGATTTCCCTTTTCCAAATCCATATTGAGACATGTTTAAAAGGCTATTTTTTTCAAGAAACTGTGAAATTTGATCATAAACAAGAACTTAAATTAAATTTTGAAAGAACCGGGACTACTGAAATCGGACGGTTACTATCCAGCTTCTATTTATTTATTTTTTGATCCAAACAGTTCATAGTTAATTAAAATGCCTCTTGATGTCAAAGTTGTTTTACTCCACAGGCCATTGAGGCATTCGAAACAAATTGAAAATTATAAAAAACATTTTTGATGTCAACAATCATACTTTAACTTATGTCATAAATTAATATAATATTTTATTTATTTATTTTTGTACTTCTATTTTTATACATCTATTGTTGAGACGTGCATAACATTATTCCACACATTTGTTTGGGTTTCAGTTAATTTACGATTGAAAATAGATAAGAAATAACAAATGGTTGCAGTTTAGTGCTAAGCAAGGCACTCTAGTTGATAGTTTACCTTGCTGTTGCATGGAAGTGTACATCTGAGGTGCTGACTGTTGCTGATACATGTTGCCTTGCTGTGACTGTTCCACATGCATTTGTTGCCTATAGAAATAAATAGTAACATAAAGGTAAGTAATTCTAAAACTTTAAACATCAATAATCTGATAGGCATTGGTATTGTTGTACATCTATGTATTATTAGTATGAATCTACAAAGGCGCTTTTCTCTCTTAACATAAATAAACACTACTTCATAATTTTTACAACTAATTCAAATGGTATTTAACCTGCTAAGAATGGAAAACCCATAAGATAGTGATAAACTAATGAATGAACAGGTTAATTTTGATTCTGAAGTAGTTTTTAATGATGTATTTTATGTAAATAAAAGAACGGAAGAAACAGCCAATAGCAAGTAATTAGCCAATTCAGTCAGGTGTTAGTAGGCCTATATAAATACAGTAGTTTAACACCATTTTCAATTCTTTTGTGAATCCCTCTGGTCTGAGGAAGGTGAATATGGTTCGTCAAAATTGATCACCATCGTATTTAAGCATTTTGTGCTTATATTGTAGTATATTTGTGCATTTTGTACTTATACTTATACTGTGATATATTTTTGTTGTGTGACATTACTTGTACTGTTAACCCTTTGAGGACGATGGGCCGATACGACGGCCTGCCAGGACGCGCTTAGTTATTGTCGTGTAATTACTTTCGTAGTCATCAAAAACACTTTGTATGAATGTAAAACTGTTCTAAATAAGTCGATATAAGTGTGTAAACCATTAATATATATATATATATATATCAGTTACCTTTACCGAATTAATAATGACGTAAAATATCGTTACTCTTAGGAATGAATCAGCTGATCGTACATGTCGATAACAATTGAGAACTGTCAGTAGAGTTGTGTTGTGAGTCAACGTTATTTACTGGTGTTGTTTTAGTTCACTTTAGTTATTTATCAATGTTTAGTTTTGTAATATAATTAGTTTTTATAGTGTTCATAGTGTTATTATTTGAGTTTCATTTGATTATATGTGATAATGGATCACGATAAATTACGAACTAGTGAATTGGATAGATGCCTTTATGACTATGTAAATGATTCTTCTGGAGATTTATATGACGACGATACTGACAATGACCCTAATTACGATCCCCTTGGACCTTCAACTTCGACTCATTTCAATAACGCCACTGTATTGAGTAACAATGATTCATCATCAGACAGTGATGCACCCATGGTTTTTTGCGTATGACTAAATCCTGTAAATTAGCTCTAAAATTTTTTATTATTATTATATTTTGATAAAATTTGCTACACATGTTCATTTTTAAAAAAAAGTATATAAAATTTGCAAACAGAAAGTAATTTAAAAAAAAAATTTTTGATTTGAATAAAAAATCAATGTAAAGAAAAAATATTTTATGCATAAAACTTATTTTTATTTCAAAGTACATGTATAAATGAACACGTGTATAAAATTTCAAAACATTTGAACCGTATTGAACAAATAGAGATTTTTTTCTGAAAACATACACAAATCTATTTATCACATAATCTTATCTTACGCTAGAGTGGGCAGTGCAGAAATGATTCCTGGTCCTTTGGCAGTTGAAAACTTTATTTTATATATAGTTGGATGTTTTCTTTGCATTGTACACATAAAATTCGTAACTTAGTAACACATTAAAAATTTAAAACTAAAAAAATTTACACTATTTACAAGGTCACCATCGTCTGTTTAGCACCTGTGCTTAGTCAAGCACAAAGGATGAACTCCTTTATTACAGCTTTTACAAGCAAAATTAGATTTCTTCCTTTTACCTCCGGAACTGGTCTAAACAAAATGAAAAGGGTTCCTACACTTGAATTGTTGAATTGAATATACTATACATGACACTAACCCACTGTAATATTTTTGTCTATAAAGTGTAAGTATTTTAAAAAATTTTAGTGGAAAAATTATTTAAACATCTTATTTATTACTATAGTTACAAATTTTTCTCTGAATGTCTGCAAAATCGCATATTTGAGCGCGGTCTTTTTCACATACAACTTTTCAAAAGTAATAAAAAATTTTTTTTCACAAACAGAAAAATGTTCAAAAATTGTACGGTCCTCAAAGGGTTAAGAATAAAACTCGGAAGTTTCTTATCTTAGAAATCCTATAAAGTAGTTTTATTCTCACTGGCAATTTGTTGCATTTATACTTCAATTCAGTTTAACATTCACAGTTTCACCTGTTATTCAATTAGTACAGACCTAATGAACTGCTGGCGTTGCATGTTGGGGAAACCTGGCATGCCGGGCTGGGGTTGAGGTTGGTTGCCCATGTACTGACTAGTAGGCATGCGCATACGCAGCATGTTGCTGAGGGCCTGTTTGGACTGGTTAACAGGCCGCTCGAACCTTGGACCTCCTACATTCACTAAACACAACCATTAATCGGTTAGTTACATAAAATCTCATCACATATGAAGCCTTAATTACAATAAAAGTGATCAGGACACAAAAAAGTGGAATGTTATAAACTCTCATAAAATAAAAATACAGTGGTAAAAATAGTGTTAAAAATTGGTGAGATATATACTACTGAGGCTGATATAATCTATGAATTTTTTTCATTAGTCGTCATTCTAGGATCCTATGGAGCCTTATTTCTTTCTTTCATCTCTAGAGCTCCAGGCTCCCAGTCATGGAAGATGAAGTTGCCAAATTCGTCTGGAGCCTTCAAGAAAAAAAGTAAAATTACATCTAGTCAACATGGCATTTTTTAGAAAATTCAATAAAATAGTTTAAGACACCTGACAAATTAATCTTTCGTTTTTGAAGGGCACTTTCCATCAGGATTTAAACTGGCTGAGGTCATCCAGTCAGTATTTTTTTGTATTTAAAAAAAATACAACTCTAATGAGATAAATAATTTCAGACCTGGTTCACTTCTTCCAATAATGAGCAATATTTCTGGGAAAGTTTTTATGATTACAATCAAGAAATCTATATAATATATATAAAACCTTCTCACAAATTCACAAATGAACAATTTCGTTTCAGAGGACAATCAACATTTGACGCAATATTAAATCTTGTCTCAACAGTAGTGAAGAGCTTGGAGAGCCGGAAATACACATTGTGTTTCGAGACCTCTCTGGCATTTAACCACGTTGACAACAGTATCCTGCTTTACAAACTACATTACTTTAGTACACAAGGTGTACCTAACAAGGGTCAAATCATACTTAAAAAGACAGTCTCAAAGAGTGCAAATTTCAAATCCAGTGTCTAATCTAATAAAATGAGCTTTGAGTTGTGCCGTTTGCACATTACGATCGTCTCCCTCGGACAGCTCAGACTTTCTCTATGTTTAATTTACTTTCTGTGTCTTTGTTTTCGTGTTCCGTGATTCTTTTTCTGTGTTCCTTGCCGTCTACTGCTGGCTAGCCATACTAGCTGCCGACTTCCCGACATGCTTTTCGGCTAGGTTACTTTAAATTTTGTCTTTGTATTTTTTGTAGTTATGTATTAATTTATGTGTAGTTATTATTAAGTATATTGTATTGTTGATGTTTTTCTCTTGTTTATTTGTCGTTGTTTTGTTATTTATTTATTATTGTTATATTTTTCAGAGATTTATACATCTTTTTGATAAAATGTCTTTAGACCTAACCTATTTTTGGTATATGTTTAGTTTGCTACATATTTACAATTGCTGATATTTAACTTCTTATCTTTTTTATTTTTTACCTCGAGGCCATTTATTAATTAATATGTATATTTCTGTATTTATTTTGTAATGATTTTGATAACTTTTCACAGTCCTCCAGGGATCAATACTCAGTTCTCTTCTTTTTTCAATATACATAATAGACATAACAGCAATGGCAAAAAGGAAGATTAGTGTTGTACACTGATGAAGTGAATCTCTGCTTTAGCAATAAATCATTAACAGATTAGGAAATATATACAGCTGTCCAACTAAATGATTTAAATAATACACATTTAAAATGAATGCCAACAAGAAGGAAAATACCCTCCAATTATACTTTTGGGAGACACAGAAACTGAAGAAGTTAAAACCACCAAATTTCTAGGAATATGCCTTAATAACAGTTTAACTTGGAATGATCAAACCAATTTAGGATCTCAAAACTGTAAATAATGCCCAACTCAGGTACTGATGAGGGCATATTATGAACTTATCTACCCAAACGGGCTGGTCCTCTGGGGTAGCAGTTTGAATAATAAATTTTTGAAAATATTTAGTCTTCATAGAAAAGCAGTCCAATTTATATCAAAATTAAAAAGCAGATTTGTGCAAAAACCCCTTAAAAACCTTGTAACTGTTGACACAGCTATACAGATACATATTAAAAATCATTCTCTTTTGTATGTCAAGCTACGGACTAACAGGCAACCGCGACATGCATACAACACAAGAGTCAGTGAAAACTACTGAACTGAGTAACACAGAACAGTGGTTTTAAAACATCTTCCATTTCAGTTCTTCCAGGTTTCTTCCATTTCAAAACAGTATGCCAAACGAATTCAACCCAACGCATATAAGGCTCGTCTTAAAAGATTCTTGATATCGAAAGCTTTTTAGAGTGTGGACAAGTTCATTATAAATGACTGGGAGACTGGCCATCTAATGGTCATAGCTCACTATGGAGGTGGAATGGCTATTTACTTAGGTATGAATGAGACTTGTCTATAAAATCGCTCCAAGTACTTCAAAAGGTAGGATGGTTGCCAAAGTTTCCCTTGAAGATTATGTTGATTTAGACAAACAAGTAAAAGTGTGTGTGAGTAACTTCCAAATCAAAACATTTCAGCAGAAGTGAAAAACAAAAACATTAATGAGCATCAGATTTAGAACAAGCAGAAATTGAAGAGTACCTGATCCCTACATCATCAGAAGCTCTTCAGCATTTGCAGGAGTTTTGAAAGAATACTGAAGGACAAATAAACATAAATGATGCTGTTTTTCATTCCTTACATAACACTTGAGGACTTTGAAAATCTTAAATGTCAGTTCTGTTAAGCAATAAAACATTTCACAATTCTTCGTTTAAACTTTAATTTAGTTTTAAAATATGCATCCACACTAATCACTACTGTCTAAAAATAAGTATGTAATAAATGGTTTAATTTTAATCTTGATAATAACTGTTCATACCTTGCTAAAACACTAGTAAAAAAGTTTAATTAACTTTTTATTTGTGAAAATAAGCTTGTAAATCTAAATATATAAATAGACAAGTCCTCACTCACTCACTGACTGATTCAACATCGCCAACAAAAACCATAAAAGATAGAGGCATGAAATTTAGTACATATGTTTATCTTATGCCCTAGAGGCACACTAAGAAAGGATGTTTCAAAATTCCATTCCTAAGGGGTACAAACAGCCCTTCAAAATTTTCTTTTTTCCATAAGAATAACATTGCGTTGATTTTAGTAAATTAATAACAGCTGTTTTGTAAATAAATAAACATGTTTATTTTGTATGTTTGACATTATACTATTGGTGCATTAAAAGTTTAATCTTCAGCTATTAAACAAAAACAAATGAAATAAACACGTTTGAAATAGGCTTTAGAAGTATTACCACTGGGTATTTATACTGATAAATAGATAGCAACGCAAGTAGTGTAAGTGAAATACTGTAAATACATTTAATATTGTGATTTTACGTTATACGGTTAATCTACTATTGTTTTTAGTCAAAAGTCACATGCAGAGGCCGTAGGCTGAGGTGTATCGAGCGCAGCAAGTTGGCGTTGGCACGCGAGCATGCAGGGGTGTCCCTTAGTATATTATAAATACTATAAAGTGTTTTCATATTATTTTAAGCCTGTTTGAGACCCCTACACTTTATAGAATGCAACTTTATAGTTCAAAGTTTTCCATTGTTTCCTTCAGCTTTGAACCATCCAGTGTGTACCTAAAAATGATTTACTACGGGTACATTTTCTTTGTTTTCTATCTAAAAAAATAAAATAAAAATAATTATTTTTTTAAACGGTGATATTACTTTATGTATAATTATTACTTTTCAATAGTATTTCTTTATTCTTGAACCACTTTTTCCAAACAATTTGATGCCTCATTTACTGTAACAACTCTAATAATAATGATAATATGAATTTTAAAACTGAACAATGCAAAATGAGTAAAAGGGCTCTAGAGTTTTTCATCATTTTTTAGTGAAACTTAACTATGAGAAACATTACACTAACTCATTTTTGGCATGAGGTTTAAAGAGTTAAAACACTATTTCTTAGATCCAAAAGAAAAATTCTTTTCTCTGACATTTCCCACGTTGTTTTACAATAGCTTTAACATTAGAATTAATCAAAATTATCTTGAAAATAAATAGTATTAGCACTAAGTAACAAAAATTCTTTTTTAGAAAAAGAAAGAACGTTTTTAATAGAAAATAATATTGATAGGGAGAAGGACAACAAAAACAAATTCTCATTAACATTAATAATATTTGGACAGAGGAAACAAATTAATATCATTAACTGTAACTTGATGAAAACATTACCTTGAGGAGGTAGTTGCTGAGAATAGTATGGGCCTTGAGTCTGTTGTGGAGGTTGCTGAGGATAATTGGTCCACTGAGGGCCTGGCCCTGGGCCTGCGACTTGTGGTTGGCATGGGTACATGCCCCCCTGACCTGGGCCTTGTGGCTGAGCCCCACCAGCCCCCGGGTATTGCATGCCTTGTGCTCCTGGTTGAGGATATACGCTCTGTAACAGAGTCAACAGTTGGGTCCAACATTCTTTTAGAGTACCACATAATGAAAAAAAATTAAAAACTTAAAACAGAACTGAATTTTAGAATTAGAGGAATTTAATTTTTTAATTTCTCTTTATCAACCTTGGTGGCATTTTTTACTTAAGGCGGCCTTTTCGCTCCACAAAAAACGCCAAAAATCAGTTTCTAATTCAACAATTCAGTCCGTAATAATAATTGTATTTTAACACTTGAAATATCATTTCATAGTCAAAGAATTGTTCTCATGGACCTATATCAACTGCTGGCCTGAAAACATTAGTTGTCTTTCATTCTCAATGACAATAAAACTACCCTCAAGAAAGCGAAAGAAGGACAATCCAGAAAATGTGCGACCCCTTAGCAGAAGTACAAAGTTGGCCAGACCAAAGCGGAATTTACATTTATAACAGTTTGGTATTAAGAGGGAGAGACTGAAGTAGATTAGACAGACGGGTGAGAAAATGGTTGGTGTTTTGGGTGTGAGGAGGATTCTGTTGTACCGGAGGTTTGTAATTGACGGGGGAGGAAATAATTTCAGTTGAAAAAATTCTAGTCCTACTGGAAGAGTGAATCTGACTTAAGGATTTTGGGTAAATATCTAAAATAGATGGACTAAGCCAGGATACTAACCTAAATAATCAGTAGGTTTTTATGGCCCAACCTAGTTGTCATCCTATCATAATTTTCTGTAGGATTAAAGTCAACCTTTTTGCTGGTGAAAAATGAACTCTCACCAACAAAGCACTGATACACCCGCACTTGAGACATGGCCTCAGATTACTGTCACATCTAATACATGATCAAGTTCCGGGTATCTATAGATTATATGTTAGCTGCTTGCTACAGTGATATGAATAAATCACCAATTGTTCGATTCAACATAGTGAGTTTGAATAAGTAAATTCCTTCTCACAGATTTTCTCTCTACGCCATCTTTGCTTTGAAATCCATGGTATTACAGTGAAGATCTATTGCATAGTAAATTATATGTTTTAGTCTGTTTATATATTTATTTGATAGAGCATGTTTTTAAGTAATTGTATGATAGCCTACTTCTCTGCAAACATAATGGTACCAAATATTAGTAAGTTAACTATATATATATTATACATTTTTAACAAATGTACACAAATTAACCATAATTTTTGTTTTGTAAGAACCTGAGAAAATAAGCAAATTTGACAATTTTGTTAGAATAAACTTCATGTATAGTTAATATTTCCACCCTCTCTACAGCCAGAAAGAGGTGACTGAACATTTGTGTCTTGTTTTATTTTCAGTGGTTTCTCATTTTTGTTTCATTGTCGTGTTGTTTGTGTTTACGTTTGTTGATGTCTTATATCTCCTAATATTAATATAATACAAATTATGACTCTTACCTGAGCAGGATGCATTCCAGGTTGCATGTGGCCTGGGGGAGTTGGCTTGGCCTGTTTCCTCTTTCGTTGCGTTGCTCCTGCTTTGGCACCTCGTTTGCCCCCGGCACCCCTGGGTGATTGTTCCACAGAATTGGGGGTGTCGGGAGCTCCTGGCACCACAACCGCTCCTGCCTTCATCTGATTGCAGTAAACACACGGACACTTCACATCAGGTTAGAGCATGTTCTGTTGCCACTCGTCTCAAAAAGGCACAACGACAACAGAGAACATTCTACAACTAAAGTGCATTGCACAATGAATGAAATGGAATGAATGTGTAGAGTTTTATAAAAACTGACCAACTTTAGTCACTGACTAACTGTAAGGAAAGCACGTAAAATTTATCAGAAAAGAGTATCAACTTCACACTTTATAGTCTCTGACATTTGTAAAATGCCTAAAACAGTTTTAATGATAGTGTTTAACTGTTTTTAAGATAACCAACAATGTAACAGTGACAGCTCCGTAACACGTTCACAACCGATCACGTCTATCGAAGACTGGCAAGTCAAGAGTCAAGAAGTCAATATACAGAGTACAAAAATTGCTGTTTGTACTAAAGAAGGCAAAAGAAAAGAAACTGCTTACTAACATACTGTTTGGCTTGACAAGCGAGTACTGTGTGAACTTCATTGCTTTGATAAATTTCACAAACATTTTATTGAGTCAAACTTATAAATTCAAGATGGTGGTCGGAGGGGTTGTATATACGAATATACATCTTACATGTAATTTTTTTTTTTTTAAACTTCACTTGCCAGTTAACATGGGCCTACAGGCCTGTGCGTCAACTTTATTCAACGAGTGAAGTACCGACCGTTGGCTCAGTGGGGATTCGAACCTTGGACCTTGCCCTCCGCAGTCCGAAGCCTTATATTTTTTTACCTAAAAATACTTTTGCGAGTTATCTGTAACTACAAACTATACAAGTGTATACAAACTACAATAAATGGCTCCCAGAAGGACCTACACCCCCTTCCAGAACCATCTGGATCATATTTCCGGAACCTTCTAGATCAAAGTGGTGCATATCAAAGTGACTCTTTGGCCGACCAGTCAGTCATTGTCAGTTCAGTGAGAAGTTTGTCTCCCAAGTGCAAGTGACAGTGTTAAACAGTGACAGATATTGTGCAGACACTAACTCAAGTTAATAAGTTACATTAAATATTGTAAATAACAGTGGTTTAATTTCAAATTTTAAATAGTATCTATGTGGTAATAAAATCTGTAAATATCTCATAGTGTCTAGTTTAAGTAATTGGTGAGTATGAATAAAAGGACAAAGTAGTATCACCTTATTATTCTGCACCCTATGGACTATAACATTTTTAAGTACATTAACTAAAAATGTTTCAGCAGTGAACGCGTTGAAAGAATGTTATTTTACCCTAAGAACAAAAACTTATGAATGCTATTCATTATAACATGAAACTTATATAAGTTTCAGCTGTTAAATTTATTAGATTTTTAATTATTGATACTTTCTAAGAGATAGTTGATTGATTGATACTTTCTACCTTTAGTTGGGGAAAAAATATCATTTATCATACCCTCCTTACAATAATGTAATATTTGATCATAACTTGACACTGTTTATCGACAACTCTTGATAAATAAATATTAATTACAAACATCTACATTCATCCATTGCATTCATTTTTAAATATAAAACATAACTTAAATCAACGTGCAAAATTAAAAAATATAAAGAAGTAATCAAATTCAACAACACCAAATAATAATTGCACTGATAAGAGTCTATGTTTGGTAGACTCTGTATGATTCTGTTTTGGAAAATGTTAGGTTAGTTAATCTGGTGAAGATAAGATTGTAACTGATAAGGTTATGGATAATTTATTTATTTTTGTTCATTAGAGTGATAGCGAAAATAAATTTTAAATCTGTTTTAAAAACTATGAGAGTTACTGAATCAATTTATCACTTGCTGATATGACAGATTAATACTGATTAAGGAGCATGAATAGAAGCGGTAGATTATCAGCAAACTTACCCGAGAAGGCGATTCCACTTACAAAATACACAAGAAAACAGATATAGACACAACAAATAAAACAAATTTTCTGTGCCACTTTCAAATTTCTTCAGGTGAGTAAAGACTGACTTATTTTCCACTGTTTCTCGGTTGGTGGCAGTGGTTTGGGTGTGTACTCAAAGAGCAACACACCAAGTCAGTCTCAACTCACCTGTAGAAAGTGCCAGTACCACTGAACATTTGTTTTATTTCTTGTGTCTGTATTTGTTTTCTTCTGTAAGGTGTTGGTGGACCTGTCTTCTTAAGTAAGATTGCTGATGTCCTATCTATCCTAATATAATAATTCCTGGCCTAGAGCCCTTTACCTTATCTGAAAAATGAATCAAGTAATTAATCCACTTGAGTTATAAGACACGATTATCTACATATTGGTTTTTTGAATTATTTGCAATATAATTATAGATTAGGTTAAAGGGCACTTGGCCAGGAATTAGTATATTAGTATACATAGAACATGAGCAAACTTATCTAAGAAGACAGGTCCACCAACACCTTAAAGAACAAAACAAATATAGGAACAACACAAATGTTCAGTGCCACTGGCACTTTCCTCCAGTGAGTAGATATGAGTCAGAAGACTGAAGCTAAGTAAGTTTCTCTGAGGAAGGTGCCAGTAGCACTGAACATTTGTGTTGTGATTTTTCTTTATTTGTTCTCAACTGCAAGGTGTTCTTAGGTACTGATGTCCTATCTCCTAATATACTATTATAACATAATTTAAACATTTAGGAATAATATTTTGTGAAACCTATTCAATACATTTTGATCGCAAATTTCATGCACAATAATAATGCAAATAAACTCCTCTTCTCTCTCCCTCACTGTCGTACAGCCTCACACGCCTCTTCGCCTCTTTTTCAACTTATGAGATCCTTCAATATACTAATTTCAGTCAATAATGATTTAGACTTATTCTTTGACTCTCCAAAAGTGTTTAAATCAAAATGTTTAGCTGGGTTAATAATGTTAAACACATGAATAAACTATTTTTCTGTCCATCACTGAATTAATAGTGTACTATATTCTTCATTTTTATTTAATTACATTGTATTCAAGCTCTATTTTTGCACTTTATATGTGTGTCAATGTGAAGAATCGTTAGTGGTATTTCTTGTTATATGTTTATCTATTATTTGTTATCATTTTACATAGTCTAGTCAAAAATTTTTTAATCATTTACAAGTTATTACTATTGTTATTTATTATTTGTGATCAATTTACATCTAATTTATTAAAAAGAAAAAAATGTTAATTTGTGTTCAGGTTATTACTATTGTTATTTATTATTATTATTTATTTTTTCGTATTTATTTATGAGAAAGTATTAATACTTTTAATCCAAAAGAAAATGAAGTGAGCTCAAAAACCTCCACAGTGAACTTTATAATGGATTGAACTGCTTTGGTGTAAAAATGGTCTCTTAACTGTATCAAAGCATGTAAATAAAATAAATAAAAAAAAAAAAAAAAAAAAAAAAAAATAATAATAGAACTGGTGATAGGTAGGATTTTTTTATACAAACAAGGGATATATAATCACAAGATCATTCTCTAATAAAATACTGTTTGAGCAAAAATGTAATTTTCAATCTTCCACATTTTAAAAGTAATATGAATGCCAATAGTTCGGTGAATTTTCCTTTAGATCTGAATCATAATCCCGTAAATTTTATAATTATTACTAGTTTTAATTTTCAGTAACAACTGAAAAATAAAACTAGAGGATAAATTATATCCATAAAATTGACTTAATTATCTTAACTTTTACAGTAAATATGAAATATAGGGGTCCCACCAGATTTTTTTACCAGCCAATAATAATCCTGCAAACACGAATCCATAGAACTTTTTTTGTGTCAGTACAATAAAAAAAAAAAAAGAATTAAAAAACAAACATTTTAACACTTGAGTATATGACATTAATATTATAAAGTTGTCCCTCCTAAACACATATATGACATCAATCTCACTAACCACATAACTTGCTACAGTGGTTAGTTATATTCTAGAAGTATTGTAGCGTTAAATTTATGTTATATAAAGGAACTAGCTGTACCCGGTATATATACCGGTATATATATCCAATTTAAAACAGCTGATGTTATGTATAATTTACTGCTGTACTCAATTATTTTAAATTTATCACAATTTTATTCAATTTATTTTGTTTTTATTTAACAGCTGTTAATGAAATAAATAAGTCAATTAATATAGCTCAATAAGAGTACCATGGGACTTTAGTAGGCCAGTGGGACGGAGAGAAAAATCTTTTTTTAGTAAGTCTGTAGGGGCCAAGATAAACCTATTACCAACATTTCAAGTCAATTGGACGTATAGTTTTAGAGAAATCGTGATGAGTGTTAAATGGCTTATATATATAATACTAAATTTTAGGTTAGGTCAAAGGGCACTAGGCCAGGAATTAGTATATTGGAAAGATGGGACATCAGCAAACTTACCTTAGAAGACGAGTTCACTAACACCAGAGTAGAAGTAACAAACACAAAATAAACACAATCTCACAAATTTTCAATACCACTGGCATTTTCTTCAGGTGAGTAGGAAGTGAGTGAGTGAGTGAGTGAGTGAGTGAGTGAGTGAGTGAGTGAGTGAGTGAGTGAGTGAGTGAGTGAGTGAGTGAGTGAGTGAGTGAGTGAGTGAGTGAGTGAGTGAGTGAGTGAGTGAGTGAGTGAGTGAGTGAGTGAGTGAGTGAGTGAGTGAGTGAGTGAGTGAGTGAGTGAGTGAGTGAGTGAGTGAGTGAGTGAGTGAGTGAGTGAGTGAGTGAGTGAGTGAGTGAGTGAGTGAGTGAGTGAGTGAGTGAGTGAGTGAGTGAGTGAGTGAGTGAGTGAGTGAGTGAGTGAGTGAGTGAGTGAGTGAGTGAGTGAGTGAGTGAGTGAGTGAGTGAGTGAGTGAGTGAGTGAGTGAGTGAGTGAGTGAGTGAGTGAGTGAGTGAGTGAGTGAGTGAGTGAGTGAGTGAGTGAGTGAGTGAGTGAGTGAGTGAGTGTGAGTGAGTGAGTGAGTGTGAGTGAGTGAGTGTGAGTGAGTGAGTGTGAGTGAGTGAGTGTGAGTGAGTGAGTGTGAGTGAGTGAGTGTGAGTGAGTGAGTGTGAGTGAGTGAGTGTGAGTGAGTGAGTGAGTGTGAGTGAGTGAGTGTGAGTGAGTGAGTGAGTGAGTGAGTGAGTGAGTGAGTGTGAGTGAGTGAGTGAGTGTGAGTGAGTGTGAGTGAGTGTGAGTGAGTGTGAGTGAGTGTGAGTGAGTGTGAGTGAGTGTGAGTGAGTGTGAGTGAGTGTGAGTGAGTGTGAGTGAGTGTGAGTGAGTGTGAGTGAGTGTGAGTGAGTGTGAGTGAGTGTGAGTGAGTGTGAGTGAGTGTGAGTGAGTGTGAGTGAGTGTGAGTGAGTGTGAGTGAGTGTGAGTGAGTGTGAGTGAGTGTGAGTGAGTGTGAGTGAGTGTGAGTGAGTGTGAGTGAGTGTGAGTGAGTGTGAGTGAGTGTGAGTGAGTGTGAGTGAGTGTGAGTGAGTGTGAGTGAGTGTGAGTGAGTGTGAGTGAGTGTGAGTGAGTGTGAGTGAGTGTGAGTGAGTGTGAGTGAGTGTGAGTGAGTGTGAGTGAGTGTGAGTGAGTGTGAGTGAGTGTGAGTGAGTGTGAGTGTGAGTGTGAGTGTGAGTGAGTGTGAGTGTGAGTGTGAGTGTGAGTGTGAGTGAGTGTGAGTGTGAGTGTGAGTGTGAGTGAGTGTGAGGTGAGTGTGAGTGTGAGTGTGAGTGAGTGTGAGTGTGAGGTGAGTGTGTGTGTGAGTGTGTGAGTGTGTGAGTGTGTGAGTGTGTGGAGTGTGTAGTGTGATGGTGTGTGAAGTGAGTGAGTGAGTGAGTGTGTGGTGAGTGAGTGAGTGAGTGAGTGGAGTTGTGAGTGGGTAGTGAGTGAGTGAGTGTGTGAGTGTGTGAGTGATGTGAGTGAGTGAGGTTGAGTGTGTGAGTGAGTGAAGTGAGTGAGTGAGTGAGTGGAGTGTGTGAGTGATGTGAGTGATGTGAGTGGTGAGTGAGTGAGTGAGTGAGTGATGTGAGTGAGTGTAGTGAGTGAGTGAGTGTGTGAGTGTGTGAGTGATGTGAAGTGAGTGATTGTGGTGAGTGGTGACTGTGTGAGTGAGTGATGTGAGTGAGTGAGTGAGGTGAGTGAGTGATGTGAGGTGATAGAGTGAGAGAGTGAGAGAGTGAGGAAGGAGAGAGAGAGAGTAGAGATGAGTGAGATGAGAGAGAGGAGAGAGAGAGAGAGAGGAGGAGAGAGATGAGAGAGAGAGGAGAGGTAGAGAGAGAGAGAGAGAGGGATGAGGAGAGGAGTGAGATGAGAGGAGGAGTGAGAGAGGAGAGTGAGGAGAGAGAGAACGAGAGAGGAGAGTGGTAGAGTGGAGAGAGTGAGGAGAGAGAGGAGAGAGTGAGAGAGGGAGAGAGAGGAGCGTGAGAGTAGAGAGAGTGAGAGAGAGAGAGGAGGAGGAGAGAGAGGAGAGGAGAGAGATGAGAGACGAGAGAGAGAGAGGAGTGAGAGAGAGAGAGAGGAGAGGATAGAAGAGAAGGAGGAGAGGAGATGAGAGGAGAGGGATGAGAGAGGAGTGAGGAGGAGATGAGAGAGGGAGGTGAGATGAGAGACGGAAGTATGAGATGGGAGAGAGAGAGGCGAGTGAGAGTTAGAGTGAGGGAGAGAGAGAGAGAGGTAGAGAGAGAGAAGAGAGAGGAGTGAGTAGAGAGACGAGTAGAGTGAGAGTAAGAATGAGAGAGAGCAGTGAGAGGAGAGGAGATGAGATGAGAGTGAAGAGAGGAGAGAGGACGACTGAGAGAGAGGAGAGATGAGAGAGAGAGGAGTGATGAGAGAAGAGAGAGAGAGAGGAGATGAGAGAGATGGAGAGTGGAGGAGAGTAGAGTGAGGAGAGCGAGAGAGAGATGAGGAGTAGAGAGCCGATGAGACGGAGAGGAGAGAGAGAGAGTAGAGAGTGAGAGAAGAGGAGGAGAGAGAGGGAGATGAGAGATGAGATGGATTGAGAGAGAGATGAAGAGAGATAGATGAGACTGATGAACGACTCGGACGCGATTTGTGGCGAGAGTAGGAGAGACGCGGAGGTAGGTAACGAGTAGGAGAGAGAAGAGGTATGTGAGGAGAGCTTGCAGAGATGGTACGAGTCTTATGAGCAGATGAGGAGATCAGAGATCGAGAGAGAGTTCAGGAGGAGTCTGTACGAGGAGTGACGAGATTCGAGCGGATCGGGTGGAGAGACTTGGAGGGATGGAGATCGGATGAGGGGAGACAGTGGAGAGAGAGAGAGACGAAGAGATGAGAGAGAGACTGAGAGAGAGAGAGAGAGAGACGAGAGAGAGTGAGAGAGAGAGTAGAGAGAGAGAGATGTGAGAGAGAGAGACGAGAGAGGAGAGGAGAGAGAGATCGAGGAGAAGAGGATTGAGAGAGAGAGAGAGGACGACGAGAATGAGAGAGAGACCGAGGGAGAGAGAGAGAGAGAGAGAGAGAGAGAGAGAGAGAGAGACTCTTCTCTCTCCCTCCCTTCACAGTTTCACAGTCTAGAAACATCTTTAAGTCTACTCTTAGAGGCCGTTATGTTATAGAAAAAATAACATGAGATCAATGAAATTGTTTTGTACAATTTCTTATGTAAAAATACTCTTTTCTTTTTTAAAGTTTTTATTAAAAAATCGGAACTTCCGCAGAAAAATTCCTATGGATTCGTATTCTTGGGGTTAATATTGACTGGTTAAAAGAGTTTGTGAAAATAGGTTGTGGGTCGAGAAAATAGGATGACCCCTATATTTTATATTTACCACTTTTACAAATTACATCTTTTAGGGCAAGTCTACATATATTGTCTGAATTTAAAATTTATTCAGTTTTAAATTCAGTTCAATTTAAATACCATCTACTGATAGTAATAAATAACATTATTTGAATATTACTTGAGACAGTTGATTATTGCATGCTACGAGTAAGTTATGTTAATAAAAACAAAATTATACCAATAATCAGGCAACAACTATTGCGACAAGCAACAGTAAAACAAAATTCATTGCACTTTGAAGATTAAACTCACTGGTTTCTCTTGAGGAGGATCAAGGTCCTCTGGAGGAAGGGGCAGTGGCTCCAGAAAATATGACGAAGGCTTTGTTTGGGAGTGAGTGTGATATTTGAGGAGGCGATGATTTTCCTCATACCAGAGTGGCTTGCGCTCTATTCGCACTGCACCAAACCACGACCAAGAGAGAGGTGCTGGATTCTTATGCCCTTCAAGCAGATCCCATGGTGGAACTCTCTGCTTTTCCGAGACTTGCAAACCCTTTATAACACAAGTTAAACCAAAGTGATATGTGGAAATACCAACAGCAGTCAATTACAAGACTAAGTCAGATTTTAACAAGACTATCCCTATATTGTAACATTAGTTTAAACAAAATGAAAAATAAACCAATATTTAAGACATTTTATTTTGTTAGACCTTTCAACAGCAATGCTCTCATCATCAGACATTTCAAAGTATCATAAACAACCAATATAAGCTCCATATCCAATGTTCCTGAACTGTGTATCAGGCTTGTAAATTATTAAAATCAGTCATTTTAGCCCTGGACAGAGGATCAACAATTAATTATGTGTATCAATTATTTACACATGTGAACTTCAATGAGTTGCATGTAAGTTAAAATTAAAGACAAACACCTAATGATGAATCTGTTGATTTTAAACACGCTGTCTAGTTCTCTCTTATGGGCAGATTGACTGATTGATACACGCTAGTACTTGTAAATTAGCTGTAAATGAGACCAATATTAAGTAGTTAGGACTGTAAGTTAAGCTGAGATGCTTTAAGTTCCCCTGGCTATTTGGCCTTTATTACACTCCTTTATTGTACAACTCAAATTTGTCAATATTTTGACAATCTGCATATAAATAATTGTCAGTTCACTTTTTGTTCTTAATAATTCTTTGTAACTCTCCCTCTGATTCTGCAAGCACTGCTTGATGATTTTTATGTTTTTAGCATTTTCATTATAATTTGGTATCCCAATTGTTGATTTATTGATTCTTTACAATAAGATAACCATAAAATAAAATGATAAGCTATAATAACCGATAAATATATTATTTACAATATTGAAAAAATGCAAATTTGATTGAAAGTGTTACAATAGACTTTTAGTGAAGTATTTGATTGCAGTTCTGTCATTTAATTTGTTAAATATTAACCCTTTCAGCAGTACCTCTATTCTGGAATGGCAATATTTTTATGATAAGTTGTTTTAAAAAATAGTGCACAGAACCTTTCAGAACAGCACTACTTCTATAATCACTTAACAAAGTGAAAATTCTAGAAAGGTGTCACTACTTTAGCTATATTTTAACATCCTCCTTAAAGACTTAAACAAGTTTCGAAATAATCTTAGAACTTAGGCTTAAGCGGCCAGTGTCATAACTAGAATCTAAATTTTCCGGTGACAAGGTCAAGGTATTATCTACAATATTTATAAGATAACCAGACGTTTCGCTCATACTGCGATGTGGCATCCTCAGAGATTGAGGATGCCACTGAGGATCCTCAGTCTCAGAGGAACCACTGAGGATGCCACATCACAGTATGGGCGAAATGTCTGGTTATCTTGTAAATATTGTAGATAATACCTTGATGCAGTTGTCACTGGAAAATGCAGATTCAAGTTTACAAGTTTCGAAATATTTTAAAAAGGAGTGAAGTAAACAAACTACCACACTTCCCATTAGCACAGCAAACAAATCATGTTAACTTCATGTAGGACCTTTCACAGCCATGGGTTGTACACGTTGGTGTCTTGGTTGGTTTATCACATGTCACTGTACAGCTGTGTAAGGCAGTCTGAGGTTCCATTGTAATATAACTAAGCTACACTACAGTTAGATTTCACTAACCATGACTTTATCAGTGCAATCAAAGGCTATCTTGTTGCCCTTCATGTCCGTGAGGAGGCCGTGCGGCGAGCAAGCTATCACCTCACACACTTGTTTGGGCAGCGGCAACAGTTGCCGCAAGTGTTGAATGGAGGGTGATGACTTATCTCCAACCTCCTGCAAAAACATTCAAATGTAACAGATTAAAATTACTTTTTTTGTTTATGAAATGATGAAAAATGCTGTTAACAAACTTACTGGAGTACCAACTAATTGCATTTTTTCTTCTTCTTTGGGAGGGATTGGATTTGGTTAGTTTAATATCTGCATATCACCGCATGCATTGTTCAAACTGTTAATTAAATATGACATTCTTCCAATTACTTTATAAAAAAAATCTAATTACTGCAGCAGTTACAGAAGTTCCCATGGTGTCGTTTGTAAGTTATTTTTTACTGTTGGATTGTTTATATTGGTAAATTTGTTGGATATTTCCAATATTTCAAGTGTTTTTAAAAGTAACAAAATGTTTCGACAAGTATAAAACTCCTGTCATCTTCAGGTGTTATTTACTGTTTTATCCTACATGTAAAAATAAATTTTCATAAGGTAGTAAGTAGCTCCTGAAGAAGACAATAGTTTTATGACTGTTGAAATGTTTTGGAGACGTAAAAACACTTGAATTGTTGGAAATTTTCAACAAATTTATAAATATGTCCCCATAATGATGTATCAGGTTATGGTCTAGGTGTTCGGATACAAAATTTTTCTTATCACACATTCAAAATAAAAAAAAAGTTTTATCAATAGAATATCGTTAGGAAAAGCTGCAGTAAAGTGTGGCTTATCTTTAGACTCCTCCACTTACTTATTTCCATTAATGATTTTACCTTTAACAATTAGTTCTAAAACTATACTTTCAGTTGACAACTTAGCCTATTTTACGATTAATAAGAATTTGGGATAATGGAATGGTGAAGGGTGAGACGAATTAAAAAGGCTAGCTCCATAAAACTAACCTTTTTCAATTTCCTCATCAGGGTCTGATAGTGTTTGCGGTTTTCTTCACCTTTCTCTGACTGTGAATCAGATACCAGCGTGGAATGAATCAATGTTGCCAACATGTCAATCACAGTACTAAAGAGTTCTCTGTAACACAAAGAAAACAGTTTCTTTAAGAATTGTATCATTTTGATCATTAAGAGTGTTCAATAAAATGGTACTTATGAAGATGTAAAGGAGATTGGGAGAAACTAGTCACTATCCCTAATCCCCTTTTTCTGACACAACTAACTAAATATTACACAAAAACAGAAATTTGGGACTCACAAATGGCTAATAATAATTCTTCTATAGTAATTTTCATTCACCAATGGATCATCAAAAACCTGTGGTATTTTCCCTTCCTTCCATGTAAGCTACGCCAAACAACCACAGACTAAATAATAAACCAGAAATTGGCGGTACTCAACTATTTATTTCTGTATAGTTCAGAATGCACAAGCACGTTTTCCGCAGTGAACACTAATGCGTTGTTGAGAAACATACATTTCGAATTATTTGTTCATTACTTTATTTCAAACAAAAGTAAACTTTCTTACAAAAAAGTGTTTGCTAAATTGTAAGAAGGAACGTTGAAATAATTACTTACGCGTTACTATTGAGATCTATGACACCATGGGTGATAAGCTGGACAAGCAGAATGGCCCAATCTGTGGTGAGGTTGATATTCCTTTGAATTGTGTCAAACATGCCACCGACCAAACTAAATCGCAACAACAGAGCATCCTGCATCAAAGCTCGACCCTTAGGAGACTCATCCCTTGTCTTGTCCTGTAGAAATACAAATATCTCAGGAAAATAGAAAGGAAATAAAAATGTTCTCGTAATGTAAATTAATATGCATAAGAATAGTACCGCAGGAAATTTGTTAGTTTAGTTATAGTAAAATTAGGATTAAAAGATTTGTTTTCAGACGACTGATACCAATGAAACATGACAAATAAATAATATTTTTTCCCCAATACCACTGTACGTGTTTGGGTGGGTGGGTGGATCAATACCACTGTATGTGTACGCCTAAAATAGGCAATTTTACAATCCACACATGAGATATTTCTTCATAACTGTTACAAGCACCAAAAGAAAAACATACTTTTGTAACAGATTACAGAGTGTTGCGTTTACATTCCTGAACACCCCCCCCTTTTACTTATTGATTGCTACGGTTGCACCTGTTGCGACTATTTTTCTTTTGGTCATATATACCCTTTAACTTCTTGATTATTATGACTGCACCTGTTGCATCGGCAGTCAATGTGGCCATAACAATTATGGGTGCAGTGTATGCGTCTGAGGTTACGTAATCAAAATGCTATCATCGCAGCTGTTGCAGTTCATTTGAGTATTATTCTAAACTGGTTCTTACGTTAGCTTAGACTGTTTGTAATTCAAAAGTGTCCTCTAAGTTACAGGAGCAATCAGAACAGTTGTTCTTTAAATTGCCTATTCAACGTTCCAGCCAATCTCGTTGATGTCATTCTCAATCAATCTAGTAAACCAGTGTTTGTTTTGATGTTTAATAATAGTTTTACTCTTACTTTTAGTATTATTTCACAGTTATATTTTTTATAAATAGATCTGCGTCTTAAGAATAAGTAAATAAAAATAGTTTGATTAGATTTATCTTTATTTGAAATCTAACACGAAGATATGAATAGAACTTCAATATTAATGAAATTACTCGACTTAAAAAACTTACTTAACACGTTGACTGCCATGAGGGCCACCGGTGGCCCTCACAACAATTTTAGCTCACGCCATGAGGGCCACCGGTGGCCCTCACTAGATTTCAGCCTGGCGCCACAGCTGTTTCTATGGTAAAGTTCAATATTCATTGTTCCGAGTTCTGTGTTCCATGCAACCGGAAATGACCCCCCCGAGTACAGAAATAGCTGACATCCGGTCTTTTGCCGCCATTTTGTGAAGTTATTGATGAGGTACACCGGTGGCCCTCATGGCGTGGGGGCAAAACTTTACATATGCCATATGATATTGTTTCAGCTGTTTTGTTGTGATTTTTATATTTTCTTCCTGCGCACTGATCAGCTTTTGAGGTTAGGTGTTTAGTAAGTGACATTGATTCTTTTTGTGACAGAAACTAGTCTGTCTAAATGTCGTAAAAACTAGTTCAAATATATAAAAACGTATTTAGGGTTGCTTTATTTAAAAACCAGATGACTGTTTTCTATCACATTTTATGAGCTTTCAGAATATATCATTAAAAATTACGTAATACTAAAAATGGCGCTACAATTTGTGTTTGATTTATAAAAGACGCGGGGGCCACCGGTGGCCCACATGGCGCACAGCGGCACGTGTGACGTGGGCTACCAGTGGCCCTCATGGCGTCAGGCGGACTAAGGTTTTACTACGGCGACCTCAGAATGACACAATAAATTATCTACGCTGGCAGTCAACATGTTAAAAATTAAATGAAAAAAGTTTTTATTTAATCAGGCAAAGTTGGGACTAAGAAGTCCCTTCTTCCACTTAACCTGAACTTTTATTGGGCCCTGCAGATAAACATCAAATTACTAATCAAGAGGTTAATGGTATTCTTTTATATACCTGGGCAACAAAAATAAATAATGTTGAAACTTTGGTTTGTACTTTGTATTTCCTGTTAGAAAAATGTTTAGTCTAGTAATCTTACAAACCGTAATAAATAAAAATATACTTGCATCTTTAGCAGCGGAGAGACATTGTGACAGCTGTGAATGGAGGGATGTGAGAAGACCTTCTCGTTGGTCATCTTGGCCTTTGAGGCATGTGAGAACGAGAGAGAGGAAAGGTTGATGATGTGAGAGAGACGGGGTTGGTGGATGACGGGGTGAAGGCGTGTGTTGAGGAGTGCGAGATGACTCCTTACTGCGTCCACTGGGAGTGTTACCAGCTTGGCTGTTGCCCGATCCCCAACTGCCACTCTCTAGTACTTGGCCTGTAACAGTCACAGACAAATGTAACCTGTATTTTTTATAAATTAGGTAAAGAGACATACTTGTAGTTAGGAGTAGGTCAGGCCTTAAACATGAACTTGTAGAGACTGGATGATCTATGACAAAGAAAAGGGGAGAATAGTCTGAAGAACAAACTGATGATAATAATCTCCTAACATTTTTGTAAATTTTGGAAATTCTAAATATTGTTCATTAACATACAAATATTTACAAAACTTGGCAAGAGAATCTGTTTCTTTTTTACACTCACTAAAAAATCATATTTGAAAAAAGATCCCTAATAGAGGAGTTCAAATTTACATGTTGCCAACATTCCTAAAACAGCTTGAAGAAGATAAATTTCATAAGCGAATTAAGGATATTCTACTACAAAAAGCATAATATACAGGGTGGTTCATGACGTTTTCCCCCCACTTCAACAGTACATTCTACTACCAAAAATAAAGAAAAATGTTATATAAACAAGAAAATGCTTTGTTAGTAAATTACAGCAAGTCAAATATTTCAGTAAGAATTATGGATAAAAATTGAAATAACATTGTACACAACTTAGGGAAAGATAATTTCAGACGAAAATATCATGATTTCTAATGTAATTTGATAAGAGAATGCTAACTAAATAGGTTTCAGAACTGTATCTTTAGTAGTTTTATTTTTGCATTTGGGGTTAAATACAACAAATTAGGACAAGAAACTCTGTTTTTTTACCTTTAGTGTATAATAACTTTTTTAAAAGGGTAATAAAGTCTTAAAAACTACTTACATAACTTGTAGAGAATTTGATTCTGAGAAGATTGATATAAGCTAAATAAAAAACAACATATAAACAAGTACAAAAGTTTAACTTTATTTAGTATAATACATATGTAATTTAATGGAAAAATAATTTGTTTGGTCTAATTTTACACACCTTTTTATGAGAAATGTAAAAAAATGAGGCCATCATTATTACCGTATATACTCGAATCTAAGCCGCACGCGAATCTAAGCCGCACCCCTTGTTTTTGATTGAAAATTAGGTAAAAAAGGCCACACTCGAATCTAAGCCGCACCCAGTTTACCGGGCAATATTATCCAGGAAAAACGGCAATCTAGCGATCACAAAATGAGCTCTATTAATTGACGAAAGTCATGTAAAGTGTATTTACAAATGAAGTATTGGTATAAGTTACTTAGTTACATGATGTATTTAAATAAAAACTAGTAATAAACTTGTTTTATTTATACCCATTTGTCCCAAAACTAGTTTTACACAAGAGTATTCCATAATTCATAGGCAAAGTATCTACCCAGTAAAGCGACTGGATACGGCAAGTGTTAACTGGACACTGAGGCTAAACTGCTTCAAGAAGGAAAGGAAGTGAGAGAGACCGATACAGTCCTACACTGTGTTTAACAATCACCTGTTCATGTGCTCTACCCACAGAAGCTTCTCTGTAGAGCCACAAACCTTATCTTGTACAGAACAAGCTCATGTAGGACAAAGAACAAGATGACAAGTGGAAGAAAACAAATACCGCTAAGCCCCGCCCCTCCTATCCCTGATTGGTGACCTCATTTTGACGTCACCCACTTCTATTGCAAAACAAACCACTTCCCCTTCCCACCCTTCTACATTTCTCCCCACTGTCTTTCAAGCCAATTATTCTCATCTTTTGGATAGTGCTGCCAACCAAAATCTAAAAATTACCCTTTTGGCTATCTACCTATTGTTATTTTATGATAGAGACATTGGTTTTTAGCTTCAAATCTTAAAACCATATCAAAAGAATAACTTATCATTGCTGTAATTATATTTTTACCGGCTAAACATTTTATATTCTCAAGATGGTTTGTTATTTAAATAATTCATGATTGATTTAAAACTGAAATGCATCTAATAGTTTATAGAAATTTCATTAATTAGTTTATCAGTTGAAATATTACCTAATCTGTGCCAGACATTACTAAAAATGTTGCTCATTACTAAACTATTATTATAGCCTATTCCTATGTACAATTATGAACATTTTGTTTAATATTGTCAGTTTTAATATTATTTTAGTCATTGTTATTGATGTACCCTTTGTTTTTATTTGTTCAAATAAAATAAAATTGTTGTGATTTCACACGTGTTTCATTGTTAGTGAGCCGGTAGTTCACAGCTGTTGGAACTAGTGTGAGTCAAAACTCAAAAGTATTGAAGACGCATATTTTGTCCTAGAAGGACAGAGGTTGAAAGGAGAAGACAGGATAACAGAATGTTATGAAAGGAAGTGGGAAAGAGAATGCGTCCCTCACCTAGCACAAAAACTGAGTTATCGCAATGTTGCTTCCTCCCATCAATCTCCCTTCCCCTCCCCCCTGCAAACCTGTTTGAAGCCTCTCCCCATCACACACCCCCTTCCCCTCCCCTCCGTGATCCTTATCTCACCACTGCACCTGACTGACCGACTGTATAAATTAACTAGTGACTGTGCAGCTGTCTGAGAAAACACTGCATAGACCCTCCATTTCACAGCCCAAAAGTTTAAATAATTGGTTTTTTGCCCTCAGAAATGCTTTTAGCACCACTTGGCATTTCAACTCTAATTGGGCGAATGTAAGCCGCACGCGAATCTAAGCCGCACCCTTGTTTTTGCGGTCAAATTGCGGTCAAAATAGTGCGGCTTAGATTCGAGTATATACGGTAAATCGTTTTAAATCATGTTTGTGCACTACATTGATTGTGTCGCTTTTCTTAATTTACCCCTGTATCTGTGTAAAAGAATCCACAATAAGGGCAAATAATTCTTCCTGAGAATTAACACTTGTCTTTCCTCCACCCCAGAAATGAGATATACCTGGTGATAATGGTGGTAAAGATTAGAGCCCTCCACGTCCAGCTAAATTTTTAGGAAGTTAGCAGTAAGAGCTCGAGAAAAGTGGTGTGGTGCTCCATTATGCTGGAAGTACAAGTTTCATCTAATATGAAAGGGAACGTTCTCAAACAGCTTCGGCAACTCTTCTTGGAGGAATTGCAAATAAAATTCAGCATTTAGGCGGCCAGGTAGTATTAACGATCTTAGATTAGGACAGCCTATCTGTAAACTGTACTAAATTACATAAAATACATATTAGACTGCAGATTATACACAACATTTTGGTACCTGCAACTTTTAAGACCCTTCCTTGGACAGCGCTGGGCAGCTTGGATATGAGTGGGGCTACTAACCACATAGATTGAGATTTTGACTTCTTATCACTGTCACTCCTGAAACACATAAAAAGTGAAATTATATAATGAGATGTGAACATTTTATTCGTACCATTAAATTGTAGTCACATTGTTAAATAATAGAATCATCATAAATTTTGGAAAATAAAAGAGTACAAGTAAAGAGAATAAGGGGGAGGGGGAGGCTGGTGCAAAAAACCCATATCAAGGGGTAGAAGGCATTGGTCTAGTTCAAACATATTTATTTTGTTTCAACAAGTACTGGAGGGGGGGGGTTGGTACATAAAAACCAAGTCAAGGGGAAGATTATAATTAATTTTAATTCGGATACTTAAAATATATCAAATGTAATTCCCCTTTATATTTCTACCTTAGAGCATATCATAATGACATCCTTCTTCTCCAATATTTTATGATCTCTAAATATAAAATTTGGAAAATACATTAAAGTGAGAGAGCTTGGCTGAGCGGTCTGAGGCTTTAGGACTTTGATTCTGAGTAAAGAGATAACACATGTTCAAAGTTTTATCAGTAATGTTCACCTTGAACTGTATTGGTGGCCCTTACTTTGTCTGAATAAGTTTCCTTGCCAGATCAATAGTTTAAGGGAAATGGCTAGAGTACGGTTGAAAAGATTGGCATCTCCTTCAAAAAATTAAAAACTATATTTTTTGAAAAAAAAAAGATTGAAACAAGTTAAAATGCTTGTGGTAAATTGGAGGGACAGATAAAACATGTGAGATATTTTAGGTTACCGGCTTTGTGTTAAAGATTAGGCAGTCAAGCTAACGCCAAAACTGGCGATAAAACTGAATCAAAACTACAGTCAAAAACCTTTTTCTTTCTTTTTTGTTAAGGAGACGTTGATCACCTTTTCAATCTTACTCTATTGATCTCTATGCAAGGAACTTATCCGAGTAATGTCAAAAACCAGTACAGTACAAGGTGAATGAATTTTATTGGTAAAACTAACAGCCAAAATCAGGATTTAAACCTACATGATCTCTAACTCAGGTACAAAGCCCTGAAGCTTTAAACCGCCCTGCCACTGGATCTCCCAACATCTATTAATATTATGAATCTTCCCTTTGGGTTCCCAATATTATGAATTGTTGGGTTACTCAGGATTCTGCAATGTGGTATTTAGGACTTAGTCATCCACTCATTCAGTCTGTGTTCCATTTCAGTATGACTAGAGTAAAATCCTCCAGCTGACTTCAGTTTATAGCACTAATTATAGCAATATACTTCTCACTGATCCTCAAGGAATTAAAGAGAAAAAGTAAAATTAAGTAAATCTACATTTCCCTCCAGCTTTCATTTTGCATGAGTTAAGGTTTTATAGTTCAACTGAGAAGAATACTATCAGTTGACGAAGTATTTTTTCCTTGTTTTTTTTTTTTTTTTTGTCAGCGAAACAATCAGTTGGTGTTCTGTTTTTTGTCTTCTGTTCAAAATGGTTCTCTACTAGTGGAAAAGGAGTTGTTGGTCGAGCTGCAAGATTGGGCAACTCACGCTTTATTGACATGACACTGGTCAAAATTTTGGCTATGTAGAGTAATATGAGCAGAAACAGGTTTTTAAACTTTGTAATCATGTCTGTCCATTTACGGTGGGTTTCACTGGAAAGACAGATATATTGATTTATCGGATTTACAATGTTTCACTGCCTTGCTGAATATATCAGAAAAACTTACTCTGAATTTCCTGATGCTGCGGTTAACTGGAAGACATCAATAGCTGCCTTGGCCACAGTGTCTAGCCACTGAGAGAGTTCTTGAGATCCACTGCCGCTAGCCAATTGCTTATACATAAGCTGCATATCTAACCAGGACATCCGTAAAGTCCATAGGTCCAGGTTCTGATAAAATGATAGCATATTAGTATTATAATCGACCCAAATATATTAGTACAATAAAATTTTTTCACATGTGCAAAAACTATTTTCTAGTTTCACTAAAACTGTGTCATTTGTTGTTAAGTATTGTGCCGTAGTTTGATAAAAAATTGTCAACTTGTATCGCTCGCTATTAACACTTGTTAAAGGTTACCTATTAGCGCTATCTAAGGGATTCATAATACGACTGGAAATGGGAAGAGTTACTTGTTGTAATGGTATGCCTGATTTTGTTCTAATATGAAAGGAACAGTGGAAAATAATATTAATAATGTTTGTTGATGAAAGTGAAAGCCATTTTCTAACTGACTAATTGGATGTGTTGTTTACTTGTTTTCAGATCACATTTGTATGTCTTATACGTAATTATGGTGTTATTGTGTTGTAATTTTATTAATTAGTTATCTATGAAATGTTTTTAGTAACGTTTGAAGTGCCATTGGGGTTGTTAATAGTTTATGTTAAGCTATTGTAAAATTATGCTTGTTTACATTTATAAGCATAAATAATGCTTGTGTAAATGTATAATTATATTACTATTATTATTACACCATCTAAATGTCAATGTATATGTTAGGCAGTATCTCAAAACATTCTGGCTGTGCGCAAGATATTTCAAAATTTCATTTCTTTGCCATTTATCATCCAATTTGCCCCAATTTTTCTGCAGTACTTCTATGGATATACAACCCACAAAACATTATATTGAAGCCTTCTCATGAAAGGAAACAAAATATTCGGACATGAAGAATTTGACATGTGCATGCCAGTAACATTTCATCCATTACTTGCAGAACTATAAGTTGACAGCGAATATAAGCCAAAATAAACATTTCTCAAATATATTTATTTTATAGAACATGCTTTTTTGTAAATTTTAGTACTAATTAGAATGCCTTGGTTACAGTGTTGCATAATTAATTGTGCTACATATGATTATATAAATATGATTTATTTTTCCTCAACCTAAATAACATCTAAAACCTTTATATTTTTGAAATTATATGAAATTTGGAATATTTTGGCTATCTTGAAATTTTGAACTTAGTTATATTATATTTGTCCAGGTGACCCCTCTCCTTTTTTTGTTTACAAAAAATAATTGTCCAAGATATCATGTCATAAAAATTTTCTTTTTCGCTAAAGGTGTAATAATTTATTATTATTAGATAGTCTGGTTCATTAGGAGTACAGTGACACAAAACAAGTAGTTTTATACATTGTACTTTTTTATGATTTTTTTGAAAAAATATCTGCAAATTTGCAAAAAATGATACGACGGTATAGGAAAATCTAATTGAAAGTTTAGATTTAAAAAAACCTATGTTTTTAGCTAATTGTTTCCAGGTGATTTTTTTTGCATACTTTTCATAAGTTTTGTACAAAATAGTAGAACTACGTCCAGTATAATTTTATTTACGATGAACCAGAGTATCTTGTATGTATAAAATATGCAATATTGACAAGAAAATATTTGTTTATAAAAACTCATAATTTGAAAAAAGTTTCTAATACAGAAAAAAAGATGCGAGTGTGCCTAGGAAACAATATTATATTACTAAATTCAGTATTCGAAGATAGCCAAAATATTTTAAATTTTATCTAGTTTCAGAAAATATAAAAGGTATTATTAGGTTAGTTTTGGTAACAAAAGTTGTGCTAAAAAACCCAATAGTACAACAATGTAAAATTCCGTTACCATTGAAACCATTTCTTTCTATAATTTGCTTAACAATATGTAGTAAACACTACAAACCTCAAACTAATACTAAAATTTATACAAAAACACACTCTATGATACACATATCTTTTTTAAACTATTAAGGCCGGTTTTCACATAGGGTACCGTGCTCCTACTGTTCTCCAACCGTGTCCATGTCACACGTTTTCAGCAGTAGGGACCCATCTACTGTCATGCTCCTACCGTGTCCATGTCGTTCTGAAGTCTTTCCTCACAGAAACAGAATTTGCGCTACATATAGCCAACATTGGTATATCTAGGTCAAAATGTTACATGTAGTTAACATGTTATACATAACACTCGTTCTTTTGTTGTTTTGCTATGAGGCGTGTTTTAAAAGTAAGTACCATTTTGATATAAAAAAAACAAAAAGTAAATTTTTACCAAAAATAATTTATTCACTTGAAAAGCCATACTTTACTCTAATTCTCTACATAATCCCCATTAATATTAAGGCACTTATCGTATCTTGGGACCAGCTTTTGTATGCCATCTTCAAAGAAGATTGCCGCCTGATTAGACAACCACTGCTTCACAGTAATTTTTACTTCGTCATCATCCCCGCCAGATGCGTATTCAAATGGTAGTCGCTCAGCGCTAGATCGGGACTATATGGAGGGTGGTCTAATTGTTCCCAGCCAAAAGAAGTGATAAGGTCTTGTGTTCGATTTTCTGTGTGTGGATGGGCATTATTGTGGAGCAAAACGACACCTGAACTGCACCCAGCATGAACACAGTTTCCGATAATTTAACGTTTGGACACAATTTCGTAAAGAACACTTCTTGAGACAGCAGGAAATGTTTCAGCTAAGGACGAAATCGTGAATCATCTGTTCTCTTTCACTTTACAGTTCACTTTTTGAATCAGATCATCGGTAATGACTGAATCCTCATTATGAATGTTTGTGCGGCCATCTTTAAAGGCCCTAACCCATTTCCGAACCATTCCATCACTCATAATGTTTTCACCATACACTTCACTGATTTGGCGATGAATGTCAACTGCTTTGAAGCCTTGAGCACAGGAAAACCGTATTACAGTACGCACTTTGCAGTCGGTGGGGATTCTCAATAGGTGGAGTCATTTTAAAATCACGCAAACAGATGTAGACTCGATCGGATGGTTCCGTAATGGCGTCTGTGGCTTCCCAACAGATGTGGCTACACGGTGCACATGCGCTAAACGGCGACCGCAGCTCTGTGGCTGCGTAATTTAAAAATGGTACTTACTTTAAAAACACGCCTCGTACAAATAGCATTTGTTATATAACATTTGCTTTATAGCATGTTTTTATATATAGCATGGTTTGCTACATAGTGTAAACGCGGCTTTAGAATATAGAACTCACTACTCTGTCACCGAAATGGATCAGAACGTTACAGATGTTGTTATTGCTTGAGCGGTTTATTCAACAGTTGAAAAATAAATAAATAAATAAGAAGAAACAGCCGAAACGTTATTGGGTTCATTCTCTTATCAAACTAGAAAAGACGAAAGGAAGTTTCACACACCTTTGAGCCGTCTAAGAGATGACTCTGAAAAGTTCCGTAAATATTTCAGGTTGAGTTATCCGATATTCGAAAATTTTCTACAGTGTAGACAGTTTAAATTAAAAAATGCAATTGATTGGCAATTTTTGGAGGGGGTCGGAAACACCCAAACTAGGAATAGCAGGGGTCGGGCGCCGATGCGGCGACATGTAAGGCATTTTCACCTGACCTACCGTGTGCTTGTTGTGATCAGACTGCCTACCAGTCATTGTCGCCGATTGCTCCACCGGGCGATCAAAAACAGCACGACATGAGCACATGAGAGCACGACTGGTCATGTGAAAATCGCAAACTGCTTTCCCATACAAAATAAATGGATTAGACCATTTTTTGATTCCACATGACAGGACACTGTAGAGCACAGTATTTTATGTGAAAACCGGCCTTTATCTTGGTGTCAATTGGGTTTCAGCCGAGGGATACATTGAAGTCTGTAAAATTTGTCCGGCATACACACAAAACGTAGCAATTCTTAAAAATATACAATTATATTACTTCTTGACTACTGTCTGATTAATTTTTTTATAACTTGTCAATGTTTATAAGAAGTTATATAGAAAATTTGGTTCAATTTGTAGTTCAAATTATGGGAAACAATGTTTTGAATAGTATTGTGTGTGTTACAGAAAATTTGTGTTATAATAGTTCTTTTTCTTCTTTTCCATTGTTGCCTTCTAGGTGTGCCACAAAGTGCAGCAAATATTCTTGTTTCCAGTAGTATATAAACCATGTTGACACCATTAATATGTAGGTTATAATAATTTAAATAGCCAAAAATTGCAAGTCAGCTAAATTTAGCCGACTACCGCTGTGGTGACATATTTTATATACTAAATTTAGCTTAAGTCCAGATAAATGGTTAACAGACCCTATAAAAATACAAAGCAAAAGTAACAAAACATTTTACTGACCTCTAAAATATTGACTATGATGGACTTGTGGTCAAGGTTCATCTCAGAGTTAGTGGCTGAGTCTGGGTAACAGATCATATGGAGGAGTCTCTGAGCCTGTAATAAAATGAGGATACTATGATCTGTTTTAAAATCAGATTTTAAAAGCTTTTAATAGTAAAATGTTAAATACATTTTGTCTGAAACTTTATACTAGTCACTATGCAGTTTGAAAATTGTCATTTTGATAATAGTTAACAAAGAAACAATTAAAAATGCATATTTATCTACAAAATATTACCTGGAGTGTTTTATTTCAATATCAATGATAGTATTTTAAAATAAAAATAAATAAAACATAAAGAGGAGTGAAAAAGCAAACTTACTATTTAAAAACAATTCCTTTGGCAAGTCATTGAAAGTTAACATACACAAAAAAAGGTAAAACAATCGTGGAGATATTTCAAGGCCTCTGGCCTTATCCTCAGTCCATTACATAAGGTTAATGGAAGACTAGGTGGGTTTCAGTCCTCTGTTAACCCTCCTCCTGTGACAGACTGAAGATAAGGCCAGTTGCCTTGAAATATCTCCATGATTGTTTTAATTTTTTTGTTTGTGTTAATTTCAAAGGACTTACCAAAGGAATTAAAAAAAGAGTAAGTCTGCTTTCCTGTCCTAAACAAAACCTAAATCCTAAATAATTCAAGCATTTGCCCTATTGTGAAAATCTAACACATTCTTCATTTTAGTTTTCATTCCATGCTTGTTTGTGCTGATAGTTAGTTACCTGTTTGGGTGATAGCATGCTGTCCAACAACATATCCTGGGTGCAGAGCTCCTCTGGGTTCTGCAAACACCTCTCCAAGACCCATTCTTGACTGCAGATTTCCCTCAAGACCAGCTGCGCCAAGTCTGACAAACTATCCACTCCTCCACTTGCCCTGTAATTGTCCTTCTATTTAGTGTTCTAGGACATATGAATCAAGAATCTATTCATCTTAGAAATATTTTACAATGCACTGACATCATCTCAGGAGGTTGATCCTACTTACTGATCGATATTACAATATTAATTATTTACAATCAATAATTTACATAAATATACAAGGAGATTTAAAAAAGTGTAGCCAAACTTTGGGATCATGTTCTAGACATGAAAAGAAACAAAAATTGTCCTATAACAGTATGGTCTATCTCGCTTCGTTATCCGTCTGTCTGTATGTTTGTGTATTTTATTACAAAACAAATATACCTCAGGCATTGTAAATTTTGCTTACTTACTAAGGTTGATAGAACCTCATTGCACACTGGTTTTTAAGGGTTTTTGTTAAACCGTTAAAAAATGGCTTATATTTTAAACATTAAAAATTCATAAACAAAAAAAAAAACAAAAAAACAATAAATACACTACAAATTGTAAAGAGCAACGTTTTTTTAGTTCATTTAATACTAAACAAATTTATACCTCATCTGACAAGTCCGTCATTTGACATTTAATACCGTCATTTAGAGCAATTGTTATAAATCTAATAAAAATTAAATATTTGATTAATATTACATATTGCAATTTGTTTCCCTTTTCATATTATCTGTAAAGTGCACATTTGAGTTATTGGTCGGTTTTGTTATTCATTATATTTTACGTCACAGGTTTTTGGACCATATTTGGGCCATAAGCCCACCTAATCAAATGATGTATCAATTTTTTAGCATTAAATAAGTTAAAACAAGCCATTCTTTCCAATCCTCTATGTATTTATTGTTTTTTTGCATGAATTTTTAATATTTAAAATGCAAGCCATTTTTAAACACTTAAAAACCAGTGTACAATGAGGTTCTAACAAACCTTAGTCAGTAAACAAAATTTGAAACCTGTACCATTTACAGTTCCTGAGATAAAATTTTTTAAATAAAATACACAAACATACAGACAGACAGATAATGAAGTGAGATAGACCGTACTGTTATAGGACAAATTTGTTTTGTTTTCATGTCTAGAACATGATCCTAAAGTTTGGCTACACAATTTTAAATCACCCTGTATAATGTAAACAAAATGGAAGCATAAAAAACACTTATAGACACACAGAGAAGAAAATTAAATTGTATCATTCTAAAAAATAAAGATAGTTAAAGAAAGGAGAAGACTAAACAAACCCCAAATCCATCAGTAGTTCGCCCCCCATGTCACTGGTGCCAAGGATGTGGCTGATGCTTAGTTCACTTTTCACACCGACACCAGTCGGTCCGTCACTCTTCTTAGACAGGGATGTTGTTGTGCGTTGAGCTGTTGCATCGCCAACAACCAGAATAGCCTACACATGAAGCAATTTTTTAGATGGTGATTGCTATTCCAACAATATATTGGTAAAACTAAAAATAACAAAGTTTAAATTAGGAGATATTGTAACTCAGTCAGTCTCTCTATGGATTGTTGTAAATTTTATACGTTATTTTGTGAATACATTTTTGGAATTATCTTCTCAGTTATCTGGTGCCCTATTCCTCTTATTTTATTAATTGTAACCCCCTATACTCTATAATCTAAACTCAAACACTAAATTGGAAAGAGAAGTGATAACCTTTATTTATTGAATTTGTGAGTTTTACCTTAGTTTTTTTTATTTAAATGGGGTAACAGATACTAACTATTTAAATTAACAATCTCACTCTTCTTTTATCTTTAACTCGGATGTCTGGATAACCGGACTAGAAAAAATAAAAAACATATTTTTTTAAACGCTTGATCTTAGCGTAGTATACTTGATCGTGTCTGCGGTCTATAACGGAGTCGTTTGCCGGTACTGTACTTAAAGGTGACTTGATAAGTCAAACTTGCAAGCTGCACTATCACTATGCCACTGTATGCCAACATCATAGTGAGTGGTATCCAGACAAAGTAACCTCTTTAACAATCACATAATGATACACGCACACCATACCTTCTCTTCTCGCTACCCCTGCCACACAAGTTAGTTCATTATTCTATTGTGTGCTAATTCAATGATTTGTTATTCTAACTACTGAATTTGCTGCGCAAACCTAAAAGTTTATATTTAGTTTTTAATTAGTATTACAGAATTGTAGTTAGTTGTTATTTGATTTTTTTTATTTTGTTAGTTGCTTTTCTGTTTTTGTACTGTGGTTGTAAGATCCCAATTAAATTAGCCACATGGCCATTTAGTAACTGGCTGCATGTAAAAGCTACTTGAAGCTGACGCAACAAAAACTTACTTCCTATACAGATAAAATATTTTGTTACTAAGGTATTGAGATGTCTTAGTAGTTATAAAAGTTGTGTTTGAATGGGTTTATTGTAAATATATTTTCATTATTTGGTTAACCCAACCAAATTCGATTAACTCGGATTTTCATTATGTCGGATCAGCTGCAGTTTTGGCTGGTCTGACTTATAAAATTGTACTGTAATTATAATGTTTACCAACATATTTCTAATATCCATATAAACAATGTGATTGTTACCTTGAGTACTGCAAGCACGGGGCCCACTTGTATGTTGTTGTGTGCAGCAGCAAGAAGATGGCGGTCACAACTGAGCTTGATGTTGTATACTGAGTTGCTTGGCACAGGGTGAGGTGATGTTCCTGCAACAATAACTCACGTTTCAAACACATCCGGAGAACTAATGTTATCAAAGTTTAGTGAAACATGAATAATTCTAAAAGTTTTTGTGGATGCTAAAAGGACCATGCTTTATGGATGCTTGAAAGAACACGTGGAAAGTAAATTTAACGTTTCTAGCATTATAAAATCTAAAGGCAAATTTTATGATGTCATTGAAAATTTGGAGGACCTGACCCAAAACTTCCAACTTAATGACATTGTGGTTTTACTGATTAGAACCACAGAGAAGAAAGAAGCATAAGTTGCATCCAATAGTATGTTGAGCAGTCATTTCTCCCCTTTTTCATATGATGGCATGGTCAGGATGTCATCAGTCCCTCCATTATTCCTCCCAAATCATCAAAGACAAACATAGTAATTATTACTGCAGATGTATAAGGACGTACATTAGTTGTATCTATTTATAACTGCTACTGAGGCATTCGCTACGTCCATAAGAAAGTAACCTCTGTTTTTTTTTCTCAGTGCTAGAGCAAACAATTTCTTAGACAAACCACCATATATTTCTGATTCCAACCTATCAGTGTTTCAAAAACCATCTACAGACAAATATTTCATTCATTGGTACTCGTTTAAGGTTTGATAGACCTGATACAGAAAAAAACAATTTAGACTAATTAATAAAAAACTTACTTCGATAGCATCAAACAACCACATACAATTATAAATAAATTCAAGATTGATAGAAAGATTACACTGGACATGAGATACATCTAAATTACAAAGGGAAAAAGAAGTTCTGAGAAATTTATTTATTACTATAATCAAGGGAGACAAGAATATTACGAGGAATATTTAAACAGAATGAGTGGTGGCAGACAATAACCAGCAGCCTCCGATATTGGAAGTTGCAACTGTCCTTGCACCCAGGCCATCTTCTCCAGACTACTCTGAAACTAAGCAAACCCTGTGAGTTGGGGGTTTGGTCCAATCAGTTGAGATAATGGTACACCATCCCGCCAACCACACCTCAAGTCTAGCTCATAGAACTGCTCAAGACATAAGATCACCTCTTCGCACTTTAGAGGACCACTCCTGGCCCAGACGGATGACAGCAGTGTTGCTTCAACACCAGAGACACACATTGTTACAATGCAACAAGGAGTGATTGAGTTTTTAAGGTTACAGAAAAATTAATTTTATTAGTGCAGAAAGAAAATATCAATGCAATTAAAATTTAAAATAATGACACCATTATTAAAACTTTATAACTTACAAATTATCTGTTTAATTTTTCAAAATGAAATGAAATACTATGTTAAAGGGCACTAGGACAGGAATTAGTATAATAGCAAAGATATGGCATCAGCAAACTTACCTAAGAATACAAGTCCACTATCATCTTGCAGTACAAATGGAGGTACATTACATAACACTAATGTTCAGTTCCATTGGCACTTCCTCTCAGGTGAGCAGAGACTGACTTAGCTTCAACTGTGTTGGATAGGTAGCAGTGATGGGGGCAGCACAGTTTTTCTTCTTGCTAGTATATTTTGTGTAATGAAGTTTGCTAATGGCTGAGGGTTACTAAGGAAGTGGTATATGATTTATCTGATGTTGATATTAGGAGGATCATAGGATTTAGTTATACATTAGTGTGCTAAGTTCAATCTTCTGAGTTGGGAACTATTGGCATGGGAAGGAAGGGATCTGACTACTTTAATTCAACTGGTCAATATTATTTGTCGTGTTTCACTTCTAATCACCAAAGGGACAGCTGATTAACACTCTCACAGAGTATTCCTGTAAACTCAGCTTTGCTTAGCAGTCACGGTCTCAATCCCCAAAGTTGGGTAGGATTCCAGAAAAACTTATATGCTCAACCCTTAAAAACTGTTGACCCTCTTCTTTCTGTTAAGTCTACAACACCGTTTCTTTAAAACAGAATATGACAGTAGATGTTAGGTGCTATTAGGAAGCCATCTGCTCCTCACCTGCAAGAGTCTGCCCCACCGGTGCTTCAGTCATGGATAAACATTTGAAGACCACAAAAGTATAATGCTTTGACTTAACAGACAGCATCGATTATAATTTTATTTATCACAATTTATTTACTTACATTTACGATATATTCAATTTATTTATGCCCGTACATACTATAGTTCTTTATTCTACTTTGTTCAGGGAACCTATCTCAACACTTTGATGACAAACTTAAAATTGGATAATTCCATTCCTAAATTTAACGTTTACTGCTCTGAAAAAATTGTAAATAAGGATAGTAAGTATTTGAAAGAATAGATAGATATCATTCTTCAATCTCGTTTCTTACTGGATATATAATTTAATGTTATAATATGAAACAAACACCCCATTAAATAAAATAAAAAAAAAAAAAAAAAAAAAAACTAACTATTTACTGGAGTGTTTGCTTCATCTTATAGTATTAAATAGATATATAGCTAAAATTACATTTCTCATCAACATATACTTACCCACAGAGTAGAGAGCAGGCTGTGGGACCTCTACAGTCTTGAACAAACGCAGCAACAAGTGACATGTCAGCCTAGCCCCAGCCTCAGCATCTCCTCGTCCTATATCAATCAATAATAAATAAATCTTATTAGCTAATACATTTCTGCTAGAGAAAAACTGATAAATATATGGATATGAACATTCATTTTTGAGTTTGATGAAGAACAATTTATTTGCCCATAAAGAATAAAATGTTATCATTATTGCAGTAAACAAACTTTATACATGTATTCAGTATTAACCCTTCAATTATAAAATCTATTTCTTTTATACATGTAATCTTTTATCCTTTTTTATCTTATTATAAATTTTTTCAGACCTTTCAGTGCCAATATCCAATTTATCAGATGTGCATTATAAGCAACAGTAGGCTTTATTTTATTTTTAAAACTGAATTCGCCTCGTCCTGACTGGTGGTTGTACATAAGATGTAGAGAAAAGTAGAACCGACCACACCAGGAGTTCACATGTTACTGAAACTTCTGTTAGACCATTACAATATTATAGTGGTAGTGAACGGTGACGCCTAACATCACAAGTACTAGGTCAGCGAAATTCAATTACTGATCAGTGAGCATTGTAGAACCAAGAGCATCACAGAAGAAGAAGCAATTCAAAATCAGATATGACATAGATGACAATATACGATTGAGTGGAGCAGTGTCAAGAGTGTACATGTTCTGGAGTAAACACCATTGCTGGAACTGAAATGGTTTGAAAAGATGCGCCTGCAATAGTAGACAACTGCAATGTCTGAAATGTCCAGAAGTGAATGGAAAGGACAGTGAACTAGTATTTCATTAACCAAAAGAAAGGTTAGCTTTTTCATGTAATGTACAGCACCCAGTGTGGATTTATATGAATTGTTTGTTGTTTAAAAGACTATAATTTCCATTACAAAAAGTTGCAGAACGCCATAAGGAGGCGGCCGATTTATACCTGATAGTATATCACGTTACGAAACACATTACCACAACATGTAGCAATTGTTATGACCTAAATAATGTGCAAACACTGCTGCACGCCTCTAAGTATCTGCACCACTGTTTATTGCAATAAGTCATAAGTGTATACACAGAGAGAAGAACGGGAGTGAAGAACATATTGTCATGTTGTCATCAAGTCTTCTCGCTTTCGTGAAACTAGATTGGTAGACGTTAAGAGCAAAAATCGTTACTCCTAGTTGCCTTTTTAAGCAATAAAAGGGTTAATTATAAATTATCTAGAACCAGTTAAAAATGAACTTAAAATGAGCAGGTTTATTAAAGATTATTAGAGTTGATAAAGATTATTTATATCTAACAAGTGAACCATTATCATGATTTGCTGTTTATTTAAAAATGCCACTCTAAGATTTCTAATAAAAAAAGACACAGACCATAGTTGTTTGATTAATTGTTTGCTATTTTATTATGAAATATTTTTTAGCAATCGAAATATAAAGGTTGTGTTAATGTATCACTTTTGAAAATAAAAAAAAGAGTAATTAATCAAATTTTACCATAATTTTGTATTGAAGTTCAAAGAGAAAGATTAGAGAATGATATTAATTGCCATGATATTTATAGCTTGTAATACTGTTAGTGTTAAGTCTTATGTATATTCTACTTGCTTGTAATGAATGAAAACAAAAGGCTAGATTTCATGATAAGTAGACTTGTAGATATATAACTGAACAACATAACACTAATAAAAAAAAAATAAATAAAAAAAATAGTTCCAATCAATAAACAAGAGCTACAAAATAATAAACAATAAACATCAGTTAAGAAAAAGTAGCAGGTTAGCACATTCCTAGTGTTAACACTCTAACCGAAAGATGAAATTCCAAACCTTACTAGAAAGATGAGGTGTCAGAGACCGGTATGTAATATTTCTATACAAAAGTGTTAAGGACAGAAAATAAAAACTCTGTAAATACTTTTAACATGAAATATTTTAATCGCATAATGTAATCATCTAAGAAAACAATTTTTTTGTGAGATAAAATTATAACAGTAAAATAAAATATACTGAAATTCAAATAAGAATTTTAGCATTAATAAATTTAACTTTTTATCAATAAAAAGATAAAAGTCAACATAACATTACTAATATTCTTAAAAATAAAACATAATATTACTTTTTATAACAAAACATGATTGGATCTGGATGGAAAACTTTAGACAACTAACTGTCTGAGCACAGTCAATGCAAACTTTTCTGCTGTACTCTAAGCATTTAGATGGCTGGTTCATTGTTAAAAAAGCACACTTCAATATACAGGGTTGGGCAAAAGTCTGGAATATATCTGGTAATTTTAAAACAATTGGAAGAAATGTAATGAAACTTTTTAGTTATGTACAACGTCCCTATACCAAACCTTTAGACATATTTTACTTAATTTTCGCATGACCTGGGAATGACCCACGATGGAAGTCTTAAAACATTTTAAATGTAAGCCTACATTATGTTATACTTTATTTTAAAGATCTTTATTAGGAGAACACGATGCTGTAAAGTCAACCTAAAAAGGATCACTCAGTCAGAAAATATAGCCTAATTTAAAATGTCAAAATAACTAATATTTCTTAGTTATCCGGCTATTATTTGTTTGGGGCTACAAATTATTGATTAAAAATAGTTATCATAAAATTATGCTTCTTTATTTATTGTAATTAAATGTACCTTTCATAAAAAAGAACATAGGCCTATTTCAAGAATACAATGGTGTGACATAATGAAGTTAAAAAAGAAATAGTAGGTTACATACCTTATCATCCTCAATTCCTGTATAGTAATAAAGTTTACTATAGTTTCAACTGTTAAGTAGTCATTTTCAAAACACCAAGAACGATAAATCTTCATCTAAATTGATGTCGTCAAAGAATAGATATTAACATAAAACACATTTAGCAACATTTAAACGAGATTGTACTGTACATAGAAAACATTGTTTACCAGTGTTTTTATCTGGTAAACAATGTTTTCTATGTACAGTACAATCTCATTTAAATGTTGCTAAAAGTGTTTTATATTAATATTTATTTTTTGACGACATAAATTTAGATGAAGATTTAACGTTCTTGATGTTTTGAAAATGACTAATTGATAGTTGAAACTATAGTAAGCTTTATTACTGGACAGGAATTGAGGACGATAAGATACGTAACCTATTATTTCAAGTGCCAATTCCAGAAGGCTAATCATGAATAAATTAAAAAAGAAATGAACATACCTTAACGAACATGTGTACTAATAAACTGACATTTTTGGTCAATCTTATTTTAGCACAAGTGTTCAAGTGTTCACCGAATGTTTGTTTACAAGCTCCAAGATGGGTGTAGAATGCATTTGTGGCATTAGTTTTTATTTCATCAGTTATTTCCAAACTTGCTGTTCAATACTAGCTTGTAGTTCATGTAAATCTTGAGGTCTATTTGTATAATTTTTTTAAAATACCCCCCAGAGAAAATATTATAATGGGTTGAAATCTGGCGATCTTGGCAGCCACTCGACAGAACCCCTTCTACCCATTCATCTATTTAGGAATTTTACATGTAAATAATCTCATACAACTCTATGAAAGTGAGGCGGGGCACCATTCTGTTGATACCAGAGAATATTGAACTCAATTTATTGGTCTTGACATATTTGCAATATTGCAGGCATAATTCTGTTCTGTAGAAGTTGTAGGTAATGAGGTCCATTTAAAGTTTCTTCTATGAAGAATGGCCCAATTATGTTGTTCCCCAACATTCCAGCCCAAACATTGACTTTTTCTGACCACTGAGTGTGTTGCTCTCTTATTTGATGTGGATTCTCATCTGAAAAATACCTCAAGTTTTGTTTATTTACACTTCCATGAAGAGTAAATGTGGCTTCATCAGTAAAAATAATATTATAACAAAATCTATTATCGGCGACGCAAATATTCATCATAATTTCACAAAATTCAAGAACGAGCTGATTTTTGTAGGGGTGGATTTTTTTCGGCTTTAAAATTCTACCTACAGATCTTCGACTTATGTCTGCATCTAATAACACCTGAGTGGTAGAACAATGTGGATTTTCATGAACTGATAGTAAAACATTGAATGAGTTGTCGTCTCCTATGGTTGCAGTCTTTGGTCTTCCACTACGAGGTTTGTCTAAAACATTTCCTGTTTCACTGAACTGCTTTAGTATTTTTGACACAGTTGATTGTTGTAAACGTTCTCTATCAGGATACAGCTCGCTGAAAATATCACATACTATTTGTTGGGTTCGCTTTCTGTCTCCATACCCAGAAATAATCAAAACCTCTATTTCGTCGTTAATGTTGACATTATATTTCATGCAACTTGCTTAGGTCATTTACAAGAATAAAATAAAAACATTTCCTAAGTTTGGGTGTAGGCAGTCTTAAACATTCTAAGGAATGTCGTAACAACTGCAAATGATAAGGTAATCTGGGGATTTCCAAGAACATTTGGAATGTCCATTTTCGCCAACATACAGTATGCATGAAGGGGTTTGTTTAGTATTTTGATTATTTACAATCGTAATGAAACACTGTGTTATAAAAGTAACTAGTTATTAACATAAATAAAAATAAGTAAAATTACTAAAACAATTTTGACAGTGAAACAGTTTTTCCTAAAAATAGTTTGTTAATAATCATTTGCTACATAATTTTATTTTCAAAATGAATTAATTTCCCATATTCTGTCAATTGAACTATTAGCTGTAAGCAGCAATTGACAATAACTATCTTATCCTCGTTCTTATTTTGACATTATAAATTCTTTAAGAGGCTGTATTTTCTGACTGGATGATCCTTTTGAATTCGGGTTTGCAGCATTGTGTTTTCCAAATAAAGACCTTTAAAATAAAGTATAACATAATGTACGCTTACATTAAAAATTTTAAAGACTTCCATCGTGGGCCATCCCCTGGCCATGCGAAAAACGAGTAAAATGTGTTTAAAGGTTTGGTATAGGGACATGTACATAACACAGTTTCATTACATTTCTTTCAATTGTTTTAAAATTAAAAGATATATTCCAGACTATTGCCCATCCCTGTATAAATACACTTATAAAAAACAATTTACAACTTAATTCACAAAAAATGTATACAATTTACAAACTAAACTAAATATAATCACTAACGTGAGAAGAAAGATTTGGTCTCACAAGCACTTTAGAACTGACGATATGCGAAAAAGCCGGCCAGAAAAACCGCATGGGTTTAGAAACGACAACATTTACATACACAATGTGAACAGTGACTGGCTGAAAATCAGTTTGCAAAGGTCAGAGAGGGGTAGGGGTAAGGTACTTAAAATAGCATAGCTGTAAGGCGCGCAGGGCTGCCACTACACACAAAGTAAAATTACCGTGGTGAATCATGAAATATATATGAAGAAAATATTCTAAAAAATCACATTCTTGTAATGAGTAGATTTTACTCTGAAATCTATAAAAGAATTTACTGCTTGTAACAGATATTCTCACATAAAGTGGTTAAAATACTAAATTTTATAGACCAGCTTGGGAGGATGCAAAATTCATTTTACATGAAAATAAATGAATCATATGAAGTGAGATTGAAATATTATTTATGGTTGAAATTTATTTTTTTAAAGTGACACTATTCAACTGTGTATAAAGCACATATTCTCATAATTAAAGACAAATTGGAATGTAATACATTATTCTAATTTTAATATATGTATAATACCAGTCACTCAATCACAAAAAAATTATTGTTTTAACTTACCCTCTTTACACAATGTTAAAAGAGAAGGTAGAGCTACATGGACCACAAAATCTTCCAATGAAAAACAATGTCGGGCTGAAAAAAAACAAGCAAAATCAATTAATATGGAAATAAAAAAATAAAAAAAGTTCATATTACTCATGAACAAAGATATGATTTTTTCAATAAATCTTGTTTACTATCGAATTCAACAGTCAATAAAGAACATTCTTATTGGTCATATTTACAAGAAATTATATTCACAGATTGTTCTTAGGGTGATGCCAACTTTACAAATAAATTACAAGTGTTACATAATTTGTATCCAATGTAACTTAAATGCAGTAAAAGTTAAAAAATAACATTACACAACTACCGTACTGGTGGAGTTGGAACGCTGTGTGGATAAGCTAAATATATTTTCTATTTTTAATAATCTGCTATATGTATTGTTGAATTTTTCATGTTTTGTATTTCTTTTGTATTTAAATTTTTGTTATAATTGTGTTATGTGTGCTATTTTTTAAGAACATGTGACTCTATACCGTCGACTAGTCTATAAGCATGTAGTTTTCAAGGTTTTCTTAAATAATTATAGGTTAGAAAAAAAAGAAAAGAAACTGGTAGTAAATGAAGACTAAGGTAGTAAGAAACACCTGAAGACAGCAGGAGTTTTATACTAATCGATACATTGTGTTTGTTCCTTAAATACTTGAAGCATTAGAAATTTCCAAAATCATTTTCTACTAATCATGTATAATATCTTGAAATATTTAAGAATTAAACTTACATCCACAGTTTCCTGACTCTTTCGCATTTCCTCTCAAAAAGAAAGTTTTTCTTAACAATGTATAAAATTTTTTTAATATTGACTTTTTTCATATCAGAATGTGATTAAAATTTCTTAAATAATTTGTATAGCTAATTTAATGTTTTAAAAATATGCAATTTTTACTATATATATGAATTTATTTCCAACTTTATTTAACAGACAAAGACTTATAATTTATTTCCTACTTATATATTTTTTATTGTAGCCTAACTTATTAGTTCACAATGATATAGTTTATTATTGCATGTCTCAAACAATAAAATGTTAACATATGTAGGCTATATGTAAAGCACTAATTATCAAAACTATGTTGATATATAGGCCTAGTCACTGAGATTTTCCCCAATCGCAGCTGTAACAGGCATGGGAAACAGGATGACCCCCATTTCGCTTCTAGAACAGTCATAGACAAGTACTTAAACAAGCGATATCCAACTCGTTATGATGAGTAATAATTTTGTTAAATGTAAAAGGAAGAGATTTTTCTCACCACAGAAGTAACGCCAGGTTCGAAAAATGATAAAACTGTTACAAAAATTATAATAAGAATAAGAAGTAAATATATGTAAATAAAACTATAAAACAACATTTATCTTTAATATCACTTAAAACACCTTTATACTTGTTAAAACTAACTTCCCATGTACTAAACAGTTTAATTAACATTTTAATGTGGCGTTTTGTCTTTTCTCTAATACAATAGAAAGTTTGCTACAACTATCTATATCCTAATATTATAGATAACAGTCTTCAACCTTTTTTACATCTTGATCATCTTTAAACTAAAACTTTACGTTCCCCAGCAGAATGTAAAATTATGTGTACATAAATAAACACACAAACATTTGCAATATCAAATCATTTTATATTCCAACCAATTACAACATTTAATTTTAGGTTTTTTTATTTACTTTTGTATATAAGATATTATACGATCACTAATTTAAGTTGTTTATGTTATTGCAAACCAAGCAGTTCTAGTTTATTTAATATACTGATATTTAATTTTATTTCGTAGGCATAAGCGGCGAATTACTAGTAATTTAAGCTTCCGGTACCGACCGCATAAACAGCACATGTGATGAGGATACTACACCACAGCATGGGCGAGACGTTTGGGATGTAAATATTGTAGATAACACCTTGACGTGGTCGTTATCTGAAGCTATATTTATTAGTAATACTGATATTTCTTGCAAGCATGAATATGTATTCCAAATAATTGTTAACTCCTTATATATGATTAAACATTTGTAATTATTTTTTTGGTATAATTAAGTAAGTAATCATCCAGGCAAACACTTACCGATGAGAATGGAGGTGAAAACCGCCAGAGAGTTGTGAATGGACAGGTCATGAATGTCAACTTTTGACAGCACGTACATGAAGTAAGAAGTGTGATTTGAAGAGTAGCACAATGCCATCAACACACCTGTAACAGAATTGCAGTAAATAATACAAACTAGTACACAATGTAGGTCTACAAGAGAAGGAAGCCTAAAGATCTTGGGAAAATGCTGTTCATGTGATTTTCAGAACTGTAATGAGAGGTGCAACGAATAATAAAATCATATTCATTAAAAAAGTCCAATTCTTTGATTTATGTTGATCATACACATTTTCACTAAATATTACAGTAATGCATTTCATAGTGCACAAAGCTCAAGCGATTCATTACAGTTTTCACTAAGTATAAACACTAATTTCATTTTAATCAAACTTAAATCAAGTTGTGTCAGTAGAAGACTTAACTTAATGTAATAAGTTCAATCCAATATTTTACAAATTATTAAGTTTCTTACCACCTTACTGATTCAAATTTTGTGGTATCCAATCCAATGTGAAAAGCAAAAGCCTTGATTCACTGATTATTCATGAAAACTCTTATCTACTTTTATTCCCAAAGTACATATTTGGTCTTCCCACAAAGTGTCCTCCGACTTTTCCGTCTTCTGCAGCTTGTATTTTGGCATTCTTCATTCATGTCTGCTTTCATATTGTCCCACCATCTTTTGTGTACCTTTCAGGTGGTCTTCTTCCTTCTACCCGCCCTTGTACCTTAAGTGTTCCTGCTTTCTCGTATCTGGCCCATCTAAATTTCCACGATCTAACATTAGACACTATGTCAGAGTCTCTAAATACATTCTTCATTTCTTTGTTGTGTCGTATTCTACATTATCATTAATTGTCCAAAAATCTTTCTAAAAATCTTCTTTTTGTGTTTATTTCCCCTCTTCTTTCTTATTCAATGTTCATGTTTCAAATTTATGTACTAGAATCGGTCAAGTAATTTTGTGATATTTTTATTTTGGTTTCTGATGATAGAAGTTAGTTTTTTTGCATGCATACTTACTTTTGTTGGCTTGACTGATTCTATTGTTAATTCTAGTTCTTCACTATTATTACTTGAAATTATCACTCCCAAGTATTTGAAATGATCATCTTTTTCCAAAATGTGTCCTTATATGGTATTTTAGTTAATTTGATGATTTAATTTCTTAGAAAAGTTTATGTTATTTAGTCTTGTCATCATTTATTTTTAAATGTATTTGCTCTGTTTTCTAAATAGATATTTTTGTTAGCTCTTCAATGTGTAATTTTTTATTAATAAACACTAAGAGTCACAACCTATGATAAAATTAGTACCAACTACATGAAAGAACCTTTCAAAATGCTTGCTTATGTGGCAAAAAAAAAAAAAAAACAAATATTAATGGGCTGAACAATTGGGACACATGCGTTTAAAGGATCTGAGTGGTGGCAGCACTGACTCATCACCACATTAATTGCTGTAACGATTCACTAAAATACATTTAATTTTATTGCATACAATATATAATTACAAATCATTAACACAACAGTTTTCTTACACAATTTTTAATGCTTATTTAATATAATTTTTATTCTCAGGCAAGTTTTCTGATGTCTTTTGTGTCCTATCAGATTAAGTCCAGGTATTAATGCTTTTAAACTATTAAGAGTTATTCAATTTAATATAATTTCACCTTCCTTTAAAACTGTTTATTTCAATAAAATACTTATAAAAAGATAAAATGTTAAAGCCAGAAACAATATGAACATTACCCAGCCACTCGGCAGAGAGGGTGTGACAGCAAGCGGTGAGTTCTGCACACAGATGGCCAAGGTCATTGAGTCTATCCAGGTCGGTCTCATTGCACACTGCCACCACAGCATTGCAGACAAGACTGTACCGGTTACTGGCAGACTCTGACAGCTGGCGGACCCAACTTGGCTCTATCCGCACTGCAAAAAGAAAAAATCTTATTTTAATATTTCCATTTTGTATACAGTTAACTCATGACTAACTGGCAGCGAACCCATCCAGACAGTATTAACTCTGTAAACACCAAACGCAAGGTTAAGTGGTCTACACAAGGATGATAATCTTTCAAACGGCAATGATACCTGTATGTGTATTAGACGTTGTCTGCACTTTTATGATTAACTTAAATTATAATTAGACTATGTTACTTGTTATATCAATCTTTAACAAAAGCTGATAACCTAATGCCAAAATGTAAGCTGAGGCATTTATTTTACTGTTAACAAACACAGTATAAATAAACTTACGTATCAATTTTGTAATCACTTGCAGTACCAGTCCACATGCCTCATTTTAATGCAACCTTTTTTGGGGTTAGAGCAGAGTCACCAGAATCTAACCATTCAATCACTTATAATATCTCAAGTAATAGGAAAATTTGTGTCAGTGATTTGGTTAGTGAGCTCTTGTACTACTGTTAGTTTAAACTGCGTTATGTTTACATGGAACAACACAAGATCACAACACTACTGGAGCCCAAAGCAGCTGATAATTTGAGACACAAAATTTAACATTTTATAAGAAATCTATCTGTGTGTATATAAAAATAATGGTAAAATGTAATTTTTAATGTTTATAGCCCTCTCCTTAGGACTGTTGAGAAAGTGAAGCAGCAAATCACCTGGAAAGGGGTTTCCATATCATTAAACTGTTATACTTATAAAGGTCATCTAATTCGCTAATCCAACCTTCTACATAGGCTACTATTATTTGAAACCTTTAGGCATACAAGATATACCATTTTCAGTGCTACATGGCCATAAAAGTCGGTCATGCCACCCGACTAGTGGCGTACACCTAAAACTATTTAAAATGGTACAAATAATAAGGTTAACGTACCTTTGTTGTCATCAGCTACAAAATGTTTTTATTGAACTACCAGTTTCAGAACAAGAACTCCATGGTCAAATCCATTGTACGTTGTCAAAACAGTCACATTGTACTGTTTTTATGAGACTGTTTTGACAACGTACAGTGGATGTGACCATGGAGTTCTTGCTCTGAAACCGGTATTCCAATAAAAATATTTTGTAGCTGAAAACGACAAAGGTACATTAACCTTATTATTTGTTTTATATATATATCTGCTCAGGAGGTTTTAACAATGAATAAAATGGTACGTCTATTGTTCTGAACACTAGCATTTACCATGTTATTTTAAATGGTATATGGTTTTAGGTGTAGGCTTATATAGAGATTTATCTACCTACAAAATAAAAATTACTAAAATAGCTTAACCCTCCCACTGTTGCACTAACACACCAAAAATGTCAGATTGTGTTTGAAGATTCTGTAAGGTTTTGTACAGAAAGCTTTATAAAATATAAATTTAGCAGTAAATGAAACTTATTGAATACCACTGTGTTCACAATGACATGCTCTGTAATAAGAAAAATAATTTGAATTCTTATCTTTAATGGTGTTTGAGTTATTTAGCAGGAATTATAAAAATATAATTGTTAATATAAATAAAATATATAGGTGTATGCCTATATAGAAAATTTATCTATATACAAAACAAAAATTACTAAAATAGCATGTTTTGCACAAGTAATGATTTTTAAATGTATTTATAGTGCTAAATGCACAAAAAGTACTTAGCAGCCTAAGATACACACATGGTATTCAAGGTATTCAATGTTAGTAATGTAGAGCAATTAGCAGGCCTATAGCCTCCTGGCCCTTCTGAGACATCACTTAAAAACCCTCTTGATATTCAAAGAGTTAAACTGATCTCCCTTATGTATCCCCACAACACCATCACCAATTCTGCAGCAATACTAAAAAAAAAAAAAAAAAAAAAATAAATAAATAAAAAACAAACAAAATTGTACGTGTATTTGCTGGGGAATCAATATACACCACCTGGTAGTTTTCTCTGTCTACCAGATAAATATGGTATGTGCACTCCATCCTTGAGAACTGACGCTTTAGCAGGACCATCCAACATCTTCTGATGGGTTTACACTTGAGCCCCCATTCAAAGATGTTACTAGTGATGGGTCGGTCCCAAAAGTTGGTTCTCGGTTCTTGACAAAAGAACTGGAACCAAGAACGGATGGGAAAATCTTGGTTCTGTGGTTCCGGTTCCAGAAAACGGTGATAGCTTTCATGTCAGAAATGTTTTGGTGCGGAAGTGCTGATAAACAGAACAATCAAACGACAATATCCATCCTTTCACAAGATAAACAATATCTTTGTCAGAAAATTACTGCCCATAGAAGGCCTTCCTTATTAGTACGTGACTTGGCCAAGAGATAAACAAAATATCTAAGTCAGAAAATATTTGCCCATAGTCAGACCACTTCCTTATCAGCACATGAAAAGAGACAGATAACAGTAATGAATAGGAATTCACACTCAAAGGCAGTGAATTAAAGCCATTTAGTTTTTGTTCAAGAGTCCAGAGTCCAGTTGTCCTTTCCACCTGAGCTCCACACTTGTTGCCTGAGCTCCATACTTGTTTATCGACTCTTTCTTATCTCTTCCTGCCTGATAAAAAAACAGCTTGTGGAAACATTCCATTCTGTTTACAACTCATCTAACATTCTGGAATTAATTATTGTGTATTTTGAAAAATAAAAGGTTTTTTATGATGAACTTAAGATATTAGAGTTTATTTATTTTTTTATTAATGAAAAACAATGCATTAAAACCCTAGGGAATTGGATTGAAAAATAAATTTTTAGGATTAATATTGTGTCAAAACTAAACGAAATGATTCTTTAGCATCTTTATTTTAAAATTGTTGAATTTAATTTAATTATGTTTTCTCCTTTTACAAAGTTTGAAAGGATTAATGTTTTAAATTGCATTGACTTAACATTTACTGACCCAAAATAGTTTATTATTTCTTAAATTTAAAACAAAATGTATACTGTATCATCAATTTAGAAAAGAACCAATAGTTAATAAAAATTGGTTTTTTCAATTGACTCAATAGTTAATAAAAATTCTTTTTTTTAAATTATTTATATTATTATTTGTTTTTGCTGTTTATTTTTTACGTACTACAATTACATCAACCTCTTAAATTTAGTTGTGGCAATTTCAATCACTTGTTGTGATTTGTTTTTTAATGAGTTTTATTACTAAATCAGACCTAGGTTATTTTTTTAATTTTCTCTAGGCTTATAAGTTTTGTAATTTCCTCAAGGTAAATTTCAATTGCATACTAATTTGAGCATTATATTTCATTTTGCTAAATTGTATACTCTTTTAAATTTAAAGTAAATACTTTCTTTGTGCAAAAAATTTAAACAATCATACCCTGATAATAAATAAAATGTTACCAATTCTCTAGTTATTGGAAATATTATATGTCATTTTATAGATTTTAAGGGTGTATTATACTTCATTTTGGAGAAATCGCGAAAATACTATGCACTGTTTTTACTGACTGATTCCAGATAATTTGTTGATTCACTGGCGTAAAGGTATTAGAAACATTTTTGAGATATTCTCAAAAAGTACTCAAAACCGAGAACCGATTTCAGTAAAGAACCTAACTGGAACCGAAAAACAAATGGAACCGACCCATCACTAGATGTTACTATGGCAGGTTTTATGAAACTACTCATCTTGACCTGACTGACAAAGTAGTTTAGATTAAAATTGAATAATCGATGATGATTATTTTCAAATGACTAAACAACATCTTACCGCCTAATCCTTGACAGACAATATTAGCATGTTAATACCAGTCATTTTAGCCCTGTACAGATGATCAAACACTACTTACATGTTTCAGTCAATTTGTCCAATTGATTAGTTTTTCATGCTGAACAGATTGACGTGAAACACGTAAGTAATAATATTAGGATGTAATGTACATCCAGAACACACTATAAATTTAAAGAAATTACTATTATTAATAAGAAATTATTTTTGTCAGATCAGTTTAATTACTACTTCATTCAATTTGGCAGAAAAAGACTGAAACATACAGAATTTTTGGAAGGAATAAATTAAAAGAGGGAGGTGTTGAACAACAAAGAAAAAGAAAACGAGATACCTGGTCGGCGAATGTTCATAATAACATCATTCATGAAGGCAGTGTAAGCATGGTTGGATGGTGTGGGTTGTAACGAGGTGTAAAGTGCAGCTCGAATTTTGGGATAGGCGTTGCTGAACGGTTCTCCCCCGTGCGGTCTGGACTTAAGAAGCGAGCAAGTTGAGTACAGATCGTAGAGGTGGGAAAGCACACAGCGCTCTACACTGCAGCAGTCACCAGGGTTGGACACGTGTTTCACCACTCGACACAGTGCTTCAAATACTGCCACCGTCTGATCTGTTGACACTGAAACCATTTTGACATTAACATCATGAGACTAGAATAAGCTCTTTTTTCTTTTAACCTGTTGAGGAGTAAGGACATCTTAAGACGTCCCTGCTCCTTGCTTCATAATGAGTATTATCAAAGACTCCCTGTTGACGGTAGAGGAGTAGAAAAATTTTTTTTCTAGATTTGTTTGATACTTTATTATTATGATACAATAAACTAATAAATACACATTTAATAGCTTATTACTATTTTTTACATATGGATGGTGTTACGTATCACTAGACCAAGCGCCAATTTTAAAAATTCAGTATTCCTGCGCATTCTATTGAGAAACAATGTAACTAACCTACAAAAAAATCACCATCCTTGTCCTAGCAACGGTTGCCATGAAATATTTGGAAAACTTAAGTGCCACTTTAGTAATGTTTGATTTTCTGTTTTGCATAACAAAACCAAAAGCCATAATCCCATATTTAGTTTTGCAACAGTAGACCAAGCGCCTTTTACTGGTCTTTGGTCTTGTGATGCCAAACGTATTAGGTGGCATGACTGGTTTACATCTGTTCACAATCATAACAAAACAAACTACATCAGCTGTATGTGTTGTGTACCACTAACCTAGTTTTGTTGTAAGCGTATATTTGTGATGAGAGTGTTGCCATTATTTGTTATTTTGTTCTCTGTAATTTAATTATGGATAGTTTGAAAACAAGAACGAAGCAAATTATTGCAAATGTAACGAGGATTTCAACTGAATCTCAAGCTCTAAAGGTAAGAAATCACAAGTTTCTTTCATATGTTAACTTCTTTAAAACAACTTTTAATAGACTTCTTTTATAACTTGTACCTTTAATGAAATGTTAGTAATGCTTGATGACTAAACTAGGCCTATGTAACTGATTAATGTTTGAAAGGAAAAATAGCCTACAACCTTAACCTAAGCCAAAGCCTATTTTCGGGGTTTGTTTCACAAACAGTTTGAGTAATATGTATCAATACTTTTTTACTTTGATACTATTGATATTATAACCGAATGGGGTTAAAGTATTTTATAATTATAGCCTAGGTATTTTTATAAATATTTTATTTTGACATTTTCCCTACAAGTAGGCTTACAAGTTTGAGAGCAACCTCCAGCGGTGAAATGTTGTTGCTTTGCGAGTGCCAACTTACACAATATGCTGCAGCGATTATAGGTTAGGTTATTGCTGGAAAACCTATCACAACCGTTATATCGAGTGTAGACTCCATACAATGTATCAACTGTAACATATTGGTAGGCCTAGTAAGCCTATCGAAATAAAAAAATATTGATAAAATTAAATGTAAGTTACTTGAACTGCTTATGAAACCGAACCCCTATTTGCGTGAAACTTTAACCTATAGCCTATTTTGTTGTTTCAGAAAGAAGATACATGTTTCCTGACTGAAGAGAATCGCAGCCTATCTTCTCAAGTACCGATATTGGAGTGTATACAAACTAATGGTAGCTGTTCGTCTTCAAGCTCAGACATTATAAGTAGGCCTACAGATCCGCTACTCCCAACGGATGTGGATCTTACAGAGTTAGTACCTGTTAACTTGGAGTCACCAGGTAACATATTTTCATCGTCGTTTAATGACACATCACTAGATTTGCCAAGAACTTTTTTTGATGAGTCTATCCCTACAGTTGATGCCAATAATTCAGAAGAATTAGGTTTATTTGCCAATCAAACAGATACTGAACACAGTTATTGCTTTGACGATCAAGAAAAAAACTGTGAAATTATTGAACTGCCTTCTGAGCAGTTGCACTCCACACCACTTAAGACAAGTACTTATCATAATAATTTAACACACATTAGCAATGGTTTGAATGCAGGTGTAGTGGTGGTTAAGGAAATCGATGATGAGCCATTCTCTAATTTGACTTTTTATGAAAATGAATGTGGCAGGCCTAGCAGTGACCAAGCAGAAGACATTCTACAACAGCCTTCAAGTGATGATGTGGAAAATACCATCCCTGAAACAGTTGAAGATGTGGAAAATACCAACCCTGATACAGTTGAAGATGTGGAAAACACCAACCCTGAAATAGGTGAAAATCGATTACCGGTACTGGAAGGAAGGCCAAAAAGAGGAAGAAAACTTAAGTATGAAAACCAAAACCGAGAAACTAGAAAAAAACTGTGCATCCAAAACAAGGATTATTTTACACAAAGAAATGTGTTCAAAGAATCCAAAGATTTCCGGCGTTACATTTGCCCGTGTAAATGTTTGGAAAGAGTTAGTGAGGAAAATGCCAAAAAGGAATTTGACAAGTTTTATAGTGTTGATTCGCATGATGCTCAGCGTGCATTGATTTGCTCTATGGTTCAGGAGTTAGACATAAAACGAAAAAGAGTGAAAACATCAAACAAAAGGAAATGTAGTAGGTTGTACAAAATTTGTGGAATGATTGTATGTAAAACTTTTTTTTTGCAGACTTTAAGAATATCCAGTTGCAAAGTAAATAGTGCTCTGAAAAGTATGAAGCGCTCAGAAGGAGTTCGTGATTGTCGTGGCGTCAGTGGTGGAAAAAATAAAATTGATGATTCTCGAGTGAAAGAAGTAATCGGGCACATACAAAAATTCCCCAAATATAAGTCACATTATAGAAGAGCAAATACAGAAAGGGAATTTCTTACAGAAGATACGACAGTAGAAAAAATGCACCAATTGTACTCTGCAGAAGTAAATAATCCTGTAAGTTTGTCATCTTATAAGAAAATCTTTTTGACCAAATTCAACCTTCGTAGAAAGAAACTGAAGAAAGATACATGCAATCTTTGCGATCGTTTAGAAGTAGGAATAAAACATTGTGTAGATAACGTAAAGCTGCAAACTTTGAAAGTAGAAAAAGATTTACATTTGGAAAATGCAGAAAAGGCTCAAGATAAGAGGAAGGAAGACATGCTTACAGCCAAGAATCAACCTGATGTCGAAACATTTTGTTTCGATTTACAGAAAACGTTGCCTCTGCCTAAAATTCCTACCAATATAGTATATTACAAGCGTCAATTGTGTGTGTACAATCTTGGAATTCACAGTGGAAAGAATGACAAGGGTCACTGCTATGTCTGGGTCGAGGGCGAAGCTGGTCGCGGTGCTCAGGAGGTTGGCAGCTGTCTCAAGAAACATATCGAAGAGAATGTAACTTCTGCGAAGAGACTGATTCTTTGGTCGGACTCTTGCGGTGGCCAAAATCGTAATATTAAAATAGTTTTAATGCTTAAAACTGTTTTGGAAAATCACCCCACACTAGAACAGATTACTTTGCGGTATCTTTACCCAGGGCACAGTTTTTTGCCCAACGACAGTGATTTTGGGGACATAGAGTGTGCGCTGAAGTTTCAGCAACGATTGTACACCGTGGAAGACTACATGAATGTCATGAAAATTAGTCGAAAGAAGAATGCTTTGGTTGTTCACAGAATGGAAAAAAGAGAATTCTTTGGAACACAAACTCTTGAAAAACAAGTCACGAACCGGAAAATTGACACAAATAAATGCAAAGTAAACTGGCTGGAAACTAGAGAGCTCGAAATAAGAAAAGACACTCCTCTTAGCATTTTCATGAAAAGTCATTTTGAACAGGACGCTGCAGTTGAATTAAGCATTCAAAAGCTGGAAAAGAAAGGAAGACCTTCCAGTCAACCACTTCGATTGAGTGATTACTTAGTTCCACTTTGGCCAGGAGGAAAGCCAATTTCAAAACCTAAACTTGAAGACTTGAAGTCTCTTCTGCCGTTAATCCCAAAAGATGCAAGACCTGTGTTTCGGTCCTTGTTCAGCGATAATGATGTGGAAGATGACATCGATGGGTTTAATGGACAACTTGACTTTGAAGTTGAAGTTGAATAATGACATTTTATTTTAGTTTTTTGTTATTTTAATTGTTTTCAATTGAAGGGTATACTGTAGGTCTATGTCATTATTTACCCGTAAGTATTGTGTTTCATTAATAAACAACATTTTTAACTAGAGGAAAACATTTCAGTAAATTATTTTAGTACCTATTGTGACTTTTATCTCAGTTCAGTTATTGTCAAATACAACAAAATTATTATTTACATAATAAACCCTTGACATTTATAATAATAATAATAACCAACTAATTATAATAATAACCAACTAATTTATTATATGCCTTTAGCAGACTACATAGGTGAAAATTGTTTAGCCTTGATCCTTTTTAAACAAATTATCAGCTTTGATAACTAATTAGAAATTTACCATTTCAATTTGTATCCTAATAAAGTGAGGTAGCCTAGTAATTAATTATATTTTGTCCTTAAAGTCTTTAAATATGCATGTAGTTTTCTGATGCTTAATAATTATAATAGTAGGCCTAATGCAGTGTTTAGTTATGCATAACAAGACCAAAAGACTTAAAAGTCAGTTAGTCTAATGATGCATAACAAAATCATACAATTTAAAAATTATGCATAAGTAGACTATTGGCCATTTTATTTAATTTTAGTCTTATTAAACACTAGGAAGTTGAGCTTTAACAACAAAGTTAAATAAGAGTAACTCTTCCTTTTTATAAAAAATTGGGACAGTAGAACAAGAAACAGGTTTTTTATTGATCAGAAACTTTGAGGTTAATTATCTCAGAACTACTTTTTGGCGCTTGGTCTAGTGATGCATAACACCGTCCATATGTTTTAAATAAAATAAAATAATATTCATATTATCAATTTTGAGTTAAGTAACTGAATTTTTAATTTATTTCAACTCAGAGTTTATAACTAAAAACATGTTATAATGTCCATACAATAACAGTTCTGTACAGTCCAGGCCCTAAAACCTTTTATTTTATTTTTAAAAATTGTCAGTAGTATGATAGTCTTCATAGCAAGGAAACACGCAAAGCGGAATTTGGCACTGTTTGCATTCGTATGCTGTGTCTTTCCTTTTCCTTTCTCGTTTTACGGTGTGAGCGCAAACGAAACACTTCCTTTGCTTTCTTTTCTGATTACCGTCTCTCATTGGAAGCGGCTGCATGAAATGACGTCCTGATAGGCGTGTTGGCCCGCCCACTTGTCGCGCGACAGCTGGTTGGCAATTGGCTGCCGAGTGTCTATCTAGGAGTTGCCGTATAAGTCTAATTCTAAAATCTGCAAAGTTTACTTTTGCGTTGGGATTGCCCTGGCGTGCTCTATGTCTAAATATGTAGAACGAATTTAGAACACTAATATCTAATAAATGAAAAAACAGTTTTGAGTACCATTTTATGGTTTTTCTTGTGCAATCATTATATGAGATCAACATGTCACTTATATCTACTGCACCCATGTTTTCATTGTAGCTTACAATACACTTTGGTTTCAGTTTATTTTTATAAGATCTAGTGTCAACTGAAATCATTTCGTGTTTGTGTACTGTTGATAAAATGGTTACTGGACGTTTGTCGCACCACTTTACAGCTAACATGGTGTCATTGTGTCTTACAACAACGTTACCCTCGTTCATTTTTTTTGGAAGGCAAGGTAAATTCTTTCTTATAGGATTTACTGTCCCACAAGCACCTGTGTTGTGGTCTAACAGCCACGAAAATAATACAGGGCTAGAGTACCAGTTGTCGGTGTACAGAACATGACCAACGTTTAGATATGGCCGCATAAGTGTTTTTACAATTTTTGCAGATACTCCACTGTCATCAGAATTGTCTTCATCAATGTCAGTCCCTTTTCCAGTATACACTATGAAATCAAGAATCATACCTATATGACAATCGCATAAAATAAATGTTTTTATGCCGAAACGTTTACGTTTATTTGGTAAATATTGTTTGAAAGAGAGTCTCCCTTTCCACAACATAAGACTCTCATCGATTACTAGAGTTTGATAAGGGTATAGAAGTGAACTGAATTTTTTCCTTAGAGTGTTTATGACAGTTCTTATTTTTTGCAGTTTGTCCCCACCTTGAGTGTTGCAGTTATTATCAAAATGTAAACATCTTCTTATCAATAAGTATCTATCCTGAGTAAATAGCTTAGCAAATATAGGAGTCTCAATCAATATGTCAGTTGACCAATACTGTTTTATACTGTTTTTCTTGCAGTGGGACATCAATAAGGTGGTAGCAAAAAAAGAATACATCTCATTTGCATTAGTGTTTTTCCACTTATTCAGTTTAGAGTGTTCAGATAAAACCCCTTTACAACACTCTAAGTAGTAACGATTGGTTTCTTCAGCAATGTGACTTACAAAATCGAAATCAAAAATTTCATGAAATATGTCAATTTCCCTCCATTCAGTACCATTTACTTCATCAGTTACAAGCAACCCTGGTTTAGAATGATCAAAGTTAATCTGATTAGGATTGAAATTGTCTTTATGGTACCAAGAACAATTGGAACAAAGTACATTAATCGAAATGTTATTCAAACAATTTTGACCAACTTCCATGGCAACATCCTCATTTGAACTATCATGTGTTACACTATTTGTACTTACATTGGACGACGCTGTAGTATTTGCAATGGTGTTACGTTCAATAGTAGATTCGTCTTCATCCGACTCTGATCCATGCCAGTCCATATCAGATTCAATAACCTCATTATTGTTGTCCTGGTTATCGTCATCACTTAGATTGTACAGTTCCCCCCGTATTTCTTCACTCCGAACAATATATTCATCCATTTTAGAGCACAGTGATAGAAAATAAAAACTAACTATAATAGGCCTAATTATATACAGAATGTACAATTTGCTTGAGAAGCTCACTTATAATAAACACACAAACAACTGAAGAGTAATAAAAAAAAAAAAACTCTAAATAAAAAACTATTTACATAATGTACAATTAATGTTTAGGAATAAACGACTCATCTACAATAACCAAACAGCTCTAGCCAGATGAACACAATGTATTACAATGCGGGACAATATTCGCGCCAAAACATTTTTGCGCCAACGATACTCAGCTGAGTGTTGTTCTTACACAGCTGATTTGCATAAGCTAGTTACAAAAAAATCCACCAGGCGTTGTTTGTAATGTGTCTACTAAGTAACAATAACAAACATGTTGCCAGAAAGTGCCGCTAGAATGAGTAGCAATGCAGAATTGGTACGGAAATAAAATGGACGTCACAGGACGTCCTTCCTCTTCCGAGCCCAGACGTACAAAGACGTCTGTACTCTATTGGGATCAAAATTGGATACTCCTCAACAGGTTAAATTTTATGATTTTGCAATATCACTTATATTGAACAATTAAATCTCTTTGTTGTCTTAACCTGATGTCTACAGTCATGGTATTTTGCAATCATAATTACTCAAGGATTAGGTATTTGAATTTTTTAACTTTATTTCTTAATTTTTGTCAATTTTGTTAAACCGATCTATTGCAACTCTTTGAGTTTTAACTTTGTTCAGAGAAGAATATTTACTTATAGAATGTAATTTGTTTAGTTAGAAAGATTGCAGATTTAGGACCATGCAAGATTACAGCATTAGACCATGAATCATTATAACAGGAAAAATAAGACATCAGTAATCTTAAGTAAGAACATAAGTACCGTAAAATATACAAAAATACGTTTCAATGTCATTGACATCTTTTCAGATTTTCTTAAGAAAATATCAGTAATTAAAGATATGTATACATTATAATAGATTTGTCTTATAATTATAAGTCTTGTGTTTGTGTCTATAATTTACCCATTCTCATACCCAAGATTTTTTAAGCTCTACTTCTTCTATTATAAATAAAGCAGATTCTCAGCAGCCCAGATCGGCCTAGTCTGGTTACTGAGTAGTCCGTATAGACGATCTTGGATTAAAAAAAATATTATAAATGAAATTTTACCTTGTAACGCCATCATATTCACACTACACCTCGCCACCTGCACTACACAAAAGTTGTGTATATTCCATTGTCAAGAGTCAGGCACTCTATGTCCTGATACAATAATAACTAATTAATTAATGTTATTTCATCAATTTGCCTCATATGTGTCATTCCTGTATTTTGATTTTGTATCTCGCATTGCAGGGATATGACTGATAAACATTAAAAGGTTGAATACAGTAAATGTATAAAATTATAATGTCATTTCTTATCTTGTTTTATAATAAATTCCCTAAATGTAATTTTATTTTTGATTGCTGAAGATCTTATGTTTATTAAAACTTTGAATTTAGTTGTGCGATACAATCCTATGTCAAACATTTTGACATACAAATAGCTTGACTGGTGAAAATTGGGGAAGAATCGAGCAAGGTCAGTCTGCATTTCTTGTCTTTGAAATGAGTGTCATATCACCGCTTTGTACCGTGGTCGGGTCTGTGGCTGAGTTCCTCCTCACTCTTTGCCGTCGCCAAATACCATTTCAGCTGAGTCGATTGTTACACAAATTTAAACTCTACTATATAGCACTGTAGCCTATTTTAGTTTATTACAGAATATTTATAACTTTTTCCTACAAGCTCAGTTGTGTATTAGCTTACACATAATATTATATAAACATAATATATTGTCCACCATATACACAAAATTTGTGAGTCATTCCAACCTCCAGGGAATCTGGATTTTTTCTAAATCCAGACTGACCATTCGCCACATTAGTCTAGACTTCTGAGAGTCTGCTGCACCAGTTTCCTGTTTATAATTTTAGAAGTACTTTTTTGATTGGCATTCTACTTACACAAGAGACAGCAGTGGTACCTCCTCAACACCCCCACCACATACAGTACCAAAGAGGGGGTGTAGATACGCACCAAGTTGGAACCTTTACCAGCGAGCTGGGCTTCCACCTCTGGCACCTCTTTCAGTATCTGTCACACAAATAAACCAGCTTACATGTACGGAAAATGGGCAACTAATGAATTGACTATATCCAAACAATGATAATCAAATTTTCATATGGAAACTTACACAAATTATGTGATAACTTATCGAGTGCTCAGAATAAGTCTCTTAAATTGCCTTTTGTAAGCACTTCTGCTTTCAATGCAGAAAGTCACATGTCACCCTGGGAGATCCAACAGCCTTTACACGTAGAGTTTCATTGTTGCCCTTTGTCAACATTTATATGATAAATTAAAAATGCCATCAGTGTTGAGGAATGAACAAAAATGTTTAAGGAAAAGGAATGCTTTCAAGTGTTCAACTTCCACAACAGTGTTAACTAAACACAGTTGAAAAAATAACTGTAATGAAGTGTACAAGTTTGTTTAGTTGCTATTTGTTGTCAACATTACTATTCGTTGTGTTATTAATAATATTATTAATTGTTATTTGAATACTAAATAAAGATTTAATTTAATCCTTCTAAGCTTGATTCATTAGTGTTAATCAAACCAACCAATGGTCACTGCTGCTAATAGCATAGTGGGTATTGTTATTGTTCTACTGTGTTGCCAGACAGCGATCTGCTGTCTTCCTAATTGACATGACAATTTTTAAACAGAATGACGCTGTGGGGAAAGATTAGTTCTCTAACTCACTTCCACTACTCAGTGCATCTCTCTCGCCCCATTGCTTTGAGTACGTCATTTCAAAGCGTTCTATCTAAATTAACTGCTTTAATATTACAATCAATAACATTTTTATTTTATTCCCACCCATTTCTTTCTATTTTTTTAGATTCACATTCCAGTCTGATTAAATCAGATTTCAGTTAGCAAAATCAACCACATTTTATTTACACTTAATTTAATATCGGTTTTTGTCAACAATCAACCATTATTATAATCTCTGCCAATCTTAAATTGATACTAAACATTAATTTTATTTTTAGAAAATTAATTAGAAGGCCTCCTCCACTGTCAATCATATTCCATGCTTTTCAAGTGACTGTTATTGTTTTTTTCTATAGTAATTTCCTTTAATTTGTACTAATAGCTGTTTTTACTGTACTAAGATGAAATAGATTTTATTGGTCATCTAATCCTGTTCTATGACATAAATTGACATAAATAGTGGCACAGTGACGTAACCAAGCTACTTGAGGACAAAGTGTTATAAGAGATTGTAGGCGTTATGTTTTATACTTAGTCCTCTTAATACTGACACATCGTCCATTCAATAGTTCAAAGTTAACCCTTTTAATGCCAGCTTAATTTTTCATAGTGACGCTAAAAACAAAAAGCTAGTATACAGCCGACACGTTAAAAAAGCTAGGCCTATTTTGCCTAAAATGTAGTTTTTTTTTTTTTTTTTTTAATTTTTATTGACTCTCATACAGTAAAGACATTAGTATTGTTTTGTTGGGTTTGAGTTGTAGTGTAAGATAAAACAAAGATTTAAAGTTTAGCAATTTAATTTTTTTTGCAAAAATATAATTTAAATTTTTATTTTATAAATGTTTGTAGTTTGTAACATATATATCATAACATATTTATCATGACATATAATAAACTTAAACCACCTATTTTAGTATTTTATCTTGTAATACATTTAACTGTAAGCACACACACAAAATTTGAAGCATTTACCTTGATACATTCAAGGATTCCGTTGCATTTCCCAAATATATACATATTTCAAAAAATCACACTTTACCACAGTGCCACTACATTTTTCATTTGAGGTTCATAAAGTTTTAAAATTCACTATTTCTATATGTTTCTTATATACTATAAAAAGAGTGTACCAAGTTTCGTGCAATTTGATTCAAATTAAAGACTTCTTAATCAAAGAATTGTGAACAATCAAAATAGCAATCACCAGTGATTTTAGCGTGTCTAGTTACGATCGCTATATTGATTAATGCCAACGTACAAATGCTGACTATTGTTATATTTATGAAATAGTTAGAATAATATATTTTCTGGTGACAACTGCGTCAAGGCGCTATCTAAACTATTTACAAGATAACCAAACGTTTCCCCCATGCTGGTGAAGTGGCATCCTCAGTGGTCTCAGAGAAACAACTAAGAGTCCACTGAGGATGTCGATGTCACATCACAGCATGAGTGAAATGTCTAGTAAACTAGTAAATAGTTCCTTGGTGCGGTTGTCATCAGAAAATGTTCATTCTAGTTATGGCATTGTCCACTTACGCCTAAGATCTGTTGAAATGCTAAACAAGAAACAAATTTTAATCTAACACGATAACTCACTTGTATGCAAACATCAATGAGGCCATCAATGTTGAGTGCCAACTCCATTAAATCAAAGAGAAACGCAACATGCTCCTGGACTGGGAGGTAGTTGGAATTACCTTAGAAGAAAATAAAAACTATATTAAACACAAGAATATTACAGTTCCATTTCATTACTTTGTTATATTTTCAACCCTTTAGAATAATTAACTAAAATACTTAAAGAGAACCTTCTCTTGATACCTAAAGATCAAATTTCAAGACTGGATGGGGTAAGAGTCAAGTCTCATAAGTTTGGAGCCAAGTCTCATTTGACCCTACAAGACTAACTTGTTATATGTCAGACGATGCCCTCCATATTTTTTGTTCCCCACTCTCAAGTTTTGAGACTACTGACTCCCACCCCCACCCTAACACCTTCATTTGACCTTTGGATGAGCACGTGTTCACATCTAGAACTCTATTAGTCATTTGCTTTTTATGATATATAGAGCGTCGTCTTACAGACGAAGCAACAGCCTTTCCATTATTCGTAGCAATATATTGTGTCATCTGCTAGACTAAACATTAGAAAAACAAAACAAATAAAAATAAAAACGTTTTATTACTCTCAATACTCCATGACAGCCCTTCAATAAATGCTCAAAGTAAAAGGTCTGAAATTGTAGAATTCTACATTTCTAATAAAGATGTTGATACTCTAGACCAAATGTGTGGTCAGATGTCTTGCAGCCGGTATATTCTTACATTCTTATATTCTTAAGAATGTAAGAATATACCAACTAGAAGGTGGCCACTTTGCATCTTCTTTACACCATGATTATAAATTCTTATTTTATTTATTCTAACAACATGGTTTTAGCTGGGAATAAACCTCTTTCTAAACAAAAGTTTACTATAGAACTTCACAGTCAGCTAGTGAAACAATGGCTGGAGCACCGATTGAACTATAAGTTTTTGGAACACCCTTTACGAACTTCTATTTGTAATAAGATTGGGTATGGAGGTCCCAGATGCTCAACTTGAACAGCAACTAAAACCTCAGGGAAGCAAGCTATGTGGCTTCTGCCCTGCAAAAAAATGAAGATGACAAAGTACTAATGCGTACACTGCTCTAAAGTAATGTGTGGTGAGCACCAAGGTCAATGGTGTTTCGAATGCACTCGATGAACTGTTGAAATCTATACCACTGTTTTGTATTTTTAAATTAATAATTCATAGATGTATGTAAAAATACAGTGATTTTTTACTAGAAGATATATTGCTTTATTATATAAAACATCACTAGTCTCCCAGATGGAGCGTTAGCTTTAATGCTTGTTTTAGAGCATTAGTGTTCTAGGGTTAGGGGTGGGAGGTACATTTCAAAATTTGGTGCATTATTACATATATTTTGATCCAAGTAAACTGTTTTATGGCTTTTAAGTTTAAATTATAATTCTGGGCATTTTGTTAAGGTTTGATTATAAAATAAATATTTAATTATTTGAAATTTCATTAAATATTTTGAACAAATACGTTAATATTATTTATCTAGGTAACAATCAGTCAAACAGACCAAGGGTAGAACTATTTCCATTTCCCAGTTGTTTGGTCTGAAATATACTAGGCTTGCATACCCGAGTGTCCTGAATATTATTCATTGCAAACTGCTCCTCTAACTTGACACGCTCGAGTACTATGGCCATTCATGTGTTTTCTAAGGGTTTCACTGGTAAGGCCGATATATTGGGCAGGACAGTGCTGGCAGTGGAGTTGATAAATTAGATTGGTGAAATCATAGGAATGGTTTCCAGGTATCTTGTAGGTTAAGGAGGTAGTGGAGCTGGTAAAAGATGTGGCTGGGAAATGAATAGGGCAGGTTTTACAAGATTTCTTGTTACTAGCAACCACAGGGTTCTAATCCTTGTAACAAGAAATCTTGTAAAACCTGCCCTATTCATCTCCCAGCCACATCTTTCACCAGCTCCACTACCTCCTTAACCTACAAGATACCTGGAAACCACTCCTGTGATTTCACCAATCTAATTTATCAACTCCACTGTCCTGCCCAATATATCGGCCTTACCAGTGAAACCCTTAGAAAACACATGAATGGCCATAGATGTGATTGCAAAGTCCAAAATCCTGAAAACCCTGTCTCTGCCCATACTTTTCTCCATAACCAAAATTTTTATCAGTGTTACGCCACTAAAATAATCAGATCCCTTCCTTCCCATGCCAATAGTTCCCAACTCCGAAGAATGGAATTAGCACATCAATGGATAAAAAAAATCCCGTGACCCACCTAATCTGAACATAAGATAGACCATTTCCCCTCAACCCCTTCCCCATCAGCAAACTTCATATATATACTAACTGAAATACTGCATCTATACCTGAGTGTTGCTCTATGGATGTACAACCGTCAACACTAAACACCCCCATCACAGCCACCTACCCAGCAATTGTGGAAGCCATGTGAAAATTTGTAAGATTATGTGTTTATTTTGTGTATGTTACTACTACTCTGGTGTTAGTGAACTTGTCTTCTAAGGTAAGTTTGCTGATGTCCTATCTCTCCAATATAATATACTAATTATTATTTTTTGTAATCTATTTATTATTAGAAGGAAGTCATTAAAAACCAAATTCAATACTTCTTTCTATAAAAAATTAAATGCAAATTATTTAAATTGTTATTTAATAAAATATATTTTACAAGTGATTACAAGACGAAACAAAAATAACCAAAAATATTTGACAAGAAAATTTTGAGTTTCATGTGAAATTAGAGGTTTAAGAAGAATCAGAGTCAACACTGGTTGCAGTTGCAGTTGACTGGTTACAGTTGCAGGAATGACTGCTCATTGAACGAAGGGTTAGTGACCGGCGTGGTGGCTGCAGACGCTTCATCTTTCGGATAGGCTTTTTCTTGCCTTTTTCTTTCTCAGCTAGAGCCACAAATGGTGCTTTTTCATCTGTTGTCATTGTATTCCATGCGGCAGCTGCAAGGCGCACCATGTCTTTTGATAACTTGGGAGGCCCTTGATAGTTCTGTCGGAAAGCTTGCACAAAATTTATATAGGGCATTCTTGTAGGTTTAGGTACCTGAGCTGCAGAGGGTACTGTATTATCAGGATTCATGTTCAGATTTTAATATTAGAAGTTAAAAATTTTAAAATTATCTTAAGAAATTTTTGTACAATGTTTCTTTAAATAGTTCAGAACTTTCTTTGTTGCTATGTAACATTAACAATGATACAAATCCTGAAATTATGAGCCTATTTTAATAAATTACTTTATACAGCATATGATAAAAATCATATTTCTATAGTTACTTAAAATTAAATTAACTTACACTTTCAAGTTTAAGGAACATGCCCTTAAAAAAAGATTCAGGGTTAACAAGTAAATAAACTTCAATTCCTCTTAATGCAGCGTCTATTTAAAAATAATTTTATTTTATAATGTTTAAACATATAGTGAACAATTCTTACAATAGTAACAATATAACTAATAATAACTAAAAGTATTCCAAATTAATTTTTTATAACAATTATTTGGACATTAAATCAAAACATTTAAACATACTATGGCATATTAAAAAAAAAAAAAAAAAAAAAAAAAAAAAAAAAAAAAAAAAAAAAAAAAAAAAAAAAAAAAAAAAACAAACAAAGAAATGTACTTAAGCAAAAATATACAGATTTTAAATGGATGGATTATTTTACAACAAACCCAACTACATATTTTTAATAACAGAGAAAACTGCTATCTGTGCCCAAAATCCAAGCAATTACATTTGGGATAGCCATACTTTCAGTCACAAAATTGTAGTTATCTCTGTTATTTGTCACATTGATATTTAAAAATGATATATCGTTATACTTGTAAAATAGTTCATAAATTTTTTCTAAAATTATGGTTTTTTCAGATATTTATTTAGAAATTTGTTGTTAGCTGCCATTATGAAATGGATAATGTTAGGCTTACGACCTTTTTAAGTAACAATGTGTATTTCTCTGGTTAACTTTCATATTTAATTTTAGTATTAAATCTCAAACAGTTTTTGAGATATTTAGATTTTTGTAAAAAACACACAAAAATAGGTCAAGATAGTACATATGTTATATTACAGTATTAGCTCGTTTATATCTGATAACAATTCCTTAAAATATTGGAGCTGGACACTACAGTGGTGGCAAGTTGTTGATAAGACTAAAATCCTTCTACTGTTCGAGTGGCCATTTAAGTGAACGAGGGAAAATTGTATTTACAGATTTCAAAAGCTGAAGGTTGAGATGGCGAGAAGATGGGAAAACAGTCTTATTAAGTATGTCTTTAAGGGGTGACCAGCAGGCACAAGACCTCTCTAGGAAGACCAAAATTAAGGTGGCAGAACCAAGTACTAAAAGAACTTAGACGAGTAGGAGCAACCTGGGAACAAGTTTGAGTGGCCACAGCGTTAAGGTAAACAAGCACCTAAGAGACACTTTCAAGATTTGTTTACTGTACATACAATATTGCCCATAAACATTATTCCATAATGATAGCTTGCGATTAAGGTGTAACAATAATACCTGAGGCAAATGTGTTGATCATTTCGAGCACGGTGACACTGCACTGCCAAGTCACAACGTGTTGGTCAAAGTAGGAGAGTGCCTGCACCCTCACTGTGGTAGATTCAAAGTTGAACTCATTTCGGGAATGCTTCTTCACCTTGCCCCCTAGGAACCATAATCATATAAGTTTGTCTACTATAGTAAGTAATTTTACTGCACTAATTAATATTATATTAATCACTAGCCGGTAGCCCTACGGGGAAGTTTGATGCTTACTTACCCTTCCCTTCGTGATGATCCTCACACATCAATATATAAGCTCAGCCTGCTGCCATTCTCCTGCTGAAGTTTTATTATATTCAAGAAAACCATATAAGTCTACTTTAGAGGAATGCAAAGTAGTGCAATCGTGTCAGAATTACTAGAAATAGATTTATCTATAAAATTTCACAATGAAAACCAAACTAGCCAAGCTTTTTTAAGTCAAGTTTATGGTCTTTGTATCAGTTGTTTGAAATAAGTTAATAAATTAAATGAATGCTGATGTTACTCTTATAAAAAAATTAGGAGTGTGAAAGTACTCCAAACTTTGAGTATTTTTTACTACTCGAACTCGGCTTGAAGCTTCCTACACTACGAGGGTCGTCCAGAAAGTAAAGAACGATTGTGCATCACGTGCGGCACCGATCCCCCACCACTGCGACTGCGTACACGCTAGTTACCTCTGGCTGTCCGGTCAGTGTGAGCCGAGTTTTGTTCCTGTGCGGTCACACATCTTTGCTCTGTAAACTTTCAAAATGGCGGCGCCCATTGAAAATCCCACCAAATGCGAAGTGCGCAGTGTCATTCAGTTTTTGAATGCTCAAAATGTTCGGCCTATCAAAATTTATAAGCAAATAAACACTGTTTATGGTGAGAATGTAATGAACGAATCTTCAGTGAGGAAATGGTGCATTATGTTCAACCAAGGAAGAACCAATGTGCACGATGAAGAACGGATTGGGAGGTCATCATTTGTTACTGAGGAACTGAAAAAAGAAGTTGACAACAAAATTCAGGAAAACCGGCGATTCACTTTAACCACTTTAAAAGATGCTATTCCAGACGTTTCTCGATCCCTCTTACATGAAATTGTGACTGAGCATCTTGGGTATAAAAAATGTGCGCTCGGTGGGTTCCAAAGTTTCTCACAGAATTCCACAAGACTAAACGAATGGGAGCAGCCCTTGAACTTCATACTCGATATGATAGTGCTGGTGAACAACTTCTCGATCGTATTGTGACCGGAGATGAAACTTGGGTTTCGTACAAAACTCCGGAAACAAAGCGACAACCCATGGAGTGGCCTCACTCAAACTCGCCCTCGAAACCCATAAAAGAAAAATCGAATCTGAACACAAGAAAATTGATGGCAACTGTTTTGTAGGACCGCAAAGGTTTAATCCAAGTTGAGTTTTTGCCAAGGAGAGAAACGATAAATTCAGAAGCCTATTGCGAAACTCTTCAAAGACTCAGACGTGCAATACAGAACAAAAGACGTGGCATGTTGTCAAAAAAAAGTGTTTTTGATTCATGACAATGCTCGGCCCATGCATCGGTACGAACCCAACAAGAACTTCAAGGTCTAAAGTGGGAAATTTTTGGACACCCTCCCTATAGTCCGGACCTTGCGCCTTCAGATTTGTTCCCGAAACTGAAAACATTCTTGGATGGGAAGAAGTTTGGAAACGATGAAGAACTGAAAGAAGAAGTGACATCCTGGCTCAGATCTTTGGCGGCTGAAGAGTATAACACCGGCATTGAAAAACTATTCCTCGGTACAATAAATGCCTTGACAACCAAGGCAACTACATTGAGAAGTAGGCTAGGTTACTGTGAGTATGTAAATAAAGTTCTGTGTTGTTATCTTTCGTTTATAATTTTTTATAGCAAAACGTTCTTTACTTTCTGGACGACCCTCGTACTTGAAGTTTGATTGAGTAGTTGTATTTCACGAAATATCAGATTTACATCTTAATTTAGTTTTAAGAGTAAACAGTTTTATTAGTTGTGAATACAAAATGTGCACTTCCTTATGTTTTATTTTACCCTTAATAATACATTATCAGTTTGGTACGAGTAATTATGAACTAAACAATATGCCTAGGAATAGATAGTACACAACGACAGTCAAATGAACTAGTCGACGTAGTGAACTAGTTCAATTCGAAGTGAACAACAGAGCTAGGAAGGTAGCGATCACAGTAAATAGTTACCGTAGTAGCGATCACACATGTTGGTTGTCCGAGTCTATTAGTCACTTGTAACCTAACCTAAAATAGCGTAAATAAAACAGAAGTGCTGCTTAGTGTCTTTATGACCCAAGGAAGTGGACGAGAGATCCGGTTCAAGATGCTCAAAAAGACCTGTTACCGATACAAATCGAATGGTCTGTGCACCGTGGAAATTATTCATATTTTCGTTCATATCAATAATACTGCTCAATCAAAAGGGTCCCGAGAACGGGTCACTTTACATCCCAAGAATCGAACTTACCATCTTTTCTAGGCGAAAGTCCATCTCAGTTGTGGTATACGTACGTGCAAGGAACCGTTCAGCTACTTTTCGGAACTGAAATTATTGTATATTTCTTGCGAGTCGACTGAGGTCTATTTTGTTTTTTTATCTGAGCAGGGAATCATCCAATGATTTGAAGTAAGAAAATACTGTATCATATCATAAAAAATATGGTAATGGCATTTTAGCAGCGTATGACACAACATTATTGATTTATTCTCCATCAAATTAAAAATAGATATTCATCCATGGCGAACGTCTATTAATTATTATTCTGAAAACACCTTGGTTCACCAAAACTATGTAACATTTGCACATACGATATTTTTTTCCTGTCAAATTGTTGAACGGTTTTCTGACTAAGTTAGACAATAACACAGTTGGAGTGTAAAAGTTGGTAAAGAACGATAATTTTGATTCGTAAACTCACTGAACGGTTCCCTGTTCACATTGATGTTCGATGTAAACTGTAAAATAATCAACCCAAGTGAGGGAGAAACATGTTGGAAGACCTTTTCTAAACAAAATATGATGAATTTAGAGATTCGGAAAATAACTTTTATTGAACCGAAGCCTAATCAAACGTCTTGTTTTTTATTCAAAAAGTTTATAATTTAGCTGCCCATAATCTTCACTGTATTACTAGTTGGCACTTAGTTGATATTTCAGGCTGCAACTCATCGCCAATATCGGCTAAACCTAATATATTAGCCGACTACGTCTATGGTTTTCATTCGATTACACCAGGTTTTCATGAATTTCTCGTTATGAAAAATAATTATTTATCTGTTGTTCAGTGTAGCCTCATATATCCAAGTAGTTTTAAGTTGCACACATTTCATTACCAATCATAATTTAAAAACTAATTCATCCTAAGCGGCTTTAAAATTTATTTTTAGTAAACCTGCTTAGTTATTATTATCAATCGATTGAACTACAGTCTTTGTCATCCAGATTTTCAAATTAACACAGCTTCATTCACAGCTTATTTCCAGTTAGTTGTAACCTTGTTATCACTGAATTAAATACCCACAGAATACAAATCCACTCTTCTTTGCATGTACATAATACATTTTTTGTTGAGAGGAGGCAATTATGAAAGCAAATGACTGCATTTGGCGATGACGCCTGAATTTTAGCATCAGTTTGGTTGGATGCAGCTTTTGCCAACAAGCTTCAGTATATTTTCACGGTACACTTTGAACTGAACCACCAAATAAACATATCAGCCGGCTGTGAAACAGTATAATTGGCTTGCATAGAAATCTGATCTGTGATATGAGTGAACAGATTAAATCTTTATAATCCATGTTATTTCAATTAATATTATACATTCTTAGTTATGAAAAATGTATATTAGTTATGAAAAAAGGAAAAAGGTTATACAAAACAATGCCATATAAAAATGTCGGAAGGCAGGAAGTAAAAATTTTTATTTATCAAATGTTCCAGTTACAAACAACAAATCAAAATTATTGTGTTCAGTTTAGATGTATATATTTACGAATCTGGCAAAACTTAAAATAGGCTTAGGATGGTGTCTGCCTTTTACAGCTGTCTTGGGTGAACAGGAAATCCTTCTGTAAATACTCGCTCCAAAATACTGGATACTCGAAAAAAATGCCAACTACTCGACTCGATTTGGTTCGAACTCAAAAATCACTACTCGCACACCCATAAAAAATGAAATGTTGATGGGCTGTTTCTACACCTTAAGAATGTAATTCCAAAAAATCCTCTCTTATTAGAGTTTCAATGATTTAAAAGCCAACTTCCCTTCAAAATTCATCAAAATCTGTTCAGTGTTTCCAGAGAATTCATGAGTAAGTACATTTTTTTGACTATATATAAATAAACAAGTATGCAGTAAGAACTTTGATAAATAATATCAAAGTGGTTTTAATACTAATGTTTAATTGATGAATTTGTTTGTGTAAGTTGTGCAAAAACCTCAAATCTTGCACAATCAAATATTAGATTTTCATATAACATGTCCTGAAATGTGAAAATATTGTATACTGATTTGTATTGTCGGCACTGGTGGCGCAGTGCTGTAACCCAGCTACTTGGGGACAAAGTGTTTGGGAGATTGTAGGCGATAGGTTCCATGCTCGGTACTCTTAATACCGACACGGCGTCCGCTCAATGGTTGCCATCAACATAGACACTACTAGAGAAATCTGGAGTGTCCAAGTTGAATGGTAGTCAAGGTTTAGATGTTGTGTAGTGAAGAGAACTGAGTGTCAGACTTGTCAGTTAGCTGAAAATCAGACCAACACTACGTGGTTCGGATTCCACGTAAAGCTGTAGGTCCCATAATTGCCCTGGCTATTGGGCTATTAATAAATAGTCCTTTCTGAGCTAAGTCGAACTCAGATAGTAACAATGACTACATTCGTTCATCTACACTCATCACACTCATTCACTCCTCATATTCGCCCATATCTCTACGATCGGCGTCTTACAGATGAATAATAATAATAATGATTTTTAAATTTATTCAAAAAGTAATTGAGTAATGGACATTGGTTTGTTCTAGGTTTCCTTATTTTTAGACTGCATTTAAACAATTTTCTTTTTAACATGAGAACATTTTAATTACTTAGGATCAAAATACACAGCTGTACTTTTTGGTAACATATTTTGTTACCAACGAAAAATAAATGGAAAACTATCAAGAGAGCAGCAAAAGTGCAGGATATGGTGAAAAATGAAATCACGAAGAGTAACTTCAACATAGGAATTATGTACATAGGATTGAACTTTTATATACTGGATATCTCCAGTAAAAAATGATTCAGGTTTAAGATATTACATGTCCAATTATTATAAGCATGTAAGACACGTTTTACCGTAGGTGGTCTGGCAAAGCTGTGTTTATCAGAGAACAAGTGGGTCCTAATACACTGTAGGTGAATCTACATTTTCGGACAAAAATGTCATCTCATTATTTCTCTTGAATTCTATTCTTACATATATGAGTGTCTATTCTTGAATTCTATTCTAACACATAGACATTGTCAGTTTCTCTCTCTACTCACCTGAAGAAAGTCCCAGTGGCACAGAAAATTTGTGTGATTTTGTTTTTCTTTTGTGTATATTACTACTATTCTGGTGTTAGTGAACTTGTCTTCTAAGGTAAGTTTTCTGATGTCCTATCTCTGCAATATACTAATTCCTGGCCTAGTGCCCTTTAACCTAACCTAATATTCTTACATATGAGACGCTGACACAACGTTGTGTGTATTTTAAGGCGAATATGAATGATGATATGAGTGTAGGATGAGTGTGAATGAGTATAGTATAGTTACTAACTGAGTTCAACTGTTCCTCAGAAAGGGCAATTTATTAATAGCCCAATAGCTGGGGCAACTTAGGGACCTACAGCTTTCCTACAGGAATCCAAACCATGTAGTATTGGTCTGATTTTAAGCTAACTGACAAGTCTGACACTCAGTTCTCTTCCCTATACAACATCCGAACCTTTACTACCACCCAACATGGACACCACAGACTTCTCTAGTAGTGTCCAAGTTGATGGCAACCATTGAGCAGATGCCATGTCGGTATTAAGAGGACCGAGCATGAACCTATCACCTAGAATCTCCCAAACACTTTGACCCCAAGTAGCTGGGTTACATCACTGCACCACCAGTGCCTTATAGTAATGTTGAAAAATCAATACTCTAAAGTCTTTTTTCAAAACATGTAAAATGTCAATTTCAAGTGTTCATATTTCTGATTACAAAAACTCCACTGTTTGAAGGAATTTTGTTTTGATATATCAGATTCACTACCTTGATTTCTCATATAAAATGTATTTTTGATGAATAAAAGTACATACTTTGTATTCCCAAGAAAATATACTGGATAAATATTTTTGAAACTTGTATGGATATTTATTTTAAAGTGTATGTTGTGCAATTGTAAAACAGCAAAACAATGAAAAAAGAACTTATTAAAAAAGTCTTTTTATAAAACATATTTTAATCCTAATACTCAAAAATGTTTTTCTCATAAAACTGTCTTTTAAATAAAATAGCTCAGCATTTATAGCATCTGTTTTTGAAAAATCATGACACGAAGAGAGTTAAATAAATAGAACAGAATAATGTTACTAAAACATAACCTTTAAATTATATCAAAATTACTGAAAAATCTGCCATGCACAGTATTTATTTACTTATTCATAAGACGCCGATAGTCAAGATATGGGCGAATATGGATTTCGAATGAGTGTGATGAGTGTAGATGAGCGAATGTAGTCATTGTTACAAACTAAGGCCGACTATTCCTTAGAAAGTGTCATTAATTAATAGCCCAATGACAAATGAACAGCCGGTGATTATCAGCTAAAATTAGTACGAAAAAAAATTATACTTTAAGCCTAGACTACAACTAATTAACTTGCTTTGAAAACACACCTTCAGCCACATCGATGCTGAACTTTTTGCTGAACAGCTTGCAAATGTCCTTGCTGATCCGTTTTACTGTGTGTCTTGCCTCATCTCTCAATTTGTTGACTCCATAGAGCAACACATGTCTTTGATTGCAATCATGACTGCTGCTCTCGTCCTGCAATTCATACACAGGAAACAATTAAAATGCTCTATAGAGCAGTCATTTTAGGTTAGAATATAAAGGGCACTAGGCCAGGAATTAGTATATTAGCAGAGATAGAGCATTAGAAAAATTACCTAAGAAGACAGATCCACTAACACCTTGGGGTAGAGAACAAAAAGAGAAATCACATTATGGCCAGTGGCAATGAAAATGTTCGTAGTGAATTATCTTAATTTGTTCTCTACTGCAAGGTGTTAGTTCATTATCCTTTTATGTAAGTTTCCTGACGCCATTTCTCTTCTAATATACTATAATATACTCAGAAAATTGCTAATTAGCATCTCTATAAAAATGTTCACCCATGGAATAATAAAACAGTAACACTGGCATAAATATACACTAACCAAACATAAGTACAAGGTGTCTCTTTTGCCGCACAGCATGAGTTGTTATATATTATTAATTTGAAGAAATCTTTTAAAATGTACAGCTTGCAGTATGTTTTGCAAGAGTCGGTAGTTTAAAAAATGTGTAAAATAGTATAAAAATAATAAATCAAGAAAAAGTCATAACTATCAGGCTACAGACAATGTTTCAGGGAAAATAACTGGCATGATAGACAGGATCAAATATTACACATCATTTGTGCCTTAGTTTTGTTGATCAACATTCTTTTCACAAACTATTTTAAAAATTATGTTAAAAACCTAGTACATATAATTTAACCTCTACCTAATTTTTATACTATACTTGGCTCTTCTAAATGTAGTATGGATACAACAAAATATAAAGCTTTTATATTTTTATTTATTTTTAAGTGCAAATCAGACACCAGTAAGAGATTGAAGAACCTGAAAACATTATTTCACAATTTAATAAATATCACACACTATTTTTCAATTTGAAATACAGTTGAAAATATGAATTTTCCTCTAGTTGGTGTTTCTTGTGGTAGATTCTTAAATTATTTAATACTCTCCTATCCACCCATTCATCTATTGTGGTAATGTTGTTAGAACCCAGACAGTATAAAATCTAAAAAGTGATTACCTCTGCATTAACATCTCTTCTACAACTTGAAAAGATAGAGCCAAGTCTAAACTATGTTAGTAACTTATATAAATAAACTGGTTAAAAATTACTTCACACGCTTTACCCCGTAGCGATGACATTAGGGACTATTTTATAGAACACTGATATCAGTCTAATTGTAAATTTATGAGTGTAAAATAATCACACCTGAGGAAGAGGGAAATGCGTTGTGTACAGTAGGTGTCTGGAAGGTCTACCCTTGGGATCAGCAGAACCACCCGCTTCCGATTCTATAGGGTTCACACTACTGATAGAGCCAGGAACCAACGTTCCAGAGTCATCCTTGGGAGAGTCTGGAGCATCCTGAAAAAAAATATATTGGTGACTAAAAGTAAAACTTCTAATTTACTTTAGATGTTTTATTTTAAACATTACAAATATTGCAATTAATTTTGTGTTTGTCCAATTTAGTAAGCTTACACAAGCTATTTTTAATATTTCTAGTGGATTCATACATGTTTTATGACAAAATACATTTGTATTTTTAATGGCTTTTATTCTACCTATCATATATTTATTTAACTTTGCTGGCACAGTAAGACACTATGATCAAGAAACGGGCAAATATGGATTTTGAATGAATGTGATGATTGTAGACGAGCGAAGGTAATTGTTGTTACAAACTAAGGCCAAGCATTTCTTAGAAAGTGTCATTGATTGATAGCCCAATGAAAAATGAATAGCTGGTGAATGTTATCAACTGATCCCTCTCAAAGTTGTTTCGACTGATTGGGATCAAAATGGAAACCTTTAGATTATGAAGCTGGGTTTTAATTAACTAACTAAGCAACCAACTGTTTACTTTTTAATGTTTTTTTTTTTAATCGTGCATTCTTTATAACCATCATTTTGGGCTTTAAAGAGTTTGGTTTTCCAAATAAACAACACAGTTTTTTAGTAAAAAAAATATTTAAAACCTAAGTTTTAAATAAGTAGAGTATCAAAACATAGGTTAGCACACACAATTATTAGCATTGTATTTTTGTCATATATGTGTCAAGCTCACATTGTTACCATTCTAGACACATCATATTTTTGAGTAATTAATACAGATAATAAAATGTGTTTAATATTATTACTATGCTGTCATCAAGATCCACACCATGGAGTTTTGTTGCTCCTCCTTTATGTGCTGCAACAACTTGTCCAGATCATCATCTATCTTGCTATCATCATAATCCATGGTACGACTGGGCTCCATCTTGGGCTTGATGTCAAACAGACCTGAGTCATCCTCCATGGGAGTATTGGCTGCTGCTGGTTTGTTACTGGCAGGATGAGGTGTTGTTGCGCCCGCTGACAAACAAACACATTGTACACTTACATATATGCAGACAGTATGCTTCAATGTATGAACCATGCATATATGAATGTGCATATTTAAAATTATGATATGAAATGAACTTTATTGATGCGGGCAAAGTTAGAAATTCTCTCTATTACTTGACCTCAAAATCTCTAACTGTTGAGGACATACTAAGGTGTCCTAGTCGCTCTTTACAGGAGTATGGAATGGGCTTAGGGGTGTGAATCCTGGAATCCCTGCCAATTTTTAGTACATACTAATCCCAGGATTTACCGTTTTCAATCCCGGGATTAGCGGGATTGCAAAGCTCATGTACTTTTTATTTTAAGTATCCAATCAAAATAAATTACCATAGTAACATTGAAATATTATAACCGATTTTTACAGTTAATTAATTTGTAGTTTGTTGGTTAAAATAAATATTAATTATTTACAATGTAAAATTGTTTACAATTATTTATTAGTTAATCATCTTTACGTCTCATTATAATTTGGTTTGTGTGTTTGTTTTGTTGCGGTGTTTGCGTCGGCCACCGGTCGCACGGTCCTTCAGAATAATGTGTGTACAATCACAATATTGCAATACTTCCCCGAAATACTTTCACACGTACACAAAAGAGTACGGATATTTACTTCCTTCCCACGACCATATTATAACAGGAAATCTGTTTCCTGTTTGTCTAGCTGCTTCTAGATGATATCAGTTCGTTTCTTTCTTTCGATTGATGAGCACAGTGGCAGGCTACATTTGTAATAAACTGAGAAGTCTGCTCAATGAAGAAACGAGTGACGCCTTAATATTCCTAAGAAGTTATTTTCAGAAACTGAGACTAAAAGCTGTTTTTTATCACTACCTATTACTACTTTACATTATTTTTAATAATTTTTTACAATATTGTTTTCATCAGTAAGAATTTATTCTCGAAGAATATACTCTTAGGTAAACCATTGTTTTTATTGTAGTAGTAATATTTTTTAAATAACGTTTTCTGTTCTTTCCATATGTGTCGTTATTTTTTAAATTTTAATTCCTTTGTACAGTTACTAAATCATGCTATATCACTATGTAAATGTAAGTCAAGTTTGATTACTAAAAACTGAATGTATTCCACCTATTTCACAGTAAAAAATAAGATTTAGTAGCTGTACAACTTGAATTTAACAGGGTAAATGTTAATACTTTAAATCCCGGGACTGGTCGATTTATTAGCATCGATAAATGCAGAAATCCCGGGATTGAAAATAAGGTCCAGGATTGACATCCCTAAATGGGCTACTAAGCTGACTGTGGAGGTATATGAAAATTTTATTGCATTTTTTTTCTTACAAACAAAAAAAAAGTGAGTTACCAAAGGCTTTAAGTCCTTTTTGAAATGTTTACCATGTTTAATTATAATTTATGTTAAAACGGACATGATATCATTTTTTAAATATGATAGAATATGACAATACTAAAAACAAGGAAAAACGCAGAGCGAAATTTCACATTGATTACATTTATAAGCTGTGTCCTTCCTCTCTTCCTCACGTTTAGCACTGTGAGCACAAAAAAACTCCTAGGCTACTAATTCTTATAAATATCTTGATATTTATAGTATACGGTAGTATTGACCCACCCACCCACACATATATATACAGTATTATTGATCCACCTTCCCACCCATACACGTACGGTAGTATTAACCCACCCATCCATACACGTATGGCAGTATTGCCCAACCCACCCATCCATACATGTACGGTAGTATTGACCCACCCACCCATACACATACGGTAGTATTGACCCACCTATCCACCCATACATGTACGGTAGTATGGGGGTGCATCAATCTAGAATTGCCACTGTGGTAAAATTAATCTTTTGGACGTATAGACATCCCTCATCATCTGTAAACATGTGACTAAAGATATCCTTACAATTTTTAGACCATACTGGCACATTCCTCAACAAGTTAACATGTTCAGTGCGGATAACGCCAATGGACGTTGTTGTATCACCATGCTATATGCAGCTGACGCCCATGGGCGTAGCGTCTAGTGGCTGGTGTACTACAAAAAAAGTTACACTGTATGCTTACAAAGCCTATGGGCATTATTGATTATTTTTTATAATTACGGCTTATCATTAAAAGTATACATAATTTATATTATTATTATAGCTATACTTAGTTAGATTAGTAAAAAATAGAGTTTTTTAGCACAGCCCATAGGTATATAATGTTTCGTTAAAAATGAACTTGTTAAACGGACTTAAAATAGCTGGTTTAACATCTTACTTTTGATCTTCAACTTAGTTCAAGATGAGTGGTACTGCCTACATACAAATCTGGTATGATAGTAAAAGCATAAGGTATTTATAATAATATTCAAATATTCATAATTTATATAACAAATGTCTAATAGAGTATATTTCATCATGATAAGCCTATTTATTTACGCTAATTTATATAATGATGTCACTAACAAAAAAGAATCTCTAGAATTATTAAAACAAGGCAAAGTTCTGCTTTTTTGATATGTTAATTTGTAAAAGAGACTGAAATAAATGTATGTGCTAGTAAATAAATAATTAAAATTACTACGGCCAATTTTACCTGGAGGATTTGCCACATTGAGGTCTCCACGTGAAATAAGAGTACACATGTATGCATCATGTGAAAACACGTCATGGCGAATCAGTTCAGCAAACAGGTGCACCAGGTTGGTGAACATGGTACGGTTGGCTTGACTCGGGTTCTCATCTGAAACAATTTTTAGTAAATAAATAAAGATAAATAAAAAAATTAAATAAGATTAATTAATTCTTGATTATTTGAGTTCTATTAATAGACAGTTTTATTTTAGATATGGCACGTTGAAATATAATGAGCTATGAAGCTATTTAGGAGAATTTCGCAATGCTTTAAAAGTCGATAATTTTGTATCCAAAGTTGAAATATAATCTGTTAAAGATATTTTATTTTGAAGAAATAACAATAAGTTCAAAGGATTTTCAGGGGGTACTAATTAGTTTTTTCCTTGTTTTAAAATTATCTTAATGAAAGGATAACATCTGTTGTGAATTAATTACATGATTTTAAATATTTGCTGAGAGAAAGAACTATTAAAATATTAAAACCAACATGACAATATTATTGAGTCGTGGTAGTGGCTAAGGAAGTATGATAATAACAACTATTTAGCTTTATATTTATCTACATTACAAGTTTTCATTAGAAGGTTGAGTATTTTCTCTCCAAAGTTATTTGCAGGATAGTGAGGTTTTGTAGGTTATGAACAGATGCAATGACACGTGCAGCTTGGACGGCAGGCTGTAGTAGCGAGTATATTGCTCAGTATTATTGTCGTTGAACATACAGAGGCTGGTGTTCAACTCATTTCAAAATACAAAATGTGATTCAAACTAGAGTGGTCTTGCAACTATTTAGATTACGACTATCCAGATCAAACTAAAATACAGGTAGCTTATTTCTTTAGAAGTGAAATCAGGTAGGCTTGCACTAATATATGCATGACAAGAGTATAAAAGAATAAATGTGCTGTAAATGAAAGTGTGTTCAGTTCCTAATCCCTTTATTAGCCTTAACATTATATTTCCCAACCCTTTCATATTTATAGAATGTTGCCACTAGCCACCAAGTTCCCATGCAGTGATATTTGTAGTAACTTTGCCACCAGTAGTAGTCAGAGTCAGTGACCCAACTGAATAGTGAAGTGCAACTACAACTTTCTTTCGTTTTCCAGCTATTATTAAAACAGCAAAACAACATTCTCTTGGCTTACTTAAACACGTTGCGTGCTGACGTTCCCGATGGGGAACGGCTCCGCGCGCACTCCACACGCTGGCGGTCGACATCGGGAACGCTCTGTAATCTTCGACTAATGCTCGGTTTTATCGGCAGCATGCCATGACTGTCAGTCTTTGTTGTGCGTAGCGTGTGGGGTGAGATTTCTCGTGTTTGTTTCGCTAATTGGATGTGTGTTTTTATGGTTTCTATTTATTGTTATTAGTTATTAGTGTACATTTTAGTGTGTATTGTGGTAGAGTATTTTACTATATACGTGTTTACTGTTATTTTTGTGATAATAACAATGGACCAGCCTTCGTGCAGTCGAGGAAGGGTCGTGTTTGATGATGGACAACGCTCCAGTGAGTCGGAGGATACTGATGGCGACGACAGTGACCTTGACTCGCACGCCTCATATACGTCACTACCAGTTATATTTAGAAAACAAATCAAACTTTGTAATATAAAAACTATGTGCATTTAATAATCAGTGCTATTTTTATCAAAAACGTAATACGTTTACACTGCAAGTCACTACTCAGGTGCTGCCGTTCCCCATAGGGCACGCTACATATATGTAACTTCTGGCCATAAATACTGCCCATATGGAACTTCTGAGTGCATCCCTTGACTTTTTACGCCTAAAGGTAAGTTAAAAAAAAAAATGTTTTTAAATTTTTAGCATGCAGGTAGTAGTTTTGCATATTACGTTTAGCAGCGACCGTGTTAACATGGCTCTAACATTCTCTAGTATACCACAAAATAACCTCTGGTTGTATGCAGATGATTCTAATTTAAAAATATCAGGAAACTCATTAGAACAAATTGAAAAGCTTTCAAGTGCTGAACTAATAAACATTAACAAGTTTTTAAATGAACAAAATCTTAGATTGAATGTGAATAAAACAATTTTTTTAGTTTTTAAAACACCTTTGTCATTAAATAATCAATTGATTGAAAGAAAAGAAAAACAAACTTTCTTGGTCTGGAAATAGATGAGCATTTAAACTGGGATCGGCATGTACAGAAAATATTATCTAAAATTATCTCTGGAATATATACCCTCTCAAAAATGTCTTTTTTTGTTGTTGTGATGTCTCAACTTTAAGAACTATCTATTTTTTCTACATACATTCTCATAGCATTTGTAATTGCTTGTATGGCTCAGCTAAAAAATTTTTATTAACAAGTTGGTGGCTACGCGCGGATAAATCCGTGCCGGCGGACCCTCCGCGCATCCTGGCGGTGGGTTTTGCCGCCATTTTTAGTTGCATGGTTGATTCATTAGTGTGAAATCGGATCTCGTAGAGGTAGGACGTTACGTTGTCAGGCCCTTGTATATGAAACTATTGATATTTGTGTGTGTCAGTCGCAAGTTTGGAAGTGTTTTCGCTTCCCATAAGTGTTTTCTGTTTATTGGTGTGTTTTTTAGGATTAGAATGAATTTTGTCATTTCAGGCTTAGCCCTCGACGTGTTAAATCAAATTCTTAAATGCCAGAAAAAATCAATCAGAATCATGCTAAAACAAAATAGGGATAGCACAGTAAAGGAGCATTTTAAAAATTTGAAAATATTAACAGTCTACGGGCAATATATTTTAGACACAATAATTTATTACAAAACTAATTATCAAACATTTATTTCAAACAACCAAACTCACACACATAAGACAAGAGGTAGGAATGAAATCATTCCCACTTGTAACTGTCTGAAACTGTACGAAAAATGACAGTATACATTGGGTGGACATTTTTAAATACATCATAAGCTTTATAATTGTTGAAAACAATATAAAAAAGTTAAAAAATAAATTAAAGGATTTTTTTTAATTGTAAGAGCGTTATACTCACTGGAGGAATTTTAGAGCTGTTCTGTTGTTCAGATAAATACATTATATTTTAAGAAATAACACTGTATACAAATTTTGTAATTTAGCATAAGCATTATTTGACACTATTCAATGTACCAAGCTGTGCAGACAATGAATAAAGAATCTTGAACACGTACATAAACAGAATATAAAAACAACTAAAATAAACTAAAAAGAATATAGACACAAAGAATAGAAGAATGCTTTTATAGAAGATGAAACAACTTTCAAATAAAAATAATTTAATGGTTAGGTTCAAGTGAATCTGTGAAAAAGACCATTTCAGGATTAGGAATAAAGTAAGCAATGTATTGACTACATGGGTCTTTATTAATCCCGTGTTTGTTAATAATACAGTACGTAAATGCCATAGCCTACATTTTTACACTAGGTTATGAACTTTATGTGAAGAATACTATAATGATAGTTCTAATTTTAATATAAGTTAATTATAAAAGTACAGACAGCATCTAATTCAGCATATTTTTTAACATGAACTGTAATCTGACTTATTAAGCAATATAGTGCATTTTCAAAAGAAAAACTATAAAAAATGCCATGTGACTTACCTAACACTGGAGCGTCAAAATCCAAGAATCTCATAAGCAAAGACTGGAATACTGGAAGTCCGGTTGGCACAGAAGCAATTGAGTCTTTGTCATCACCTGTATCTGACTCCCCGTTTCCTGCGCCACTAGTCACCTCAATTTGACGCTTCTCCAGCAGCTTAGCGACGGCCATGGCACGGTGTTCGCCATATCGCATTCCACTTACAGCCCATTGACATAGTATTTCTACTACTGCTTTGTCTTGAGACACCGTCTAAATATAGAAAACTTTCTATAGAAAAAATTCAAAACAAGTAGTGTGATACGTGACATTAGTATTAATCTGTACTAATCTAATTATATTTGTACCAGATTTTTATAACTCTCTTAGATATAAGATGCCAACACAACTTTTTATGTATTTTAAAGCAAATATTAATGATGACATGATTGTAGGATGAGTGTGAATGACCAGCGTAATCTGCTCACTAAATGAATTCAACTTATACTCAGAAAGGACTATTTATTAATAGCCACAGCCACACACATATGCACACACGCATATACCACCTTGGGTATCAAAGGCCATGGAAGTAAGTAACTATTATTTACAAATTATTTGAATTATTCTGTATTTTTCCTTTATCTTAAGATTACAATGATGATCACATTTACCTCACGGTCACATTTCTGCTTTACTGATTCCTTTATGAATGAAATATGTTATTCTTGAACTCTTTAAAATGTAATGTGACAATTCATTTTCTTAAGAGAATATTTAAATATTGTGTATTTTTCACACCAATGTTCACTCAATAACTTACATATTGTGCTCGTCCCTCTTCCTGACCTCCAGGACTGTCTTTAGGACTGCTGGTAACTGGAAAGATCTTCGTATACAGAGTGTCCAGGGAGTTGCTGGCATCCACTCTCTCAAAGCTGTGCCGATCCAGGGCGTCTAGAGCCGTTAATACTTTAACAGTTGTTACCCCTACAACATAGACAAAAACTTCATTTATTTCCCTAAGTAATACAATGGTGTAAATTAACATAAATAAGTAACATAGTGAATGGTACATTATATAAAATTAATCCATTGCACAAATTCTTGTAGAGTGTAGAATGATTTGCCAATCAGCCATGCATTTAGTGTCTTCATTCTTGTCCCTGTAAGATCATCTTGCTGTAGGTTGTGTGCCTTTCTGCCCATGTATGCTGGTATGCTAGTAGGTGAGGTGGTGATGTGGTAGAGTGTTATGAATATTTCAGCCTAGTTGGAGTGTTCTTGCATCCATACGAAGCACAACAATTGTTAGTTTCACAAAACTAACCTTATAACAACCAAAATCACATAATTTTAATTCCTTAATTGGAATTGACTAATGCAGTACTATGATGATTGGTTGAATTTTTTTTAGATGAAGTTCAGTATCAATATTCAACTCTGTTATTTAGCAGTCTATGATATTTTAGTACCAGTATGTCGCTAGTTGTGGCAGCACTAAGGTCGCTCTAATTTTAATGTGGTAGTGTCGTTAGGAGAAATGATTTTCTCTCCCCATTTTTTTTTTTTTTTTTTTTTTAAGAAAAGGCCAACCTCTTTCTTAACCTTACTCTGTTCATTCTTCATAGACTAATGATCTGTGCGAGGAACTTAATCATACAGAGTAAGGGGGCGAACCAGTACAGTAGAAGGTGAATGTTACTAATAAATCTTCCGGTCTAGGCCGGATTCGAACCAGCACTATCTCTAACCCAAGCTCAAAGTCCTGACTCCTTAGACCACTCGGCCACCGGCTCGCCCAAAACCTCCATTTGTTTTCAACCTCCATTTCGTAAACAATGATGTGCTCTGCTTATAGAAAGCTGGCTGACTGACCAGACAAGCTTGTTGTGATGGCAGATACTTTTAAAATAAATTTAATTTAATCTTACTTTTAACTTAATTCAGCGCGAGCCTTTAGTATTTTGGACTATTAAACATTTTCAAAATTATTCTACGGTCAAGTACGTTTCAGTGACTTGTTTTAATGTGCTTTTCAGTTAACACAGAATCATTTAATTCAACCCTTATTGAGAAGGTACTTGTTTTTATAAAAAAGTTCTGCATTTATTTGCAAAAGAAGTGAAACTTTAGTCCTCATACTTGGTAATGACTAAATTTATGAATATTATATTTGTTTGCAATAAGAAACCAATTGGGAAACGTTGAGATGACAGTGTTTTTTCAGATATTTCAACAAATATTAAATAGTTTTTTAATTAGCATTTTGAAATATTATTATAAATACCGTACTATAAGCTTCGAAAGCTATAAGTTCGAAATATGGACACAAACTCATTACAGATGATATTACTGACCCACATTGATAAGACTTAGAAATTAAAATATGACTTTTTAATGTACATTCTGATCAAATAAAATCAGCAACTTTTGTATGTACATGCTAAACTCTTGCTCAAACACGTAACTGAGCATTTCACTTTCTTTTACACTTAAGAATGCTATCTCTCCATTTGTATCTAAACAAATATTAACTATAAAATACTACATAAAAAATAAAAATTAAAACTTCAAAATAAAAACTAAGATTATAAAAAAGTAAAATAAGATTCCTCATTCTTATTCCTTGACATAAATCAAATACAATCCCTTTTTATAGCTCTATCTTAGAGCATATTATAATGCAGAACGATCTAAGGCATCAGGACTTCAACCCTGTGTTACGAGAAAGTGCAGTTTCAAATCCTTGAAGTTTTAACAGTACTGTTCACCTTGTAATGTACTGGTTCTTCCCTTTGCTTTGTCTGAATAATATTCTTTGCTAGATCAATCCTCGATGGGAAATGACCAGAGTAAGGTTGAAAAAAAGATCGGTCTCTCCATTAAAATAAATTAAATACTATTTTTGAAAACAAAGCAGAATACTTGTGATAAATTGGAAGGAAAAATACAAACAGCTAAATCCTGTGATATAATTTAGGTTACTGGCTTTGTGTTACAGATCAAACATTGCTCAGGCTATTGGCAAAACTAGCAATAGAACTGGATCAATATTACAATCTGTGGCGGATAGCACCACACGTGGTGAAGACTGTAACTATCGCTCGCACATGCATGAAACTTAGGGAAGGAAGGTTGACGTGAGAGAGTTGGAGTCGTGCACCAACGCTGCCCCATCTGGATGTGTCACCGTCACCCTTGTGGACCTGGACAGATGAGTAGCCTCGTAGTTTAAGTTATTCGAAATCATTTAAGATGTTTCAATTAGGTTAAATTATCAGAAGGGGGGGAGTAGAACCACTTGGTAGTTGTCAATTAGCAAAACCTTTTAATGTAAACTTAGACAATTCGAGGACTCGAGGGGATCGCAGCCAGTCAAATCATTTGTACTATTTCTCAATATATTAACCCTTTTTCAATTAGTTAATTTAGAGCTAAACGAAGCTGGTTGTGATCTATAGGAGATCCAACGAATATTACTCATGCAGCCAACTCGTTGACTTTTAACCTACGCACTTCTAAGCTGTGAGGAAAACAGCAGTGAATTAATCTTCTAAATTACCACACAGCCTCTAATTCAACGAAACCATTCCCCTGATAACGCACCACCAGCCCACGTTTTCCCCACAAATCAAAAACCTATTTAGAATTTACCACCTGCAAAACTATATGGTTAAATGCATGTGAAATTTTTATACATACATAGAATTGTTTTATGATTTCTAGCAAAATTGCTAAAGTTTGCAATTAGGCTTACCTAGAGAGTAGGTTAGAGTAGGTTAAAATGTAATTCTTTCAAACATGCTTAGTTTTTGTTGCCCTCGTATCTAATTTGAAACCAATTGCAGAGGGTATAATTTTGATTGATGGTAAGTTTTACTCACCCGCAGAAGATTGCTGCCACTTGTCACAGGACCAACGGCCCTCCGCTGCCTGACTGCGCTGCTTGATCAACTCCTCTCCCACTTTCAACTGGTTCCTGAGAAAGGAAGAGCTTTCAAGTACTAGTTAGTATGGAAAGAGAATGCTACTTGAAGATAAAATGATGGGAATGGAGTATCAGAGTATAAAGTGAGTGGAAGGGACCTATGTTTAGAGAGGGTAAGAATCCAGATATGTTTTTTTACTATTTCAATCTTACACAACAGTTATGTATATTTTTCTCTCTAGCTTAAATTGTATTTGAAAGAACTACTTTTAATATATTAACCCCTTGGTTAGTGAATTGTTTTTGTCTGTATGGCCTAAAAAGTGATTTTTAAGTTAAAGTAATTTCTATAATATTAAAGTTATTTATTGATCATCATGTTGTTTTTAAAAAATTAACAATAATTTTATATATATATATATATACATATATATATATATAAACAACCACCACGATATATATATATATATATATATATGTATATATATATATATCGTGGTTTTTGTAGCAACCATTATTTTTTTTTTTTTTTTAGTTTAAATGATGTAAAAGCTGAGTTTTATAGTTGGACAACAAGTCCAAAAGTCATTATACTATCATACAAATTAAAAATAAATAAGTAAATAACAAATGATCTCCTGTTATAAAGTTAAATCCAGTCCATCAAACCATTTAAGACCTGCCTCACTGATTCTATTTATGCTAGCTAATCCCTCTGTTAAACAGCGCAAGGAGCACTTTGTAACTATGTAATACATTATTTGGATAGACTTCCCGCAAACAAATGACTGATCTACTGTCAATCCCCATTTGTATTTACAGTAGTTACATCTACACGTACAGTGGTATTGAACCACCCATCCACCCATACACGTACAGTGGTAATGACCTACCCGCCCACCCATACACGTACAGTGGTATTGACCCACCCACCCACCCATGCACGTACACTGTTATTGACCCGCCCACCCATACACGTACAGTGGTATTGACCCACCGCCCACCCATGCACGTACACTGTTATTGACCCACCCACCTATACAGGTACAGTGGTACTTACATGTTAAATACAACATAACTCACTAATTATTCAATCACTTGTTATTGGTTATTATGTAAAAGCCAACCCATACACGTACAGTGGTCTTAGCCCACCCACCCGCCCATACACATACAGTGGTTTTACCCACCTGCCCGCCCATAAACGTCCAGTGGTTTTACCCACCCGTCTGCACATACACGTACAGTGGTCTTGACCCAACCACCGTCTATACACGTACAGTGGTTTTACCCACCCGCCTGCCCATACACATCCAGTGGTTTTACCCACCCGCCCGCCCATACACGTACAGTTGTCTTGACTCCAGTTCAGAACCGATTCAATAATGTCCACTCCCTATGAGGGAGGTTCATCCCACCAACAGGATTGATGTATCGTTAATAAGGAACTCATTTTGTCCATCAAAACCGTTCCACGCTATGGCCCAGCTAATATTGTGCGAGAAATTTGATCTGCTCAACTGGAAAGCAGTACGTAGAGGTGGGTTTCAAGATTTTAAGCGACCGTTCTGACGTGGGGGATTCTGGGCATTCAAGATCTTACTGAATTCTTTACATAGAGCCTCCTGACCTCTTATTTCTGGAGGAGCTATATTGCACAGCACCGGGAGCCAAAGTAGTGGAGTTGCCATGAGAGTATCACTAATAGCTCTCAATGCTCTATTAAGTTGGACATCAATCGCTTTTGTTTGTGCGCTATTTAGCGGTGATGTATGTGTGTGGGGGATGATGTTGTTCGTGTCCACAGCAAATCTTTAAAGCTGTACGTATCCCCTGGGTAGTTCTAAATGAGCAACAAACCTAGTAGCTGGACCGTCATAAATTTGTGATCTCCCAGCTATGGCAGCTACCACAAAATATAATAAATATGAATATATATAATATATATATTATTAAATAATATATATTTAATAAAAAACTATTTAAGGGTGCTCAGTTATTATTTTTTATCATAACATTAATATATAATATAATATCTGAATTTATAAATACTTGTGAATCTCATTACTGTCAATTCTTTGCTATACGCTCTTTCATAGAATGAAAAGAAACTATAAAATCACATATCAAATTATTTACAATAAAGCCATCAAACTATTTACAATAAAGCCATGTAAGAATAAAACTATTATTAAACATTAAAACATACAACCAAAACTAAGACTGGTTACTAGATTAAGTGATAACAACATTGTCTGAGATAGACTGAGGTGAATAAGCAGTCCAAATAACAACTGTTCTGATTGTTTCTGTAACCTTGTGAAAAATTTTTAAATTACAAACAGTTTTGGATAACATAAGAACCAGTTTAGAATAAGTGGGTCGCAACAGCTGCGGCAATAATACTTTTGTTATGTGACTTCAGTCGCATTGCTGCCCAGATTAGAAGTGGCCAAACTGGCCGCCATACTAATCATGAGGTGAACAATCAAGAAGTAATTTGTTTAAAGACAATGTGTAAAATGTTAAATAATATATTTTTACTTACCTAACATGAGGATTGGTTGTCCTTTGGGGCATAGGCAGGGCGGCAGGACTACAGGGTAGGAGATCCAATGGGGAACCATTCAGCACAGAACCTGATTTACCCTCACCAATCGAGTTCCACACCAACGCCGTCGGACACTCCAAGGTAACCACCTGAAAATGATTTTTGACGCTAGTGATTAACTTCAATTATCAATCATATTGCTGGTACTTTGTAATTTAAATAAAACAATACCACAGTATGTGAAAGAGAGGGTGGGTGGTCAATACCACTTTACGTGTATGGGTGGGTGGGTGGTTCAAAATCACTGTACATGTATGGTTTTGGGTGGGTGGGTCAATAGCACCAAGTGTATAGGTAGGTGAATACTAATGTATGTGTAAGAGTGGGTGGGTAAATACAATGAACGTGTCTGGGTGGGTGGATGGGTTAATACCACTGTATGTGTATGGTTGGGTGGGTGGGTCAATAGCACTAAGTTTATGAGTGGGTGGCTAGGTTAATGCCACAATACATGTATGGGTGCATACTGTATTGTGCACCCATACGTGTAGTATAGGTATGTTCATGTATGTTCATGAATACCAATGTATGTGTAAGTACCACTGAACATATCTGGGTGGGTGGGTAATACATAAATTAACAAACATATGAGTCAACTACACCAACTAATTATTGTTAATAATTAAATATTACGAACATTTGTTAAGTGACACCAATACTCACAGAATGGTCATTTACATTTTAGAAAATATATTTGGACATACGACACTGCACAACAATGAGATTAAATATTACAAAAGAAGATTTAGTCATCAAGAGTGTGATAGATTGTTTACACTTTCATAGTAAACAATGGGGACAAAGTGTTTGGGAGATTGTAGGCGATAGGTTGGATGCTCGGTCCTCTTAATACCGACATGGCGTCCGCTTGATGGTTGCTATCGGCGTGGACACTACTAGAGAAGTCTGGGGTGTCCATGTTGTGTGGTAATCATTGTGGGGATGTTGTGTGGGGGAGATAACTGAGTATCAGGCTTGTCAATTAGCTGAAAATCAGACCAGCACTACGTAGTTCGGATTACACGTAAAGCTGTAGGTCCCTTAGTTGCCCTGGCTGTTGGGCTATTAATAAATTGCCCTTTCTGAGGAACAGTTGAACTCAGTTAGTAACCAGACTACACTCATCCACACTCATCCTACACTCATATAACCGTTCATATTCACCTTAAAATACCAACAACGTTGTGTCGGCGTCTCATATGTAAGAAAAAAAAGTAAAAATAAACAAAAATTACCTTTCTTTACTAACAGCTGATTTGGTGTATATAATGGCAATCAGATCAGACTAACAACAATAGAATATGCTGAAATAAGAAAAAAAATCATGAAGTCAGCATTACAAGTGTGAAGCAGCACTTGTATAAAAAAAAGAATACACAAAAGTAAAGAGGCCACTTAATAAACCAACCTCTAGCGTAAAAAGAGTACTTTCGCTTTGCTCGAAAGCTCTGCTATGCACATCCGTATTGATGGGTGTATGGAAGCAGCTAGTCGATTTTTATTTATTTAAGGATCATGCTGGAAGATACATAGATTTATCTGCCATTAACTCTATAACTGTGACATGAGTACACGATTAACTATGATTTTAAGCGAAGAGTTAAAGTAAATTCATGTCCGATTATGATATAGGATCAGACCACAAACATGTTTTTATCGAAACCAGTCTCCCTTCTTACAACGCTACCAACCCACCAAATGGTTTACACAAATTCATAAATAATATAAAAACCACTCCACCATCTCTTGTTTGGTACTTTTTTCATACTTCATAATTTTTATTTATTTATTCTTAAGACGCCGATCGTCAAGATATGGGCGAATATGGATTTTGAATGAGTGTGATGAGTGTAGATGAGCGAATGTAGTCATTGTTACAAACTAAGGCCGATTATACCTTAGAAAGTGTCATTAATTAATAGCCCAATGACAAATGAACAGCCGGTGGTTATAAGCGGATCCCTTTCAAATTGTGTTACGACTCTGATTGGGATCGAACTGAGAACCTTTAGCTTATGAAGGTGGGATTTAACCAACCAAGCTACCGACCAATGATGTCTATAGACTCTCCTCTCCATACCTGCTTTGTTATGTCTCTTTGTCTCATTCTAAGACTTCATTTATTCTCTTCCATCTGCAATTTATAAACATTCTCTTTCTTAGTTTATACATATCAAATGCGCAAACTAGTGCAATAGACCTTTTGTGATGGGTGTCTTGACATTTTTATGATTTCATAATTTTTAAGATAAACATATTAATCCACTAACTCCTATATTTAATCATGCATGGGTTTTGGTTGCTTAATCAATGCAGTGTGCTGGTTGGGATTTGTTTCAATATCTTTGAGCATACTGTAGTATTATGTTATTTAGTTGTATGGAAAAGCATTTTTTGTTTTGTTTATTATTTTGGTAATACTATGCTAGACCACTCCATGGTATGCAACACCTACTATGGATATTTGTTTAATAAAATAAAAGTAAGGTTAACACGCTCAAAATACTGTGACTTCAATTTTAATATCTGTAACTAATACATGTTTACAGCTTAGCTATGTCACCTATTTATGTCAACCTATCTATGTCACCTATTTATGTCAACCTATCTATGTCACCTATTTATGTCAACCTATCTATGTCACCTATTTATGTCAACCTATCTATATCACTTATTATCACCTAGTTATGTCAACTATTCAGGATTTGATGGAAGTATACATTATAATTATTATTACACAATAAATATTATAACTTATTACAAAAAAACTCAAAAAAATAATAAAAATACTTTTTTACACTTTATGGAAGTTATCATAGAGGAAAAAGAAACAGAGGTTGCTTTCTTATGGCTGCAACAAACTCTTCAGTGGCAGTTATTTAGAGATTACAATTAATGTGCATCTTCATAATTCTGTAATAATAATTACTACATGTATCCTTGTGGATTTGGGGGGAATAAGGGAAGGACTTGCAAGGTGCTGGCTCTGTCATTGCATGACATACTGCATAAATAACTATTCAACACACTATTGGATGCAACCTCTGTTTCTTTCATTTTTGTGAAGTTACCTGATTTAGTTATAGTATATCTTTCAAGAAAATTGCTAAAAAAAGGTGTTACAAACCTGCAAAATAGCACTTAGGCCAAGAATAAGATCCCTGTGATGGGGACAGCTGAGGTATTCATTGAACATGACACTGAGGGAATTGGCAGCATTAGGTCCCCCCTGTGTGCTCACCAGGCTGCCAACACAGTAAACACTATCAGTGTTACCATTACCCATCAGAGTGTAAAGAAAAAAATATGTATTACATCATATATTAAATAGTAAATTATTGTAGAGTAGAAATTTTCGTTAGCCTTGCATGATGTGTTTATTTTCCTTCAAAAGACGTCATCAAGAATAATAGCTAAAACTATTTAAGTTGGTTTTAATGTAAAGTAGTTGGTTTAGTCTAACTTTTTACATGCTGAATATTCAGATACTCTCAATTCAATTTTAGAGACAATTTGATTGATGGACATAGTTGTAATCTAAACTCAGGCTACAACTTGCTGGCTGACTACAACCTAACAGGAGCTAGGTTAAGCATGGGAAGTAGGAGAGTATGGAGCATGTGGGAATCCAAAACTTTGAGCTAAACATGACAAAAACTACGTTTATTTAAATTCACGAAAAAAGGAAAATCTTTAATTTTAACCTTTAAATCTGTACACCATTTATGATTGTTAAGGCCCATTTACACGCTACAATAAATGCTAGCAATTCATCGTAGCGTGAAAAAATTATAAGACTATTATTTATTGTGATAAAATTAAAAAGATTCTACAGATCATATACCTTAAGAAACATTTAAAAAAGTTAAATATTCAGTTACAATTTATAGTTTTTAATCTGCATAAGATCTAGTAAACCCTTGAAAATTGTTGACCCTCCCAGGGGGCGTGAACAAATGTTTCTACCCTATTTTTTGTTTCTGTGTTCATATTTAAAGGCCCGTTTACACACTATGATAAATCATAGCTATGTGATTGTAACAATTAATTGCTTCAATAAATCGAAAGAAGTACTGTTTACATGCAACGATTTCTCGTACGATATATTCATTGTAGGTCACGGTTTCTGCCATGGAGGAAGTATTGTTGTGGTCAGTTTATGTAGTTAGTTAAGTGACGAAATTGAAAAAGTCGTGAAGACCTAGAAGAAAGTGTATCTACAAGTGGATACTGAAGACAAAAAAATTTCTCATGTAATTCTTAATTCCTTTATTAATTTAGCATTGCATTAATTGTTGTGGTCAGTTTATGTAGTTACATAAACTGACCACAACAATACTTCCTCCATGGCAGAAACCGTGACCTACAATGAATATATCGTACGAGAAATCGTTGCATGTAAACAGTACTTCTTTCGATTTATTGAAGCAATTAATTGTTACAATCACATAGCTACGATTTATCATAGTGTGTAAACGGGCCTTTACATATGAACACAGAAACAAAAAATAGGGTAGAAACATTTGTTCACCCCCCTGGGGGGGGGGGGTCAACAATTTTCAAGGGTTTACTAGATCTTGTGCAGATTAAAAACTATAAATTGTAACTGAATATTTAAGTTTTTTAAATGTTTTTAAAGGTATATGCTCTGTGATTTGTAGGATCGGTTTGATTTTATCACAATAAATAATAGTCTTATAATTTTTTAAAGTATGAAAGCTTGGTTTTGAGTAATAAACGATAGTAAATTATTTTCTAAAATATATTCTGTCTATTTTTTTCTCTAAAACCAGACGACAGATCTTAGATAGGAAGAAACTAAACAAACATCATCACTATAACTGTTAGGTTGTAAACATCTGTCCTGCACCACCTTTCCAAATAAAAAGCCAGTAACTAAACTATGCTGATATAATGGTTTATAACAATATTTAAAATTAATAAAATATAGTTATAGTAATTTAAAAAACCTGACGAAGTGCTGACAAGTAAACTGCTAAATCCACTTCCAAAACAGAAAAATCTGTCCTGAATTATGAACTTGAAATATAAATTTTATGTTATACAAATCATAAAGCGTTATATTTATTGTTTTTGAGTTGAGAAATTAATATAGAATCAAAATGTACAAAAAAATATTTGAAATAATATTTTTTTTGACTTTTTTGCCTTAAATACACTCCATACTACACACTAATCAACATATAAATAGTTTAAAACATATAATTACTTAATAAGGAAATTTCCATGGTCATATATTTACCAACAATTAGCAATTTGATAACAGCAAATTTCTCGTATGCAAAATCACTATATCAATTAAAATAGTTGATGATCAGTGCATATCACTCTAACCGGCAACTAATACTGTATAGATTCCATACACACCAAAAACTTTCTAATAGCTTAAAAGGTGTTTGCGGATATAATAACAGTTCTTTGCGGCCGTGCGGATATCCGTCATTTGCCACAGCACTGCGGAAGGCTGCTCTTGGTCAGTTTCATAGTTATAGGATTTTTCTCATGGAAATTTGAAAAGTTTTATTTAGTGCATTTCCCAAAAATTTCAAATTAATCAAAAGTAGCAGAACAGACGTTAATTATTGTTTTTGTTTAACTGCTGTTTTTATGAAGTATACAAAATCACAAAGGTTTTAAATCCACACTAAAATATTCAATATTTACACCAGCATTAAGATAATAAACATTAAACAGCTTTTATATGTAAAACACTGTGATTAAAGAAAATAATTGGATCTTTTAGAGCCCGTGAGCAGAGATCAGCTAATTTTTTACATTTCTGATATTTTCTCCACTATCATCGGAAAAATTAATCTAATTAAGCTATTTTATCTTCTTCATCGAGGAATTTGTGGGGAATTATTCACTTAGGGAATTAAATATAGAGAATAAAATAAAAATACCTGTTATTAGAGGGCTGTTGACCATTGGGGCCTTGATTTGTGCCAGTGCTGGTTGGAGTATTGTGTATCGCCGGTGAGTTAGGAGAGACACCACCAACGCTCTGTACTTCACCACTACACAGTTGTGAGATCTTACGTGAACAAAGGTAGGAGATTTTACGTGACAACAACTCTGACTGGACAAACTCTTCCATGTACTGCAGAGCAATTGGGAGAAAGAGGCGGAACAGTCCATCCTCTGATGATGATGTAGAACGAAGAGGACGCTCCAGAAGTTCTAGGATCCACTGCAATGTCTCTTGTCGTTCTAGAAGTCCCTCCTGTGATAGAAACAATCCATTACTAATTTTTGAATAAAATTATCTAAGTATTAAAAATTATGATTCTCGAATTTTCCTATATTAGTAATTTTTGTCTTTCTACCACCCCACTGTTAAATGGTACCAGGAGCTTTTTAAGAAGTGTGAATAGTACAAGTATTAAATTGTACAAAAGGAATAGGAGAAAAAGTAGAGAATCTTATATGGAGAGGAAATCATATACAGGGAGGAAGGAAGGTGTTCTGTATGAATAGGAAGGAAGAAATTAGGAACGAAGCAGGTAATCATTTATGGAGAAAAAAGGAAGGAATTATAAATGTAGTGTATGGAGGGGATCATGAATGGAAATGATGGAGGGAATCGTTTGCGAAGAGAAGGAGGGGATCTTGTATGGAGAGAAAGGAGGGAATCATAAATGGAGTGGAAGGGGAGAATCATGTGTGGAGTGGAAACTAAGGGTATTATTTGGAATGAAAGGATGGGATCCTGTATAGAATGAAAGCAGAGAATCATTTATGGAGAGAAAGGAGGGAATCTTGTATGGAGGGGAAAATACAGCTAAATTGATCGACTCAGGATATAACTAAAACTGGTTTAAATATGTATATTACACGGGTTGATACAATTACAATGTCAATGCCTGATGCCCACTGACACTTGCTGTACTATATGAGTATACCAATGGAACTGTGCAAATAGTCAACAAGTGGTATTTACTGTTGGTAAACAAACAGTGCCAGTATATGGCATGAACAAAAAATGTCTGACTGAAATCTAAGGTTAGGTTAAAGGGCACTAGGCCAGGAATTAGTATATTAGAGAGATAGGACATCAGCAAACTTACCTTAAAAGACAAGTTCACTAACATCAGAGTAGTAGTCACAAAAACAAAATCTCACAAATTATCTACACCTGAGTGTTGCTCTATGGATTTACACCCCGCACCACAGCCACCTACCCAGCAATAGTGGAAGTCATTTCAGTGTCTCTCTCTCTCTCTCTCTCTCTCTCTCTCTCTCTCTCTCTCTCTCTCCCTCTACTCACCTGAAGAAAATGCCTGTGGTGTTGAAAATTTGTGAGATTTTGTGTATTTTGTGTTTGTGACTACTACTCTGATGTTAGTGAACTTGTCTTTTAAGGTAAGTTTGCTGATGTCCTATATCTCTAATATACTGACTGAAATCTAAGTAATTGGTATGATTTAAAAAAATTTTAAAATCAGTACTGTAAACTCTTGATTTAACCAACCCCAATTTAATGGACTTTGGATTTAACGGAGAGCTTTCAGCTTTATTACAGAATCTAAATTGCTATATAGCCTACCGTGAACTGAAGGAATTTTCATAAAAATTTTAATTTATAAAACATGTCATCATTAGTTAATGTAACCTTTTCTTTGGTGTATAATTAGTCAGTATATCATGGAGGGTTTATCACTTTTATACAACAAGTATTTGTATATATTATTAATCGTTGAGTTAACAATGAGCTTATAGCATCATAGTTAGTTTTGATTAAAATGGGCCAGCCTCACGACTGCTTGGGGCAAATTAAGCCTGATTTAATGGACAATACATTTAACAAACTAGAGCCTTTTCTGTATAGTCAGTTGAATCGAGGGTTTACTTTACTACCAAAATATGTGAAATGATAGCGTCAATACACCTGGAACATGTGTTTGGTCAGATTGACACAGTACTGCCACTGCTTTAGAGCGAGTTTCTGGTCATCATTCATCAAGGTGGCACTGTTGCTGGAGTAGTAATCTGTCAGAGGTTTGCACAGCTGCTCCTTCATGAACTTCAACAGAGTCCCAGTCCACTCTGAAATACCAGCAACATACATGTAAATTAATTAATAGATCCAATAATCGCAAAAAATATATACAGTACAATTAAGAGGCTTATTTTTTAAATATGCTAAGCCATTAATAACTGGAAAGTTCTTTTTCATCACTTTTATAATAGGGCTTCGAAATGTGTTGCATCTAGAAACAATTTGATGAATTATGATATATTAGGTAAAAAACATAAAAAGTTAATATATATGGCTTTCAAAACCAGCTACCAAATTAAAAAAGAGATCAAAAGTTAGCTTCATAAATAAGATCTAAAATACAAAGTACTTGGGTCTTGATCTCCCGTCTCAAAGCTAAATACAGATTTTGTAACCATTTAACACCTGCTTCTGCCATTGAACGAGGACCAACTAATCTCCCATGAAAAGAACGCAATGGGCACTCATTAACTATGTGATCCATAGTTTGAATTTCAACTTCAAAATCACATGACTGATCATTTGGCATTCCCCACTTTTATTTCCAGTAGCTGCATTTCAAAAATTAATAATAAACTTTCATAAATTTTGTTCTATATTAAAAATAATCACCTAGTGCTAAAATAATTGTAACAGCCATTTTCATAATAACAAAAATGCTATTAGCTCAATGGTGGATTACAAAAATTCTATGACTCTTCCTATCTGAATTGAAGGTTGTTATTTATTCCTTTCTTCAACTATCAGTAAACTAGCATACATATAAGCTGGTTACAAGGTATATATATATATATATATATATATATATATATATATATATATATATATACACGTTATGAGGGGGGCAGAGTATGTACTCAGGGCAGGGGGAGAGAAATCACCAAGAGTCAGTGGTACCTTTTTACAATGTGAGGAGGAGAATGGTAAACGCTGTATTTTATTTGGGAATTCAGACCACTAGATTTCCTCCTTAAGCTTTGTTTCCATTCATACAAGACAGTTTGTTATAACAGCCCTTAAGCAAATTAAAAGCTAGGTAAACTTAAGATAAAATACATATTAACCCTTTTAGTGCCAACGCCAAACTCAAAAGTATGTCTGAAGGATGCCAGACATTTTGTCCTTGGGACTATTGAAAAATGCCAGGCCCTTTTTTGCGATCTTGTAAGGTGTTGAAAAGAAAATTGTAAATAATTTTTTATTAGGGATAGAACTACAATTTTTTTTATATTTTATTCAGCGATAAATGTTCTATTATAAAACACTAAATTGACTTCCAAAATGGTACTTTGAAATATTTATTTCCTTCCAACAGATGTTATCATTTGATAGAGAAATTAAAACTGTACAAACCTACAAAATTTCGCACACTTTCAATTTAAAATGTTTATGTAACAGTAATTATTGAAAAAGACAACATTTTCACTTTTATAGGGGTTGTGAAACTAAACTTAAAAAATAAAATTAACATAATATATACACTGTTATTTCAGCTATTTCACTAATCTATCATGTATTTCTGGCTATTAATCCTTTTTGATAATAATGAAAAAACAAATAAAAAATTATGTTTACATTGTAAATTATATATACATACATAATTTCCTACTGCATCAGTTAGGAAATCATCTTCTAATACACAACGAACTGTATTATCACTAATTGGGGAACGTGAACGATCCATTTCAATGTTTGGAAACAAAATATAAAACTGTTTTTGGTTATAACAACACTAAAGAGTATTAGTCAACACTTCAAAACATACAAGTGAACAGACTCAGTAACTCTCAAATCAGCTGATATGCACAAGTGTACCAGAGACACTGGAAATACTGTGTACGTACTATAATAAATATTTTTTCTCCATATGGGTCTTTTACTTTATTTTGACATTATAAAGCTTTCTACATTAATAAATAAATGTGGTGCTATTTTCTCTCACAACGTCCTAAAAAAAGGATGTTGGTAAGTCTCGACAGTATACCCGACGTCCTAAAAAAAGGTCATTGGCAAGTCTCGATAGTATACCTGATGTCCTATTAAAAGGACGTTTGCACTAAAGGGGTTAAATATATACAACATACTAACTAATAAAAATGTCACTTTTTCAGTAAACCAGAAAAGTATACTGTTGAAAATAAATCTACCATCTAAAAAGTCTTCGTTGAAAGAAAATCTTTGAATTCAATTTTTATTTTGTAAATACTATAAGTAATTTTGCACATTTATTTCTTCTGATCGGAGGGCTGGTGAGAAGTAGAAATGTTCCGCTAAGATACAAAGATAGTACTGTACAAGACCTATTTTGTACCGATATTAACGTAATGATCAGAGACATGGCCAATGGGAAGGAAGGATAAAAGTACTGGCTTGTGAAATGAGGTTTTTGAGGAGCAGTGTAGAAGTGAGCATAGAGACAGAATAAGAAATGAAATCCTTAGAGAGGAAGTGGGAGAAGAAACACTCCAAGAGTGGATTGAATAGACTACGATGGTTTGGTCATGTCAAGCCGTTCCATTGAGAGAAAAATGGAGGGACATGAGTCATGAGGAAGACCTGAAGATTGATGGATTAGGGGATAGAAGAAATGGAAAGAAGAGGGGAGTATTGGACAAGAGTAATAGAAGAAAGAAGATGGGAAGAGATGTTATAGTGAGAGGACTCTGTGTAAAGCTGACCCAATAAAGAACTGGAAACTGAAAGTGTATTTATTATAGTATCAGAATATAGCCATCAGTAAAAAAGTAATGACAGCTGAATGATGGACAAAAGAAAATGAGGGCTTAGATACATCAAGTTGATAAGTAACCGAATGATCTATTTTACAAAATGACATAAATATGTTTTGAGACCAAATAAAATATATTCTTCAACTTATTTATTAATATAATGAATTTTTTTACTGAACTATGATGTCTCAAATCTAAAACTTGGAGTTGTTAGCTTCAAGATTAAAGCATACCCATCATTCTCCCAAACACTCTTCATATATTATTTTATTCTAGTTAAAAAAAATACAGTGGATTTTCAGAAGCAGTACAATATAGAACTTTACAATATGAACATTTTGGTTAGTTTTCAAACAAACTGTAAAATTCAAATGGTGAAAACAGTTATAAAAATGCAGACTAAATATGAAAAGTAAATAAGTTCTTTATCAAAGAAAATATAACATGTACTGATATTTTGTATGTATTTATTGTTCTACAAGATACACAACATTATGACACTATATCACAACACTACTATTGCAAATTTGGATATAGGACACTACCGTTTCTTATAGGTAAGGAAGGAGCGGAGGTGGAAGGAGTTGGAGGAGCAAAGAATGTGGTTTTCTTGACAATTTTTCTCCAGCAACAATCTATAACAGAGTAGGAGTAAGAAGAACTGGTAAAATAAAAAAACTTGAAAAGCAAGGTTGATTACAAAATAAAGAGTTACTTCTTACTTCCCAGACTTAACACTCCAAAAGTGTCTAATTATGTAATTCATTAAATAAAATATCAATTTATCAGTTGGAAAGATATACCATTACATTGACCAGATTCCAGAACTTTGAATTACCATTTATTTTCTCTTCTATAATACAGTAGAAAATCTAATCAAGCGTTCTTCTTCATTATCAGACATCTAAACATATTTCTCGAAAATCCTGAACAACTTATTTACTTTAATAAGGATACTGCCAAGACAATCATAGCGAACAATCATTCATTTATTTACCTAACAAAACAGTTACGATACAATCATAAAATGAACACTTTTTCAATAACAATTTTTTTTAAACTTTTGATAGTAAAAATGTAATTACATAAATGTATTTTAATAAATCACCTTGGGTAGGATCAGGCATCTGTCGTTTCTTAATTTTAGCCTCTGATATTGCCACTGTGTAGGCTGAACTGAGCTTGATGAACCATGCAGCTCGCATCATCGGCACCTGATATTCACAGAGCAATGGGAATATTTCCTCCTTCTTGTTGAAATTGGGTGCCTACAAGAGCAATAAGAACTTATAAAATGAAGACAATGAACTGAGATAAACTATGTCAACTATAAGCAATTCTACATACTATACAGTAGCTTTGTAGCTATTTAGATTGCAAACTATCCGGAATTCATCATATGTGGATCATATTAAATTAAAGGTATCTTATTTGTTCAGTGTTAAAAACAGGTAGGATTACACTACTAAATGCATGACATAATAGTAGGCCTATAGCGGTATACATGAACAAGGCGCAAATAAAAGCACATTCAATTCTCGATTCCTTTATTGTGCTTAAGATTACATCATATATAGGCCTTCTATTGTGACATTTAGATAATAGAATATCTATACTTATATTTCCTGCCCCTATGTATTTATGGGATGTTGCACTAGGCATCGCCTTTCCTGCAGATTGTTATTTGTAGTAACCTTGTCACCAGTAGTCAAAATCAGTGACTCAGCTGAAAGTGAATTGTAAATAAAATGTTCCTCCTTTTTTTCAGCCATTATTAAAACAATAAACACATATGTACACAGAACGTAAGAACAAAACAATAAACTAAAAAGATTATAAACACCAAGGAATAGTAGAATTAATTCTTCAAAAGTAATTATGTCTTGGAACGTCATAAAATCAATAGCTTAGAGGAGTAATATTTCAAGCACAAAAAATATGTTAAAGAGTAAAAAATTAAATCAGTAATTTTTGTTTGCATTTTAAAGTCTTATTATTAAGTATTAAATATACCAAAAATTTTTAAATGATTAAAAGAAAAAGTAAATTTACTAACAATTACATTTTTTGTTTGTATGAAATGTTTGAATATAAACCATGAGGGTATATGCAAAATGCTACTTTTGAGTCAGTACACTAATGTGTTGTGTCTTTTCGCTTTTTTGTAGAGTTGCAGCACATAAAGCATCGCTTTTGATGTTTTTCTGTTGATTTGAAGATTTTCTGTGGAGGGCGGGCGAAATGCTGGGTAGTCAGGCGTAGCAGATGTTTATTACCACTCGGTGTAACTGGGTGCGGCACAGCCCTTAACTCTCTTGTTTGATAATGGCATTCAAAGATTTGTCTTATAACGTTCAGTTTGAATTTAGGAAATGCAATCTTGCTATTGTTGTTATGGATTTTGTATATTTGGAATGAATTCAACATGGTGATTTCAATCTAATGAAAAAAAAATGTTCTATACCATTTCTTAGTCCAAGTACTCGCCAATTTTTATATCCAGCTGGTATTTTGTGCAAACTGTGTTTTCCAGCTGATTGTTAGTGGAAATGTCACCCCCTCTTACTCAGATACTTGGCAGGAAGGCCGAAAAGGCTGCGCACATAGTTGTCTTGAATGCCTACCCCTCTCTCGGAAAAAGCTCTACCCAGTTCTTCCTGAAATCATACTTCCTCCTTCCCACAATAATAATTCCTTATTTCTGGTGACCACTATACGTGTTCTAAAGCAATGAAAATTAGTTTATTAAAAATCCTACATATAATGGTCCAAAACGTCACTACTCCTTTGAGCCTATATTAGACATGACGTTCCAGAAAGTCATTACTCTTTACATGCAATATTCCATACTCCTGAAAGGGTTAAAGACAAAACAGATTTAAAAGGAAATCTGCATGTCAGTGAACAGTTATAATCTAGTGAATGGTAAATGTGAAAAAAAGATTGCTTCAAAATTAACAGTGGGAACAAAAGGGGAAAGTACTGACCCACCTGCCCAACCATACACATACAGTGGTACTGACCCACCTGCCCAACCATACTCGTAGTGGTACTGACCCACCCGCCTGCCCATACACGTACAGTGGTACTGACCCACCCGCCCCCCCATACACGTTACAGTGGTACTCAATCATTTTTACGTCCACTGTGATATTTCTCATCCATTAGGAATCCAATATCGCTAGCCTTATCGTACAGTGGTATTGACAAAATGTATACACAAGTCTATTTGTCTTACGTTTTTTAGCAGTATAGTAGATTTCATGTCATAGCGTACATTTTAGCAGGTTATAAACTCCATTTGAAGAATCTATATACTAAAATATTAATAAGTTTATCACAAAAGTGTGGAAACGCATAACTTAAACGTTCGAAAGATCATCATCCTTGCAAGGACCATTTACTCTTGAACTCTCGCATACACAGAATTTATGCTATTCAGATTGGTTTGCCCCAACTTTGATCCGAATAGTCAAGTCCACTGTATTTTGTTGTTATTAACCTTTTGCACTCCATTTATTTTGCCACACGGTACCCTTCCAGATCCATTTAATTCTTTTCAATTTGCATATGTTTCTTATATATAATTACAATGACCTATTATGTAAGCAGGTACTAAGCATTATATACAAAATTATCCAGTATAATCTGGTGAACATTGTTGTGTAATTTATTTGTAATTTATGTACCTTTTACTCAGACACAAAAAAATAAATATTAAAAATTCATAAAACCTTATAAACATTTCTGATATTTTGATAAAATTTTAGCATCAATTATTTTTATTTTTAATTTGGCATGAACATAATTAAAACAAGCATTTAATTCTAGACAGAAAAACACTAATTTTGTTTGGTTTCTAAAACATATTATAATTTACATATGCTACTTTATAAAACATTACAAAGCATTTTCACTTTACCAAATTATCATTTTGTAGAATACTAAAGTTTCATGTAGGGGTGTGCGAGTACTCGAAACTTCGAGTATTTGATCGGGTATTTTACTACTCGAACTCGACTCAAAGCTCCCGAAAATACTCTAAGTTCGATCGAATAGTTGTATTTCATGAAATATCATATTTACATCTTAATTTAGTTTTAAGAGTAACCCGTTTTATAAGTTATCAATAAAAAAGGTTTGTGTTTTATTTTACCCTTAATCATACGTTATCAGTTTGGTATGTGTAATTATGAACTAAACAATACGCCTAAGAACAGGTAGTACACGACGACAGTCAAATGAACTAGTCGGCGTAGTGAAAAAGTTCGTTCATTATGATTTGAACTAGTTCAGTTCAAAGTGATCAACAGGGAGCGATCACTGTAAATAGTTACCATAGTAGCGATCACACATGTTGGTTGTCGAGTCTACTAGTCACTTATAACCTAACCTAAAATAGCGTGAATAAAACAGTAGTGCTGGTTAGTGTCTTTATGACCCAAGAAAGGGGACAGGAGATTCGGTTCCAGATGCTCAAAAAGACCTGTTACCAATACAAATCTAAGTCTGTGCATCGTGAAAATTACGCATATTTTCGTTCATATCAATAATCCTTTTCAATCAAAAGGGTCCCGAGAACGGGTCACTTTACATCCCAAGAAGCGAACTTCCCATCTTTTCTAGGTGAAAGTTCATCTCGGTTGTAGTATATGTACGTGCAAGGAACCGTTCAGCTCCTTTTCGGAACTGAAATTATCGTATATTTCTTGCGGGACGATTGAGGTCTATTTTGTTTTTTAATCTCAGCAGGGAATCGTCCAATGATTTGACGTAAGAAAATACTGTATCATATCATATAAAATATGGTAATGGCGTTCTAGCAGCGTGTGACACAACATTATTGATTCATTTTCTGTCAAATAAAAATATATATATATCCGTGGTGAATGTCTATTAATTATTATTCTGAAAACTCCTTAGATCGCCAAAACTGTGTGTAATATTTGCGCATACAATATTTTTTCCTGTCAAATTGCTGAACGGTTTTCTGACTAGATTAGACAATAACACAGTTGGAGTGTAAAAGGTGGTAAAAGTACGATAATTTTGATTCGTAAATTCACTGAACGGTCCCCTGTTCACATTGACGTCGATGTAAACTTTAAAACAATCACGAATCAACTCAAGTGAGGGAAAAAATGTTGGAAGACATTTTCTAAACAAAATACGACGAATTTAGAGATTCAGAAAATAATTTTCACTAAACCGAAGCCTTATCAAACGATCGTTTTTTATTCATAAGTTTATCGTTTAGCTGCCCAAAATCTGGCACTTAGTTGATATTTCAGACTGCATCTCGTCATCAATATCGGCTAGACCTATTATTTTAGCCAACTACGTCTATGGTTTTCATTCGATTACACCAGGTTTTCATGAATTTCTCGTTATAACATAATTATTTATCTGTTGTTCAGTGTAGCCTCATGTATCGAAGTAGTTTCAAGTTGCACATATTTCATTACCGATCATAATTTAAAAACTAATTCATCCTAAGCGACTTTAAAATTTATTTTTAGTAAACCTGCTTGGTTATTATTATCAATTGATTGAACTACAGTCTTTGTCATCCAGATTTTGAAATTTGATTATATAATTCAGAGCTTATTTCCGGTTAGTTGTAACCTTGTTATTACTAAATTAAATACCCACAGAATACAGATCCACTCTTCTTGGCGTGTACACAGTCAATTTTTTGTTGAGAAGAGACAATTCTCAAAGCAAATGACCGCATTTGGCGATATTGTCTGAATTTTAGCATCAGTTTGGTTGGATGCAACTTTTGCTAACAAGCTTCACTACATTTTCGCGGTACACTTTGAACTGAACCACCAGATAAATATATCGGCCGGCTGTGAAACAGTATAATTGGCTTGCATAGAAAATCTGATCTATGATAGGAGTGAACAGATTAAATTTTTATAATCCACTTTGTTTAAATGAATAATATACTTTCTTAATTTCTTACATAATATTAGTTCTGAAAAAAGGCAATAGGTTAAACAAAACAATGCCACATAAAAATGTAGGAAGGCAGGAAGTAACAAGTTTTATTTATCAAATGTTACAGTTACAAACAACAAATCAATATTATTGTGTTCAGTTTAGATGTACAGTATATATTTACGAATCTGACAAAACTTAACACAGGCTTAGGATGGTGTCTGCCTTTTACAGTTGTCTTGGGTGAACAGGAAATCCTTCTGTAAATACTCGATACTCGAAAAATATTCCAACTACTCGACTCGACTCGAACTCAAAAATCACTACTCTCACACCCCTAGTTTCATGTTATGTATGTCACAGTTTTTTAACTGCTACAGTTCTGTTTTGTAGTCACACTTGACATATATGCAAATAGTACTGATACTGGTAACAGTAGTTTGTTCAAATACAAATGAATATATAAAACTGTAAACAATCATCAAATATAGCTTCAATGTTTGTGTCATCTAAACTTTCTCTATTTGTAGACGCCATAATACTAGCTGTACACGAAAATAGTATACAGTACACTATATGCACTTTGATATATTCTAAAAATTAATAATAGTAACTAACAAAACATAATATAAAAACAAAAACAATGTAAATATTGTTTACAAACACAACCTAAACGTGCAACAATGAATGTACAATGTGAAGACGACAGCTGGAGCTGACTAAAGCTGATTGGTTTTAAACGAAAAATAAAAATACTACAAAGTTCAAATCAAACACTGAGTGACTCAAAATACAAGTAAATATTACCATGGCAACTACAGAAACTTAAACAATATCTGGAACAAACTGGAAATGAAATAAAAGTTCGATAACCGATGTCAGACTGAGTCCGCCTTTGGAGTGGAACGGGAAAATAGTGATGTCGGACTCATTTCGCCTATGGAGCACAAAAGGTTAACATTCGAGACTTGTTTGTATGGATGAAAGTGTAATAATATTTCGTTATTTAGAAGACTAAGGCAAGTTATTTAAAGCTATAAAGTAAATCATGGATGTATGTGTCCGTGTTGACAGGAAATACAAATCCTGCCCATTAAATACATTTGTAGAATTATTTTTGAAAATTTTCAAAGTTCATCCAGCCCTTCAGTATGATGTCTGGGAGTATTTCATACATTTACCAACCAAATCGTTGAAATGATGTGATATTTAGAAATAAATAAATTAAGTGCTTCAAAATATTTACCTTAGCATTAAAAAAAATTTGTATGCTTTTAGTTGTTTTTTTCAATTTTTAAGAGAAAAATAAACATTCAAACACGTTAGCACACACCATTGTTTCTGTCATATTTTAATATATGCAATAGATAAGTTAACGTTGAAACATATTTTATACTGTTAGTGACATTATTTTATCACTGATGCCATATCACCTGTACATGAGTTGTATTCCTAACTATAAAATATTCACACATATAATTAAATAATGACGAAATTGGGATTAGGTATTTTAATTTTAATGCCAAAAGTGTTATACATGTTTGTATGATTAATTGGTCTTTCATTCTATTCTGAGTGGTAGATACCTAGAACATTTCTAACCAATTTAATAGTGAATATTTGATTGCTGTATACAGTATTGTTAGAATAAATCTTTACTCACTAGAACAGAGATTTGTCATGAACAATGAAAAGAATATTTAGAGAGAAACTATTTACATGAACTTGTTTGAGAGAAACAAGAATTACCAACAGAGCATCAAGTGAAATTTGTGTTGTCCTTCCAATTAAGATTATTCACATCTTTCCAAAAGTTAGTAGGAGACTTTTTGATATACTGCTGATTGATAAGAAATTGTGAACTGCTGAATAGTTAATCTTAGGTACATCTGAAGTTGTTTGATTTTCTAAGCACAGTTTAAATGTTCAAATCAAATCAAACTTTATTTATGAACAATGAGTACAGAATATATGTCAGTACATAAAAGTAACTGAAGCTGCGGTGTTTCAGGCTGCTGTGGTTTAGTTTATGGTAAATCATTCAGGATTGCTTGTAAGAATGTGGATGATGAATTGTACATCGAGATTTTTACAAGACCATTCTATAAACTGTTTCTGAGTTAGTGCCATCAACTTTTTTAACTACCAACTAGCAAGTACATCTAAGTATAAGAGTGATAAGTATGCTAAATAAATAACATGTATATAATTTACTGGCAAGCTGTTATCTTTAGTACATAAGCTGGTACAGATTGTTATGTTTTCAACCATAGTACAATATAAACAGAGGTAATTTTACTCATTACTAATAGGACATCAAACGTACCTAAGAAGACAAGTCTGCTAACACTTAATTGTCTACATTAGTAAACAAATAAATGAACATGACAAACATTTTTAGCGCCACTGGCATTTTCTCAGATGTGTAGAGAATCACTTTCCTCTCTGAAAATTTGTGTCATATGATGTTTCTTTATTTATTTACTAGTGGACTTGTCTTTGGTTTGCTGATGCTCTATCTCTCTTAATTATATGATAATTCCTGGCCTAGTGCCCTATAACTTAACCTAATGATTAACTTAACTTATATGAAATATGACTGCCCACCTTTTTCGATAAGCTGAGTAGAGGTTTACTGCCAGCTAGATCCTTAAACCATGCTTCAATGGCTGCCTTAGAGCGGTTAGTTGCAGGCCAAAAATTATCTTTGGGATTTATTTGCTGCCTTTTTCTTCCAGGATCAGGCAATGTATTTAACTCTTCCTTTTTCCCAAGAATTGCATTGAAATACTGCCCAACCTATCATTAAAACAATAATTTTGTTTTAAATAAACATAAAAATGAAAAATTACGATAAACAAAGAAAAAATCAACAATAAGCACTTAGTTTTATTGTTACTCTTTCCTTATGTAGACAACAACAAAAAAATAAACTCTTCGCACGCAGAAATTATTTCACCCTAAGTAACACGTAATTATGTAAAAAAAATAATTTTATTGAAATATGAAGTTAATTTTTTTTTAAGTTTTAGAAACATAAAGGTACATACAAAATATATAAATTTATATTTAAAGTAACAATTACAACTTTTAACGCTATTTTATTGTAGATGTAAAACTATAATGATAAGTAAATATACATACAAAACTGTCAACATTTTAGTTGAAACTTTTAACATTATCTTTCATTTATGATACAATAATAACTACATCAAAATAATTGAAAACTAGAAAACTAAGAAAAAGAACGACAAGTGTTTGAATACAATGTGCTTGGGTGGAGCGACAGAAGGATATTTTCGTTTTACGCATGTGCAAAGGCAGGAGACGGAGCCGCGCCCATGCACGCTCTAATTGGCTGCTCCACCTCATTCATAGACGATTTAAGTTTTTGATAGGCTGAGAGAGTGGGCCAAAGACATGTCTAAGTTGATGTTGCACTCAAGTGGAAGTTTTAGGAACTTTATGCTATCGACATAAATATTTCATTTCGCATATCTTTGTTTACCGCGTTTGAGGAAATGTAGAGGCTGGGTATATATTCGTTTGCCGCATGCAAAGGGTTAAATCTTTATAAAGACAATCTGTTCAAATTTTTAGTATGGATATCATGTATGAATTTTCTGCTAAGCTGCCTGACTTTGCAAACTTTTGTGAATTAATAATTTCAGTCTAATATCCTTTGGTTGGATTTTAAATTCAGTGCTAATACTTTAAATATTGATACATACACACCACCACAAAGAATTTTAATAAATTTTTAAAATATTTCAATACTTACATTTAAAAAATGAAGAGTACCACTGAATTTAAAAAAAAAAATCAGTTTTATTAAACATTGATAAATAAATAATAATCCTCCAACTCTTCATAGATTTATTGAATTGAGAATTTGTATAAGTAAAATTTAAAAGAGCACACAACAGATGTGATATAGATTTCAAATAGATTGTTCTTTCGAGGGTCTATGTGTCTATAAATAACGCACTTACTTTTTTATATATTTAAAAATGTCAAGTAGTTATCATGAAAATGTTGGTTATTAATAATAAGAGTTTAAAACTATCAAAACATTGTCAGTTAATATTAAACTTAATAGGCAGTTTATCTTTATTTTACATCCTACACTCATACAAATTTATTGATAAAATTAAAAATAATACCAAGTCCATTTTACAAAGTCCATTTCTTTACAGAACAGCAATCAATTGGTAAAAAACAAGTTATATGATTATCTTAATTCGTAGGCTTAAGGGGTTAGTATAGTTACTGAAACCTAAAGCTTCTTGTAATGATCTTGTCAAGGTATTATTTACAATATTTACATCACTAAATGTTTCGCCCATATTTGATGTGGCATCCTCAGTGGTATCTCAGAGACTTTTGACACGGTCCTTACCAAAAGCTCCAGTTGTAACAGAGTAGTTACTCTTTTTTAAATTACTTAAAAATACAAGTTTAACGATAAATTGAACCAAACCCTAACTAAAGGTAAAAAACAAAAGACTCTTCCTGACAAATTGAAAATGCTTGTTTTCAAAACAGAATTAAAAGCAAGAGACAAAACTATGATTTCACTACCTTTCAATAGTAGTCATTATAAATAGTAGGTTTGGCATGGGGAAGTAAACGCAGAAACAAATGTACTCTCGACTAACCTCACAATTTGGTATTTATGATTAAGTGTAACAAGATATATCACTGATTAAGAATCCTCCACAATGGATTTGGTCATGTTCTATAATCCATTTTCATCCATAAACATCAAACATTTTTCAAAGCCCAGTCCATAACAACTTTATGTGATATTCACATAACTTCAGAACTTCATTGGTCTGTGTCATGAAATATTTTGAATCCTTTAAATTATTTTCATTGTTTTCCTTTACTTCCAAATGATAGGAAATTTTCAAAGAAAAGAAGAAAAAATTGATTCGTAGAGGTTTTCAAATTAAAACAATGTTCAATTGAAAATAAAATTCAATTAAAGCAACTTTTCTGTATAGCTTACTACCCACTTCAAACACAATCTAAGGAACTCTCACACTTTCTATTATAAAGGTACTATTTTTACTATCCAAAAAATGTTTGTATAAGTTTATAATCTTAAAAATGCAACACAGATTTTATTCAGAATAACTGCTATATTTATTAACAAAAATATTATCTGCAAAATATTACACTGATTACAATTTTTACAGTATATTATAAGTTATAGATGAATTACAAGATTGATATAATAGTTAATGATGTGAATTATATGTTGATCACTTTTAGTAAATCTGTGGGGGCATATTTATTAAAATATCACATATAAGCATTTAAAAATTAGTCACTATTCGTACCTTAACAGCTGTAATGTTGCAATTTCGAGCTGTCCCAAACTCATCAGGAAGTTGAGGAACGATTGTAAATCCATGTTTCACATTTAATGTTGTTAATTCATCCTGTTAAAAATTCACAGTTAAAAAATTGTGTAAACAAAACCTTTCTATACAAAATATACTTAAAATGTTCATTAAAATGGAACATTTGCATATAACAAACTATATTTAAAATATTTTATTTATTACAGCACTATAAGCACTGTTATAAATAATAATAACTACTAGGATATATCAATATTGGTATTATTACTGTATTAAGCTAATTTAAATCATGCTAGGCCTATAAATGAGGTAGAGTCAAAACGTTTACGGATAGATGTCCAGAGACATACAATGTGGTTGCCGGTGGGAGTATGGTTGTGTAGCAGATGGTACTACTCTTAGAGAAGGGATATGAGTAAGGCAAGTATAGCTCAGCCACCATTGTTCTCCTGTGAGAGTGCTACTTGTATGTTTTTACATTGTTACTTTAAGAAAATGGCACTTTTGAACGGGCAAACATTAAATGTTGTTTTTTGTTTCAAAGGTTACCTTCTGAGACACTTAAAATGTTAATTAAATCGTCCAGAGATGAGGCGATCAAGAAAAACCAAGTCTAAAATAGTACAAATGTTTTTGTGAAGGTTGCATTTATAAACATTGAGTTTGACCCTTGTAGTGCAATTTTCCTTCCACTGCAACGACAGATGACAACACTGTGCGTGTTTGGCAAATTTTCCATCCAAACAATGGTATAATGATTAATGAAATCGCATCCAATGTAAATTTATCACATGGTAGTGCCCATACCATTCTTCATGACCATTTGAACATGAATCAAGTTTGCTTAGGAGTAGTTCCAAAAATGTTCACTTCAGACCATAAAGAACAACAGATGACAACAAATGGTAAGTATATTGGATATGGCCAATGCAAATCCTGACATTAAAAAAAATCATTACTGGTGACAAAACATGGTGTTTTCTGTATGACCCTCAAACAAAATGTCAATTTTCTGAATGGAAAAGAACATTACCAATGAGGTAAAATTTGCTTGGACAAAAGTTATGCTAGAGTTTTTGTTTTCACTACAGAGGTTTAATTCACTATGAGTTCATTCCCATAGGTCAAACAGTGAACAAGGAACTTTACTCAGAAATTCTTAGGCACTTATGAGATGTCATTAGTAGGAAACAACTTGAAAAATGGACAGAAAACAATTGGATTTTTCTGTGTATGACAATGCCCGGCTATAAATCGATCCCTGTTAGTAGGTAACTACTTAGTCAAGCACAGCGTTATCACTAGAGCATCCTCCCCACCTAACTGACCTTGGCCGGCCGAAACAACAATAAAAGGAGAACAATTTGCATATGATGTCGTAAAAGTGTGACAGTAAGTAGCATTGAAAGACATTTCAGAAAACGAGTTTCAAGTGTTTTTTTGAACAATTGTATGATCCTTCAGGCAAGTGTGTTGTTGCAGGAGGAGATTATTTTTGAAGAAAATAAATAGATTTGTAAGTTTTTATCTTTGTGACCATCCTCGTATTATTCTTTGTATAAAACAATACATATGTATAACTTTATATTAGATCAAATAGGCTAGAGGCATATCATATTTGAACAATTAATTAATGTATAAATTGAATTAATGTTTATCGACATCAATGTCACTGACCACAGATCAAAAATTATAATCTATTTTATTGTAGACAGATTTTTAACTAATTTAATGTTCAATTTAAGATAAATCGCTGGATTTTTTTTGATATGTACCCGCATATTTGATAGCCACCATGTGCTAATTTTCATTCAGTATTATAGAACATGACTATAATCAGTATGTTATTGTTATAACTGTAAAGTATTTGTGATTAGGTTAGGTTAGGAGGTTAACCTAAACCTAAATTAGCTTTAGAAAATACACTTTGATTCTAGTAACACTTGGTGGCTATAGAAAATAAATTGAAAATGAGGGGACTTATTAGAAAAGACTCAAACCGCTATTTAATATGTTATTCCCAATCTTGTACGATAATATTTTCTTTACTTTATACAATGTGCTTCAGGTCACATACGCAGCTAAATAACAGAAAAATTCAACACTTAATATTCAGAAACAATAACATAGCATAGCTCTTCTATTTCCATTGTTTATTTATGGAAAAAAGTCATCACTCTATGAATGTGACACTGTTCAGTAATACAAAAAAGGACAATACCAGAGGAAATTAAGTTCAAAAGTACAGTAAACCCTTTTATTTCAGGACCTCAGATAACCAAATCTTCTAATATCCAAACCAGTCTTAAGGGAGAAAAACAAAAAAGTGTAGTATTCTGAGGAAATATCTTTAGGTCATATACTACAAAACAGTATTTTTTAGCCTTTTATTCAAAAAACAATAAGCGTACAGTGGTACTAACCCTCCTACCCACCCATATACGTACAATGGTACTACGTATTACAACTGTTCATTAATATGTTATCAAATTTTCATAACATACATTAGGAATGAAAATTATGTGTGTTTTGTTGACATCTTTTTATTAAGGTATGTATGTAAAAAACACATACCACAGAATTTGTATGTATAAAAAACGAAACATACTTATGTTTTGTACCACAGAAACGACAATAGACTTTCACTTTCTGTGATGCATTAAAAATACAACTGTATGAAGTAATACAGTAGCCTACTTGATGTGGCATGGATTTCCTTACGAAACAGCAAGGTAAACAACAGTCAGGTATAAAACACCACATACCCTTTCAGCACACTAAATTTATGAAATACAATTATTTATAAATTCGTGCGATTAGACAGGCCATAGCAGATATAACCCGTATGCCACTGTCCTTTATGTCCGTGACTAGGTTCATCGCAACATCTCATAGCCCACAACAGTATGGTGGTTGATGTTTGGTTTGTAAAATGTGACATGACAAGAATGTAACGTAATATCAGTCTTTTAATTATATTACCTAAAATAAATAACAAAATAAATCTGTCAGTAAATTATGAAATAAAATACAATATAATAGATCTTTACTTTCTGTAAAGATCTATTGTACTTCATACAACCGTACAACTGTAGCCTACTTGATGTGGTATGGATTTCCTTACGAAACAGTAAGGTAAACAACGGTCAGGCTTGCTTATCATTGCTTATTCTTCACTCCAGTGATTAGGTCGTGGTTAGAGTAGAAATTTGTCTGAGCATCTGATATCCAGATTGCCTAGCACCACATTAATCCAGAAATTAGAGGTTTTATTGTATTCTCCCTAGATAGCAATCCTCTAAAAAATAAAATTCCAGCTCCTTGAGATAGCTTGCTGACCGTTTCTCTACTATAGCCAAAGTATATACAAATTTTTGTTTGTCATCTAAAATGGTTAATGTAGGCCAAATAACCACAAAAATAGAAATTTTTGTGGATTTCTACTTTGTGCACAAACTTCAGCACTTGTCACATACATGATGTTTATATATACCAGTTTGAAAAATGGAAAAATATTTTGCCAAAATATATCATTGTGGGTAGGCTACTTAAACTGCATAATATATATAGTTAAAAATACTGAAAACCAAAACAATTCCAGCGCTAACACGCTCAATAATGGTTCCATTCCAAGACCCTTGATATATTCTTGACTAGGACAAAATTCTGGCAGTTTAAGTAGCCTACCCACAATGATATATTTTGGCAAACAATTCTTCCATTTTTCAAACTGGTAAAATTTTACTCTCCACTACAAAAAATATTTGCTAGCTTAATGGTTAGCACTTCTGACTTCAATGCAGAGGGTCACAGTTTCAAATCCTGATCTAAATGAAGCTTGGTGGGTTTGGACAGTTGTCCCATTACAACGTTATGTAAGGAAAGATAAGCTAACCTTAAAAATCTAACATAACCAGCATATTTCCAGCTCTTAACACGCTTAGGCCTAATAATTTTCATATTGCAAAACCCTTGCCATATATGTGATCAGCACAATTTGAGTTTCCACAACACTAGGTTTACAACACCAAAAATAGTCCCATTTTGGTAGTCATAAATGCACTTTCTAGACTTTTTCCTCATTTTCTTAATTTTCCCAAAATTATTTTAAATACATTTAAAATTAGACAATTTTATGAGCCTTATTAGAAATAAAAACTTGAAACTAATCATAATGTGCTCTTTCCAATCACTTCCCAACAATTCTGCCTCGGAATGATATGGGCCTAACATTAATAGAACATAAGGGCACATAAAATATGTATTTCTGCAAGATTGTAATCCTATCCATCAAAAACTGAGTTTACAGATAGTTTCATTTTCCATATTCTATTTATCAACATTCTGTCAAACCTAACACATTGGATCAATTAATGGTCTAAGTCTTACAGAATAGGCTAACAGTGTTATAAGTTGTTATTTAACCTCTTTCTGCCTTGGTTCTTGAGGATATACATCTGGAGGTCCCAATCTAGGTCGCTTTAAATAGCGCTTTTCATACGAAAAGCCCATCATTTTGTGAAATGAATATTGATACTGAACACTGATCTAGGTATAACAATCACTTTTAATCTCACCAAACAATAATACATAACATTTTAAGTATTATAACTGTTGCAAAATTGATCACAAAATCATATTTGAATTAAAGCTAATAATATCAATATTATTTACACAAATTATTATTTATGCTTAATGTTTACATTTGATGTCATCTCTACGGTTGATGACATTGGCGTTTAGTTATTTTATACTACAACTAAACTCATAACCTCCATTCCCTTGCAGCTACCGCTGCCGACAGAAAGTGAAAATTGAAAACTCTATAGTTTATATCCTCCTATATAAAAACCACGTGTTTTTTTCGTTATGAACATCTAGTGACAGTATAATGTGTCCAAACAGCTTTTAAAAAGGCTATAGCATAGACCTTCTATTTCTTTATTTATCAACGGTAAACCACTTTTGTACATAGTGTAAATAATACATGGCATCATAAAGTTTATCTAAATCTACAACAGAACTTTCTAAGACTACTATGATAGATACAATAATACAAGACCATGACAACAAATAGTTCAGTAGAAGTACATCATAAATGGCATTGTATAATGTATATATGCAGTATAATGAACAATGATAACTTATGTGACAATAATACAATAACAACAGATTACATTAAATAGCAAGATACATGAGTAACAATGGTAACTTATAGAAGTATCAATATATATACAATCCATCCACACACCCACAATATGTATAATCACATTCGCCCCATACAAGATGCAAAAAGTCAGAGCAGTCAATGGCACCATTCACCAACTTGTGAAGCAGCAGGATATCAGCCATCTTCCTTCTGGTCGCCAAGAGAGGGAGACCAAATGTGGTCCTAAGAGAGTCAACAGGTGTCTCAAGGTATTGGTATCCGAGACGCATGCCTATGAGCCTTATGGCTTGGATCTGAACAGACTCCAGGATATTAATGTGGCCAGCTTGATATGGACACCAGACGACTGACGAGTATTCTAGGATAGGTCATATTAAGGTTTTGAAAAGTATAGCCAGTGTCGATGGAGACTGGAAGTCATAGGATGCTCTGTACAAGAATCCCATAAGAGAGTTGGCTATACTACATATGTATGAAATGTGTTTCCACGGGCTAAGGCTGGAGGACATAATTACTCCCAGGTCCTTGAATTTATAAACTCTATTCAGAGGAGAATTGAGGAGAGTGTAATCATATACAATAGGTACACTTGACCTACAATATGTGAGAATGGCGCTCTTGTTGACATTCAGGTCCATACCATTACGCTCACACCAGACTTCTTCAGAACACAGGGTGCTCTGTAAGCGCTCACAATCCTCCAAGCAGGTAACTTCCGTAAATATCTTAATGTCATCTGCAAACATAAGATATCTAGTTGAGATAATGTCACATATGTCATTCACAAAAATACTAAACAAAAACGGAGCTAGGTGTGACCCCTGAGGAACACCCGACGCAGCAGAAAACATCCTGGAGTATGAGCCAGCAAATTTGACAATAAGCCCTCTATTTGTCATGTAACTAGACAGCCATTATTCTATTTAGGTACTAATAGAACAATATAATATACAATTTGTTATAATACATATAAATGATTGTTCGTACTATGTAAAAACTGAATTGTGAAATGCAATAAACAGTAATGAGATTTTTTACTCAAATCGCTAATAAGTGGCAAAATGAAACAAATTCTTGGAAATATAAGGTCCCTATGAATGATTTGAGTACCTAACCACAAAATTATTTTATGACGGGTTTTCTTTAAATTTCTTTAAAAATACAAGTATAAGCACTTATGCATTTGTAAATATATTAATATAATTATATATAAATTTTAAGATGTAAAATTACTTTCTCTTGCAATATGACATACCTCACTTTTCAGCGAGCAAAAGAAACTGGATTAGGAAGAAGTAAGACAATTAATTCATAACATTGATACAAATTGTCAAATACCACTGGCAACTTTACCAGTCATTTACTAGTGTCAAATCGTATGCCTTCTATTACTGACTATCATTTTCTCTGGCTGTGACTGAATAGTATTCATTCAACCCAAATCGCAACCCTTCAATTCGATACTTTGTTTCTTTAAATATTTATGTTATTTTATCTTAAAACAAAAAATATGTTATCATTGCTAGATTAGATAATACAGATGAGTTTGTTTATGTCTAACCAAAGATATTACTTATAAACCAGTATAGTTTATTTTTGTATTAGGGAATATTACACACACAGACACACACGCACACGCCCACGCACACGCACACGCGCACCCGCACCCGCACACGCGCACGCGCACACACACACACACACACACACACACACACACACACACACACACACACACACACACACACACACACACACACACGCGCGCACACACACACACACGCACACGCACACGCACACACTGTATTTGTTGCATTTTGGGCTTATATTGTAATAAATTTGTTTTCTGTGACGTATACTTATACTGTAAGGTGTAATGTCATTGTATAACAATTGTCATAATAGAGATGCTTGAGTTTGAATGTTGCCGATCACAAGTTTTAGTGATGATTGAATTGAAAGTTCTGTGAAATAAAATAAAATTTGGGATATTCTTTTTCAAGAAAAAAAATCACGTTTCACTGAGTTTACTGCAAAATTCTGTTATATTTTAATGAATATATTTGACAGCTTCACTGACCCTTGGCGTTTTTCAAAATAGTGACCCAGTTTTTGGGCTGCATCATTAAATCGGTTGTTATGTAAAATAAAATTGATGTTTTAAAATTCAAATTCAAATTCAAATTCTTTATTATGCAAATTGACAATATATACAATTGTATTACATTCGTCACTTATACTAAGAAATAAAATTAATAATAATGAATAAATAAAACATAATATTCCAATTGACATTTATGGTGGATTTAGGAAGAACTCGTCAAGAGAGTAACAGGCTCTGTTTAATAGATAATTTTTTAGCTTTTTTTTAAATTTATGTTGATTTGACTCCATACGCATATTTCTGGGTAAATTATTAAATAATTTTGGTCCCATATTTTGAGGTAGAGCAGACGCATGTTGTAATCTGTGGGGGGTCTGTCTATGCAAGTCGCGGGCTCTAGTGTTGTACGTGTGAACATCTGAGCCGGTTTGAATAGAATCAACCTTAGTTATGTAGTATACTAACATTTCATAAATGTACAACGAAGGAAGAGTTAAAATTTGGAAAGATTTAAAGTATTTTTTACATGATATTCGTGTATGCACACCTGCCATTATACGTATAGCCCTTTTCTGGAGTCGAAATACTCGTAGGAGCTCAGTACAGGAAGCTGAGCCCCACAGCACTATTCCGTACCTCAGTCTCGACTCTATGAGAGATGTATAAATAAGCCGGGAAAGAGAGTAGTTGTGGTATTTCGAATATCTGCCTAGTAAAAATAATTGTGTAGATACTCTTGAACATAGTGTATTAATGTAGTCTGACCATGAAAAGTTCTTGTCAAAAATTAGTCCTAAGTATTTAACGTTATTTTCGGAGGGCAATTCGAAATCATTCATAATAATTAAAGGGTCGGTCTCAAAAGTGTTGTTACGGCTAGAGAAAATAATGTTCTTAGTTTTATTAGGATTTACGTGCAAATTATTTTTATTTAAATATTGATACAGATTAGACAGTTCTAAAAAGCTATTAAATTCTAGGTTTTCCATTGTTGTGTTTTTAAAAAGTAGTGCTATATCGTCCGCATACATAGTGATTTGTGAATTTGGAAAATTTGACGTTAGACTGTTTGTATATATTGTAAAAAGTATTGGCCCTAATACTGAGCCTTGAGGAATTCCAAATTCTAGTTTTAAATAGCTTGATTTCGTATTTTTAATGTTCACGCATTGTTGTCTACTATGTAAATAGGACTTGATCCATTCTAGAGCTACTCCCCGAACTCCAAGGTTGTGGAGTCTATCAAAAAGCACCTTATGTTCGAGACAGTCAAATGCCTTTTGCAAGTCCAAGAATACTCCTACTGTTTTGAGGTTTTTGTCAAGTGCTGTGATAGCGTTTGTTGCGATATCTACCATAGCGTCAGTGGTATTTCTCCCCCTCACAAAGCCGTACTGTTCCTTACATAATAAGTTATGGTAAAACATAAAATTAATTAATCTACTTGCAAATACATTCTCGTATATTTTAGAAAATGTTGAAACGTTGGCTATGGGACGATAGCTCGATGGGCTATTCTTAATCCCATCTTTATATATAGGACGTACAATAGCTTGTTTCATACTCTGTGGAAACAATCCTTGTGTCAAAGATGAATTTATAATATCTGTTAAAGGAACTGATAAGGCCCTTGCACAGTGACGAACCACTTTGTGTGATATGCCATCGTAACCGGAGGCATTTGAATTCTTCAGTTGCATAATTATTTTGTAAATTTCACTGGGGTCTGTAGGCATGAGCATAAGTGTATTAGAGCAGGTTTTATCTGACATCGACTGTATTTTCGGCTCTGTTATCGTTGAATGTTTATGTTTACCAATATTTGCAAAATAACAATTTAGTTCGTTAGGAGTCGGCATATCAGCGGGTAACAAAGTCGGTCTTTTGCTCCTGTCGCTGTCTATTAATGACCACGCTTCTTTTGAAACGTTATCAGTATTCCTCAGACGTTCATACAGGTGAGCCGCTTTTGCTGCTCTTATAGTTTTGCGATACGTTTTTTTATATTGTTTACAATATTCTAAAAATTGGGTTGATTTGTTTGTTTTTTTTCTATAATCGAGTTCTTTAAGTTTTTTTGATGAAATAATAATGCCTTTTGTGATCCAATGCATTTTATTTTTAACCTTTCCAGTCAATTTATTTTTTACTGGACATGCTATCGAGAAATGGTATTTAAAAATATTTATAAAGTTTTCGAATTTATTTTCGGCTTCAGAGTTATTTATGACTGAATCCCAGTGTTCGTTGCTAAGTAGGTTATTCAACAATCTGAGGTTGTCCGGGCTAGTGTTGCTTACCGCAGTGCGGGTGCTTTCACGTGGGGTTGTGTTTTTCAGCGGAGGGGTTTGAAATGTAAGCGTGATATTTTGCGCGAAGTGATCCGATAGACCGGTCCCTACAACGTCCACTTGTAAAATATGTGAGCCTGCATTGGATAATACATGATCGATCAGCGTTGAAGAAGAACCTGTTACCCTTGTTGGCAAGTGCACATGTTGTTTTAAATTAAATTCTCTCATTAAATCTTTTAATCTGTTAGTCTCAGCATTATGATCCAACCAATTTACATTTAAGTCTCCAACTACCAAACACAAATTTTCTTTCGTCACTAGATACCTTGACAACATCTTATATAAATTATCAAAAAAACTATTTACATTTGAATAGTACGGTGGTCTATATATACCAAATATAAGTACTTTTACATTATTACGCAAAATTACTTCAACTCCTGCTGATTCAAATGTCATCTCTTTACAATACATATGTACATTTAATATATTTACGCTCAATGAACGTTTAGATAATATTACTAGGCCACCACCTTTGTGTTCACACCTTGAGAACTCACTAACAACATTGTACTGTTGAAAACTAATGCTTAGAAGTTCTTCTTTTTGTAATCCGTGTTCACTTAAGACCACTAAATCAGGTTGTTCTATTTCTAAAAATACTGTGATTAAATCGATCTTTCTTCTTATATACTGTATGTTAAGGTGTAAAACTTTTAGGTTTTCGCTATTATTCAAATGATACAAGCCGTCAAGTGAATTATCAAGGCTGTAACTTCTAACTATGTTAGCGGAACATTTTTCTTTGTCATTAGTTATTTGTTTAAAGCTGGCTCTTGAGTTTTGTTAGCCATTATTTTACAAAGATGTTGCTTACCCCTATTGTTTAAGTGTAGCCCATGAAGAGTATAGTTATTTACAGATATATTTGCGGTTGAGAGAACTTTGATATGCTCGAATTTTAATGACTCAATAACAAGCTCGATGTTGAATTTTCTTATTTTATAGTTTAACCTAGGTTTGTCATACCTCAGTGGAATTGTACATAAGATGGTATTTGTATTTTTGGTTTTGTCAGCTAATTCCTGCACATATGACTTGACATTGAACTCAGTTCCTAGTTCTATGTTATTTGTGCCGCTTAGAAATATGAGGCAATCGTTGTGGTTTAGTTTAGATGCTTCATGATCTAGGTCACTCGCTACATGCTGCCACTTTGCATTGGGTTTCACTACACTGTGCACTTCCCATTTATCTCCCAACTCGTATTGTAGCAAGTGGCGTAGATCAATGTAAATGATATTCGTTAATAAACGCAAGAAAGAAAATTCATCTATTGATTTCAAGATGTATTTTACCCTAAACTATGTGTGATACGAGATTAAAGTCCGTAGTAGTATTTAGTATAGTACAATTTTTTATAGGTATGTGGTTTTACTAATCACAGTAACTGTGATCAGTTGTTTAGAGTCTGTCAGTTTAAACGGGATACTGTCTTCTGCCAAAATATCAGCTGACTAATGGTTTTAAACAAACAACTTTTTCTCTAATAAAAACAACTAAAATACGAGATTCCTTCTAAAAATCAATTTTAAAATTTTACATAGATAAACATGAAGTATAATGATATATGCATAATATCTTTGATTATCCTTCTTGAAATATTACTTTCCCAAAATGATAATCTGATTATAAACTTCGGCAAATAAGTATTGTACACAAGAATTACTTTTTCAAATTGTCACCTGTACATTTGCTATGTGGTAAGAATGTCATTGTAATTCTTCAAATTGTTATATAAAGTGTTTTGCATTTGCCAGAAAAATGTGTACATTTTAATTAGCTGTTGCTTATCATACATTCTATTGAATCTTATGCAGCAGTGATCTTTCATATTTTGCTTTTTTATGAACCTAGTAAATTTTAAATTTCATAACACATCCACACCAACAGTCACAAGAATGCACAGGTCAAATGACTAAGAAATGACGAGAACTTATTTATTTAAATAAGGTAAGGCCTACCTAATAATTATTCTAGTGATATAAAATGAATAGCCTACCTAAAATATGCTAGTTTTGTCCATTGTACACTGGTGTTACTAATAGGTGTTCTCTGTTCAAGATGTTATCTGCTTAAGGTATAATAGGCCTATCTGAAACAGTATTCTACTGTGAATAAAATCCTAACTTAGTATCGTCACTCTGTTGGATGAGGTCTTATCATAGCCTAGTTCATTTTTTATCTAATTGTAATTTGCCCGAATCCACACATTTTGCTATTAACAACTTGTTTGATTATATTATGATTTTGTGATCCTTGGAACTTGAATACTATTAAGTTTTTTGGAAATAAAAACAAAATGATAAATTATAATTGTGAAGAAAAACATTTTAACACTATCCGTTGGAAATTGTAAAAACTGGTATATTGGTGATTTACAATTTTCTTAACTTGGCCCTAGTCAAAATAATTTATCATGCTTATTTTATCATAAATATTCAAGATTCTAAATTTTATCAAGTTTTAGGATATATATTATGACATGTACATTTACTCTCAATATAAAACCGTATGATTATTATATTAACAACTGCCAGTGTAGAAATTTTCACATTTATATGGATGATTCATTGTTTTCGTAATTGGGTAGAATATTTTGCATCAATTTACATTTATCATAACATTTAATATATACAATATTTTCACTCAAACGTTTATAATAAGTTAGTTTGTATTTAAAATTTATTGTAACTATTATGTAAAGAAAGGACTGTAAATCTGGCCATTCAAACTTTACTTGTAGTTAGTGCATCCTCAGATCCATTTTTGTCACACTTTTGTTGTGATTAATTATAAAATACTTTTTTATTCAACAAAGGCTATATTAAAAAAATATCTTTTAGTAATAAAATAAGAAAAATAATAAAATTATGGCGCGTAAAATTAAATATTGCAACAATTAATAGTCTGTCTTTTTTACTATGCATTTGTTTGTGTTCTCTCTTGATGTTTGATATTCTCTTTCTCTAGTTATACTACCATTGATTTTATACGCTCACAGGTTTCTCATCCAATGTTAAATGTTGTGTCTCAAATTATCAGCTGATGTTGTGGTCTTTGTGGAGCGCTAGTGTAGTCCCATATTAATGTAATGCAGTGTAAACCAGCTGTAGTAGCAGACCTCACTAACAAACCAAATCACTGGTCGACATAAATATTCCTATTACCTGATACATCTATTTGTAAGTAATAATATAGTCAAATATACTTCCTACTTTTGATAAATTTTTGTCTTGTAGATGCTTCATTATGCAATTTCTTCCACTTGTATCACTGATTTGTATTTGTGATTGATTATAAAGTACCTTTTAATACTAAAGTCTTTATTCAACAAATTTCTTTTATTAATAAAACAAGAAAAAATAATAAAATTATGTGTGTAAAATTAAAGTTTGCAACAACTAATATTACAAAAGCAAGGGGACACTCCTGCATGCTTCGTGTGCCAACCCCGTCCCTCTCTGCGCTCATGACACCTCGGCCTCGCATGCGACTTTTGACAGCAAATATCAGTTATTAAATTATATTAAGTAAAATTGTAATAAAGTATGTAAATTTATTTCTATTAGCTCACTCATTGCACTTCAGTTTCAACCTATTTACAGTTTAAACAAAATCCTAGTTATGTACTAGGATTAAGGAAGATCTAATAACCTTCTCAATATTATAAACATCATTGTTTACATTTTCACAGCTGTTACTTTTTGAATGATTTAAATCCCTCTCATGTTATTCTTATGGCCAAAAATCGTACTTTCAAGGTAAAAATATTGAACAATTGAAACCTTATTGCACAACATAGAATACCGGCAAATTTTTTGACACCTCAATCGTGAAAATTGATAAAGAAATAAGGGAGGAGTTGCGTTGACAAAAAATGGCTTCATGTATTATATATATATATATAATACATCTATGAAGATAGCATAAATGCCGAAACCGGTCGTGTTCATTTAATAAAAAACTGTTTAAGGGTGTTCAGTTATTATTTTTTATTATATATAAAAAAATAATAAAAGATATATATATATATATATATATATATATATATATATATATATATATACAAGGTGGACAGAAGTTAGTGTTAAAAAAATTTTCTGGTGAAACTACCACATATTAGTGACAAAAAAATGGAAATATTATTATCTTCACCCCAACTATGTTTAATAAATAGACATTTTTATTGTTTTTTTAATAAACATGTTTTGTTTTAGTAAAACTTAGTTTTCACCACTATTCCTTAGCATTTTTTCCTTTTTGGTGTGTTTTTTGAAATCTACACAACATTTTACATAGGAATTCAAGGTAAAGAAATGTTTTATTGTGAGTTTATTATAAACGAATTTGTGACAAAGTGAAATTTTAGGCTTTTTTAAAAATAAGTCACAAGATATACAGGCCGAGGACCTTAAAATAGTTACTGAAGAGAGGCCAATAACAGAAAAAACTTACCTGTTTTTTAAGCTTTAAAATGATGTAATACAACTGTACTCTCATACTCGTCTTCTAATGGTTAATACAGAATCTATCCTGAAAAACAAGGTTAGCTTAAAATACGAAGGGATCATTGAAGTAGTCAAAATAACTTTTTTTTTTATTCACTACATTACGTATGTTATTCACAAGATCAACACCTAAAAATAATGAAAGAAGAAAAACACAGAAAATAATGTAATCTACAGAGTATGCTCAAACTGTCTGCCTCCGTTTCTTATGCAAGCCCTTGCACGCTTTCTCATGGCCCTGACCATCACATTCACAGTTAATTTGTCTCGCACCTTTTGGGCAGCTACCTGAATTCTGTTTCTCAGTTCTTCTTCTGAGTTCAAAGGGGCTGAATAAACTTCATTTTTCATCATCCCCCAAACAAAGAAATCCATAGAAAAGCTTGCAGAGCAAGGAATCAGTGAAGTAAATAAAGCTGATTCCTAGAAACATTCCACTACTATCCAATTAAGTTATTTGATTAAGAACCAAATCCATGATCCTAGTCTCTACTTATCTGTCCGAGTGTTTGGCAAAAAGACCACTGCTTTGTTGGATTCAGGAGCCTCGCATACCATTTTGGGCAAAGATGGGATGTGGATTATTGATACTTACCCTGCTCATCTTCACTTGACTAATGATACATTTGTAGAAACTGCGGATGACAGCATCATGAGGTAGGTGAGTTCGTGGTCTTGCCTATCACGTTGAAAGGAATGACAGAGAATTTGAAGGTTTTGGTGGTGCCAACTTTACATCAGCCCTTAATATTAAGCATTGACTTTTGGGAAGCCATGCATATTGTTGCTGATTTTCACAATAGGGAGTGGCATTTTGCAAATAAACTGCGTATGGCATTATGTAGCTCTGTTGATGGTATCAGATCCGTAGACGAAAAGGCTAGGTTGAAGGAACTTGTTGGCGGCTTTTTCAAGGACGAACCTAAAGTATTAGGCCACACTGATCGAGTTCAGCATGTTATCGACACGGGAGATTCCCCAGCCATTAAACAACGGTATTTTCCGGTGTCACTAGCCAGACAAGTGCTTATAGACAAGGAATTGGCTCAAATGAATTGGGTGTAGTAGAGCTATCTAAGAGTGAATGGTCTTCCCCGATCTTTTTAATCAATAAGCCTGATGGCTCAAAGAGGTTTGTTGTTGATTTTTGCAAGGTTAATGCAGTAAGTAAAAAGGACGCCCATCCGTTGCCAAACGTAACCTCCATTCGTGATAGACTTAGGGATGCCAAATTTATCTCCAGTCTGGACATTCGCAGTGCTTACTGGCAAATTCCGCTTGAAAAGAACAGCAAGGAGAAAACAGCCTTTACCATTCCTGGAAGAGGGCTGTTTCATTTCGCCACTATGCCCTTTGGACTTTGTGGTGCACCCGCTACATGGCAAAGGTTCGTGGACAATGTGCTAGGTCCTGACTTAGAGCCATGCGTGTTTGTCTACTTGGATGACATAATTGTAGTCACACCCACTTTTCAGAAGCATCTAGATATATTGTCTGAAATATTTAAGTGAGTCCGTGAAGCTAAACTTACCTTGAATCAAGAAAAATGTAAATTTTGTAGAAGTGAGTTAAAATACCTGGGCTATGTAGTTAGTAAGTAGGGTCTACACATCGACCCAGAGAAGGTGAAGGCCATTGTGGACCTTCCAGTTACTAAGAATCTGAAGGAAGTCAGCTAAGTGTGTGGAACCGCATCGTGGTATAGGAGATTTATCCCAGATTTTGCCAGCAGGATGTACCCACTCACGTCTCTCCTCAGAAAACGTTCAAAATTTGAGTGGACCCAAGGGCTGACCAAGCATTTCAGGACATTAAGGCTTGTTTAATCTCTGCTCCAATCTTGACATGCCCTGACTTCACTAAACCTTTCATTATCTCATGTGATGCTTCAGGCTATAGTCTGGGTGCTGTCCTTAGCTAGAGTAGTGGAGAAGGCGAGATGGTGATTGCGTATGCCAGCCGAACTCTAACAAGACAAAAGCAGAACTACTCTGCTACTGAGCGCGAGTGCCTAGCTGTAATCTGAGCCATTGAGAAATTCAGGCCGTACGTTGAAGGCACCCAGTTCACAGTGATCACTGATCACTATAGTTTGTTGGTTACATAACCTTAAAGATCCGGTTGGACGTTTGGCTAGATAGGCTACAGCATAAAAAAAAAAAAGTCGTGTAGTCCCACGCGCCCGCCCCTACACATACATTGGTATTGACCCACCCGCCCGCCCTTACCCGTACAATCTTACTGACCCACCTGCCCGCCCCTACACATACATTGTTATTGACCCACCCTACACATACAGTGGGTACTGACCCATCCGCCCGCCCCTACACATACAGTGGTATTGACCCACCCGCCCACCCCTACACGTTCAGTGGTACTAACCCACCCGCCCGCCCCTACATTGGTATTGAACCACCCGCCCACCCCTACACGTACAGTGGTACTGACCCACCCGCCTGCCCCTACACGTATAGGGGGGTTTGCAATCTTATGATTTTCAACTAGTCCATCATAAGGGTAAGGAAAATATTGTCCCAGATATGTTGTCCCGCTCCATACCTATTTCTGAAGAGGAGAAAAGCCCTGAACAGCCTACTGTGTTTGCAGTTATGGAAATACTGAATGAGGTGAAAGATCGGTGGTAAAGAGCAATGTGACAGTTATTGTCAGTGGCGTATTGTAGGCAAGCGGAAGAAAGTTGAAGGGCTGGACCCATCACTCGATGAAGATACTTGGCGACTGGTACTATCTAAAGAATTGCGATCTATGGTGATTTAAGGCTGCCACGCCCCACCAACATGTGGTCACCAAGGCGTATTGAAGACCTTCAAGAGGATGCAACAACGTTTCTATTGGCCAAAGATGAAGAAGGACATTGCTTCATATATTTCAAAATGTCTCGTTTGCCAATGTACCAAATATGACCAACAATGGCCAGCTGGCATGATGGGCAGTTACCGTGGTGTGGATGCCCCTTTCAAAATGTTGGCTGCTGATCTCATTGGGCCTCTACCTCGATCCATGAAGGGATTCAAATACCTCTCTGTTGTTACGGACACCTTTACAAAATTTACGTCCTCTTAGAGTAGCTACAGCCAAACTTGTAACGCAACACCTGGAAAATTATGTATTTCTAATGTTTGGGATACCAAAATATATCATTTGCGATAACGGTTCAGAATATATTGGAAGACCTGTGACCCAATTAGCAAGGAGTTATAATAGTTATAACTGTAAGATACTCCTTAATGCCAGCCGACATCCACAGGCAAACCCTGCTGAACGTGTGAATCGTCACATCGAGTCTATGCTATGAGCTTATGTGAAGGATAATCACCGTGATTGGGACAAATATATTCCACAGATTGGTTTTGCCTTGCGCACCGCTCATCATGAGTCCACAAAGCATACTCCTGCGTTCCTCAATTTTGGGAGGGAACTTGCCATTTCTGGTCCGGGTTTCGAGGTTCTGCAATATGGGGATACCCCAGATATTGAAGATTGTCAGCAATATAGGGAAAAATTGAAGGAGCTAAAAGGTTTACACCAAGAAGTTTCAGACAGACTTAAGGATGCGCATCTGAAGAATGCCAAGAGATACAACTTTAGAAGGAGACACGTAGAGTTTAAAATCAATGACCTCGTGCTAAAAAGAAATTACCATCAGTCGGATGATTCTAAACACTTTTCGGCGAGGTTGGCACCCCACTTTGTTGGACCACTTGTTATGACACGGAAAATCTCAAGTTTAGTTTATTCTCTGGCCGATCTAAAAGGAAAAGAACTTGGTAACTGGCATGTCACTGACTTGAAGAAGTATGTTCAGGATTAGAAAATTTGGGAAATTTTCTGGAGGAAGGGGAGTGTTTGTGACATTTCAATTTTATGCTACACATAAAATTATATTACAGTCAAGAATTTAAGGTAAAAAGTTGTTATGTGTGAACGATCGATTTGCAAATAGATGATCAGCTGTTATTTACTTAACTTAATTTATTCATATGTATGTTTCTAAAATTTGTTTTCTGTTCAACAATAAGTTATGTTTTGGGAATAAAAGAGTTCAGTTTTTCAGTTCACACTAACATGTTGTGTTTTTAAATTTTGCGACACTTTACAAACAAAAAAAAAAAAACAAGGATAAGTATTTCTTGTTGTTTTGTTTTTAGGTAGTTGTGTTTCTCTCCTGGCTAACCACAGGGAGAAATATTTATTTACACAATTCATGGTACAGTGCTAGGACGGTACGTTTACAAAGTCATAAGTACATCTTACACCTACAGGAAAGTTTCCTTGTTAGATTCCTGCCATTCTTAAGTAACAAGGTGGTGTCCTAATCCCTGGCTACTATTGATGAACTTGGAAACATTTATTTGGGTGATAACTACTCAAAACTTTTTCCTCATACTTGGCCTGTTTAAGAGATGAATAATAATGTCTCTTAGAAGAACCCCCCATTCTCCCTGAGCTAGCAAGGTTTTATACGGACAGGCGTGACACCACCCGTACGCATACAGTGTTATTGACCCACCCGTACACGTACAATGGTATTGACCCACCCGTACACATACAGTGTTATTGTTATACCTTACGATCTACTCTGATCTAAATCATTAATTCTAAGCGATACGTAGTCGTTTTTCATATGATGCCATAATTTCGTTCAATTAGCCCATTTATAGCTGGATTGTAAGGACTGGTCAAAGTTGTAGTGATTTCTTGTTCGTTTCTATATGTAGTGAACTCATCAGAAAGATACTACAAGTCTACCGTTTTGAGTTAAAGTTTCTGTGATTGTGACATTAGATACCGGTACATCATTTTCAACCATTAAAGTTTCTTCTTTTCACTGTTTCTATAAAAGCTTTAGCGCTTTTCTCTATTGGGTACCACTTGGGACAAAAAGAATTTCAGAATAAAGTACTGTTATTTTTATAAAATAAAATGTTCAGACCCTACACTGCCTTTCAGTTTTTATAGTGTATTATATCTTATTAAAACATTATGCTTTTCATTTAAAAAAATGTATTTTTAAATTATTTTTCTAAACTACCTCGTTGACCACAAAAACAACTCTATTATTATGGTTTTCTTCACAACTTGCAGGATACACAGTGGAAGAAGGGAAGTGTAAAGAAATGTTCATCCTATGTGCTGTGCATGTTGTATCACTGCTGAAAAATTGCAGCATAACAGCAGCACTGATTTACGGTACGTGTATGGTTGGGCGTGGGGGTCAATACCACGGCACGTGTATGGGTGGGTGGGGGGGGGAGTCAATACCATAGTACGTGATGGGTGGTTTTAGATATAGGCTAAGTTAGTAAGTACACCGGCCCATAGTTGTATCACTGAAAAATTGCAGCATAACAGCAGCACTGATTTACTGACATTAGTTGAGTGTCATCTTTTGAGTTTTACACTGAATTGTGAGTGTGATTTGTCATGTTTACAATTGACTTATTACTTGTTCTCTCTTTTTTTTTTCAATTCAAAATCATTTATTATTTCTTAAATTTATTTTTTACATTGCAGTGTCTTTTTTAATCTCTCTAGCATATAGCTATTTGAGAGATCAACTAATTTGTTCATAATAAAATATCTTTAATATATAGATAATCTTAAAGTAAAAACAAACAAAACAAAAATAAACAAACAAATCAATACGCACCAAGGAAACATAGTCAAAGGAAATCAAATAACATTCGTTATTTACTATAAATACAAATTTTTTCAAAAATGTAAATTTTTTAATATCAGTAGTCCTGATCTTCTATAAAGCCAAATTCCTCCTCTTTTCTGTTAGTTATATCTAATTATGACATAGTGTAATTTAAAAGATATGTATCAAAATTCAAGATTTTTTTTCTTTGGCAGTTACATCTTTAGTTATTTCTTCACAATGAGATTTTTCTGTATCTGACAATTTAAATGTAATTACATTGTTTAACCCAGATTTACAATGAATCACTCTATTTTCTAACTCAGAAATATCTACTGGCATACTTTCATTCTTCTATATTCAATTCTTTAGATGAAATATCAGAAAAATATGAGACAATCAGCAAGTTTAGTATTTAAGAGTACTAATTCATTTGTAATAATTGCCTATACTAAATTGGTTATTTTAGCTATGATATTGTCTCTTATAGCATTTCAAAGGGATCTCCTCAAATCAATAGAAACACAATTATCAGGCTTAACAATATTTCTTAACTTTAGTTCATAAATTATTTCTTCTTTTTTTAAGTAAATTTTAATTTAATTGAAAATATTCCAATTCTTAAATTTCTTACCGTACTTTACAAATCTTTTCAAATTCAAATACTCTTTATTCATTTTTATGTACATATGATACAATGAATAGCGTCAAGGTTCTAAACTAATCAAACAATTTTGAAATTAATAAGTATTTACATTGTTTAGTACTGACTCTAGTTGCAAACTCTGTTCTGGATGTTCAGTTTATATTAGAGTTAGAGAGTGGTAAAGAGTTCCTCAACAGAGTAGAGAGCTTTGTTGAGCCAGATCTTTTAACTTGTTTTTGAACTTAAGGCCCTTTTTGATTTTTATGTTTTGCGGTATGTATTTTAAAAATTTGTTTCCCATATATGTAGGTTTTTTTTCAAAAAACATTAGCCTATGGTCCTGGACCACCCCATTTTTTGCTCTTGTGTTATAAGGGTGACTGGGTGTCTTAAAATTTAAGTCTAATTTTAGTTTTTTTTTGCTGTAAGAATGGATTCAAAAATACACTGGCCATAAACAGTAAAAATTGTTAAATGTTTAAAATGTTCCTTAGCTGAATCATCATGTTTCAGCCTTAGCATTATCCGTATGGCCTTTTTTTTTGTTGCTTTAAAATATTATCCATATTTACTTGTATTGTTGAACCATACAGAGCAATGCAAAAATAAACATGAGAATGTACATAAGCAAAATATAAATTTTTTAACGTTTTTAGGTCACAATAGTAACTCATTCGTGATAATGCATAGACCCCGGAATTTATTTTAGTTAAAAGCTTATGGACGTGTTCGTCCCAATTCAGATGACGATCTATTGTTAAACCTAGAAAATTTGTGCTGTTTTTCATTTTAATTTGGGATGATTGACAGAATATTGTTGGGTCCTTTAACATCCTATTTTGGGGTGTTTTGAATTTTACAACGTTTTTTTTTTTTTTAATTTAAAAGTAAATTGTGGTTTTTCAAATAGTTTCCAATTTTTTCTAATTCTTCTAAAGGGTTTGATGACATCACTAGGTTAGCATCATCAGCACATACACTAAGCTCACTGTTTGACTTATGTGCCAGCACCCCTTCCATGCCACCCAGATAACACAGAAACAGCAATGGACCTAAGATAGGCCCTTGGGGTACACCAAACCTTAGATCATTGTATTGTGAAGAGGCTTTAATAATTTTGTTGTATTTTGATAAATGGGTTATTTCTACATATTGAGATCTGTTAGACAGGTAAGACCGAAACCAGTTAAGAGCATTTTTTGCTACTCCCAGATCTTTTAATTTGTCTATGAGCTTAGAGTGTTTAACACTATCGAAAGCTTTTGAGATATCCATGAATATCCCAATTGCATATTTTCCTTTATCAACTGATTCAATGATTGTTTCGATAAATGACACAGCAGCACTCACAAATGACCTTCTGGTTCTAAATCCATGTTGGCCATTATCTAATAAATTAAATGTTTCTAAAAATTCTATAAATGTAAATATACTGCTTTTTCATAAATTTTGGACAATGTTGGTAGGACAGATATTGGTCGATAATTAAGAACGTTCTTTTCATCATCTTTTTTATGTATTGTTATTATTTTTGCTTGTTTTAATTTAGTTGGAAAAATACCAGAAAGAAAAGATGAATTAATTAGATAAAACTGCAATTATATTTGTTTTTACTGCCTTAATTACTGTGACTGGTACTTCATCATGTCCACTAGATGTCTTGTTCTTGAAAGTGTCTATTATTCGTTCTACCTCCCTTTCATTTATTTGTCTTTATCTAAATGTTGATTTTATAAACTGAACATCACTATAGTTACATTCCAAATCAAAATTTACAAACTGTTCTTTACTGCTTATACTTAGATCTTTCACGATATTAACAAAGTGGTCATTGAACACATTTGCTATCAACTTGGGATCAGAGACAATTTGAGCTCCCTCAACCAGTGTAATGTTGCCAAGAATTTCCTTCTCTTTTACACCCAATTCCGAATTTATCAATTTCCATAAGGTTTTTCGGATGTTAGTAGATTTATTAATTTGTTTTTTAAAATGTTAGACTTATATTTCATAATTTCAAGCTTATAATTTTGTTTTTCCTGATTTAATTTAATGTTTGACTCTAAATTTGTATTTTTCCGATGTGCTTTAGTTAGTTGGATGAGATTTATTTGCTTAGATTTTAATTCTTCTGTAATCCAATTACTTTTTCTTTTTTTTTCTGTTATTAGTACTTTTGGGAATGCCTGCTCAAAACAGAACCTAAATGAACTGTAAAAGTTGTCATATTTTCTTTCCACTGAGGCCAAATAGATATCATCCCATGTTTCTTTAGACAACATTTGTGAAAAGTACTTTAAATTTTCTGGTGAGAACTTTCGTATTTCTTGTTTTACAGGCAATCTCTTTGAATTGAATGAATTGTTTATTTTTATTTCTAGCATCAAATCAAAATCAAAATTCCTTTATTTCATGAACATCAAGTACAGAAATTTGTCAAAATGTAATAAACATCATATGGTTCTGGTGTTTGCAGATTCCAGGAACTCTTCAATGGTGTACACAGGTCTCTCTAGCAGGAACTCTCGAAGCAGGTTCTTTAGTTTGTTTCCTGTCAGGTTACAGAGGTAGTGTGGAAGAAGGTTTTTAAATTTCCGGCCAATGTATGAGGGTTTTTTCTCATAGAGGGCTGTTCTGTGTTGAGGTAGGGTGAACCTTGAGGCATGGCGTGTTGGGTAATTATGGATATCCATGTGAGTCTGCAGGTGTAATTGATCTACGTGCAAGATAGCTTCATAGATGTAGAGTGCGGGTACTGTAAGTATGCCTAGGGTCCGGTAGGCATGTCGGCAGGTTTGCAGTGGCTCGAGATTTGCAAGGGTCCTAATTGCCTTTTTTTGGAGTGTCAGAATTCTCTTGAGGTTTCCTTGGAAGGTTCCCCAGACTGTAAGGCCATACCTAATGTGAGGCTCTACTAGTGCATAGTAGGCTATTTTTGCTGCTTCTAGAGTGCCAATCCATTTAATACGTTTAACAACGTAGGTGCCTGTACTAATTTTTTTGCAGATTTCGTTTACGTGATCTGCCCATGTGAGTCTGCCATCGAGAGTTACTCCCAAAAATTTGGTCTGGTTAGCCACTGATATATTGGGAATGCTTGCTGGTACCACTTTCTTCCTGCTAAAGTGTACCTGTGTAGTTTTGTCAGGGTTAATTGCCAAGTCATTTAATTTACTGTAGGTTATGGCGCATTGTAGTGATCTGATAGAATTACTGTACTTCAGCTGAGTAATTTTTTTAAAGTAGAGTGGTGTCGTCTGCGTACATTATGCAGCTGATACTTTCATTTTGAATTAGAGCTGGAAAGTCATTAGTCAGCAGAATAAACAGGATGGGTCCCAGCACTGATCCCTTTGGTACTCCCCTAGTAATTAGTTGAGGACAAGATCTGAACGTGCTAGTTGACACCATGGTCTGATAGACTAGTTATCAAACCTCAACTTTAATACTTAGATCTATATTTTTTATTAAGAAATTATCTATGGCTGTTTCTGAATTCTCAGCTATTCTTGTGGGAAAATCTACTAAATACTTCATATTTAGGCCCCTTAATGATTCTTTAAATAACATAATTATTATTATTTTTTAAAACATCAATATTGAAGCCCCCCCCTACTATTATTTTATTATATCTTTTACTAATATATTCAATTAAGAGACTAAGCCTATCAAGAAAAATATTAGTATCTGTGTTTGGTGATCTGTATATCCCAATAATGACAATTTTATTTTTAGGGGTATTAAAGATGTATATACTAAACTCAAATTGCCTCTCTTCAAGTAACTTTACAGTTAAAGAGTTCGGCACAGACACCCGGTTCAACTCAAACCCATCCTCTGCCAGTATCATCACTCCTCCTTTTGATTAGTTTTTTCTTGAAAAATGGGCTCTTATTTTATAGCTATGAATATTGATTCGTTCTACTTCTTCAGGGTGTCCAGCAACAGGGAAATAGGGAAAACCTGGAAAAATCAGGGAATTTCAAATGATCTGGAAAAGTCAGGGAAAAATCAGGGAATTTGAAACAAAACCTGGAAAATCTTAACAAGAACACCAGTCTGTTGTGATTTTTTATAGTCACTATATACTTGGGTGCCCTACAAAAAATACTTTACTTTGTTCAGTACTAAATGTTAATTTTACATGCCATTTAATATTCTAAATTATAAAAAAGCTACTTAATTCCTGTGCTTATGCTTGTTCGACCTCATACAACTAGTTTAATATCGCTAAAAGTTAAAAACTTACTGAAATAATGTTCTGATTAGTACTTGTTAAGTCATAAACCTAAAATTGATGCTGGTTTTGGGGAAATTATAATTTAGCGCCGTTTTTTAAGGCATTGAAAATTGTCATTACTTAACAATAGAATAAAAGGTATGTTTGTTTTTTACTAAAGTCTAATTATACAAATTTTTTAATTCTAACTCTACTTTTATTAAGTAGTTTAAAAAGAATAATTATTGTCGGTAGTAGTTTTGAATTTAATTATTACGGTTATCAATAAAAATATATTTCAGTTATTAATAATTAATTCTTGACGGCATGTATTTTTCGTGATGGTGTTCATTACTGATTTATTTTAAATAGCTACACATCACATAGTTTTTTTTTTTAAATGTTATGTTTCAGCTATATGTCCGAATGGCTATTTATCGGTCTGAAGCCATTTTCAAACATTTAACAACATAAATGGTTTTTAATAAAATATAAATTAATGAATAGATCATATGTTTTTAAAAATATTTAACAGATGATTTGATCAATGAAAATAGTTGAATATATACTATATAAATTTTGATAAAAATTGTTTAGCCACTTATTCATTTTGAATTTTATTTAATACTTCTCATTTAATAATAGGCAGGTATATTGAGCATAAGGTGGCACTAGGTTGTGAAATGCAGTTGTGAAAGCAGCATTCATGCTGCTTCTTTTACTGTTCTTTCTTTCCATTTACTTTCTTTATATACTATACTTACTGCTGTCCATTGCACCTTATGCTCTTCCGCCAAAACATGATCTGAAAGTTTACAATAGTTTTCCAATTGATTTTTTATGCTGTTTTTATGTTCTTGTATTCTCTTTTATAACGGTCGAGACGTTTGTCCAAAATAATTTAAATCACATTGAGAAGGAATTTTGTAAACAACATTTTTGGTTTCTTGATTTTGATTATATGGTTTAACTTTTCTTAGTAAATTTCCAATTTTTGATTTTGTAACAAATGAAGTTCTAATATTAATTTTTTTGTTGATTCTTCTGATTGTTTCTGATTTGTCTTTGATATAAGGTATAACAATTGTTGTTAAAGGTTTTGATTCTGTATTATCTTTATTTTTATTACTTAAATTTTTTCTTTGGTTTTTTGATAGGGCTTGTTTATGACTTTTAGTGGGTAGTCATTGTTTTTTAATTCTTGATATATCAGTTTTAGTTTTTGGTCCAGTCCTTCTTCTGTTGATGAAATTTTGAATGCTCTGGTGAATAGTCAGTCCTTGTGCAATTGCATGTTTAACGTGATGTGGGGTGTTTAAATGGAAAAAAGACAGAAAAAAGACATATACTGGACAGTATCTAAATTTCCAGTCGGCTTCAGACTGTATAGCCGAAATATAACATTTTTTAAAAAAACTATGTGATGTGTAGCTATTTAAAATAAATCAGTTATTAATAATTGTAATTGACTGTAAATAAATAACATAATGTATGTCATGGTAGTACATAATATTACTACTAAGTTAAATAGGCGTATATGTAACTATGTCGATTTGTGGTCAGGGAAATTTTGTGTGAAATCACGGGTTGGTCAGGGAAAAGTCAGGGAATTTGTTTAAGGAGGATTACTGGACACCCTGTTCTTCTTCTTTTGTAACATGTTCTGTTAATATAACGATTTGTGGTTTTATCTCATCTAAAATTATTTCTATTGCATTTGTTCTGGAAGAAAGATGTTGTGTATTTTAATGGAAAACTATTAGGGATTGGGATTTCACTATGTTACCGGAGGAGTTACCTGAACCAGCATGTTTAAAGATGAAATGGATGACTGTGTCGCACTACATCTATCGATAGACATACTAACTATTCAACTTGCATCACCATGATTCTTGGTATCACTTGATTCACTGCTCTGCTTTAGCGCCTCAGAATAACTGAGGTCGCCGGGCACCACTGACACTTTTTCAATAGTTGTGGAATATTCTTCAGATAGGTCACATGTGGAATTTTCTCCTTCCATAATAGGTGTGGTTTGCACAGGAACCGTGGCTTCTAGGTGTCTTCCATCATCCTCAGGCACTAGTCCTGTTAAATAATATGGCTGAATAACAGATTAAAGCTCTTGTATGCTTTTCAGAAATAAAGTGTGGGTTAAACCATTTCTTAAGTGTCTTCTTTCTGGTTCATTGAATACAATAATACTGATGAAGGCTTTAGTACGTTGTTGAAACTGAATAAGATTATGTAAAAAGTGATTCAAGATATATGGTCACGAATGCATCCCATGGGTGAACATATTAGATGTTTAAGCTTCCTTCTTTGAAAGTCTGCAGTCAGTTGTTCAAATGCCAAATCATAATCGTGATTAGAAGGTTTCGAATCATATGTTGCCTTTGTTACTAGGCTAAAAATTGTGGCCCCTTCATTTACTTGTTGGTAAGCCAAATGATCCTCCACATAGTTTGCAGCTTTAGGCTACCCAAAATACTGCTTGAATACGACTGCCACCCCAGCACTCATGTGACGGTTTGATTCAAAGTCTGCTGATATGCAGTGGGAGAAGGCAGTTGATTTGTTGAACTGATATTTCTTGATCATATACCTCATGTCACCTTCTATGACTTTGATAGAACTATTTTTGTTTTCAATTACCAGTACTATGTTTTTTTTTTTTTATAATTAGTAGCTAAGAGTTTAATAGTATGTATACATTCTAGGGTGTTAAGTACCATACAAGAAAGTTGTTTTTTTCAACGATGACTTAAGAGTATTCCCTCTTGTGAGAAGTGTTTTTGTTTTTTTTCTTTTTCATAACATCTAGGTCAATAAGATAGACATTTCTTATTCTAGCTGCCAACTCTCTTATGTAGTTGTTCAGGATAGCCAGAAGATCTTGTTGTGGATGTTGATTACTAAGGTCATATCGAGGTGGTATGGTTGTTATACAGACTACATTTTCTGAGCTAAGAGTTATTAGATATTTTTCCAATTTACTGTAGATACTTTCTGTACACTGTCTTAGCACATCGTTTGTGCCAGCCATTATTACACAAACTCCACTTTTACCTTGTTGAGCACATTCATAAACTCTACTTGCCGTGGCATTTGGCATGACAACAGAGTTTACCTTTACCGTGCCACTGCTAGTATCATTGATCAGTTGTGCAATGCCTCTTCCTTGACTATCTGAGTAAAAATCTATAGCCATATTTTTACATGTAGTGATCTTCTTATTTGCTCTGTTCCTTGAGTTTGTAGATGTTTTTAATACTGCTAGTTTTAGGTGGATTTTTAATGTTAGAAAAGAGGGACTTTTCATTCATTTGGCCTAAAACTTCAAACTTATTTGACACGGCTATAGCATCTGTGCACACCTGTATTTTATGTTTATGTAAGGCTTTTCTGTTTGATGTAGGCTCAACCATTGTCCATGTGCTTGTCTTTACATTACTATCTGTTTCTTCTTGATTCATTGTTTCTGCTGCATTCTTAGATATTTTGTTGTCACAATTTACTACTTCAAGTTGCTCTGTGTTTGTGGATTTATGTTCAATTGTTTTTGTAGGAACCTGGCCCTTTTTGTTTGTAAACATCAATTCTTTTATAACAGATGGAGTAAGGTACAGTGTTGGATGCACATGTTGATTATTTAGCCAAAGATAGGCGAGACTGGCCCGTTTTATGATGACGTCACTACTACTAATTTTTAAGGTCTTATTGCAGTTCTCAATTTCGCCTACTAATCAGTCATTTTCGGCGAGGTTCTGGATCAACCAATCAACCATAAGCAACAGGTACACTCCACAGTCAAAAGTGTTGTCCTGCTGAGGGCAATTAATCACTTTGAAAAGAGCGCCAGGGCAAATTACTGAGGATAGTTTTGTATATATTGTCCTCGCAGAATCAGCATTGTATTTGCCAAAGGAGTCAAAATAGTAGAAGCTGCTGTCTTCCTTTGTATAAAATAAGAGTCTTCAGTGGATTCCTGTACGTCATTTACTGGAATAAAAATATACGATTTGTCTTCAAGTTTTAGTGGTGAAACGATGTATTTGTAATCACCAAGCTTCTTTATAGCTTGACAAGTGGCTGGGCTCAGGAAACATGTATTAGCATTTGTGATTTTACTGTCCAATGTTTTAAAATACAACTGGATGGTGTCATCTGTCACCCATTCATTTTTCAATAAACTAAAACAGAGATTGATTTCAGTCTCTTTTTCAATAGTGACGTTTGTAGTTTCAATATTTGTTTCCATTAATGGTGGATTTGATAGTAAAGGTGTGCTACTACAGACAGACTCCCCTGGCCTCACTCCATGATCAACACTTTGTAATTTTATGGGGGTTCCCAGTGATTGTTCAGGGATAATTTTATTGCTAATATCCACCGTTGTTGACATTCCTGAAGTATTAATTTTGGGACTATTTTCAGGTTTTTTATCATCAATTAGTTTGGAAAGACTTACGTCACTTATTTCTGTTAGACTATTCTTAAAATTTGGGGATGCATCACTGTTATTAATTTTTTTTGTTGAAAAATTAAAATCACTTATTTTGAATTTAAGATTTTTTTCAGCTTTTCAAGTTCCTTTTTAGATCGGAAAGTTTTTCCCCCTGGTGAAATCACGTATATGTCTATTTTTCCTTTGCGAATACCCGTTGGTCTAATTATTTCTTTCCTTGTTCACCCATAAGGCAAATTAAAGTCCATATTCAATAAGCCAAAATTCCTTAAAATATTTTATACACTTACAATAACAATAATGTCCTTTTTTCTTAAGTTTAAAATAATTAAATTTTATTAAATGTTATTAGACGCAAATTCATAATTTATTAAAACATTCAAAGTGCTTTTATAATTATGTAAAAGGTGATTTTTTTATTGGTGCGTTTTTTAAGTTGGCACCACTACTAAACACAACATTTAAATTCGAATAAAACAGCTGATCTTTGCTTATTATCATATGTCATTTCAATATTTGTATTGTCTAGTGCGTATTATTGTGTAACCATGAACAGACTTACAAATGAAGAGCGTTTGCGAATAGTGCAAATTTATTTTGAAAACCGCAGTTCAGTTCGGGCAACTTACCGAGCTCTTCGTCCGATTTACGGACCTCATAATCGTCCATCAGATTCAGGTATTCGAGCTTTGGTTAATCGTTTTCGTAATACCCACACTCTTGTTGACAAGCATCGGCAGAGACGCCGCACAGTAAGGACCGAAGAGGCTGTTGATGCTGTTGCTCGTAGTGTTGAAGAGGATCCAAGTGTGTCGATTCGTCATCGTGCGCAGCAATTAGCGATCTGCTATTCAACTCTAAGGAATATTTTACGGAAGGATCTACGCCTATATCCATACAAGATTCAATTGGTGCAAGAACTGAAACGTTTAGACTATCGCAAGCGTCTTGATTTCGTTGAATGGGCTCAAAATAAGATAACACGTGACCCAGCTTTCGCAGGCAAGATTTTTTTCAGTGATGAGGCTCATTTCTGGTTATGCGGCTTTGTCAACAAACAGAATTGTCGGATTTGGAGTAATGAAAACCCAAAAGAATTTGTTGGTGTGCCCCTTCATCCACAAAAACTTACCGTTTGGTGCGCCATTTGGGCAGGTGGTGTTATTGGCCCTTATTTTTTTAAAGACAATGCTGGCCAGACTGTTACGGTAAACGGTCAACGCTATCGGGCAATGTTACGGGACTTTTTCGTTCCTCAGCTAAACGAACTTGAAGTGGATTTAGAAAATGTCTGGTTCCAACAAGACGGCGCGACGTGCCACACGGCAAACGACACAATTGGCCTCTTGGCAGAAACATTTGGTGAACGTATCATCTCATTTAGAGGTTTATATTCAACTTGTTCAGTAAATATCTAAGCAGTTTTAGTCCTTGCCTGTTATCAATACAGGTTGCTGATAAGACTGATGAAGGTCACTGAGCCTGTTCCATTGACTGCAAACACTCACCCATCAGTCTGCCTGGATATTTCTTCAAGTGACAGTGTACTCCTCTATTTGCACAGTATCAAAATCTTAATATAAAAGTAAAATGTTTCACTTAAATACTTGTAATCAATATCAAACAAATAGGTTCAAACATACATTTACTTTAGTTTGTTTTTGATAAGAACAGATATGCTAAGGCATCTCTTCTTGCCTATTTTATTTTATAAACATAAACTAGATGTAATAAGAATGAAAATATTCTGTGTCAAAGTAATTATACATAATATTAGTTGTTGAAAGGGGATACGTCCCTCGTCAAACTGATTTTGGAGGGATAAATATATTTATAATCATAATAGATATAGTCATTATGGTATTAGTAGTCAAAATATTGGGTGAGGATCTACGTCTGAGGCCACTGCTGAACGCCGGTAATATGAGTAACGGAGATGTCTCGGCTCCAGCAAATGGCCTCAGAGACACATTTTCGTGAGAGGGTGATCCCGAACCACCTGGAGATATTTAGGTTGTTTAATGTCCTCCAATTGTAGCTGTCCCACGCGCCTAGGGCTCCAACGACGAAAGCATCAACAGAGACTTTAAAACCCTCCGCCGTTAGGACCTGAGCAAGTGGGGCATAGGCAGTGTATTTATTGTTTCTGGCCGCTTCAATGGCCGGCCAGCCGTCCTCGTAGGCCACAGTGACATCGACGATTTTCAAAATTTTGTTTTCTCTGTCGATGACCACCAGGTCTGGCCGGCATTGGGCCACCCTCTCATCCAAATCGCATTCCCGGCCAATTAGGTTGGACAGCAGAATTCACCGGTTGACACGTACTTCAGTTCCCTCCTTAGGCCGGATTGCTGCGACAAGCTGGTCAAGGATAGCATTAAGCCGCCTCGTCACTCCAGTTGCCAGGTGGGCATGGCAGTGGCATAGGACGTGGGCTGTGGTTTCGTCTTGGCGCCCACATCTTCTGCAGCGACGATCATTGGCAGCTCCCCAGCATCTGCAGCCGTTAAGAGAAAGGACGTTCAGCCGGGCCCTATGGACGAACCGCCAGTCAGCAAATCTGGTGTAGCGCCCCTGGTACAGCATATGGTTTGCCGTCGGGCAGGTGGTAGTAATCCTGGTCACCCTGCTTTGGTCCGGCTTAGCAGCAAGGGTGGCTTTGTAATATAGCTGTACAGAGGCACGTAGACTGGCGGTGAGTCTCCGGCGAGAACCACTGTCAATGATGTATTGTAATAATAATTGCCTTTACTAAATTGGTTATTTTAGCTATGATATTGTCTCTTATAGCATTTCAAAGGGATCTCCTCAAATCAATAAAAACACAATTATCAGGCTTAACAATATTTCTTAACTTTAGTTCATAAATTATTTCTTCTTTTTTTAAGTAAATTTTAATTAATTGAAAATATTCCAATTCTTAAATTTCTTACCGTACTTTACAAATCTTTAGTTTGTTTTTATTACATTCCAGAGTCTGCCAATGTACTGAGATAAAAACTTCAGAGTGGCACACTTATATTATATACACCTTTTTTTTATTTTCATCCCTCTGCTTTAGATAACTGACACGTAACATGTTTTAAAATAGCAGAGAAAACATAGAAAGACAGATCTTTGAAATTTTAAACAAAATTCAATCATACATAATCAATGAATGTAATCTACTTAAAGGTGTAAGCAACAAAAAAATTGTTAATGTTCTAATTCATATAATAATAACAATAATACACAGAGTATAACTAAAAAGGTGTCTTGGCTATATATTTTCAGATTCTACACATAGTTTAGAGCAGAAAATGAAACGTACAGGTTTATTGAATTCTGCTCTCTTTTGTGTCTATTTGTCTGTTTGTGTTTATTGCAAAAAAACACAAGAACAGTTCAACGGACCGACTTGAAATTTTGCACAGTTCTTTACAATTACACTATTTAAATTTAACATTATAAATATATTGAGCTGGACTCTTATATATGCTATGTATATTTGGGCAGGTCAATACCACTATATGTGTATTGGCAGGTGGGTGGTCATCATCACTGTACGTGTATGGATGTGTGGGTGGGTTATAACCACTGTACATATATGTGTCTATATCTAATGACCGTCATTATCACTTTACTCATTTCAAAATGACTGTCGTTAAAACTGTTACATCAAAATATCTTATAAACTGTTGGGTTCATCAATTTTACACAAAAACAGTATTTTTAGTCAATTTTATTACAAATCTATTTTTCATATTGCACTTTAATTTTTGTTGTAAGCCAATTATTAGTGGAGTTTTGGAACAAAAATGTATTTCACAGGATTATCTGGATGCTGATAATAGTAAAATACATTTTTTTACCAAAACTACACTAATAATAGGCTTGTGAACATGAATTTAATGTGAATTTCCATTCATTCATGCTGCAACATGCAAAATTACATCCTTCCTTCTAATTAAGACGTAAAGCTAAGAGTTCACTTGTTCAGAGAATGCTAAAACAAAAATTACATGAATTTTTTGTTATTGAGAGAAAGCCTGTATAAAGGCCTTGTTTACACTATTATGTGTTCCATGATACAGATCCCTTGAGGTAGTTGTAGTCTTCTTATATACAACAAACATTTTGTGTGTGGTAGCTGCCATAGCTGGGAGATAACAAATTCATGACAGTCCAGCTACCAGATTTGTTGCTCGTTTAAAACTTCTCGGGGGGGGGGGGGGGGGATACGTATAGCTTTGGAGGCAAACATCACCCCACGTTGTAGATGGGACACTAGTTTAGTCATGGAATTATAGGGCATTGATCCAAACAATGAATGACAAAGTCACACAGTGCCCCCCTGCGCTATTTTACAGTGGGATTAGCTAGCATAAATAGAATCATTGAGGCAGGTCTTAAATGTCTTGATGGATTGGATTTAGTTTTGTGACAGGAGATCGCTTTATAGTTCTGTTAATAAATAACATGAATTTTGGATGTTGTTCTAAAGATATATAACTTCTTTTTCCTGTTTTTAAATAAATAAATGATATCTGACATAAAACCATACGCTATATACAATAAACATGATGCTGCTAACAAAGTATTTCCTAATTTTATTTACTTTGTTACAGAATAATTAAACAGACTGGCCTGAAACTAAGCAATAACAATGTTGGCTGTAGGTTTGCTCACAGTTGTCTTCCTGGTAGTGCTCTCACTGCTATGTGGCATGGTACTAACATTATTTATTCAGTGGTATTTTTTTAACAGATATATTATGAAGTTGCCTCTAGCATCAAAACCAGATGAACCTATTGTTGAACAGTTTGAAATTCCAAAGGTAAGAAGAAATTTAATCACCTTTAATTTCAATGTTTTATGTACTCGTTCTTAAATTTCATATACTAAATCACATTCTACCGTGTATCGGTATATTAAGTTTTAACTGTCACCGTGTATTGGTATATTACATTTTAACTGTAACCATGTATCGGTATATTACATTTTAACTGTATCCATGTATTGTGTATCGGTATATTACATTTTAACTGTATCCATGTATTGTGTATCGGTATATTACATTTTAATTGTATCCATGTATTGTGTATCGGTATATTACATTTTAACTGTAACCATGTATCGGTATATTACATTTTAACTGTAACCATGTATCGGTATATTACATTTTAACTGTATCCATGTATTGTGTATCGGTATATTACATTTTAACTGTAACCATGTATTGCATATTGATATATTACATTTTACTGAAACCATGTATCATGTATTGGTATATTACATTTTAACTGTAACCATGTATCGCATATTGATATATTACATTTTACTGAAACCATGTATCATGTATTGGTATATTATATTTTAACTGTAACCATGTATCGCATATTGATATATTACATTTTACTGAAACCATGTATCATGTATTGGTATATTACATTTTAACTGTAACCATGTATCATGTATTGGTATATTACATTTTAACTCTAATCATGTATTGGTATATTTCATTTTAACTGCAATCATGTATTGGTATATTACATTTTAACTGTAACCATGTATCGCATATTGATATATTACATTTTACTGAAACCATGTATCATGTATTGGTATATTACATTTTAACTGTAATCATGTATCGGTATATTACATGTTAACTGTAACCATGTATCGCATATTGATATATTAAATTTTACTGAAACCATGTATCATGTATTGGTATATTACATTTTAACTGTAACCATGTATCGCGTAGCAGTATATTACATTTTAACTGTAACCATGTATCGCATATTGATATATTACATTTTACTGAAACCATGTATCATGTATTGGTATATTACATTTTAACTGTAACCATGTATCGCGTAGCAGTATATTACATTTTAACTGTAACCATGTATCGCATATTGATATATTACATTTTACTGAAACCATGTATCATGTATTGGTATATTACATTTTAACTGTAACCATGTATCGCATATTGATATATTACATTTTACTGAAACCATGTATAATGTATTGGTATATTACATTTTAACTGTAATCATGTATCGGTATATTACATTTTAACTGTAACCATGTATCGCATATTGATATATTACATTTTACTGAAACCATGTATCATGTATTGGTATATTACATTTTAACTGTAACCATGTATCGCATATTGATATATTACATTTTACTGAAACCATGTATCATGTATTGGTATATTACATTTTAACTGTAACCATGTATCGCATATTGATATATTACATTTTACTGAAACCATGTATCATGTATTGGTATATTACATTTTAACTGTAACCATGTATCGCATATTGATATATTACATTTTACTGAAACCATGTATCATGTATTGGTATATTACATTTTAACTGTAATCATGTATCGGTATATTACATTTTAACTGTAACCATGTATCGCATATTGATATATTAAATTTTACTGAAACCATGTATCATGTATTGGTATATTACATTTTAACTGTAACCATGTATCGCGTAGCAGTATATTACATTTTAACTGTAACCATGTATCGCATATTGATATATTACATTTTACTGAAACCATGTATCATGTATTGGTATATTACATTTTAACTGTAACCATGTATCGCATATTGATATATTACATTTTACTGAAACCATGTATCATGTATTGGTATATTACATTTTAACTGTAATTATGTATTGGTATATTACATTTTAACTGTAACCATGTATTGGTATATTACATTTTAACTGTAACCATGTATCGCACATTGATATATTACATTTTACTGAAACCATGTATCATGTATTGGTATATTACATTTTAACTCTAATCATGTATTGGTATATTAAATTTTAACTGTAACCATGTATCGCGTAGCAGTATATTACATTTTAACTGTAACCATGTATCGCATATTGATATATTACATTTTACTGAAACCATGTATCATGTATTGGTATATTAAATTTTAACTGTAACCATGTATCGCATATTGATATATTACATTTTACTGAAACCATGTATCATGTATTGGTATATTACATTTTAACTCTAATCATGTATTGGTATATTACATTTTAACTGTAATCATGTATTGGTATATTACATTTTAACTGTAACCATGTATCGCATATGAATATTACATTTTACTGAAACATGTATCATGTATTGGTATATTAAATCCTTAACCCTGCCTACGTCCGTTACGCAAGGTGGCTTTGTATATAGCTGTACAGAGGACGTAGACTGGCGGTTAGTCTCCGGAGAACCACTGTCAATGATGTATTGTAATAATAATGCTTTATAATTGTTATTTTAGCTATGATATTGCTCTGTATAGCATTCAAAGATCTCTCAAATTAACTAAAAACACAATTATCAGCTTAACAATATTATCTTAACTTTATTCATAATATTTCTTCTTTTAAGTAACATTTAATTAATTGAAATATTCCAATTTTAAATTTCTTAACCGTACTTTACAAATCTTTAGTTTGTTTTTATTACATTCCAGAGTCTGCCAATGTACTGAGATAAAAACTTCAGAGTGGCACACTTATATTATATACACCTTTGTTTTATTTTCATCCCTCTGCTTTAGATAACTGACACGTAACATATTTTAAAATAGCAGAGAAAACATAGAAAGACAGATCTTTGAAATTTTAAACAAAATTCAATCATACATAATCAATGAATGTAATCTACTTAAAGGTGTAAGCAACAAAAAAATTGTTAATGTTCTAATTCATATAATAATAACAATAATACACAGAGTATAACTAAAAAGGTGTCTTGGCTATATATTTTCAGATTCTACACATAGTTTAGAGCAGAAAATGAAACGTACAGGTTTATTGAATTCTGCTCTCTTTTGTGTCTATTTGTCTGTTTGTGTTTATTGCAAAAAAAACACAAGAACAGTTCAACGGACCGACTTTAAATTTTGCACAGTTCTTTACAATTACACTATTTAAATTTAACATTATAAATATATTGAGCTGGACTCTTATATATGCCATGTATATGTGGGCAGGTCAATACCACTATATGTGTATTGGCAGGTGGGTGGTCATCATCACTGTACGTGTATGGACGTGTGGGTGGGTTATAACCACTGTACATATATGTGTCTATATCTAATGACCGTCATTATCACTTTACTCATTTCAAAATGACTGTCGTTAAAACTGTTACATCAAAATATCTTATAAACTGTTGGGTTCATCAATTTTACACAAAAACAGTAATTTTTAGTCAATTTTATTACAAATCTATTTTTCATATTGCACTTTAATTTTTGTTGTAAGCCAATTATTAGTGGAGTTTTGGAACAAAAATGTATTTTACAGGATTATCTGGATCCTGATAATAGTAAAATACATTTTTTACCAAAACTACACTAATAATAGGCTTGTGAACATGAATTTAATGTGAATTTCCATTCATTCATGCTGCAACATGCAAAATTACATCCTTCCTTCTAATTAAGACGTAAAGCTAAGAGTTCACTTGTTCAGAGAATGCTAAAACAAAAATTACATGAATTTTTTGTTATTGAGAGAAAGCCTGTATAAAGGCCTTGTTTACACTATTATGTGTTCCATGATACAGATCCCTTGAGGTAGTTGTAGTCTTCTTATATACAACAAACATTTTGTGTGTGGTAGCTGCCATAGCTGGGAGATAACAAATTCATGACAGTCCAGATTTGTTGCTCGTTTAAAACTTCTCGGGGGGGGGGGGGGGGGGGGGATACGTATAGCTTTGGAGGCAAACATCACCCCAAGTTGTAAATGGGACACTAGATTAGTCATGGAATTATAGGGCATTGATCCAAACAATGAATGACAAAGTCACACAGTGCCCCCCTGCGCTATTTTACAGTGGGATTAGCTAGCATAAATAGAATCATTGAGGCAGGTCTTAAATGTCTTGATGGATTGGATTTAGTTTTGTGACAGGAGATCGCTTTATAGTTCTATTAATAAATAACATGAATTTTGGATGTTGTTCTAAAGATATATAACTTCTTTTTCCTGTTTTTAAATAAATAAATGATATCTGACATAAAACCATACGCTATATACAATAAACATGATGCTGCTAACAAAGTATTTCCTAATTTTATTTACTTTGTTACAGAATAATTAAACAGACTGGCCTGAAACTAAGCAATAACAATGTTGGCTGTAGGTTTGCTCACTGTTGTCTTCCTGGTAGTGCTCTCACTGCTATGTGGCATGGTACTAACACTATTTATTCAGTGGTATTTTTTTAACAGATATATTATGAAGTTGCCTCTAGCATCAAAACCAGATGAACCTATTGTTGAACAGTTTGAAATTCCAAAGGTAAGAAGAAATTTAATCACCTTTAATTTCAATGTTTTATGTACTCGTTCTTAAATTTCATATACTAAATCACACTCTACCGTGTATCGGTATATTAAGTTTTAACTGTCACCGTGTATTGGTATATTACATTTTAACTGTATCCATGTATTGTGTATCGGTATATTACATTTTAACTGTATCCATGTATTGTGTATCGGTATATTACATTTTAACTGTATCCATGTATTGTGTATCGGTATATTACATTTTAACTGTAACCATGTATCGCATATTGATATATTACATTTTACTGAAACCATGTATCATGTATTGGTATATTACATTTTAACTCTAACCGTGTATCGCATATTGATATATTACATTTTACTGAAACCATGTATCATGTATTGGTATATTACATTTTAACTAAAACCATAATTGGTATGTTAAATTTTTAATTTAACCATGTATCTTGTATTGATATATTACATTTTAACTGTAACTATGTATCGTGTATTGGTATATTACAATTTAACTGTAACCATGTATCACGTAGCAGTATATTACATTTAACTAAAACCATGAATCGGTATGTTACATTTTAACTGTAACCATGTATCTTATATTGATATATTACATTTTAACTGTAATCATGTATTGGTATATTACATTTTAACTGTAATCATGTATCGTGTATCAATATATTACATTTTAACTGTAACTATGTATTGCATATTGATATATTAGATTTTAACTTTAACCATGTATTGTGAAATAAAAATGAAATGAAAATCTGTTTATTTCAGTAAAAATTACTAATACAATAAAGAATACATATGAAGAAATAACTTGAAAAATTCCCCACGCGGGCTACAACCTGGGCATGGGGAATGAGCTCTATATCAGCTAATAAATGTAACAATTGTAATTAAATTATTAATTTAAATAATTAAATTAAATAATTTGAAAAGTATATTCAGTTTATAAGTATCTATTTAAAAACAATAATAATATTTATATAATAAAAACATATTTAAGTGTCAAAATTAAACATATGTTTATAAGTTAGAGGAATCTCACGTTTGATTGTGAAAAAACATCCATCTTACAGCGATTTGGATACGCAAACATTGTGTATCGATATATTACATTTTAACTGTAACCATGTATTGGTATGTTACATTTTAACTGTAACCATGTATCTTGTATTGATACATTACATTTTAACTGTAACCATGTGTCGCGTATCGATATATTACATTTTAACTGTAACCATTTATCGTGTATTGGTGTATTATATTTTAACTGTAACCATGTGTCGTGTATCGGTATATTACATTTTTACTGATCAATCATGCATAGTGCACCAAAAGGCTACCCTACTTTTTATGTGCAAAATGAAAATTGATCTGTTATTTCCCTTATATCCCTATATATATTGGTAGTATGTCTAATAATCAATTGCATCACAAAATATAGTTGGCAAATCCTACATGCACCTTACATATTCACAATATTTTATCATTCTTACACTGTATGTACATTTAAGGACTCCTATCAAAATTAGTAAAATCTACATTATCATACCTCTTGCCAAACACTCATATGGGACAATATAACTACATTACATACAGATGACCTCACAATAGTTTTATCATTTAACACATTAACTGGTGGGGCGAGCATTGTTTGGCAATATATTCACTTCGCTCTGGTGCACGACCGGACTTACTGATCTGACACATCAGAGTGACTTAGGCCTCTCACCAGACAATTACTACCGCACTGATGCATTGGCCAAAGCAAATGTGTTAAAAGGTGTTTAGTGATTATTTTAAATAATGGAAATTTGTTATATGAATCTTATACCATACCTGTATATCTCTTGGGAACCATTTAGTTGATTTCAGATTTTAAAATTGGCTTATTAATTATCAAAGCAAGTTGAATTTTCTGAGGCAGTATTCTCTTTCTGTAATATTTTACTGTCTATAATATTTTGAGTGTAGCACAGTGCTTAGTAGTAATAAAAGTAATTATTTAAGATGACAATCGTACTTCACTTGTTGAATTAAGTTCACGCATATGCCTGAAGGCCTATGTGAACTGGTTAGTGAAGTTGTGCGAATCAGTCACTGCCTGATCTAAACAGGATATTTATGATTAACTATAGATGTGTGACTCCAGTTAATTAACTATAGATGTGTGACTCCAGTTAATTAACTATAGATGTGTGACTCCAGTTAATTAACTATAGATGTGTGACTCCAGTTAATTAACTATAGATGTGTGACTCCAGTTAATTAACTATAAATGTGTGACTCCAGTTAATTAACTATAGATGTGTGACTCCAGTTAATTAACTATAGATGTGTGACTCCAGTTAATTAACTATAGATGTGTGACTCCAGTTAATTAACTATAGATGTGTGACTCCAGTTAATTAACTATAGATGTGTGACTCCAGTTAATTAACTATAGATGTGTGACTCCAGTTAATTAACTATAGATGTGTGACTCCAGTTAATTATGTTTGAACATGAAATTGTTGAAATTTTAAATTTAGTTCATGCTCAATCATGCAAACCAGATTCTTGTCTTGATAAGACATATCTAAGATTAGCCACAAAAAGCAGACACTGTCTCTCTATATACACTGTAGACTCCCTCGTCCAGTTCCGCATCTATAACAATTCCTTGGCAAGCTAAAACAGATGTGTCATGACATAGGGTATACATAAGCTTGGTGCCATGATGGAAAGTTGTTCGTGATAGAAGAACAATCACCTCACAAGCCTCTGAGAAAAATAAACAGTTACAGTGATTTTTACGAATGATCGTCTTAAGTAATATACAAGGTGAAGGCGAATCATTCCATAGTGTTTTGATAATTTTATACATCAAAGAGAGTTACTCTGTTATTTTTAGGCAATGCTTATTAAGACTAGTTATAAATAGATTTGTTGTGAATATATTAAATATAGTAATCAAGCAAGCATGAATCAGAATCCAATTCGTTCTCTTAGAAACTGTATTTGTAGTTTTTTTTTTTTTTTTTATTCACAGGATACTTTGTGAAACAAGTTAAGACAAGCTTTAACTTTTTTAACTCATGGTACTGCAACCTGTTTCATTCAATATGTTGGGTCATATTGAATGGGTCTGTGGTCACCGTAGGTTATGAAAAGTCAATCAAGTTTCATGTAAATGAAGAATACAAAATAAAAATTATGAATAAAGCAAAGTACATATGAACCCTAGTCCTCTCTCAGAATAAACCTACGGTATGCACATTATAAGTCTCCGGTATCGACTTAAAATGTGCATACCATGTGCATAAAATGTGCATGTGTGGAACATGCTATTTGTTAAGATGTTTTCAATCTTAAAATATTTGACAGTGAACAAATAAAATGAAAACTTAAATTCATAAACAATATGAACCCAGTTAGGGTAATAATTTTGTAAGTTGTTTTATGTTTCCAGAGTCTGTTAGAAGGAGATTTCAAACCTGAACCTGCCAAAGCTCTGAATTCTGTTTTACAATTCTTATTTCAAGAGTGTCGGAACACAGGAAGAGTGAGGCGATGGTTCAGAACTCGACTCAGCATCGAACTAGAAGAGTTGCTAACACGTACCACTACAGGAAAACTGTTTGAAGCCATTGCAGTAAGTTTATAAATCAACTGAATTTTTCTATGCAAGTTTAGCGTAATTCAAAGTATTAAAAATTAGTTCAAACAATAACTTTGTATATTAAAAGTACATTGTTAGGATGTTTACCAATTATTAATCCGAAGCAGTAGGGATTTAAAGTGTTACTTTATTCATTAATAACTGTTAATATTACATTACTGTTCCCTGACGTGTGTCTTAGTACCTTTACAGTGGCGTAACTAGGGGGTGGAAGTGATCAAGTAAGCCTACTCACTGCACCGGAGAGGGGGGAGAGATGGAAGTGGTCAAGTACTCACTGCACTAGGCAGGATAGAAGTGATTAAGTAGGTCAGTTTACTCACTGCACAAGGGGGGGGGGATAAAAATGATTCAAGTAGGCCTACTTACTGCACAAAAGGAGGATGAAAGTGATTCAAGTAGGCTCACTAACTGCACCAGGGGGGAGGGCAGAAGTGATCAAGTAGGCTTACTGCACCAGGTGGGGATAAAAGTGATTTGAGTAGGCCTACTCACTGCACAAAGGGAGGATGAAAGTCATTCAAGTAGGCTTACTCACTGCACCAGGGGGGAGGGCAGAAGTGATCAAGTAGGCTCACTAACTGCACCAGGCAGGGATAGAAATGATTCGAGTAGGCCTACTCACTGCACAAAGGGGGGATGAAAGTGATTCAAGTAGGCTTACAAGTGCAGTGGCACCAGGGGAGGGGGCAGAAGTGATCAAGTAGGCCTACTCACTGCATTTGGGGGGGGGGGCTATGTGGGAAATTTTGTTTTCGTGTTTCGTACGTTAGGTTCAATTTTATAATAAACACTTAATTAATTAAAGCATTTCCCACCAATTAAAGTATGCAGTTTTTACCAAAGTTTATAATATTAACTAATTAAAATTTTGAAGTTACATTTCATTTTAATTTATTGTTAATTTATGGATCTAGTCTATCAGTTATACTATGCAAATATATAACAGATATCACACGAGAATTGGTTTCAATAAATGACTTTAAAGTGCAACAACAGCAATGAACAACGGTAGGCATAGGACTAGACGTATGTTTTGCATATTCTATAAGAGTTATATGTAATTCTTTACAGTGAAATATTCTCATTAGTTTGTTAATGTTTAAAGTATCCTGTTGAAATGTTGATTTGTTTTTTTACAAAAAAGGTGGAGTAGCTATATATGCACATGACAAACTCGGAAATCAAATACAAAGTAAAGAATCAATAGTAAGTTCCAAAGAACTGACGTGTGAACAGTATGTAATCACTATAGAAATTAAGAAAAAGACCCTATATCTTCTAGGAATCTACAGACCTCCAAGTGGAAACCTCGAAGAAGCCCTGACCATGATCTCAAGAACCCTTGATGAAATACCTTCCTGGAAATGCCCCACAATCATTGTGGGTGATATTAATGTAAATTCCCTGACAGAGCACCAAAATAGGAACAAACTAGAAAATATGCTGGCCAGTTACAATATTGAAAGATTAGAGCTACCTCCACCAGAGTCACCCCAACCTCAGCAACATCCATTGATATAGTCTGCACCAACGTAAACTCTAAAGATATTAATATAGAAGTTATCAGTACAGGCCTATCAGACCACAAAGCACAAATCAGTACAATCAACTTACTACCCCACAATAGTAAGCTACCATCTTCTTCACGTAGACAATTTACACAGGAAAGCTTGAACTAAATGAAATTCATACTGTCAAATGAGGCCTGGAATGCCATCTATAACAAAACTGATGTAGACCAGGCATACAACAACTTTAATTCCATATTAAATGTAGCATTAAATACAGCTTGTCCTCTAAAAAAATTAAGGTCAAAAAGGAAAATAAATGTTGGGCGAATAATGAACCAAGAAACACAAGACCTAAAAAATAATGTTTTGGCAGCACTAGAAATAGAGCTGCTTCAAAATAGGAGGAGAACAAAGGAGAAACAGCTGCCAGGAAGAAAGAGTACGACCTGAAACTAAAAGAAAATAGAAAAAAGGACACATCAAACTACATAGAAAATTGTGAAAACAAGCAGAGAGCTCTCTGGGAGATGATCAATTATGAAAGATATAAGACTTCTACAGACCACAAAAACCTCCAACTGCTAATCAACAATAAACTAGTTGAGGACTCATTCTTGGTAGCAGAAGATTTGAATCAACACTGCTTCAGTAGCTAAGTATGCTGGACAGGAAAAAAGGCAAAGAACAAAGTTAAACGAACAAGACTCTGACCACATACCCCACCTTGTTCTTGTGCCAACAATAGTCACTGAAGTAATAACCACCATATCCTCCCTTAAATCCAAACCATCTTGTGGAGTCAATGAAGTATCCTCCATCCTTCTTAAACACTGCAACAAGAACTTGCACTTCCACTTACATACATTATAAATGAATCTTTCTCCCAGGGAATCTTCCCCAAAGCTCTAAAACTAGCAAAGATCATTCCTAAGCTTAAAAAGAATCCAAACATGCAGTAGATAACTACCGACCAATATCTCTCCTCTCTATAATATCTTAAGTTTTTGAAAAAATAGCTCTTATCAGACTCCTGGACCACCTCTCAATTAACAACGTTCTTACAACCCAACAACATGGCTTCATCAAGGGCAGATTAACATGTTCTGCAATAATTAACCTCACAGAGCTTATACTAGATGAAATAGAAGAAGGAACAACCATCAGTGTGCTTTTCTTGGATTTCAGCAAAGCATTTGACTGTTTGGAGCATGATATTTTGTTAGAAAAGATGGAAAAATGGGAATTAGAGGAAACTCTGGAAAGTGGATGTCAAGCTACCTTCAAGGCAGATCACAAATAGTCGAACTGACACATACAACTAACAACACCACATCAAAAATCAGATCACTCCCCCTTCCGACACATAGAGGTGTGCCCCAAGGCTCAGTCCTCGGACCAGTGTTGTTCATCCTTCTAACAAATGACCTACCAAACTATCTTCAAGAATACAGTCAGGTTATGATGTATGCTGATGGTACAGCTCTGCTAATGGCAAAAAAAGAAACAACATAACTCGAAATAGCTTCCTTTATTGCCCTCAATATGTCCAAGCAATACTGTTTTCAGAACAACCTGGTGCTAAACGAACAAAAATCCCAGCAGCTGAATTTTGGAAGAGCAAGCACGAGACTCTCTGGCCTTCCAGATATTGAAGTACAGAATGAAGCTAATTACCAAGGGATCATCATTGACGACAAATTAACATGGGCTCCACTTTTAGATAAACTATGTAGCAAGCTTAATAGTAGTCTGTATATCTTAAAAATGATAAAGAGCATGAGTGACCTGATGACAGCAAAAATTGCCTATTACTCACTTGTTGAATCCCACTTAAGATATGGGCTGGTGATATGGGGAAATTCATCTAACAGAAACATTCAACGAGTACTAGTCCTGCAAGAGAAAGCAGTAAGAATACTAGCTAGTCTAGACCCAATGAACATGTGCCGTACAGCTTTTAAAGACTTGAAAATCCTGACAGTAGTATCCTTGTATGTGTGTGAAGTAATCTGCTGCTCAGTCTCAAAGAACATACCAAAGCTGGGACATACACACACATATAACACCAGGCACAACATGGACTACGCCCTCCCAACTCATCATCTTACACTGTACGAGAAAAAACCAAGCTACATAACCTGCTTCCAAACGACCTAAAATTCATCAGTGAGAACAAATGCTTTTAGAAGTAACTTCAAGAATGGCTTCTCCAAAGGAATTTTTACTCAATTGAAGAATTTATTAAGTGGAGACAACATCAAGACTGATTCACTTTTATATTCTCATTCTTATTTTATGTACTATTGCAATGACTACCTATTATATTGTAATAACATTTCTTTTTACTGACGCCAATTCTGTTACTCTAAGTACATGAATAAAGAACTTGTCTATTGTCCATTGTCTACTAGACAACAAAACTATTAATAAGTCAGCCAATTAAAACTAAGATGATTCATTTCATTTTTGTACCTCGATAATCAAGTTTTTGCCGCTAAATTATTTAAAAATTTTTGCCGCTAAAAAATAAAATTATTTAAAATTGTTTGTGATTGTGAGGAATAGGTAATTTACCCCCTCCCCTCTCCATAGTTACGCCACTGTTTTACTGTTCACAGTTAGAAAGCAAATATTTACATATTAATCTTTTGATTTTTGATCTTTAATAATTGTCAGTTGTTGGTAAATTTCATAAATTGTTTTTATAATTTAATAATAATATAGTGATTGATTGAGTTTATAAAAATGTTTTTACATCTTCAGTCATTGTGGACAATTTTGCCTATTGTCATTGAACCAAAAGCAATAGGCAAAATCTGTCTGATAAAAGTCTATTTTAATATTAAACCTTTTGTATGTATTCCTTTGTTTTGTTAGAACAAAAGTCATACATTTAGTTGTATTGCTTTTGTTCAAAAGTGTGTGATAACAGATGGATTAAAAAGAGGTTATTTTAAGTGTTTCATGCTTCATCTCAATCGTTTTATTATAAGATTCAATCATCAACTTACCTACTTACATAACTTTTCTGGGGAGAATCAAATAATTGAAGTGAAAAACACAAATTCAACAAATAACAAATTTGGTTATGAACCAGTATGTTTTGGTTTATTAATATTTGCTCAGTAGTTCTTTATTAAAAAAGTTTATTTCTTCATTTGATTGTTATTCTTATTGACATTCCATGTGCATTAAATTGTTTCTTTTACAGCTTCGTGAACTTAACTTAGGTACACAGTTTCCAAACATTATGAATATAGAGATTAAAAAGCTAACCGTAAATCCCACAAGCGGCCTAATAGATGATTTAGAACTATGTTTGGAATTGGAATACTGTGGAGGCTTTCAACTCACCATTGACGCTAATATGCGTCTCAACAAAACAGCCAGAGTTTCTGTCAAAGGTAACTAAAACTTCTGTTCATAATATGATCTTTATTAAATAGCAAGTAGTAAGCAGCATTATACTTACATCTTTGTACACATTTAGAACGTACTGTTGTTAAATTAAGAACAGGTTTGATGTAGGTGGCAGTGATTATTGTTTGATTCTTATCAACTGCATAAATCCACACACACACACACACACACACACACACACACACACACACACACACACACACACACACACACACACACGCGCACACGCACACGCGCACACACACACACATACACACACACACACACACACACACACACACACACACACACACATACACACACACACACGCGCGCGCGCGCACACGCACACGCGCGCACGCGCTCACGCACACACACACACACACACACACACACACACATACACACACACACACACACACACACACACACACACACACACACACACACACACACACACACACACACACACACACACACACACACACACACATGCACACACACGCACACACATATATGTAACAAACTTCCTTATGTTTGTGTATACAAAACTTAAAAAGTAGTTTTTTTTTAACTTCACTCTCCAGTTTGCATAGGCCTGCAGGCCTGTGCATGACCCTTATTCAATGAGTGAAGTACCAACTGTTGGCTCAGTGGCGATTCAAACCTTGGACGTCTTCTGCAGTCCGAAGCCTTAGCAACTGAGCCATCAAGCCAGCAATGTCAAGTGAATGAATCCACTTGACATTTTTGCACAACATTACAATTAAAGAATGCATTTGCAGATTACTTTAGCACGGTGTACGAACGCTACATGAGTGAGCCTAGTGTGGAGCGCGCGGTGGAGGGGCCGTGTCGGGCCAGCGTGTCCTGTCTCACTCTGCCTCGCCTTTGCTGTTGGGATGTACAGGATGCAATTAAAAAGTTAAAATCAAAACGTACCACTGGTCCTGATTTGCTCCCACAGTACTTGGTTAAAGGATGTTCTGAATTAGTAATTAAGCCCCTAACATTTTTATTTAATTTAAGTTTAACATTAAATATATTTCCTGAAAAATGGAAAATTACTAAAGTGACGCCTATTTTCAAAAATGGTAAGAAAGATCAAATAATTAACTATAGGCCAGTGGCAGTTTTATCGATACCTGCTAAAATATTCGAGATGATTATACATAAACATTTATTTGGTCACTTTAAAAAATATGTTTCTGATTGTCAACACGGATTTATTCCCGGAAGATCAGTCAACACAAACTTACTAAATTTCATTAACCCTTTGAGGACCAACTGACGATATTTCGTCAGTACTATTTTGTGCGAAAAACCCCGCGCTGACGATATATCGTCAGCAGCCGACAGTGCGAAAAACGCCACTGACGATATATCGTCAGCGGGCAATAATTTGTGTAGTATGTTTTCTATAGTACATTGAATGATCCCGTATCTTGTTTTAAATGTCTTTGGTTTCTTACTAAGTGCCTTGATAATGTTTTCGATAAAAGAACAGCTAAAAAAAATACTAATTGGTTGTTTTTTGTTCCGTGTTTCCATCACGTCACTAGCGCTCACAGTGGCAGTGGGCAGTGCGTGAGTGCCCACTGCCACTGTGGGATAAAAAAAAAAAAAATTTGTATTATTATTCCAAATCACATAAAATTTTGTACACATGCTCTTTATAACATTTATAATTGAATAAAATAGTTTCCCACAGTAAAAATATTTATTGATTTTTTTCTGTTGACACACAAAGTCAAAATTTTATTTTATTTTTTGGTTCTTTTATTTTTTTTCCGGCGTAGGTATATTATTATGTCAATCAAACAGCAATATACCCTTATTAGTTGCTAGAGTAACTAATGACAATCATTTTGGTAAAAGAATTATTAAAATATCTTAAAAATTGACAAAAATACAAAAAATTTTACAAACCTTTGCAAAAACGCAGATTTCTTGCGGTCTTTTTCGCATACAAAACTGACTGTTTGCAAAAAAAAAAATTTTGACAACTTTTTTTTTTTTTTTTTTAATGGCTCTGGTCCTCAAAGGGTTAATTATATTTCCTCGGGGCTAGATTCTGGGACCCGAACTGATGCTTTATTTCTTGACCTGGCCAAGGCGTTTGACAAAGTAGACCATTCAATTTTGTTAAACAAGCTACATTTTTATGGAATTTCAAATAATCTGTTGTATTTCTTTAAATCATACATTATGAATAGAAGACAATTTGTTTTTTACAACGGAATTTCATCAACTGCATTTAATGTTCAGTCCGGTGTGCCGCAGGGCTCGAATTTGGGGCCTTGTTTGTTCACTATTTTAATCAATGATTTAAGTGATTGTATCTTATCGTCAAAGGCCGTACTATTTGCGGACGATTTAAAATTATTTAAACATATTAGGAGCCCTGTGGATACAATTAGTTTGCAACATGACTTAAACAATGTTTTAGAATGGAGTATCAATAATAAAATGTCTTTTAATGTCACAAAATGTCAGTTGATGACTTTTACAAGAGCTCAAGATTATATGGAATTAGACTATTTCATAAATGGAACTGCAATAACTAGAGTGAATCAGATTAAAGATTTAGGAGTTCATATGACTAATACATTGTCTTTTAATCCTCATGTCGAATCATGTATAGCTGTAAGTAGTAAAATGATGGGATTGATCTTTAGACAAAGTGTTAATTTTAGAAATATTCAAACCATAGTTAACCTGTATTACCCTTTGGTCAGGTCAAGGTTGGAGAGTGGAGCGGTCATTTGGAACCCTTTTCACATAACTTACCGAGATGCACTCGAAAGAGTTCAAAAGCGATTTTTAAGGTTTTTATTTTACAAATGCTTTAATGTTTACACTTATGTGGTTCTATATCGTGATTTGCTAGTAATGTTTGGGTTTCGGGAGCTAGCTCTGAGGAGAACACTCATGGGTCTGGTATTCCTATGCAGACTGGTCAGAGGTGAGGTGGATGATGCCGCTTGCTTGGCCGGTCTGTCTATCTGTGTGCCTACCTTCCGAAGTAGAAATAAACTTCTTTTCACTCTCCCATACTGCCGCACAGCCTCTCATGCTTTTTCCCCTCTTTTTCAGTTCATGAGAGCTTACAATTTACTAATCTCTAGCGAGCAGGAAATTGATATATTTTTTGACCCTCCAAACATTTTTAAATCAAAATGCCTAACAGCGTTGAGTTTATTAAATGTATAACTATTTTTACTTTTATACCTTGTTATAAAATAATCTTGTTATCTGATGTATGTTGATCACCATTTTTACTGTATTATTATTTATTTATTTGTTTTTATTTTTTAGATATATATTATATATATATATGTATATATATGTATATATATATATATGCGCGCTTAAATGTTGTTAAGGTTAAATTGTATTTATTACTGTTTGCATTTTGTAATTAGAAATGATCAGTCACTAATTTATACAATATTAAGTTACTGTTATGAATCTTCAGAGTAGGCTATATTTCTCATTTGTTATTTATTATATTATTGTATTTATTATTACTTTTAGGTTAAAGCATGTTACTGTTGGTAATATTTTTAGTTATTTATTTAACTTATCTATTAATAAGAGTAATATTATGGTTTATATTATGTGCATGAAGTGAGCTCAAGAAACCCCAGCATGAACTTTAAGAATAAATTGAACTGCTTTAGTGTAACTGGTTTTGTAAACTGTTTTAAAGCATGCAAATAAAATAAAATAAATAAATAAATTATATAAAATGTGTTTTCATATATTTAGTTCATACAATTGTAAATTGGAACAAGGAACTTCAAGCATTTCCCAAACTAACTAAATTTCACAAATGAAAATAAAATGTTAGTGCTGAAAAATTGCTGTTTTTACCAGCTGATTTATGTGCATATTATATCACAATCATATCCTATAAGTGTATTACTTTGACCAGATGATGAAAACAATTGTAAGTTAATTTATTTAAGATAAAATCATGTAGATATTCAGCCTTTATTTTTCTAAGAACTAAAGTCAATAAATCCTTAATACTTAATATCAGACCAAGCCCTAGCAAAGAATAGCCTGGTTTAGCTAGTTAATGATTTATAACAAGAAACGTTTCAAAATCAGTGATCCCTTATCTCACTGTTTCAGTAAATGAATTGAAAGGACAAGGCTGCTTGAAGTTCACAAGACATCCCTACACTCATTGGTCTTTCAGCTTCTACTCAGACCCTCAGCTCCAGCTGACTGTTGAGTCTCAGTTTCAAGGCCGGGCTCTGCCTCAAATAAACTCCATCATTGCTAGTCAGGTACGATTCTTAGTCTCTGAATTACTTATAATCAACTACATGTATTTGTTTTATTTAGTGGTTCTGGTGTGAATTTAGGCTTTTATTTACTTTATATGCAACAATACAGGCTATACACTCAATTACATTGTGCATGTTCTGCAGAAGAAGACATATATATAGTGAAAATAACTTATAAAATAAAATATAGTGAATAAAAACTTGCAATATCTAGTAGACTAGTAGTTAAAAAATATATATATACAAATTTATTCTAAGGCTTAGGCCAATGTTAACATCAAAGAGTGAATAAATGAGAATAACATTTTAAAACCATCTTCCTCACCAAGATTATTTTGTAATATTACAAATAAAATATTAAACGAAATATCTACAGATAAACACGCACACTAATTAAATTAATTTAAAATAAGCAGTGGTAATGACTCCTCCACCCTCCTATACACGTAGGGTGATGACTCTCACCAACTCATGCTGTAAGGGACACAGTATTGTCTCATTGAACATTCAATATTCATCTGATATATAAACGAAATATTCTGTCAGTTTGGCTCAAACCACCATCCTGATTTTAAATTTGGGATTCATATCCAATTTTTGGATTTCACTCAGGTTTGATCTCTGTAATGAGCGTCGTAGGCTACCAATTCCTCTCTTCTTTGTCTCATGAACGCAGCTACAATTGCCAGTTCAGCTATTTCTTGTATCTATGGTCTCTTGTATCAGCAATTTGCATATATATTTTAATATTGTCGGCAGAGAGCTGAACTGCACAGTTGAGGAAAGATGTAATGACGTTAATAAACAACAAGAAAAATGAAGGTCCCAAGTTAGACCCTTGTGGTTTTCCAGAACTGGCAACAAAGTTGGAGTATTGTTTCTTTTTCTCTTAGGCAATTGATACTACCCCTCTCAACCTAGATAAATACAATGTAGAAATGGTATGTGAGGTGACTGGAACAAAAATAAAAGTAAGCAATAAAATAGACATTCATATATTAGGCTATTACAGACCACCAAACACAAATACTGAGAGCGTACTACAAGTGTTAGATGACACTCTTACTGAAGTCAAAACACACAACTCCTACACCATAGTCACTGGAGACATCAACATACATAACCTTACCAACAATAGAGAACTAGGAGCACTAAATGAACTGCTGGCTTCACATGACCTTAAAAGACTCGCCTTGTCGCCAACAAGAGTCACAGCTAACCTCTAACTCCTCTATTGACATTATATGCACTGACCTCCCACCTAGCAAACTAAATGTAGAAGTCTGTATCACTGGCCTATCAGATCATACTGGTCAATACTGCGCAGTTGATCTTCCTAAAATACTCAACAACTCAACATTTTCAACATACAGGAACACATGCTCAAGAAATCTAAACAACCTAAAATCGATCTTGGCCACAGAAACCTGGGAGAATGTTACACAAACAAACAACATTGATGACGCTTACAATAATTTTCTTAACACCTTTACAAGGGCATTAGACCTCACCTGCCCATCCAAGACCAAAAGGCAAATCCAATCTAAAAGGGGCACAATTTTTAATGAAGAAACCTTAAGCTTACGAAAGGAATTTATCAAAGCCCAGGATAAGTTTAACCTCACAGGAAGAATTGAAGATAAATCTGAAGCAAACCGGAAGAAAAAGACGTATGATCTGAAGCTTAAGCAACTTAGGAAGGATGCTAATGCAGACTACATATACCGAGCCAACAATAAAATAAAAGCTATCTGGGAACTTATAAATAGAGAAAGAGCTGCTAAGAATCAATCAGCATCAGACTTGACTCATTTAACAATTGATGGAGTAAAAGAAACTGACCGGAAGAAAATCGCAGACCACCTTAACACCTTCTTTGTTAACATAGCCGACAACACCCTAAAGCAACACCAAATATCAAATGACAACTTATCATACAGTCCACACTATAATGTAGATACCATAATGACAAAAATCACTCCAGCTACAACAACAGAGATTAAACAAACAATCTGTTCACTGAAAAATAAAACCTCCTAAGGATTGGACGAAATGTCATCTAAAATCATAAAATTTTTGTGAAGCTGAACTTCTGAAACCAATCCTCCACGTCACTAACCTATCTTTTACACAGGGCAAATTTCCCAAAAATTTAAAACAGGAAAAAATATGCCCTAAACATAAACAAGGAAACAAAGACGAAGCCACAAACTACCGCCCCATCTCATTACTACCAACCGTATCAAAAATAATAGAGAAGATCACTCTCTCTAGACTTCTCACTCACCTTCAAGACAACAACCTCCTATCCAATAATCAACACGGCTTCAGAAAAGAAAGATCTACATCAACTGCAACAATGGACCTTGTTGAATATATTTTGGATAACCTGGAGGAGGGCAACACCATCACTAGTATTTTCTTAGACTTGATTAAAACCTTCGACTGTCTTGGCCACAACCTAATCCTAGCCAAACTTCAAACTCTTGGCGTTAACAGTTAGCCTTAAAATGGTTTGAGAGCTACTTAAGTGAAATATACCAAGTTGTAGAGGTTAAACACAGAAGAACTGGAACCACTTGCACTGTCCAATCTGAAAAACACACCCATGACCCTTATTTAACGGCCTGCACTAATATGAACAGTATTTGTGTACTAATAACAACAGCCAATATAGGTTAATGACGCCACGTCAGCTAATCACGCACACTGGACAATGGAAGGGGAAGTGTTGGCAACATTGTTGCGCGTCGCTTAAGCCCTGTCAACATTAAATTATTGTTTATCACTACACGTAGAGCGGTAATGACCAGACTATCCACCCATACAAGTACAGTGGTAATGTATGTACAGTGGTAATGTAACTCATACATGTACAGCCTGTTGCTATTAGTGCAGGACGATACTGTTCTTCTCTCAGCTCACAAGTATGTCGAACAGCTGGAAATAAACTCCTACATTGCATTCAATATGGTCCAACAATATTGTAAATATAGAATTGTAAATTCACAGTTTTGTATGGGATAGCAGCATGGGGAGGCACAACTCAGTTGAACCTATTGAAAGTCCTCAAAATCCAGAAAAAAAGCAATTCGTTTGATGGGAAAGCTAGGACCTACAGATATTGTCAGAGCCACTTTTAAAGAACTGAAAATACTGACAGTGACATCTCTGTATATTTTTGAAGCAATAATGTTCTGATTATCAAGAGACCTTCCTCGAAATGGCGATCTCCATGAACATAACACAAGACATGGTCAAGACTTTCCACTACCTCCACATAAGATAGCTGTATGTGAGAAAAAACCAACCTCTGCTGGGAAGAAACTCTTTAATGCCTTGCCAGAAGAAATCAAGAAAAATCAAGATAGCCCCAAGAAATTGAAGACAGCACTAAAGAGCTGGCTCCTACAAAGAACCATCTACACAGTAGAAGAATTTTACTTATGGAGACAATTTCAACACCAACATGAATTTTTATAATTTGTAATTGTGTGCTCTGGTAATATATGACGCAACTTGTAATCTTGAAGATTATCAATAAAGAATTTCTGATTTCTGATACACTGTTATCTTTTACTAATATGGGAATAGAGAATTATTTTCAGCCAGGTGGTTGAATGAGGTTTATAATAGACATGTTGTAGTTGACAAATGTCACCTTTGATGACCAATACAGCTCCTTTCAGTTGCAGCTTCTGTCAAGGCCAACCGCTCACCCTTATCCACTGTATAAGAGAACATTATACTGCAGATGACAAATTGTTATTCAGTTGATGCTAGACTGTATATGCTAAATAAATACATAACATTATAATTTTATAGCATGTAAACATTATAGGAAATAAATCCATTTATTCACACACAGTGAAATATCAGCCCTGTATATAATGTAACACTAACCAATTATAAATGTTAATGTTTGGTTTTTGGTATGAATGTGGATTAGGGACTATACTCTAAATTCAGATTCTGTCTTTTATACTTATTCTTTCAACTGTTGTAAACGACTGTAGTAGTACTGTAAACACAATGCTACACACGGGTTGAGCCATTCAGTACTCACTACACAGTGTGCTTAAGCTGATTAACTTAAGCTGATAAATTTGTACACTAAAATAATTATATATCAATTAATTGATATAACTTGCTGAAGCACTTGTACCAGCACTGACACTGTTATATAGATCCATTAATATATAAAACATTTTTATTTCTAACCACTGACCTTATTCAAATTTGACCAGAAGCCTTCCAAATTATAGTACAAACAGCTTTAACCTTGGCTTGGCTTTGAACTTACCAAACCACTCACCACGACAGCAATACAAATCATATTTCTATTGTAATAAAGCTGGACAAGGTTTTGATTACCAGTAAATCAAACACAGCTATACAACTTGATAACAAGTAGAGAATCAATGTCACAGGTGGACTGTGACCTGACACCTGCTGGCAGTGCAAAACTGACCTCAGACACACTCATCCACAATAGTTATAAATCAAATCTGCTGCATTGACTTCATGTTACTATATTGCCATAATAAAACTTGGGAGTTAAACTACCTTCAATCGACAATATATTATTTGTAAAACAACCATAGCTCTGGTCAAAACAAGTAACATAACTGTAACTAGAGAAACAATTAAATGACACTTATTTAAATGATTAAAATGGCTGTTTTCAACACGGATGACATAGTTTTTGCAAAAGTTATAGGAACAAGGTACTGGCCAGCCAAAATTGTTGACATTCTCTCAAATGGAAACAAACTTGATAAGTATAATATCCTTTTCTTTGGAGATAACTCAACAGCTACAGTTAAAGGTTATAATTTGGCCCTCTATTCTGAAAACTTACATCTCTATGGAACCCCTTTAACAGAAAATTACAGAAACAAAAACTTTAATATAGCACTAAAGGAAGCTGAATTAGCTTTCTCAAAATCAGTTTCAATGAAATGCAAAAATTTTGAATTTTTGAAACAGCAGAAATGAGAGAACAATCTGACAGTTTTGCAGAAATTCATAGTCACCAATATATTACAAGAAAAAACACTCATAAATCCAAAGAACCAGAAATAAATGTAGAAGATATTAAAAATAAAATAGAAAATTTGCATGACGTTGATGATCTAGAATCCTCCCTCTCATTGGCTGCTGAAGCAGGCAACGCTGTGTTGGCAGAGAATAACAAACTGAGGCAGAAACTGTTTGAATTAACATTAAAGAACTTACAGCTAGAACAAGAACTTAACCTTAAAAACCAATCCTCAGAACTAAAAGTCAATGAAGAAATAATTGATGCACTAAAAACAGAAAATGAAAGTCTCTTAAATAGAAATGCAGCGCTAGCTGAACTAATTAATAATTTATAAAAACAAATAATAAAAGAAAAAGATTTTCAGACCAGTTTGACACAAACATTTGAAGACCAAGATAGAGAAAAAGAACAGATAATCAATACATATGAAAAATTATTGGAAGAGTTAAAAATACAGAGACACAGACTACTACAAATGAGTATAATCAGATCTCAAACTCGTTTATTTCAAAAGAGCTGACTGAACTAAAACTGAGACAAGACAAACTGGAGATCACGCTCAAGTCTTCTCAACGGCCACTCTATATAGGACATCAAACTCCGACAGCAAGAATCAGTCAAACCTGGACACAAAAACTGTCCACAACTCTGACTGAAATCAGGACCGATTCAGAAACACCAACGGCAGGAATCAGCCAAACCTGTACACAAAAACTGTCCACAACTCTGACTGAAATCATGACCATTTCAGAAACACGGACGGCAGGAATCAGCCAAACCTGTACACAAAAACTGTCCACACCTCTGACTGATATCAAGATCAACTCCCAAACACCGACGGCAGGAATCAGCCAAACCTGAACACCAAAACTGTCTACATCTCTGACAAAGAAGACAACAATACCAAAGAAAAACGGAAAAATCTAAAGCCCTCCCTTCAATGCTAAAGTCGAGAATTGATGAAAGCTATGAAGACTTTTACAATAATAACATAGATTTTTACATTGAACATATGAAGGAACACTACAACTACTCACCCACTTACAACAGCAAATCGACTGTTCCAGTTGATGCTCCACCAATCCCACAACCCTCTACTTCAATCTCCACTTCTAATGACACAACGAAACACCGGCCTGACAATTTTTTAGATTTCAGTCCAGAGCAACAAGACACTCCATGACAAGAAATAAAAAACCTCCAAATAAACTCTCCATCCTTCACCAAAACATGCAAGAAATTAGTAATAAAATAGACAGACTAAACCACTTCTTAGAAGAAACAATCCCAGATATGTAGAGATCCCAGAGGGGGTAGAGCCCATACGATGTACACACAACCGCCGGTTGCTCCTCAAATTTATTAGTGTAAGGTAGTTTTATCAAGTGCGTTTTGCAATTAAACCCGGATTAAAAATTTTAAATGCACAGTGCGTGGTCTTGGACGTAAATCGTGAGTTTTCGGAAGCTTATTACGTGAGTAAATGACTGTCATTTAGCTGTAGTTGTTTGGAGGTTAGAAACACGTTACAGCCTAACTACACGCTGCAGCTACTTCCCAGCGGCAGTCAACTTGCAAACAAATTAGCCAAAGCTTCTTATCTGTTGGCGTGGCGCTACTGATAAGCTCTCCGATTCCCAACAAGGAGGATCCTGGATCGATTCCTGACCTTGGGTTGTTTCTTTTTGCTTGTTATAAAAAAAGCTTCTATTATTTTGTTCCAGTTCATATAATAACTGTTATTTTATCTAAATAAATCATCACATTACTATTACATTGTACATTATATAAAAAATAAAAAAAAAAATAAAAAAAAATGAAACAGTTAGAAGAAATAATATTTGAATCTGACGAATCCCAAGGCATTGTTCAGGAATATGTAGCTGATATTTGTTGGGAGATTAATAAAATAAAATCTAATAATCCTAATTTAGATATGGATTGTCTAGTTTCTAAGCTTGTTCTGTTAATTACCCAATGCGACACAATTCTTAAGGAATATGAAGACAATAAAAAGAAACTCGACCTGTCATTTAAGGAAACTTTAGTTTTAGAGACCAAGTTAATGCTTGAGAAAAAGCAGAGGGAAGACGACCTAAACCACTCTTTCCACTGCCAGGATATAGTTCAGACTGAAAAGAATGCACTTTTAGAAAAAATAAAAATCATCGAAAAACAACTTGTTTCTAGTAAATATGAATGTAATGCTCTACGTGAAGAAAATAAAAGCTTCCTTAAAGACAAAAACAAAGTAACAAGTGTTAAAGACTCTTTACAGGCAAAACTAAACCTAAAAGACATGACCATAGATAATTTAAAACAAAGTCTCCACACTGTAACAAATGAGCTATCGAACCTACAGTCAAAAGGTTCTTGGAGCAAAGATAAATGGGTCGATGACTCAGTGCTGAGCAGTTATTTTTCTGCTACTGCGGATAATATTGACTCGGAGGATATACTCTTTTTAGGACCATCAATAACAGCCGCAATTAAACTGGATACCCCAGAAGTAGTAAAAGAGTGTCTAAAGCAAACCTCCTTCCAAACATGTAAATATGCCTTTTTATGCATTAATAATGTTGCTGATGGTGATAAAGAAGACTCTGGCTCTCACTGGAGCCTGTTGTTTATAGATAAGGGTAATGGTGAGGCGTACCACTTTGACTCTCTACGCCCTACAAATAGCATATCCACTCAGTTAGTAGCAGGGAAATTGGGATATGATAAAAGCCAGGTTATTGAGATGCCATGTATCCAACAGAAGCAATTCTTTGAATGCGGAATACATGTTTTGGTTCACGCTAAATACATTGCATATCACTTCTGTTTAAATAAAGTATGTAACCGCTCGTTCACGGAATGGATCACTGGATGTTTGAGCTGTAATTGCAATCCCAATACTCTGCAGAACCTACAACATTCTTTAACAACAAACAGCATAGACATATCTTCTGTTATTAACAGTAAACCTTATACTAAACCTGATAAATGGCATAAAACTGTAAACAGAACCAAGCCTTCTAAAAGGAAATCCATCACAAGTAGAGGTTTAATAACACGCAATAGATTTGAAGTTCTTGATAAAGAAACCGACACTGAATGTGGCAATGATACATCTGACTTAAATCACCTATATAAACAGTCTACAAGACACAATCAAAGCGTGCCTAAAACTAATAAATCTAATAACAATAACAAGTCAATAACAAGTCAATAACAAAGGAACGAAATCTTTCCACACAGCACTCAAAAAAGAAAAGAAAACACACTATACTTATTTGCAGTGACAGTCAAGGTAGAGACTTGTCCCCATATCTTGAACAAGCAAGCTCTGATAAATTTAATGTTTTTAACACTTGCCACCCTGGTGCTCCTCTGGAACTAATAATGAATTCCATCACATCATCTAGTGATTTAAAACAACTGACCAAGGATGACTGTGTTGTCGTTGTGGGAGGCACAAATAATATAAATAAAATATCTACTGGTAATCCTAAAAAGTTCCTGCAATATTTTCAAGACTTCTTGGTAAAGCAACAACATTTATTTCAGCATACAAACCTAATTCTCTGTACTATACCCTATAGGTATGATTTGGGTTCTGAGAGTCCGGAAAACATGTTGATTAAGGAAGCCAACGTAGCGATCAGGCATCTGTCCTTCAATAACTCCCATGTCAAGCTTCTTGACTTGTATATTTTAGAGAGATTCCATCAAACCAGACATGGCCTACATATTAATAAAAGTGGGAAACGGTTTGTATGTAAAGAAATCGTTAAGATTACTGAACAGTTATTTCAAGATCAAAACAACTCGTTAATTCTCATTACAGACCCAATAGCTACACAATGTAATCAGGTTTCCACTCAACCACATAGAGATGAAACCCCTTTAGAACCTATTCAAATTGTTGAAGATGACATGCAGAGTTATGTAACACGTTTTCAGGGTAGTAGTGATATTGCCTTTGGACACTGCATTTCAGCAGATTTCCAGGATCAAAGACACATGAGTAGAGGTGTAGCAGTAGTTTTTAGAAACGAATTCGGCAGACCAACTTCTTCAGATCTGGCCAGCAGCAATCTCTCACTTCAGAATAGTAAATATGGCGCAGCAGTGTACGGACTCATTACTAAGCCAACATACAACAGTAAACCATCTGATGAGGACTACAATGCAGCTTTTCAATCACTTATTTTAGATCTTAAACTTAAAAAAATTAAAACACTTATTTGTTCCCCCATGGGATGCATGAGAGATGAGATTGCCCCTCAACTGTTTGCTAGGAATATTGTGCAGCTTCACCGCAGTACCAGTGCCTCAGTCAACATAGTCATACGGGATGAGAGGGCCACCAGAACGCTTCGAAATGGACTTAAGCATCACGAGTTTGTGGCTTTGATAAGGAGTTGTATCGCCCAAGAAATGAGCAAGAGAAGTTCCATAGTTCCAGTCCAGATGTCAAGCTTGGGAGAGCACCTACAACCAGCATCAGAGAGAGATGTCATATCAGTGACAGCTGCAGAGTTACCACTTGTGTCAGTTTTGACTGGAGATACTCCCAGTGAAATACAACGCTCCTGTAAAGCAAGAGTAATAGTAGAAGATAAAAAAAGTTCTGTTAAGGGGGGTTATCCAAAGCCACAGAGGTCAATGATTTAAACTCCCAACCCATTGCCTTAAAGGAATCGACTTGAAAATACCTAAACATAAAGAAATTAATCTCTGATAACAATTCAGAAATATTATCTAATTATCTAAATTTTCTGTTTTTAAATGTCCAAGGTCTTGATAAAAAAACTGCTGTTTTGGAAAGTTTCCTGATTGGCTTACATGGTATTCAGTTTATATGTCTTACCGAGCACTGGCTGAAAAAAGATGAAATTGACACTTCCAATCCGCAAGGCTTTTATTGTGCAGCCTCCTATAGTAGGTCTGAACACATAAGAGGAGGTTCTTTAATATTCGTACGCGATAATTTATGTGCAAAGGAATTTAATATATTTAATTTCTGCCAGGAATTTAACTTTGAAGCCTCAGCCATTATTGTTGAGGAAATTAAACTTATAGCTGTTTCTTTATACCACTCTCCCTCGGGTGATGCGTATGAGTTTATTAAAACACTTGACAACCTTCTTGAGTTTTTGGGCTCCTGGTCCAGCTACACTATTATTGTAGGGGGTGATATTAACTCAAAATTTGATGTAAATACAAATAAAAAAACCGTAACTATCTTCAAAAATATATTGAGGCAGCATAATTTTTATTGTCTTAATGAGGCTGCGACAAGAGGCTATAACTGCCTCGACAACATATTTATTAACAGTCCAGTCAATAAAACATCATGCAAAATTATTCCATTTCCTTATTCAGATCATGATGGTATTCTTCTAGGCTTCCACGCCAACAACAAGCAAACACCTAAAACGTCCACATTCTCTGCCACTAAATCTACATTCATTATTCCAAAATCGGTTTATAACGATATATCACTCCATTTACACTCTTACGACTGGGACCATTTGCTATCAGAGTACCGAGGCAAAGGAGCTACCTGTATTTTTCAACACCTTTTCTCTTTAATTTTAAATAACATCAACTTTTATAAAAAATTAAAGTTACTTAAGTCAAATAAACCTACTAAGCCGCGTCCTAACTGGTTTTCACCAGATATACTAAAGATGAGAGACAGGCTGTTTTTTCTACATGGTGTGGCAAAAAGCACCGATAATAAGGCTGTCAAGCACAGCTTTGCTACCCTAAAAAAACAGTACAGAAAATCCATTAAGGAAGCAAAGATTTCTCAAAATATAAAATACATTGAGCGCAGCAAAAATAAATGTAAAGCTGCTTGGAACGTTATCAGGAGCAATCAGGGAACATTAAAACAAGATCAAATATGTTTCACGCCTAATGAGTATAATGATTTCTGTATTGAGTCTGTCTCCGAATTAAAAAACAAAATGAATAATTTTAAATCTAATGTTGATAACTGTTGTGTCTTTCTAAATCGCTCTGACGTAACTCCAGTTGCCTTTAGTTGGACTGCCATTACATCAGATGACGTGCTTTCAGCTAGTAAACGCCTCAGTAATTCGGACAGCAGTGACATATACTGCATGTCAAATAATCTCATTAAATTCATTCTTCCATGTTTTGTCAATCCCCTTACTTCCTGCATAAATCTATGTCTGAAGGAAGGAGTTTTTCCTGATCCACTAAAAATCTCTAGAGTGTGCCCAGTATATAAAAAAGGGCCAAAAGATAAGCTAGAGAGCTATCGCCCCATATCAATTATTCCAATCTTATCCAAATTAATTGAAATTTTAGTTTTTGACCAGATTAATGAATTCTTTGAAACAAACCAATTTTTAAGCACATCACAATTCGGATTCAGGAAAGGCAAATCTACATCAAATGCAATTGACAGTCTTATTAGAACTATTATTCAAATGTTTGAAAATAAAAATCTTGCCCAGGCCACCTTCTGTGACCTGAACAAAGCATTTGGTTGTGTGAATCATAGCGACCTTTTCAAAAAATTATCTTATTATGGTGTGAACGGGTTACCTCTAAATTTTTTCAAGTCATATCTTACAAATCGCAAACAAAAAACTTTTATAAATGGCCAATGGTCGAATGAAGTCTCTTTACATTGTGGAGTTCCCCAAGGGTCCGTACTTGGACCCTTTTTATTTTTAATATGCATAAATGACCTCCCTCAATGTTTGTCTGCATCTTCTACTATATTGTACGCTGACGACACAACATTTGTCAACATTGGTAAAGACATAGAAGAAATTAAATTACTATCTGAAAACACTATTATGAATGCATCCAAATGGTTCCAGGCCAATGGATTTCTTCTAAATAATGATAAGACAAAAAATATATTGTTTAGCGTGAGATCAGGTTCAGTCAATTATAATTGCCTCAACAACTTCTCATCTAGTGCTAAGTTTTTGGGTGTTTTCATTGACCAGAATCTAAATTGGAATGAACATATAGAGCATATATCCAATAGGCTGTCAAGAGTAATTTACCTCTTAAGGCGTTTAACATCTTGTGTTACCATAAATTATGTAAAAATAGCATATTACGCTTATTTCCAATCTATTTTTAGATATGGTCTGATTTTCTGGGGGAATTCAAAACGCATTTAGGAAATATTAGTTATCCAAAAAAAAGCAATTAGAGTAGTTTCAGAATCAAGTTTATTTGAACATTGCAAACCCCTTTTCCAGTATTTGAAAATTCCAACTATTATTAACTTATACCTATTCGATCTCATTTCCTATGTTTTTCAAAATCCTCATTTGCTACATTTTAATTACAAAAATCATTCTCACAACACCAGACAGAAACTGAACACATCAATACACTTTTCTAGATTGACGAAGTCTCTTGATAGCCATGTGGTATTGTGCTTGAAAGTATACAATTTCCTTTCCCATTTAGTTTTGAAGTACAGTCAAAAACAATTTTTAACTAAGTTTTACATATGGCTCCTGGAAAACCCCTCCTATTCTGTAGATGAATTTTTTACTCTGAACCACATTGACTTCTAACCCTTTATTACGTCATAAGACATTATTAAAATATATATTGTATTTCATTTATCTATTTTGTTTTTTAATGTTGAACAAATGTTTGCACTTAGTTTAGTATAAAATTAAGATGATTTGACATTGTCCATAATTGTAAACAATTTGACGGCAAATAAATGAATTATTATTATTATTATATCATCATCCTCAGTGAGCATGGGCTAAAAAATGAGCAGATGGAAAACACCAGGCTACCAAACTACTGCCTTAAAACCCATTTTAGCCGGGAAAACCATAAAAAAGGAGGCGTTGCCATCTTTGTCAAAAATGAATTTGAAACATTTGCACATCAAGTAAATATAACAAATAATAAAGAACTTATATGTGAGATGGGAATGATAAAAATAATCTCAGGGAAAAGACAAATATATATTCTTGGTGTCTATAGAACTCCTGGTGGACAGCTTGAGGAAGCACTAAATATCTTCTCAGCAACAATTGAGGACACCACAGCAGAAAACCACATGATTATTGTGATGGGAGACATAAATATCGATAGTTTGAACAGACAAGGGCAACCAGATGCTAAATGACATCTTAAGCAGTCACAACATCACAAGACTGCCACTCCCTCCAACGCGGGTCACTCCAACATTTACCTCATCAATAGACTTTATCTGCACCAACCTAGACAAGGAACAAATAACATCTACTGTAATTCATGCTGGAATATCTGACCACACTGCTCAACTATGTGAAATTAAATATAAATTAAAACCATCACCTCAGACGAAAGCAATATGCAGAATACTAAACCAGCAAAACCTAAATCTACTCAAGACCCAGTTGTAACAAGAATATTGGAATAATGTCTATCATGCTGTCTCAGCGGAAACTGCCTACAACAACTGTTTATCGACTAGTGTTTTGACAATGAATGCAGCATGTCCGCGAAAGACTGTAAGATCAAGGAAGACTAAAACACCAATATATGACGAAGAGGCAAAACAGTAAAAAGGACCTATCTGAAATGTCTTTAGAGATATGAGCTCTCAGGACAACAAGCAGATAAAAATTAAATGAATAAAGCTAAAAAAGACTATGACATTTGACTTAAAGCAAACAGACGTCAATCATCCGCTAACCACATAGCCAATGCTGGAAATAAATCAAAATCCCTGTGGCAAGTAATAAAAAATAGTGAGAGAAAAAATAAATGCTTAGAATCACCCCAACCGACAATTAACATAAAAGGAGAAGCCATCACCAACCCCAGTACAATATCTAATCACTTCGATTGTACGATTTCTTCACAATGAACGAATTCTTCACAAATATTGCAGAGCATACCCTTAGCACCCAACCAAAAGCAAAAAAGACTTTAGCTCAACTTATGATCTAAACCATTTAAACCCCACAAATGTGCATGAAATTGAGGAAATAATTAAAAATCTCAAACCTAAATCCTCTGCAGGACTAGATGAAATCTCATCAAAAATGTTAAAACACTGCAGCAAAGCATTAATTCGGCCTCTAGTTAGAATAACAAACCTTTCCTTTGCTCAAGGACATTTTACATCTGGTCTGAAACAAAGTAAAGTATATCCTAAATTTAAAAGTGGGGACCATACAGAAGCTAAAAATTACAGACCTATTTCTTGCTTCCAACCTTTTCTAAAGTTATTGAGAAAATAGTCTTAAAAAGATTGATGAGCCATTGCGAACTTCATAACCTTTTAACAAAGGACCAACATGGGTTTATGAAAGGGAGGTCTACTACAACAGCCATTACTCAACTAGCTAAATTCATAATTGACAACCTAGAAGAAAAAAAACATGGTCACAGGCATTATGCTAGATTTTAGCAAAGCCTTTGACTGTCTGGGACATGACTTAATCCTCTGGAAACTTGGGCATTTAGGAGTTAAAGGACAAGCTAAGGACTGGTGTAGAAGTTACCTGGAGGGTAGAAGTCGGACGGTTGATATTCAACATATCTGCAACAACTTCTCACAGACAACAAGATCAGACCCTCTGCCTATTAACAGGGGTGTACCCCAGGGATCTGTGCTGGGACCAGTCCTTTTTATCCTCCTGACTAATGACATGCCACAGTACTTAAGCACACACTGTACTCCTCTGATGTATGCTGATGATACAACACTTCTGGTGTCAGAAGTATCATCCAACAACTTGGCCGTTAAATCCTACACTGCTCTAAATATGGCCTATCAATACTGTCATGAAAATGACTTAGTAGTCAATACAGCAAAATCAAAACAATTAGCTTTTGGGAGAAGACAAGAAGAAGTTCCAGCATTACCTGATGTATCAATAGAAAGCCAGACAACATTCCTTGGAATTACTATTGATACCAGCTTATCGTGGAACAATCATATTGACCAACTGTCCAAGAAATTAAACTCTTGCTTATACATCCTTAAAAGAATAAAGCAAGTCAGTGATGCTGTGACTACAAAAACTGCCTATCACGCGTTATTCGAGTTCCACAAAAGATACAGACTAGTAGTCTGGGGGGCACAACAGCAGGAAACCTTCAAAGAATATTAGTACTACAGAAAAGAGCAGTCAGAATAATGACCAACCTTGGTCCAAGAGAAAGCTGTAGGGCTGAATTTCCTTGCCAATGTGTACTAACAATCATTGGTCTGTATATCAGAGAAATCATAGCTCATGCTGAGAGAGAACAACTGCAAAGAGGCCACGACATCCACTCATACAATACCCGCCATGCATCAAACTTCCAACTTCCTCTACACCACTCTACACTTGCTGAGAAGAAACCATCTTATGCTGGCAGGAAATTTTTTAAACTTCTTCCTGAAGACCTTAAAGCACTGCAAGGAAAAAAGCTGAAATCAGCCTTGACTAAATGGCTCACCAATCGACCATTCTACTTATTGAATGAGTTCTTAAACTGGAGGAGTGCAGAAGAAAATTTACACCAATACATGATAGAAGATCTTAATAATATTCTATATGTGTCCATGATCCTTGTTTTGACATCAATTGTAAATCAATGTACTGACACCATTGTGATCTCAAAGATTACCAATAAAGAATGTTGTCTATTGTCTATTGCTGCTAATGACTGAAGACGTTATTGATTATTTCTTTGCACTAATGAGAAGCCTCCTCCAGCCAAACAAAGATGTGAACAAGCAAAAGGTTAGTCTAGGTTACAAACAAAAAATGTTGACTGGTTGATTTATCTGGAATAGTGACAATTTTTTGATCCACTTGTTAATAATTTTGACTCATCAAATAAGGTAATTCAGTGTTATTGAGATTTTTGTAAAAGCCATAACGATATGCATGCATTTATTTATTATTTCACAGTTCTATAAATACAATTTTCATTTACATAAGTTCTCCAAACTTTATTTTCTTTTGTAGATAAGAAAAGCACTGAAAAGAAAACATACCCTTCCTAATTACAAGCTTCGATACAAACCCTTCTTCAACAAGAGCGACCCAGGAGGTGGCGACGACTGTTCATTTGCATCCTTCTCTGGAGTCTTGGAAGTAACGGTGTTACAAGTATCACGTATCTCCGAGAGTTCTGGCCTTGTGTACTGCAGTCTGGCTGTCGGTAAATAGTGCACATTTATTACCTCTATATATGTGATATTAGCAAAGGGACTAGTGTGATTTTAGAGCACACTTTAATTTCATTTCTTTTTGCTGAAAAAAAAATGGTCAGATAAAAATTATCTGTCTGAATATAGTAGCTATTGATTCAGAAAGATCTCTTCTTTATTTTGTATCATTATTTACTATGTCTATATTGCAGTATTATCTTTTAATAGATAAAATACAAACTTGCTATTAGAATTTATTTCAAACCGTTCTTAAAACTCACAGGAAATCTATAAAACTCTTGATTTTGGATGAAATAAATTGGACAGAAACACATGAACCAACTGTCAATAGATAAAGTAACTAACTTCCTTTCTAATACTGGCCACACTCTGAGGGAGCAAAATTGGGAAGTAAGCATTGCACATCTGTTTTGCCCCCTCAATTTTGTCAGGCACCAGCTCAACGTGAATTCTAATGGGTCGCTGCAGACTGAGAGGGCGCTTGTGACAGGGCACTGCCCAATGCCGCATGGCAGTCGCGGCAGAGGTCTGACTCTGATCTAACCTACTATGACTTTTGTTGTGCATCAAATAGCTGGGAGCATTTTGGTCTGCACATGCGTACATCAATCTACTTCTAAACAGTTTTAGCCTTTTTAGATAAAGTATTATACTGTAACTAGCTGTACCCGACCGCTTCACCAATCATAATATTGAGTTTGATTTAGAACCTAATAGCTGAAAGAATTCGAGCATTTTTGCTTCTTCTACCAATATTAGATTTTTTAAGAGGCATGTCATAAAAAGTAAACTGCAAAACAAATAATTATTTATTTTTTATTTTCACATTTCACCACATGTTTTAATTACCGAGGAAAAAAGGTTAACACCAAACACAGATCACCTGATCAAGTAAAAGTAGTGTGTGCTACACTCTCAAGGTGAAATGTAGAACTACAATAAATCAAAACATATACAGTACTGTTGTTGTGAGAACTTCAATCTGCTTATGGCTTGTGAAACTACATTAAACCACACAGTCATATGTTTTTTGTAAACAATTCAGATTCTCCATTTGAATAACATGGGATCTTTAGGAGCCCGTGGGGCGGGACCCTGTGGACGGATCTGCATCAAACTTCACAGAAACCATCTCGAGAGTATACAGGACAACATCCTTAAGTTTCATGGCGATCGGTTGGATGGTTTGGCAGCGCATAAACTTCAAACATATATATATATATATATACAAACATCCTCTTTTATAAATATAGATAAGTAAGTTTGATCTTCTTTCATTCAACTAAAAAAAACACTTCACACTCCCTGCATATTATTTGTTGAAGTATTTTATGTATATAAAAATATTTTAAATAGTTATGAAAAAAATAATATTCCTTAGCAGGTTTGCTCTACCTCCAGTTCATTCTTTCTTGTTAATCCTCTGATGTATAAGGCAAAACAACATTTCTAAATGGTTCATTTGGCAACAGTTATAAAGTTATGACACGTTCTGCATGTTCAAAAATATGTATTCAGCCATCTTTGAGTGAGAAAGTACGAAAGTGTACATTTCTTGTTTGGGTTGTTTATGGAGAACTATTCTAAATGAAATAATTTTTAAATTCTCTAAATATCCATTTTTTTTTTTTTTATTTTAAAACATGGTACAAAGAGGGGTGTGCTGAGTATCAAGTTTGAAAGTTGGTCAAATCAAAATAGCTGCATCATATGATATATTAGTTTTGATGAGAACATCAGATAGAGAAAAATCAATACAGTAGAATCTCGGTTAGCCGAGCCTCGATCAACCGAGCTTCTGTGTTATCCAAGCTACTCATCAGAAGATGGCAAATAAACATAAAACTATTAAAGGACAACTTACCAACAGCTAATAGAGACACTGATTGCTTGTCAAACGATCATAAGATTTTTCGTGACATCTTATAATCGTTTCACAAGCAGTCAGTGTCTCTATTGGATGTGGAGCAGGTTAAGGTGCTACAGGGCCGTCACGTGACATATTTATTATACTGTACTCTACTAAAAATTCTAGGAATAACTTTCCCATCCTTCATGATTTTAGATATATTACCATCTAATATTGACAATACAATATTAGATATATTACCATAATGTATTGTTATTGTTTAATATTGTATTCCAGTGTTTTGATGTTAATGGTAAATTATTGACAGTTTTTTATCTTTTAATGAAATGAAAATGATGAACCAATCAGTGTTTTTGTCACCAATGTGTACAATAAATGTGATACTGATACGATAATTTTGTTCCGTTAAAATGTTGAATGGTTCCCTGTACTATTAAGAGGGTAATACAAATTGCGTTAGACGGCAGGATAGATACGATAGTTTTGTTCAGTAAACAACTGAATGGTACCCTGCAACATAAAACCAAGTGAAGTGGCCAATACTACCGTATACCCTAGATGGATGAAATATAAAAGGTAGGATGAAACAATGATACTTGAGATCGGTTAACACGAAGAAAGGAAGTGCTTATTTCTCCACTGTTTACATCCACAGCTGTGATTTGTAAATCTCAAATGACCGATGATTACTGTTTTCTTAAAAAGTTTATTTTGGTTTCATATATTTATTTGAATGTGAAAAAAGTATAAAATGTACTACGGCTAAATAATTATTACTTACTTATTAATTTAAATTTAAAGGAAACAGCTGAGGATATTTCAGATGTAAAACAAGGTTCTAACAAGCAGAGATTATTATAAGTACAATATTCAGTGGGTGCTATGATGCCTTACTACTATTGAGTATGAATCATTGTTTTTTAATTCAGGGATTTTCAATCATAAAGGTGATTTCAATCATAACTTAGTGATTGAAGATGGTTCTATTGTGGTACAGTTATTATTATATGAACTATTATTACATCTGTTTTGAAGCTTCATTAAATATTTTATATATCCATGGTAGTTTTATTTACAAGTAGGCCTATAATTTTTAACAAATAATGTGAGATGACAGCTGGCATGATCTCTCCCTGACATTGTGTAGATAGTATGGCTTGGGTGGAGATGGTTCACTCGGAATCTGGCAGCTACTTAACTGTGGACATCAGTGTTCCAAAGCATGGCAACTCCCTTGGAATCCACTTCAAGCAAGAATTTGTGGCCGATAAATATCAGGTCTGCTATAAAGATGTGTTACTTAGTAAATACCTTTTATTACAAATAATGTTGGTTGAAACTTTAATTTGAATAGTTAAATACATTAGAAACTTTATATATATTTTTTCTGACATCACAATTTCTATAAAAATCTCAATTAGTCAAAAACCTTTAAAACATTTTACTAAGGTAGTTCTGTAGATACTATACCTGGTTATTGGTTCTGTAGAAATTATTATCCAGTTTCAGTTTTAATCATTAGTATTGGGAAATTATTTGTATTTTGTTGGTTCCGTTGGTTTCATAAGCTAGTACCAACAAGTATTTAGAGCTCACTTTGAAAATCTGTTTTAAAAAGGTAAGACATAAACATTGTTTTTCAAATGCTGATTGATTATGTTATTTTACTATGGGTTAACTCACTTTATTTCTTGTCCTGGCCTTGTTGTCAGATATGTAATTCAAATGGCCTTAACTCTTGTCAGAGTGAACCTTTTGAGACCAGTTTGCGGCGTTTAATGTCTCTTTAATAGACCTATATCAAACATTATGCTTAAATTGAAGAATTTTAACCAACCTCTGGACGAGACATTGAAATAATAAAAATTAATGAAAAGTGTAATTAAATCATGTTAACACTGGTGTACAACTTGTTGCAACATTTCACTTATCTGCATCAACTTACTTGAAAAATATGAAAGCGTTTCCTTATTTTCCCACCTGTATTTTTATATATTTCTCATTTCAAATCCTTCTGAAGAATCATAATGGTTTCACATTTTGATTGATAAATATTAATCCAAAATACTACTTTTTCATGTAAAACTTGTGAATGAAACTTATAATTGATTCCAATTTATTGGCAACAGGCAATTTACCATATACTGTAGTATTTGTTTTTATCCATAATATTATTAGTAGGTTTCTAATAAACTTCTCTTTTAGGTGTGTTTTGTGGTGGAATCAGTGTCACCATCAGTGGTGGCCGAGGTGCGTGTTGGAGACATCCTGGTGGCAGTGGATGGCAAGAAGGTCACTTCACTGACACAGATCAGCAAGTGTATCAAGGCAGCTGGTGAGCGTGTTCCCTTGAGACTGGAAAGAATGCTCAAGATAGTGCCTACACCTGCTGACGATAAGGTGCACTTTTTGTATTAATTGCGTTCTTCTTGCCTTTTTGTTTCAAAGTGCTAAAGAAAATATTACAATACTCTTCTTCCCTTCACAATGATGGCAATTCATAAAGCTTTATCTATAATTATAGCAATTTCACAATTTTGCAACACAAAAATAAGGATGTAAATAAAACAATCTGCATATTTATGTATAGGTATGGAATGTATTAATATTGTAAATGTCCCACCCACTTACCTTATACATATACATTGCTATTGACTAGTCTTCTCAGAGCCCATGTTATACAAGATGCTTGCTTATAATTAAAAACATATCTGGTAATGGGCATCCATGCCATCCAGGGCTGCCCCCCTGGTAAGGCTCATATCACATGACCCTCCCCTCTGTTTAGACAGCAACATAGGCCCCTACATATTTATACCGTCATAGATTTTCATTGTTGATTTATTGATTTTTCATTTTATAACACCAAACTATGCGTAGATCATTTACAGTTTTTTGATTTTAAAGATACAATGACCTTGCAAGTATTCAGATTGCGACCCTCCGGAACCCGTCCTATTCAGATCAGATTATATTAAAGGCAGCTTATTTCTTCAGCTGTAAAATCATGTATGTTTGCATTACTATATGCATGACATAGGCCTGAAATGGTACATATGAAAGTGCTGCAAATGAAGGCATATACAGTTATTGAGCCTATTGACTCAGCTGAATAGTGAAATGTAACTACAACTTTCTTTTGTGTTTCAACCATTATTAAAACAATAAAACAAAACGTGTGTATACACATACAGAATATAAACATATCACAATAAACTAAAAAGAATATGAACACAAAACAAGAAAAATTAAAAATACACAAAATTTTATAAGAAAAACAGCGTGTCATTTGTATGGTTAGATTCTTGATTCTTGATAAGTAATTAAAAATGTTTCACACAAGTTTTTATTAATCCTGTGTTTGTTAGCAGTACAGCAAATACCATAGCCTACATTTAAGCATCAGGTTATCAACTGTATGTGAAGAATGGGTAAAAATAACAAAGTTCTAATTATAATATGAGTTATTATATAAAGTGCAGACTGCATCTAATACACATAACTTAAGTATCATTGACGTTTGAAAGTTCACCAACCTCGCATGAACTAACCTTGAACTTCAGCATATACAATCGGTGCCATCCTCTCGGATAAATTCCATGTCAAATAACATAAAAAACACAATTCAATAGGACATAATTAAATTAATTAGTAATGCCTCAGTCATCTTCCTTTAATGCTTTTAGAAAGACTTTCTAAAAACACCTGAAAAATATATGAGAGGCATTGACCATAAATGTTCTGTTGTATTATGTTTGCTATCTGTCTTGAAATTAGTGCTTGGTTGATATATAATCTAGTAAGGAAGCGTGCTGACACTAATGTTATTTAACAATAGACAAAACCATGAAGACAGTTCAACATGAAGAAATAAGGACCATAGGATATGCAGATGGTATGGGGGGAAATTAAGAACTTTAAACAAATACATTGTATATTTTGTGTAGAACTTTAACTATTCAGTATTTTTATTTATTCGTTTTAGTTGCTGGACATCACGGGGCTACGACATCGCAGAGGATCAGGTGATAAGACTGACAGCGATAGCAGCAACTCCAACTCTCTATCAGGTATTTATTTCTTCACTTGGCTATCTTACTTGATCAAAGATAACCTTAGATAATATTTTGCTTGGTTTACGTCATATGTACCCTAATTATAGTTTTTTAATGCTACTTTCAGTTCACCTATTTGATAATAAACATTTTAAAAATTAAAACTGCATATTTCAGCTTTTATTTTTTTTAAATAATATCGCATTTAACATTTTTGTAAATGTTGAAACTACTTAAAAACTAACAATTGAGTTAAGGCTAAAGATTCCCAAAGTCAAAAGTTTGATACCTTGTAAGATTTTTGGGTTAGTTATTACTTATTCACTCTGTGAGTTCTTTGGTAACCAGTTTAAAAATTTTATTTTAATTACACCTCTTGTTTATTGACCACATTATTATAATTTTTTTTTTTTTTTTTACTGTTTAACAAATTTTTACTTTTTTGAAGTTTTTAGGCTTATAACCAAACAAATAATGAACAAGATTCTTAAAAATATATCACTGGATTTATAATTAAATTTACTAAGATTTATATTCTATGTAGTTTTTATTATAATTATTAGTTTTTGAGTTATTTAGGATTAAATATTTTAAATGGCTACCATTTGAAAATATTGAAAGAGGAAAACCAATATTTTTTCTAAAAATAGATCTTTATATTATAAAATAAAACCAAGCAAAATATTAGCTCAATAAACCTTTTTGTTACTGAGATATAAATTAAAAAAAAAAAAAAAAAAAAACTAAATGGCGGCTGTAAGGATAACCAAAGTGTTTTGGACACTTTAAATGTAATATTTGTGATTTTAAATGTACCAAAAACAATAACCAAGAGAGCTTATCAGAGAGTTCAGACACCCTGCACATGTCTCTTCTTAAATCAAAGAAGCTCCAGCAGAGTTGGGCTCAAAATTATGTGGTTTTATACATGGTGGCGCAAAAAGAACACATGGATTTTAAAAGGCTATAAGTTGGTTAATTTTAATCACACCAAAATTTTAATTACACCAAAACAATCATCAAACAACCCAATTTGAGAGGTGGGTGTTAATAATTATAAGACAATTAACTAATTTTTAAAAATAACATCAGAAAGATGGCGTCCTTCTGCATGAATACATATTGCAAGTCTCTCTTCAAAGTTTTCCATAACTTTGTTCAAAGTGTCCTGTGATACAGCGGCAATTTCTTCACTTATTGCAGCCTTCAATTCTTCGAGTGACCGAGGTTTACGATGATAAACTTTGAATTTCAGGTGTCCCCATAAAAAGAAGTCGCAAGGAGTCAAATCTGGCGAACGTGCAGGCCAATGGAGATCGCCGAAACGTGAAATCACGTGACCAGGAAACATTCCTCGAACGACAGCCATAGATTGATTACTCGTGTGGGCTGGCTTCATGGAGCTTCTGAACAATCATTATCTTGTAAGGGTGGAATTGTAACTCACATGTCAGGATGCGCTGTAGCGATCGACGTGATATCCCCAAGGTCGGAGCACGCCATCTAGTCGAGCGGTGAGGACTTTCAAGAACTGAGGCTCTGACACTTTCAACATTTTGCGGAGTTCGCGCCGTACCAGGGCGACCAGTCGATTTACTCTTCAACACTGATCCTGTTGTACGAAACGAGTTAACCCAACGAAGTATCGAGTTGCGATCAGGTACCGAACCATTACGCGCGACATTAAACTGTAAACGAAATTTTCGTTGAAAAGTGATGACATATTCATTTGATTTGAAATAGTGTTCAACAGCAAACACGCGATGCTGCACGTTCCACTGCTCCATTGCTACTAAAACTGGACGCTTCAACCAACAAAATGGCGTCGCTCGGCGGTCACTGACCGCTCCCCTCCACTGGTACTACGTTACTCAAATCCATGCGTTCTTTTTGCGCCACCCTGTATTATCATCTTACCCCAACCCCAAACCTATTTATTTATTGCCACTTAACATATTAATGACATGTATTGAGACATCGTCACTGCTGACACAAGCACTGAAAGGACTTTTTTTGAAGGATTTATAATTACAGTTAGTAGCTATGACATCGCTTGCCTTTTCTAATAGTACAGATATTTGATCCACACAACCTGAAATAAGAAAATCCCAATGTTGTAACTATTTGTGATCTATACCCATTTGCACTCACTGTCAACATTTGAATGGGAACAATTGACTATACCTATTTGTGATCACTGTTGACATTTGTCTACATCAGTTGTTGCAATGCAGTATAACTGGAATTTCGGTAATACCACTATACGTGTATGGGAGGGCGGGTGGATCAATACCACTGTACGTGTATGCGCGAGCGGTTGTGTCAATAAAATAAAATATTGAATGAATTATGATAGAATTACATTGTAATATCTAAAATACTGTAATTAGAAGGAAATATCAAAAGAACAATGATAAAATAATTTAAAAACATTAGGATTCATCTCACTAAGCCATGTTTTATTTTAACTTTGTTTTGCTTATTGTTGGAAAAAGTATATTTTTGTAGTTTCTTTATTTAAGAGTAAAAAGTTGTGTTATTACTATTAGTTCTTTTCCAGTTCAGGCCCATAAATATAAGAACTTTCTGAACACTATATAAAATTTCAAAACAATATTTTGTTGCCACTGAATAGTTTTAACTTGTCAGATCAGACAAAGATATTTTTTGTTATTTGTCAGTGATTCCAGGAATACGTTTGGTTGCAACAAAATATGATAGTATCTACTAAATGGACAAATTAAAAATGATTTTTTACAAACTTCATACTGTAAGTATAATTTTAAATATTCAAGTATCAGTAAATAATTAAATAATCCAATAAAATTAAGGATCTTCCCAAGTGTAATTGTGAGGCCTTTTGATTACAAAATACTCATTGATTGTGAGTGTTTGAAAATGATAAGACCATTTCTATAAAACGTTAAACATGTCTAAACAGTACTACTACACCGTACCCTAAACATGTCTAAACAGTACTACTACACCGTACCTGATACATGTCTAAACAGTACTACTACACCGTACCTGAAACATGTCTAAACAGTTCTACTACACCGTACCTTAAACATGTCTAACAGTACTACGACACTGTACCTTAAATATGTCTAAACAGTACTACTACACCGTACCTGAAACGTGTCTAAACAGTACTACTACACTGTACCTGAAACATGTCTAAACAGTACTATGACACCGTACCTGAAACATGTCTAAACAGTACTACGACACCGTACCCTAAACATGTCTAAACAATACTACTACACCATACCTTAAATATGTCTAAACAGTACTACTACACCGTACCTGATACATGTCTAAACAGTACTACTACACCGTACCTGAAACATGTCTAAACAGTACTACTACACCGTACCTGATACATGTCTAAACAGTACTACTACACCGTACCTTAAATATGTCTAAACAGTACTACTACACCGTACCTGATACATGTCTAAACAGTACTACTACACTGTACCTGAAACATGTCTAAACAGTACTACTACACCGTACCTTAAATATGTCTAAACAGTACTACTACACTGTACCTTAAACATGTCTAAACAGTACTACTACACCGTACCTGATACATGTCTAAACAGTACTACTACACTGTACCTGAAACATGTCTAAACAGTACTACTACACCGTACCTTAAATATGTCTAAACAGTACTACTACACCGTACCTGATACATGTCTAAACAGTACTACTACACCGTACCTTAAACATGTCTAAACAGTACTACGACACCGTACCTTAAATATGTCTAAACAGTACTACTACACCGTACCTGAAACATGTCTAAACAGTACTACTACACCGTACCTTAAACATGTCTAAACAGTACTACTACACCGTACCTTAAATATGTCTAAACAGTACTACGACACCGTACCTTAAATATGTCTAAACAGTTCTACTACACCGTACCTGAAACATGTCTAAACAGTACTACGACACCGTACCTTAAACATGTCTAAACAGTACTACGACACCGTACCTTAAATATGTCTAAACAGTACTACGACACCGTACCTTAAATATGTCTAAACAGTTCTACTACACCGTACCTGAAACATGTCTAAACAGTACTACGACACCGTACCTTAAACATGTCTAAACAGTACTACGACACCGTACCTTAAATATGTCTAAACAGTACTACTACACTGTACCTTAAATATGTCTAAACAGTACTACTACAATGTACCTTAAATATGTCTAAACAGTACTACTACAATGTACCTTAAACATGTCTAAACAGTACTACGACACCGTATCTTAAATATGTCAAAACAGTACTACTACACCGTACCTTAAATATGTCTAAACAGTACTACTACACTGTACCTTAAATATGTCTAAACAGTACTACGACACCGTATCTTAAATATGTCAAAACAGTACTACTACACCGTACCTTAAATATGTCTAAACAGTACTACTACACCGTACCTTAAATATGTCTAAACAGTACTACTACAATGTACCTTAAATATGTCAAAACAGTACTACTACACCGTACCTTAAATATGTCTAAACAGTACTACTACACCGTACCTTAAATATGTCTAAACAGTACTACTACAATGTACCTTAAATATGTCAAAACAGTACTACTACACCGTACCTTAAATATGTCTAAACAGTACTACTACAATGTACCTTAAATATGTCTAAACAGTACTACGACACCGTACCTGATACATGTCTAAACAGTACTACGACACCGTACCTTAAACATGTCTAAACAGTACTACGACACCGTATCTTAAATATGTCAAAACAGTACTACTACACCGTACCTTAAATATGTCAAAACAGTACTACTACACCGTACCTTAAATATGTCTAAACAGTACTACGACACCGTACCTTAAACATGTCTAAACAGTACTACGACACCGTATCTTAAATATGTCAAAACAGTACTACTACACCGTACCTTAAATATGTCTAAACAGTACTACGACACCGTACCTTAAACATGTCTAAACAGTACTACGACACCGTATCTTAAATATGTCAAAACAGTACTACTACACCGTACCTTAAATATGTCAAAACAGTACTACTACACCGTACCTTAAACATGTCTAAACAGTACTACGACACCGTATCTTAAATATGTCAAAACAGTACTACTACACCGTACCTTAAATATGTCAAAACAGTACTACTACACCGTACCTTAAATATGTCTAAACAGTACTACTACAATGTACCTTAAATATGTCTAAACAGTACTACGACACCGTATCTTAAATATGTCAAAACAGTACTACTACACTGTACCTTAAATATGTCTAAACAGTACTACTACACCGTACCTTAAATATGTCTAAACAGTACTACTACACCGTATCTTAAATATGTCTAAACAGTACTACTACACCGTACCTTAAATATGTCTAAACAGTACTACTACAATGTACCTTAAACATGTCTAAACAGTACTACGACACCGTATCTTAAATATGTCTAAACAGTACTACTACACTGTACCTTAAATATGTCTAAACAGTACTACTACAATGTACCTTAAACATGTCTAAACAGTACTACGACACCGTATCTTAAATATGTCTAAACAGTACTACTACACCGTACCTTAAATATGTCTAAACAGTACTACTACACTGTACCTTAAACATGTCTAAACAGTACTACGACACCGTATCTTAAATATGTCTAAACAGTACTACTACACCGTACCTTAAATATGTCTAAACAGTACTACTACACCGTACCTTAAATATGTCTAAACAGTACTACTACACCGTACCTTAAATATGTCTAAACAGTACTACTACACTGTACCTGAAACATGTCTAAACAGTACTACTACACCGTACCTTAAATATGTCTAAACAGTACTACTACACCGTACCTTAAATATGTCTAAACAGTACTACTACACTGTACCTTAAATATGTCTAAACAGTACTACTACACCGTACCTTAAATATGTCTAAACAGTACTACTACACCGTACCTTAAATATGTCTAAACAGTACTACTACACCGTACCTTAAATATGTCTAAACAGTACTACTACACTGTACCTTAAATATGTCTAAACAGTACTACTACACTGTACCTTAAATATGTCTAAACAGTACTACTACACTGTACCTTAAATATGTCTAAACAGTACTACTACACCGTACCTTAAATATGTCTAAACAGTACTACTACACTGTACCTTAAATATGTCTAAACAGTACTACTACACTGTACCTTAAATATGTCTAAACAGTACTACTACACTGTACCTTAAATATGTCTAAACAGTACTACTACACCGTACCTTAAATATGTCTAAACAGTACTACTACACTGTACCTTAAATATGTCTAAACAGTACTACTACACCGTACCTTAAATATGTCTAAACAGTACTACTACACTGTACCTTAAATATGTCTAAACAGTACTACTACACTGTACCTTAAATATGTCTAAACAGTACTACTACACCGTACCTTAAATATGTCTAAACAGTACTACTACACTGTACCTTAAATATGTCTAAACAGTACTACTACACTGTACCTTAAATATGTCTAAACAGTACTACTACACTGTACCTTAAATATGTCTAAACAGTACTACTACACTGTACCTTAAATATGTCTAAACAGTACTACTACACCGTACCTTAAATATGTCTAAACAGTACTACTACACCGTACCTTAAATATGTCTAAACAGTACTACTACACCGTACCTTAAATATGTCTAAACAGTACTACTACACCGTACCTTAAATATGTCTAAACAGTACTACTACACCGTACCTTAAATATGTCTAAACAGTACTACTACACCGTACCTTAAATATGTCTAAACAGTACTACTACACCGTACCTTAAATATGTCTAAACAGTACTACTACACCGTACCTTAAATATGTCTAAACAGTACTACTACACTGTACCTTAAATATGTCTAAACAGTACTACTACACTGTACCTTAAATATGTCTAAACAGTACTACTACACTGTACCTTAAATATGTCTAAACAGTACTACTACACCGTACCTTAAATATGTCTAAACAGTACTACTACACCGTACCTTAAATATGTCTAAACAGTACTACTACACCGTACCTTAAATATGTCTAAACAGTACTACTACACTGTACCTTAAATATGTCTAAACAGTACTACGACACCGTACCTTAAACATGTCTAAACAGTACTACTACACCGTACCTTAAACATGTCTAAACAGTACTACTACAATGTACCTTAAACATGTCTAAACAGTACTATGACACGGTATCTTAAATATGTCTAAACAGTACTACTACACCGTACCTTAAATATGTCTAAACAGTACTACTACAATGTACCTTAAACATGTCTAAACAGTACTACGACACCGTATCTTAAATATGTCTAAACAGTACTACTACACCGTACCTTAAACATGTCTAAACAGTACTACTACAATGTACCTTAAACATGTCTAAACAGTACTATGACACCGTATCTTAAATATGTCTAAACAGTACTACTACACCGTACCTTAAATATGTCTAAACAGTACTACTACAATGTACCTTAAACATGTCTAAACAGTACTACGACACCGTACCTTAAACATGTCTAAACAGTACTACTACACCGTACCTTAAACATGTCTAAACAGTACTACTACAATGTACCTTAAACATGTCTAAACAGTACTATGACACCGTATCTTAAATATGTCTAAACAGTACTACTAACCGTACCTTAAATATGTCTAAACAGTACTACTACACCGTACCTTAAACATGTCTAAACAGTACTACGACACCGTACCTTAAATATGTCTAAACAGTACTACTACACCGTACCTTAAACATGTCTAAACAGTACTACTACACTGTACCTTAAACATGTCTAAACAGTACTACTACACCGTACCTTAAATATGTCTAAACAGTACTACTACACCGTACCTTAAATATGTCTAAACAGTACTACTACACTGTACCTTAAACATGTCTAAACAGTACTACGACACCGTACCTTAAATATGTCTAAACAGTACTACTACACCGTACCTTAAATATGTCTAAACAGTACTACTACACCGTACCTTAAATATGTCTAAACAGTACTACTACACCGTACCTTAAATATGTCTAAACAGTACTACTACACTGTACCTTAAATATGTCTAAACAGTACTACGACACCGTACCTTAAATATGTCTAAACAGTACTACTACACCGTACCTTAAACATGTCTAAACAGTACTACTACACCGTACCTTAAATATGTCTAAACAGTACTACGACACTGTACCTTAAATATGTCTAAACAGTACTACTACACCGTACCTTAAATATGTCTAAACAGTACTACTACACCGTACCTTAAATATGTCTAAACAGTACTACTACACCGTACCTTAAACATGTCTAAACAGTACTACTACACTGTACCTTAAACATGTCTAAACAGTACTACGACACCGTACCTTAAATATGTCTAAACAGTACTACTACACCGTACCTTAAATATGTCTAAACAGTACTACTACACCGTACCTTAAACATGTCTAAACAGTACTACGACACCGTATCTTAAATATGTCTAAACAGTACTACTACACCGTACCTTAAATATGTCTAAACAGTACTACTACACCGTACCTTAAACATGTCTAAACAGTACTACTACACTGTACCTTAAATATGTCAAAACAGTACTACTACACTGTACCTTAAATATGTCTAAACAGTACTACTACACCGTACCTTAAACATGTCTAAACAGTACTACTACACCGTACCTTAAACATGTCTAAACAGTACTACTACACCGTACCTTAAATATGTCTAAACAGTACTACTACACCGTACCTTAAATATGTCTAAACAGTACTACTACACCGTACCTTAAACATGTCTAAACAGTACTACTACACTGTACCTTAAATATGTCTAAACAGTACTACTACACCGTACCTTAAATATGTCTAAACAGTACTACTACACCGTACCTTAAATATGTCTAAACAGTACTACTACACCGTACCTTAAATATGTCTAAACAGTACTACTACACCGTACCTTAAATATGTCTAAACAGTACTACTACACCGTACCTTAAATATGTCTAAACAGTACTACTACACCGTACCTTAAATATGTCTAAACAGTACTACTACACCGTACCTTAAATATGTCTAAACAGTACTACTACACCGTACCTTAAATATGTCTAAACAGTACTACTACACCGTACCTTAAATATGTCTAAACAGTACTACTACACCGTACCTTAAATATGTCTAAACAGTACTACTACACCGTACCTTAAATATTTCTAAACAGTACTACTACACCGTACCTTAAACATTTCTAACAGTACTACGACACCGTACCTTAAATATGTCTAAACAGTACTACTACACCGTACCTTAAATATGTCTAAACAGTACTACTACACCGTACCTTAAATATGTCTAAACAGTACTACTACACCGTACCTTAAATATGTCTAAACAGTACTACTACACCGTACCTTAAATATGTCTAAACAGTACTACTACACCGTACCTTAAATATGTCTAAACAGTACTACTACACCGTACCTTAAACATGTCTAAACAGTACTACGACACCGTATCTTAAATATGTCAAAACAGTACTACTACACTGTACCTTAAATATGTCTAAACAGTACTACTACACCGTACCTTAAACATGTCAAAACAGTACTACTACACCGTACCTTAAACATGTCTAAACAGTACTACGACACCGTATCTTAAATATGTCTAAACAGTACTACTACACCGTACCTTAAATATGTCTAAACAGTACTACTACACCGTACCTTAAACATGTCTAAACAGTACTACTACACTGTACCTTAAATATGTCAAAACAGTACTACTACACTGTACCTTAAACATGTCAAAACAGTACTACTACACCGTACCTTAAACATGTCTAAACAGTACTACGACACCGTATCTTAAATATGTCTAAACAGTACTACTACACCGTACCTTAAATATGTCTAAACAGTACTACTACACCGTACCTTAAACATGTCTAAACAGTACTACTACACTGTACCTTAAACATGTCAAAACAGTACTACGACACCGTACCTTAAATATGTCTAAACAGTACTACTACACTGTACCTTAAATATGTCTAAACAGTACTACTACACTGTACCTTAAACATGTCTAAACAGTACTACTACACCGTACCTTAAACATGTCTAAACAGTACTACTACACCGTACCTTAAATATGTCTAAACAGTACTACTACACTGTACCTTAAATATGTCTAAACAGTACTACTACACCGTACCTTAAACATGTCTAAACAGTACTACTACACCGTACCTTAAACATGTCTAAACAGTACTACTACACCGTACCTTAAACATGTCTAAACAGTACTACGACACCGTACCTTAAATATGTCTAAACAGTACTACTACACCGTACCTTAAATATGTCTAAACAGTACTACTACACCGTACCTTAAACATGTCTAAACAGTACTACTACACTGTACCTTAAACATGTCTAAACAGTACTACTACACTGTACCTTAAACATGTCTAAACAGTACTACTACACCGTACCTTAAACATGTCTAAACAGTACTACGACACTGTACCTTAAATATGTCTAAACAGTACTACTACACCGTACCTTAAATATGTCTAAACAGTACTACTACACCGTACCTTAAACATGTCTAAACAGTACTACTACACTGTACCTGAAACATGTCTAAACAGTACTACTACACCGTACCTTAAATATGTCTAAACAGTACTACTACACTGTACCTTAAATATGTCTAAACAGTACTACTACACTGTACCTGAAACATGTCTAAACAGTACTACTACACCGTACCTTAAATATGTCTAAACAGTACTACGACACTGTATCTTAAATATGTCTAAACAGTACTACTACACTGTACCTTAAATATGTCTAAACAGTACTACTACACTGTACCTTAAACATGTCTAAACAGTACTACTACACCGTACCTTAAATATGTCTAAACAGTACTACGACACCGTACCTTAAATATGTCTAAACAGTACTACTACACCTGTACCTTAAATATGTCTAAACAGTACTACTACACTGTACCTTAAACATGTCTAAACAGTACTACTACACCGTACCTTAAACATGTCTAAACAGTACTACGACACCGTACCTTAAATATGTCTAAACAGTACTACGACACCGTACCTTAAATATGTCTAAACAGTACTACGACACTGTACCTTAAATATGTCTAAACAGTACTACTACACTGTACCTTAAATATGTCTAAACAGTACTACTACACCGTACCTTAAATATGTCTAAACAGTACTACGACACTGTACCTTAAATATGTCTAAACAGTACTACTACACTGTACCTTAAATATGTCTAAACAGTACTACTACACCGTACCTTAAATATGTCTAAACAGTACTACTACACTGTACCTTAAATATGTCTAAACAGTACTACTACACTGTACCTTAAATATGTCTAAACAGTACTACTACACTGTACCTTAAATATGTCTAAACAGTACTACTACACTGTACCTTAAATATGTCTAAACAGTACTACTACACTGTACCTTAAATATGTCTAAACAGTACTACTACACTGTACCTTAAATATGTCTAAACAGTACTACTACACTGTACCTTAAATATGTCTAAACAGTACTACTACACTGTACCTTAAATATGTCTAAACAGTACTACTACACTGTACCTTAAATATGTCTAAACAGTACTACTACACTGTACCTTAAATATGTCTAAACAGTACTACTACACTGTACCTTAAATATGTCTAAACAGTACTACTACACTGTACCTTAAATATGTCTAAACAGTACTACTACACTGTACCTTAAATATGTCTAAACAGTACTACTACACTGTACCTTAAATATATCTAAACAGTACTACTACACCGTACCTTAAATATGTCTAAACAGTACTACTACACTGTACCTTAAATATGTCAAAACAGTACTACTACACTGTACCTTAAATATGTCTAAACAGTACTACTACACTGTACCTAAAATATGTCTAAACAGTACTACTACACCGTACCTTAAATATGTCTAAACAGTACTACGACACCGTATCTTAAACATGTCTAAACAGTACTACGACACCGTACCTTAAACATGTCTAAACAGTACTACGACACCGTATCTTAAACATGTCTAAACAGTACTACGACACCGTACCTTAAACATGTCTAAACAGTACTACTACACTGTACCTTAAACATGTCTAAACAGTACTACTACACCGTACCTTAAACATGTCTAAACAGTACTACGACACCGTACCTTAAATATGTCTAAACAGTACTACGACACTGTACCTTAAATATGTCTAAACAGTACTACTACACCGTACCTTAAATATGTCTAAACAGTACTACGACACCGTACCTTAAATATGTCTAAACAGTACTACGACACTGTACCTTAAATATGTCTAATCAGTACTACTACACTGTACCTTAAATATGTCTAAACAGTACTACTACACCGTACCTTAAATATGTCTAAACAGTACTACTACACTGTACCTTAAATATGTCAAAACAGTACTACTACACTGTACCTTAAATATGTCTAAACAGTACTACTACACTGTACCTTAAATATGTCTAAACAGTACTACTACACTGTACCTTAAATATGTCTAAACAGTACTACTACACTGTACCTTAAATATGTCTAAACAGTACTACTACACCGTACCTTAAATATGTCTAAACAGTACTACTACACTGTACCTTAAATATGTCTAAACAGTACTACTACACTGTACCTTAAATATGTCTAAACAGTACTACTACACTGTACCTTAAATATGTCTAAACAGTACTACTACACTGTACCTTAAATATGTCTAAACAGTACTACTACACTGTACCTTAAATATGTCTAAACAGTACTACTACACTGTACCTTAAATATGTCTAAACAGTACTACTACACTGTACCTTAAATATGTCTAAACAGTACTACTACACCGTACCTTAAATATGTCTAAACAGTACTACTACACTGTACCTTAAATATGTCAAAACAGTACTACTACACTGTACCTTAAATATGTCTAAACAGTACTACTACACTGTACCTTAAATATGTCTAAACAGTACTACTACACCGTACCTTAAATATGTCTAAACAGTACTACTACACGCTACCTTAAATATGTCAAAACAGTACTACTACACCGTACCTTAAATATGTCTAAACAGTACTACTACACTGTACCTTAAATATGTCTAAACAGTACTACTACACCGTACCTTAAACATGTCTAAACAGTACTACGACACTGTACCTTAAATATGTCTAAACAGTACTACGACACTGTACCTTAAATATGTCTAAACAGTACTACTACACCGTACCTTAAATATGTCTAAACAGTACTACTACACTGTACCTTAAATATGTCTAAACAGTACTACTACACTGTACCTTAAATATGTCTAAACAGTACTACTACAATGTACCTTAAACATGTCTAAACAGTACTACGACACTGTACCTTAAATATGTCTAAACAGTACTACGACACTGTACCTTAAATATGTCTAAACAGTACTACTACACTGTACCTTAAATATGTCTAAACAGTACTACGACACCGTACCTTAAATATGTCAAAACAGTACTACTACACTGTACCTTAAATATGTCTAAACAGTACTACTACACTGTACCTTAAATATGTCTAAACAGTACTACTACACTGTACCTTAAATATGTCTAAACAGTACTACTACACTGTACCTTAAACATGTCTAAACAGTACTACTACACCGTACCTTAAACATGTCTAAACAGTACTACGACACCGTATCTTAAATATGTCTAAACAGTACTACTACACCGTACCTTAAACATGTCTAAACAGTACTACTACACCGTACCTTAAACATGTCTAAACAGTACTACTACACCGTACCTTAAACATGTCTAAACAGTACTACGACACCGTATCTTAAATATGTCTAAACAGTACTACTACACCGTACCTTAAATATGTCTAAACAGTACTACGACACCGTATCTTAAATATGTCTAAACAGTACTACTACACCGTACCTTAAACATGTCTAAACAGTACTACTACACCGTACCTTAAACATGTCTAAACAGTACTACTACACTGTACCTTAAATATGTCTAAACAGTACTACTACACTGTACCTTAAACATGTCAAAACAGTACTACTACAATGTACCTTAAACATGTCTAAACAGTACTACGACACCGTATCTTAAATATGTCTAAACAGTACTACTACACCGTACCTTAAATATGTCTAAACAGTACTACTACACCGTACCTTAAACATGTCTAAACAGTACTACTACACTGTACCTTAAATATGTCTAAACAGTACTACTACACCGTACCTTAAACATGTCAAAACAGTACTACTACAATGTACCTTAAACATGTCTAAACAGTACTACTACACTGTACCTTAAACATGTCTAAACAGTACTACTACACCGTATCTTAAATATGTCAAAACAGTACTACTACACCGTACCTTAAATATGTCTAAACAGTACTACTACAATGTACCTTAAACATGTCTAAACAGTACTACGACACCGTATCTTAAATATGTCTAAACAGTACTACTACAATGTACCTTAAATATGTCTAAACAGTACTACTACAATGTACCTTAAACATGTCTAAACAGTACTACTACACTGTACCTTAAATATGTCTAAACAGTACTACTACAATGTACCTTAAACATGTCTAAACAGTACTACTACACTGTACCTTAAATATGTCTAAACAGTACTACTACAATGTACCTTAAACATGTCTAAACAGTACTACTACAATGTACCTTAAATATGTCTAAACAGTACTACTACACTGTACCTTAAATATGTCTAAACAGTACTACTACAATGTACCTTAAACATGTCTAAACAGTACTACTACACTGTACCTTAAATATGTCTAAACAGTACTACTACACTGTACCTTAAACATGTCTAAACAGTACTACTACACTGTACCTTAAATATGTCTAAACAGTACTACTACACTGTACCTTAAACATGTCTAAACAGTACTACTACAATGTACCTTAAACATGTCTAAACAGTACTACTACAATGTACCTTAAACATGTCTAAACAGTACTACTACACTGTACCTTAAATATGTCTAAACAGTACTACTACAATGTACCTTAAACATGTCTAAACAGTACTACTACAATGTACCTTAAATATGTCTAAACAGTACTACTACAATGTACCTTAAACATGTCTAAACAGTACTACTACACTGTACCTTAAATATGTCTAAACAGTACTACTACAATGTACCTTAAACATGTCTAAACAGTACTACGACACCGTATCTTAAATATGTCTAAACAGTACTACTACAATGTACCTTAAACATGTCTAAACAGTACTACTACAATGTACCTTAAACATGTCTAAACAGTACTACGACACCGTATCTTAAATATGTCTAAACAGTACTACTACAATGTACCTTAAATATGTCTAAACAGTACTACTACACTGTACCTTAAATATGTCAAAACAGTACTACTACACCGTACCTTAAATATGTCAAAACAGTACTACTACACCGTACCTTAAATATGTCTAAACAGTACTACTACACTGTACCTTAAATATGTCTAAACAGTACTACTACACCGTACCTTAAATATGTCAAAACAGTACTACTACACCGTACCTTAAATATGTCTAAACAGTACTACTACACTGTACCTTAAATATGTCTAAACAGTACTACTACAATGTACCTTAAACATGTCTAAACAGTACTACGACACCGTATCTTAAATATGTCAAAACAGTACTACTACACTGTACCTTAAATATGTCGAAACAGTACTACTACAATGTACCTTAAATATGTCTAAACAGTAGTACTACAATGTACCTTAAACATGTCTAAACAGTACTACGACACCGTACCTTAAACATGTCTAAACAGTACTATGACACCGTATCTTAAATATGTCAAAACAGTACTACTACACTGTACCTTAAATATGTCTAAACAGTACTACTACACTGTACCTTAAATATGTCTAAACAGTACTACTACAATGTACCTTAAACATGTCTAAACAGTACTACGACACCGTACCTTAAATATGTCTAAACAGTACTACTACACTGTACCTTAAATATGTCTAAACAGTACTACTACAATGTACCTTAAATATGTCTAAACAGTACTACTACAATGTACCTTAAACATGTCTAAACAGTACTACGACACCGTACCTTAAATATGTCTAAACAGTACTACTACACTGTACCTTAAATATGTCTAAACAGTACTACTACACTGTACCTTAAATATGTCTAAACAGTACTACTACACTGTACCTTAAATATGTCTAAACAGTACTACTACAATGTACCTTAAACATGTCTAAACAGTACTACGACACCGTACCTTAAATATGTCTAAACAGTACTACTACACTGTACCTTAAATATGTCTAAACAGTACTACTACAATGTACCTTAAATATGTCTAAACAGTACTACTACACTGTACCTTAAATATGTCTAAACAGTACTACTACAATGTACCTTAAACATGTCTAAACAGTACTACTACAATGTACCTTAAATATGTCTAAACAGTACTACTACACTGTACCTTAAATATGTCTAAACAGTACTACTACAATGTACCTTAAACATGTCTAAACAGTACTACGACACCGTACCTTAAATATGTCTAAACAGTACTACTACACTGTACCTTAAATATGTCTAAACAGTACTACTACAATGTACCTTAAATATGTCTAAACAGTACTACTACACTGTACCTTAAATATGTCTAAACAGTACTACTACAATGTACCTTAAACATGTCTAAACAGTACTACTACAATGTACCTTAAATATGTCTAAACAGTACTACTACACTGTACCTTAAATATGTCTAAACAGTACTACTACACTGTACCTTAAATATGTCTAAACAGTACTACTACAATGTACCTTAAATATGTCTAAACAGTACTACTACACTGTACCTTAAATATGTCTAAACAGTACTACTACAATGTACCTTAAACATGTCTAAACAGTACTACGACACCGTACCTTAAATATGTCTAAACAGTACTATGACACCGTATCTTAAATATGTCAAAACAGTACTACTACACTGTACCTTAAATATGTCTAAACAGTACTACTACAATGTACCTTAAATATGTCTAAACAGTACTACGACACCGTACCTTAAACATGTCTAAACAGTACTATGACACCGTATCTTAAATATGTCAAAACAGTACTACTACACTGTACCTTAAATATGTCAAAACAGTACTACGACACCGTACCTTAAACATGTCTAAACAGTACTATGACACCGTATCTTAAATATGTCAAAACAGTACTACTACACTGTACCTTAAATATGTCTAAACAGTACTATGACACCGTATCTTAAATATGTCAAAACAGTACTACTACACTGTACCTTAAATATGTCTAAACAGTACTACTACACTGTACCTTAAATATGTCTAAACAGTACTACTACAATGTACCTTAAACATGTCTAAACAGTACTACGACACCGTACCTTAAATATGTCTAAACAGTACTACTACACTGTACCTTAAATATGTCTAAACAGTACTACTACACTGTACCTTAAATATGTCTAAACAGTACTACTACACCGTACCTTAAATATGTCTAAACAGTACTACTACACCGTACCTTAAATATGTCTAAACAGTACTACTACACTGTACCTTAAATATGTCTAAACAGTACTACTACACTGTACCTTAAATATGTCTAAACAGTACTACTACACTGTACCTTAAATATGTCTAAACAGTACTACTACACTGTACCTTAAATATGTCTAAACAGTACTACTACACTGTACCTTAAATATGTCTAAACAGTACTACGACACCGTACCTTAAATATGTCAAAACAGTACTACTACACTGTACCTTAAATATGTCTAAACAGTACTACTACACTGTACCTTAAATATGTCTAAACAGTACTACTACAATGTACCTTAAACATGTCTAAACAGTACTACGACACCGTACCTTAAATATGTCTAAACAGTACTACTACACTGTACCTTAAATATGTCGAAACAGTACTACTACAATGTACCTTAAACATGTCTAAACAGTACTACGACACCGTACCTTAAACATGTCTAAACAGTACTACGACACCGTACCTTAAACATGTCTAAACAGTACTACGACACCGTACCTTAAATATGTCTAAACAGTACTACTACAATGTACCTTTAATATGTCTAAACAGTACTACTACACCGTACCTGATACATGTCTAAACAGTTCTACTACACCGTACCTGAAACATGTCTAAACAGTACTACGACACCGTACCTTAAATATGTCTAAACAGTACTACTACACTGTACCTTAAATATGTCTAAACAGTACTACTACACTGTACCTTAAATATGTCTAAACAGTACTACTACACTGTACCTTAAATATGTCTAAACAGTACTACTACACCGTACCTTAAATATGTCTAAACAGTACTACGACACCGTACCTTAAATATGTCTAAACAGTACTACTACACTGTACCTTAAATATGTCTAAACAGTACTACTACACTGTACCTTAAATATGTCTAAACAGTACTACTACACCGTACCTTAAATATGTCTAAACAGTACTACTACACTGTACCTTAAATATGTCTAAACAGTACTACGACACCGTACCTTAAATATGTCTAAACAGTACTACTACACTGTACCTTAAATATGTCTAAACAGTACTACGACACCGTACCTTAAATATGTCTAAACAGTACTACTACACTGTACCTTAAATATGTCTAAACAGTACTACTACACTGTACCTTAAATATGTCTAAACAGTACTACTACACCGTACCTTAAATATGTCTAAACAGTACTACGACACCGTACCTTAAATATGTCTAAACAGTACTACTACACTGTACCTTAAATATGTCTAAACAGTACTACTACACTGTACCTTAAATATGTCTAAACAGTACTACTACACTGTACCTTAAATATGTCTAAACAGTACTACTACACTGTACCTTAAATATGTCTAAACAGTACTACTACACTGTACCTTAAATATGTCTAAACAGTACTACTACACTGTACCTTAAATATGTCTAAACAGTACTACTACACTGTACCTTAAATATGTCTAAACAGTACTACTACACTGTACCTTAAATATGTCTAAACAGTACTACTACACTGTACCTTAAATATGTCTAAACAGTACTACTACACTGTACCTTAAATATGTCTAAACAGTACTACTACACTGTACCTTAAATATGTCTAAACAGTACTACTACACTGTACCTTAAATATGTCTAAACAGTACTACTACACTGTACCTTAAATATGTCTAAACAGTACTACTACACCGTACCTTAAATATGTCTAAACAGTACTACTACACCGTACCTTAAATATGTCTAAACAGTACTACTACACCGTACCTTAAATATGTCTAAACAGTACTACTACACCGTACCTTAAATATGTCTAAACAGTACTACTACACCGTACCTTAAATATGTCTAAACAGTACTACTACACTGTACCTTAAATATGTCTAAACAGTACTACTACACTGTACCTTAAATATGTCTAAACAGTACTACGACACTGTACCTTAAATATGTCTAAACAGTACTACGACACCGTACCTTAAATATGTCTAAACAGTACTACTACAATGTACCTTAAATATGTCTAAACAGTACTACGACACCGTACCTTAAATATGTCTAAACAGTACTACGACACCGTACCTTAAATATGTCTAAACATTACTACTACACCGTACCTTAAATATGTCTAAACAGTACTACTACACTGTACCTTAAATATGTCTAAACAGTACTACGACACCGTACCTTAAATATGTCTAAACAGTACTACTACACTGTACCTTAAATATGTCTAAACAGTACTACTACAATGTACCTTAAATATGTCTAAACAGTACTACGACACTGTACCTTAAATATGTCTAAACAGTACTACTACACTGTACCTTAAATATGTCTAAACAGTACTACTACACTGTACCTTAAATATGTCTAAACAGTACTACGACACTGTACCTTAAATATGTCTAAACAGTACTACTACACTGTACCTTAAATATGTCTAAACAGTACTACTACACTGTACCTTAAATATGTCTAAACAGTACTACGACACTGTACCTTAAATATGTCTAAACAGTACTACTACACTGTACCTTAAATATGTCTAAACAGTACTACTACACTGTACCTTAAATATGTCTAAACAGTACTACTACACTGTACCTTAAATATGTCTAAACAGTACTACTACACTGTACCTTAAATATGTCTAAACAGTACTACGACACTGTACCTTAAACATGTCTAAACAGTACTACTACACTGTACCTTAAATATGTCTAAACAGTACTACTACACTGTACCTTAAATATGTCTAAACAGTACTACGACACCGTACCTTAAATATGTCTAAACAGTACTACTACACCGTACCTTAAATATGTCTAAACAGTACTACTACACTGTACCTTAAATATGTCTAAACAGTACTACTACAATGTACCTTAAATATGTCTAAACAGTACTACTACACCGTACCTGATACATGTCTAAACAGTTCTACTACACCGTACCTGAAACATGTCTAAACAGTACTACGACACCGTACCTTAAACATGTCTAAACAGTACTACGACACCGTACCTTAAATATGTCTAAACAGTACTACTACACTGTACCTTAAATATGTCTAAACAGTACTACTACACTGTACCTTAAATATGTCTAAACAGTACTACTACACCGTACCTGATACATGTCTAAACAGTTCTACTACACCGTACCTGAAACATGTCTAAACAGTACTATGAAACCGTATCTTAAATATGTCTGACAGTACTACTACACCGTACCTGATACATGTCTAAACAGTACTACTACACCGTACCTTAAATATGTCTAAACAGTACTACTACACTGTACCTGAAACTTGTCTAAACAGTACTACGACACCGTACCTTAAATATGTCTAAACAGTACTACTACACTGTACCTTAAATATGTCTAAACAGTACTACTACACCGTACCTTAAATATGTCTAAACAGTACTACTACACTGTACCTTAAACATATCTAAACAGTACTACTACACTGTACCTTAAATATGTCTAAACAGTACTACTACACCGTACCTGATACATGTCTAAACAGTACTACGACACTGTACCTTAAATATGTCTAAACAGTACTACTACACTGTACCTTAAATATGTCTAAACAGTACTACTACACCGTACCTTAAATATGTCTAAACAGTATTACTACACTGTACCTTAAACATATCTAAACAGTACTACTACACTGTACCTTAAATATGTCTAAACAGTACTACTACACCGTACCTGAAACGTGTCTAAACAGTACTACGACACCGTACCTTAAATATGTCTAAACAGTACTACGACACCGTACCTTAAATATGTCTAAACAGTACTACTACACTGTACCTTAAATATGTCTAAACAGTACTACTACACTGTACCTTAAATATGTCTAAACAGTACTACTACACCGTACCTTAAATATGTCTAAACAGTACTACTACACTGTACCTTAAATATGTCTAAACAGTACTACTACACCGTACCTGAAACAGGTCTAAACAGTATTACTACACTGTACCTTATACATATCTAAACAGTACTACTACACTGTACCTTAAATATGTCTAAACAGTACTACTACACTGTACCTTAAATATGTCTAAACAGTACTACTACACCGTACCTTAAACATGTCTAAACAGTACTAATATACCGTACCTTAAACATAAAAGACATAACCAAGGAACAAATCCTATTTGTTCACATTTTGCATTGTTGCCAACTGAACTCCTTAAGTAAGGCTAGAAGTTTCTTTGTCACTGTATAACAGTTCCCAATTAAAAATTTTAGATGAAATGCTTTTATGTGATAAGATGAAAATAAGGATTCTATTTCTAGTTGGTTGTATGATTTTAACATGTCATGTATCAAATAATTATTTTTTCAATATTTTTTAGCAATGGTAAAACAGAAGTTTTTATTACGTGTTAGTATATTACTTTGTATTTAGCTATTGATGTTGTACTCGTCATCATTCCTGTTTAACTATACAAATGTACTTTTAAAGATTCACCTGCGAAGAAGAATCTAAGGGAAAGTTCTGAACACAAAGTCATCCACCGGATGTCCTGTGGTTTTGAAACTGAGCAGCAACAGCTTCAAGTGTTTACTACAAAAGACCAACCTTTTTCAGAGGTAAGATGAAATATACAAAAGACATAAGCTAATCAGTTGAAAAAACTATTTAGTAATCATTTTTGACCAGACAGTAGAATCACATGCAAAAAGTAATCGCTACAGAAAAAAGTTTTAAATTTAGAACAATATGTTTTTTATAGCCTAGATTTATATAATTATTTACTGCAGGATTAAATTGGCTATGTTTTTGAAATGATTAGAATCTTGCGTACAATACAAACTAATTTATGAATATTGGAGTCTAGATGACTGTAAGCTAGTATAAGGTATTTGACAGTAGCAAGAAAAAGAATGAATGTGTGAAAACAAAAGTCTGGGTAACCCCTCTTCAGTTCATGCACAGGTGAAGTGGTCGGTAGCGTAGTTGGTTCAATCCCAGCTTCATGTGCTAAAGGTTCTCAGTTCGATCCCAATCAAAGTCAATACATTTTGAGAAGGATCAGCTGATAACCACCGGCTGTTCATTTGTCATTGGGTTATTAATTAATGACACTTTCTAAGGAATAGTCGGCCTTAGTTTGTAACAATGACTACATTCGCTCATATACACTCATCACATTCATTCGAAATCCATATTCGCCCCTATCTTGACGATCGGCGTCTTATGAATAAATAAATTAAAAAATTAATAAAAGTGTATATCTGCCTTAATCGCACATTTTCTACTGCATCAGTAATCCACATGTGCTTAATGATAGCTCTTACTATTTCACAGTGTATTTATTCACACACTTTAATTCAAGTGTGTACCTGATTATATTAAAGCAGTTCAACATATTATATTCATATCTAGCAGGAACTAAACCATATACATAAATTTATAAATACAAACAGCATTCTAATATTCACACATGTACTAAACAAAAACTTGCAAAATGAAACATAAATTTTACAACAGAAAATATCAATTTTAATAGTTAAATTTTCCTTAAAAATAAAATGTCAACTATAAATGATATGGATGGGAGTAGGAAAAAGGACAAATTTTTAAATATTTTTCGTAGCAAGGATTAGAACCATGTAGGCTAATTGCTTGTCTTTGGAACAGATTGGGTTGTTAGGATCTGGCACCTTAGAAAGGATTAGGATTTGGTGGAGGTTTTTGTTTCGTCTGAAAGTGACGGTATGAGGTTTTTGTATGTCTGAAAGTGACAATATAATGGGTTTGTTTGTCTGAAAATTTTTGACAGTGGGAGGTTTTTTTTAAAGAGATCCTTGTTGTAGCTGGATGGATGCTTTTAAGATGTTTTAGGATGTGGTTGAGTTTTTTAGGCTCTGGTGGTAATTGATGACAAGGGTTTAGCATTGTGAATTAGTTTTGGTTTGAGTTTGGTTTTGACTGGGCTAAATGTATTTGGTTTTTAATAAGATTGGTATAATAAACTCTCTGAAAAGTTTGGGAGTCACTGACAAGTTGGTTTTTGTACTTAACTTGGTTCCTATGTGAGGATATTGTTCACTTTACTTGGGTGGTTTGGCTATAAGGTTGTTATTTGGGCAACAGCTAGAATAGTAAAGATGTTTCTTTTTCATTTACGTGAAAGTAGATTTGATGTATTAGTTTTTAGGAAACCATCCTCTAATCCAATTTCAAAATCAAGGAAGACTATGTATCGGAGGAAGATAGCCAAGTGAAATTCAGTTTAGTAGGCTATTAAGAAAGAGCTTAAAATTGGTTTCAGAATCAGTCCAGGCCATAAAAATATGATCAGTGAAACAGATCCAGCAGAGGAGTTATTTATTTTTTTTATTTATTTATTCATTTATTTTTTTTATTTATTCATAAGATGCCGATTGTCAAGATATGGGCGAATATGGATTTCGAATGAGTGTGATGAGTGTATATGAGCGAATGTAGTCATTGTTACAAACTAAGGCAGACTATTCCTTAGAAAGTGTCATTAATTAATAGCCCAATGACAAATGTACAGCTGGTGGTTATCAGCTGATCCTTCTCAAAATGTATTGATTCTGATTGGGATCGAACTGACAACCTTTAGCATATGAAGCTGGGATTGAACCAACTACGCTACCGACCAATTTAAGTTAAGTTAGGTAGTTGCTTTTGAAGGAAAGTCTTCTGTAATATCACCATGAAAAGGTTGGTAAAGGAAAGGGCCATGCTGTTACAGTTATATTCTTTTACATGATTAACCATGCCTTGTGAGCAGCATATGGCTGTATTAAAATGAGATTTGAAATTTTCTGATTGAAATCAGGTTCTTCTCTTAGATAACAAAGTCTTATAGTCTAGAAAAATCTGTAAGTCTTTTTTAGAGGGCACAAAGTAGGGCAGTTGTGTCTAAATCAGTGGAATATCAGGTTTCTCCCCATATTTAGACATGTCCAATGAGCAGGCTATGGCTGTATTCAAATGAGTTTAAAAATTTTCCAATTTAAATCAGATTCTGTTCATAGGTTTTAAAAATCAAATGAGTTTTGAAATGTTCAGATAGAAATCAGTTTGTTCTCTTAAATAAGGAATGAAATCTTATAAACCCCCTAAAATGGTTAAAATCTGCAAAAAGGAACTGACCTATCCGCTTACAGTCCTCATAAATAAATCACTCCAACAAGGCCTTTTTCCATCACAGCTAAAGATATCAAAAGTGTATCCAAAATATAAGAAAGGACCAGTGACAGACTCAAACAGCTACAGACCAATATCCTTGATATCAACATTTTCAAAAATTTATGAAAAAATCGTTCTTAAACAACTTCTACATTATCTAAAACAAAACAATTTGATAACAGAGAAACAACACGGATTCCTTAAAGGCAGATCCACAACAACCGCTATAATTCAACTGACAGAGTACATAATAGACAAACTTGAAGAAGGCTGCTTTGTAACAAGCTTATTTCTTGACTATAGTAAGGCGTTCGACTGCCTCAACCACAATAAACTCTTACAGAAACTAGACGCTCTTGGTATAAGAGGGAAAACAGCAAAATGGTTTCACAGCTACCTAAGTGATAGGCAACAGGTCACAGAGATAATGAACACGCAGAACAACACTAGGCAGAAGACTCGCTCTGAGAAAACGAGCATATATAGAGGGGTGCCACAAGGATCAGTCCTCGGGCCTGTACTGTTCCTCCTACTCACTAACGACCTCCCAGAAGAACTAAGTAACTACTGCCAAACTACAATGTATGCAGATGACACAGTAATTACCACTACAGACAAAGCAGTGGAATCACTCAACCTGCTCACTAATACAACCTTTGACAAAGTGAAAAAATACTGCCGCAGTAATGAATTAGTGCTTAATGAAAACAAAACAGTCCAAATTAACTTCACCACTAAAAACAAAGCTATACCTCAAACGCTCCATGGACTCAAAAATGAAATCAATGCAAAATATCTAGGCATCATTATAGACTCGAAGATCACATGGCAACAGCACATAGACCACCTGTGCAAGAAGCTAAGCGCTGGAATATACGTCATCAGGAGGATAACGCAGGTAAGTGATCTACAAACAGCAAAAACTGCCTATCATGCACTATTCGAAAGTCACCTCACTTATGGCATATTAGTATGGGGAGGAACATCCAACTCCAACTTGGAGAGAACACTAAAACACCAAAAAAGGGCAATCAGATGCCTAGCAGGACTCAAGTACCAGGAAAGCTGCCGAGAAGCCTTTAAAGAGCTAAAAATTCTTACTGTGACATCACTCCACATCCGCGAAGCAATCCTGTATGCAGTCTCCAGCAACCAAACAAGAAATAGAGACCTACATCATCACTACACACGGAATGCATCAAGTTTTGCTCTCCCAGTACATCACCTGAACCTATCTGAAAGGAAACCATCCTACAAGGGAGCACTTTATTTTAACCTCTTGCCAGAAGAAATAAAGAAAGAACCAATAAAGAGACTCAAGAAGATACTGACAACCTGGCTACAAGACAGACCATTTTATACAGAAAAGTAATTCTTAAACAACGTACTATAACTTCTTGTTACTCATTTCATTATTTTTGACACATTGTACTATTCTCAAAGAATATGTCAATAAAAATATTTGTCTATTGTCTATAATCTAGACAAATTAAATTATAATTTATAAACCAACACATTCCCACAAACAAACATTAATATTTCATTTAACTAAGTAAAATGTTAGTGTTTGATCATATACATTTTTCAATGACGACCTCATTAGACACGAAGTGTAATATGATTGTTATTAAATTTCATTAGCAGGCTGAGTTGTCCAACCAAGATCATCTGATAAGGGCCGGTTTGTACACCCCCTTCCCTACAGTAGTATTTATTAGCTAGCCAAGGGCAGAATAAAACAAGATTGAGTAGCAGCAACATGTCGCCTTATTCAAGACCCATCAAATTACAAGAAGTGATGAAGAAGAATGAACCTTGATGTGAGCTAAATGTTTAAGAGCTTGATAGTGAAACCCTGAGTTTTGGATAGTGGATCACTTGGTAATACCAGTTGGTAATTTAAAACCTTTTATTGATAAAATATTAAAATATATTACCTTAGAAAACTAAGTTACTCTCACTATTGTTTTATTAGTTTTAAGGAATAAATCAACATTAAAATATAATTTTTCTTCATGTTTTTTTGTTAGGACTAGTTTTGATACATTGGACTTGATATTCACCAAATACTAACCAATGCTATAACTGTTAGAGTTTTTCAGTGTATTTGTTTATTGTATGGCAACATCTTAATAACACAAAATTGTTTTATTTTAGATGATCGTCTTCAAGGATTTGTTCAAGTTTAACATTCTGCCAGAGCACAAATTCTTAAACCTCAGTGTTTGGAGTAAAAGTGAAAAGAACGAGTTATTGGGCCACATAAGCTTGCCTCTGGCCCATCTTTGTATGTCAACCATGGGCCATCACATTGACACACACTCACTCCTGCCCCCGTACCCACACCTCATAAACAGGTAATTTTCTGTTTCTAATTCACAGGTTCAAAATTTATAATTTAAGAACCTCTTGAGATTAAATGCTTATACTTGGTTTAGAGGTTATTAATTATACATTTTATTTATTCATTGGTAATAATTTTACAATAAATTCAAAATTTTAAAAATGGTCGCTCTAAATATTCTAACTGAAAATTACTAAAAAAAAATTCAAATGAACACAAAATTTTCTAGAGACAAAACATTAACAATTTAGTAAAAAATCCAACGAGCCCTTGTTTGTCAAAATCTAATGATAAATAGTAGAGAAACACATCTTTGATCATTGTAAAATATGCTGCACTTCAGTCAGGTTTTTGCTAACCGGTGCCACTTTAAAAAATAACAAATGTTTCAACAATGTTGACCTTTAACCCAGAAACTGGCATGCCTCTCCCTTAAATGGCAGGCTATTTTTGCAGGTCGCGTAAGGTTATATTACATTTTCTAATTTTTAAAAATTAAGGTTTTATGAAATATTATAGTAGTATATGTTTTTATTTCAGTAAATTACAGGCAATAACATGGTAAAAGGTTTATGTCAAAATCTTAACTCATAAATTTTTTTACTAGTATAAGTATGTATAGGTTTCTGTTTACATACTAAAAAATGTATGCAGTGGCGTAGCCAGGGAAGGGGCCCAAGGGGGCCGGGCCCCCCCCCCCGAAATTTATAAAATTTTAAACATTGTAGAAATCATAAAAAACTAAGTTTTACGGGTATTGACTTACGGTTTAGTTGTATTAAATCTTGTACGTAAAACAATGTGCTCCACACGTGTTATTTAACAGTGTACACGTATTATTGCATTCATAAATAAAGAGTTGCAGTTATTATAAAGTAACAGTGTGTCGGTACTGGGTATATTTTCTTCTCTAGAAGGTAAAGGTTGGCAACACTGTTCATGAGACCGACTGTCAGCAGCCACTAGGCTGCTAAGATTTTTTCGCTCTCACGCCTTTCTGGTTTGTTTTGAGGTTAGGACGCACCGACTCGACTCGACAGTTGAAAACGTAACTATTCATAGGCCTACAATCTACATGGTGAAGTGTTTTAGTGTTCAGTCTAATGCTTGCTGTGAACTGTGATGATAATTTATATTCATATTAAATAAATAAAATGGACGCATTTATAAAAATACCGAGATTGAGTACGGACGGAAGAGTAAATTCCCGAACTCAAGAAGTACCGATAAGTTAAGTTCGATAATATAGCCTATATTTTACTTTGTTATTGAAATTGGATTTATCTATTAAGACTATAGATAAATTCATAAAAAACATAATAATAATTATGTTATTATTTATCTGTTAAGACTACGTCTGTTTTTGTTGGACCAACTATTTCCCGTAAGGTTTCCTCGTTTTGCTGATGCCTAATTTAGTATAAAGTTTGTACAAATTGACAAATAATTTATTTTTTAAGTCTAAGAATACATTTTACACTACCAGTTTGGTAAATCTAAACGCAGGGGATAGACGCACGGTAACCGTACGCGCATTGGGTGTCTGGCAGTGACGTCAATAGGTTCACAATTCTAAAAACTGATTATTTTAACCAGCAAAATCTAAACTAACCTTACCCAACGTAACCTAACCTATTATGAATATAACTAGCACTAGGCCTAGCACAAAAATAATTATAAAATAAAAATAACACCAAATTTTTATATAATTTAGGAGCAAAAAAATCAGGTCAGAGTGGGATGTGATCCCGGGACCTTCCATTTTCTAAGCGCTTGCCTTACTGCCTGGAACACGGCGCCGCGAATGACGAACGATGTAATTCGGACCAAGCCGTGAAGTGAAACACATGGCATGACGACACTGCCTGTCACCCAACGCATGTACGGTAACTGGACGTCTATCCTCTACGGTACCTTTACTTTTTTTAGACTTAGGGCCTTATTTTTTTTTTTTTTTTTAGAACCTTCCAACAATTTCAACACTACAAAATGATGAGTTGTATCCGAAAAATGATATTGGGCACTTTGTTGGTATGAATAATACGTCTCTTTCGGACACAGACAAAGAAACGGTACTAAGAAGAACATGGGAGCCTTCTAACACATTCAGAGGCTATATTCAACAGATAGGGGTCAAGAGTTCATTTCAAAATAAATGGATTAGTGTATTCAGGCAAACTGAATGGCGCATTTTGCAAGGCTTGTGTAATTTTTTCTCCTTCTGCCGTTGGAAAGGGTTCACACGAACAGCCACAGAGCTTGGTAACAAAACCTTTTAGAAACTGGAAAGATGCTATTGAGGTTTTTGAAAAGCACAAAAAAAGCAAGTACCATGCCAATTCGTGCACATCAAGAGACGAATTTTTCAAAATCTTTGACGGGAAAATGCCGGACCTTAGTGAACAGATGATTATTGAGGATAAGAAAGACATTGAAAAAAACAGGTTAGTTTTAAAATGTATGGTAGAAAATGCAGTTTTTCTTGGACGACAAGAATTGTCATTCCGTGGACACAGAGATTCTGGCCGCATTATGATTGAAGAACCTAATTCAAACGATGGAAATTTGAGAGCTTTATTGAGATATTGAGCTGCTCATGGAGACGCTGTACTTGCAGAACACATTGAGTCTTCAGCAGGAAATGCCATGTATTACAGTCCTACAGTGCAAAATGAACTGTTAGAATTGATCGGTAATCAAATGCAAGAATCAATTTTGAAAAGAGTAAACCAAGCTAAATTCTTTGCTGTCCTTGCAGACGAAACCACAGACATTTCGAGGGTAGAGCAGTTTTCACTTTGTTTTCGATATGTTGACAGTACCATTCTGGAACTTAGAGAAGATTTTATCACGTTTGGTCCAGTATTTGATTTGACTGGAGCTGGGCTTGCAGAAACAATTAAAAGTCAGCTTAAGAAGTTTGGATTGGATTTGAACAATACAAGAGGCCAAGGATACGACGGTGCTTCAGCAATGCTCGGAGCTTTTACAGGAGTACAGGCTCTGATCAAAAAAGAATACCCCAAAGCTGTGTACACCCACTGCTTGTCACATTGCCTGAACTTATGCCTCAGTGACGCCAGCAAAATCCCATGTGTTCGGAACTGTTTGTCAACAATTTCCGAAGTGTGTAGCTTTTTTCGTGCGTCTGCAAAGCGCACCAAAGTCCTGAGAGATGCACTGTCCGCTGCAGGCAAAGACAACAGCACACTTCACAGAGCCTCAGAGACACGATGGGTAGAGAGGCATGATGCTGTCAGCGTATTCCAAGAATCGTTTGAGTGCATTGTTGGTGCTTTAGAAAAAGTCATTGAATGGGGCGATGAGCACGGATCAAAAGCATCCAGTTTCCATGCATGCTCGTGCAAATTTGACTTCATAATAACTTTGACCATTATGAACAAAATGATGTCTTTGACATACATAGTATCCAAGTATTTGTAAAAAGAGTCGATCGACTTGAGTTCAGCTATGCTCAAGATTGAGTTGGTACAACAAAGATTTTCCGAAATGAGAAAAGAAGGTGACAAAGAGTTCTTACAACTGTATAGAAGAGCTGAAGATATGGGAGAGAAACTTGGTATCAAACCAAAAACTCAGAGAGTCTTGGGCACACAAAGATATAGATCGAACGTAGAAGCCAACAACCCAGAGGAGTATTACAGGAGATCTATATTTTACCCGTATATTAACAAAATATCATCTTCACTGACCGAAAGATTCACCAGCCACAAAGATGTGTTAATTGGCCTAGACAGTGTACTTCCTTGCAATATCCAACTAAGGCAGTTCACTGATCTGGAACCTGCCTTGGATTTTTACCAATCCGATTTGGTCCACACAAACCGGGAAATCTTGAATGCGGAGTGGGAGTTATGGAAAAGCCACTAGAAGATTGCCCAGGTTACGCCTAAAACTGCTACTTCAGTGCTAAAGGCTTTGAAGGACGAAGATGATGCTTTTCCTAATATGAAGATTCTGCTTGGTATATTGGCAGTCCTCCCTGTCACAACAGCATCAGTTGAAAGGTAAATTATTATACAATATTTCCTATAAACTTTGATGAGTTTACTTTGAACTATAAATAGTTAATATCGTTCTTTTTAGTAGTTCTAGTAATATGTTTTCTTCATTGTAATTTATTGAAGTTGTAACAATTTTTAATAATACTAGACAGCTTGTCAGTAATATTACTCATTACCTCACTTTAAAGTTCAAAAGATTCCAGCTTTTTTTTAATTTTCCAGATCATTTTCAACACTGAAAAGACTGAAGACCTATTTAATAAATTCAATAGGTGAAGAAAGGCTCACTTCCCTTGCACTCTTATCCATACATCGAGATTTGCAAGTGAAGACAGAAGAAATCATCTGCCAATACACAAGAACTCCAAGAAGGTTGCAGTTCCATTAGTAGGGCACATCTTCATATGTATTACCAATTCAGGATTGTATTGAAAGTAAACTTGCTAATTTTGTGCACATAATAAATGTTATGAACGGATAAAAAATTGTATTGAGTTTTGAAACCTTTCTATGAACATTACTTGTAATATTGATGGGTTTTGATCTGTTAAAATATGAGTATTTTTCAATAAGAAAGTGGTAGAGTATACAGTATGACAGAGCATCAATCAAATTATGACTTAAGGATCATTAACATACAACTTTACATCTTTCCTAAAGTTTTAATCAACAAAATAAAATGTCGTTGATTTTTCCTATTCGAAAGGAATTGAAAACTATAATTAAGTTATTTGTAACCTAAGATTTTGATGCTTAAATGAGTCCCAAACGCCTATTTCAAGGTCTAATTTTCAAATATTTTCTGGGGGTGGACACCCGGACCCCCCTTTTGCCTGGGGGGTATTCCATACCCCCCAGACCCCCCGGTGGGCCCCCCCCAAAGCCAATTCCTGGCTACGCCACTGAATGTATGGGACCATACATTGAAAATAATGTTACCCAATAAAAATGGTCAAAAAATAGCCAACAACAAACAAAATTCGTAGAAAATTTAGTCTAGTTTAAAAAAATATATAGGTCTATAGGGATTTTTTATATATTTATTTATTCATAAGACGCCAATCATCAAGTTATGGGCAAATATGGATTTCGAATGAGTGTAGATGAGCGAATGTAGTCATTGTTACAAACCAAGGCCGACTATTCCTTAGAAATTGTCATTAATTAATAGCCCAATGACAAATGAACAGCCGGTGATTATCAGCTGATCCTTCTCAAAATATATTGACTCTGATTGGGATCGAACTGAGAACCTTAAGCACATGAAGCTGGGATTGAACCAACTATGCTACCGACCAATTATATTATATGGTAAACACAAAACCTACTGCCGACAGTGACTGATACGGAATGTAAACAAAAATTGAAATCAGATGTGACAAAAACGAAACAACAAATATATGATCGGGTAAACCAAAAGACGTGTAACATTATAAATCAATAAATTGAATGTTAATCTTTCCATTGATATCATGATTACATCTAAAATCAACAACAATAGTGCTATAATAAATATTATACCGAACGCTTTCGTGTCGTTGGTGAATCGATGACTGCCACTGAAATAACGATCGCTGTCATCGGCGAATTGATGACTGCCAGTTATTGGGTTAACACTTCAACACAAGAAGTGTTGCCGGCATGGTGGCTCAGATGCTAAGGCTTTGAACCGCGGTTGGTCATTGTCCAAGGTTCGAATCCCCAACTGAGCTATGTTAGTCAGTACTTCATTTGTTGAATAAAGTTTATGAACAGCCCTGCTGGCTCATGTGAATTTTCAAATTCTTCTTTATTTACAAAACTTAAAATGTTGTACTTGCATACTTTCAAATAAAAAAAGAATTATTTTCATATACTCTAATTGTTAATGTCTTAACATTTTCTTTGAATGCATTTCTTACGCATGTGTCCAATTATGTTAGTCTCCCATTTTGATTTGTCCAGGATTTACATGACCTTTACACCTATGTAAAGTCAAAATAAATAAAAAATAAAGTCAGTCTAACAAACAAGAAAATGCCCCTGTTCTCTTGCTTTCTGCTAAAATGTGCAAAACAGATTTTTATACCTGCAACCATAATAAAAAAACTTGTTCTGTCAACTCCCACCTAATCTAAAATCCATTGGTTGCCACAGCTGGATTGACGATCCTTAGCTTTATACATGACCACAGTACTTAGATCACTCATCCTTTTTAACATGATGCTGACTCTGTATTTTTCTATCAATACATGGTGGATGCGCTATGTACATCACTCTGAAACAAATGATTGTATAATATTTGAAAAAATATTAAAAATGTAATAATGATAACGCTTATATTCTTTATTAATTTACCTGTTCATAATTCTGTAATCAAATTAAATTATTTATATTAAATTTATCTATAGATTAAGTAAACTTAAAGTTTACAGTTTTACACAGAAATATTGATGCATAATGCAGGTGTTTGATTATTGTTAACAGTTCTGACCACCTTCTTTCCTCTCATAATGGGTTTGAGCCATGCTTGTGCTTCGGAGATGTGCTGTTGTCCTCAAGTTTCACAGCCACAACAGTGCCTCCAGCTACATCCTACCTCTCCTTACCCACACCAGCCGCCACTGTATCTGCTCCCTTGCTGCTGTCTAATGTACACGACTTTGAGAGAACGCACTTCAACAGGGCTACTCAGTGTGGATTCTGTTTCAAAAAGGCAAGTACATTCTTTCAGAAAGTACATTAGAAAACAAGATACATTATTTTCTCTTTACTTAAGTGACCGAGGGTGGCTGCGAATGCACTGGACTCAGGAGGACACAGAACAAAAAACACGAGTTACGGTCAAAGTGCAGTTTTATTTAAAAAATAGATATTTAATTGAAATTTGAAGTTTAAAAAAATTTTTTTAAAGAAATAAATAACAAAATAATTCAAAGTTAAGCACATCAAACAAAAAGGCGATTGCCCGTTCTCGAGTTAATAATAATTTTTTTCTAGGGCTAGCCAACAAATTTAAAAAATTTTAAAAAAGAAAATACTGTACTATAAAAATATAACAATGAAATAACTAGGAAACAACAATATCGGTCTGATTATAACAATAATAAATAAATAGCAAATACAACCACGAATAAGCAAGAGAAAACAACAACAAGAAACAATACTTAACAATATCTACAAATGGATTACAAAAATGCTGTTGCAAAATATGGTTTAAGACGGGTTTGGACCCAGGATGGACGTATCCGGTGAGTTGATGAGCGTGGAGACATGGGGGATGTAGCAGATAAAGCTGATATATAATTGGGTGTTATTATATATTATAAGATCTCAATTTAGAATTTGTAGTACTGTATATAAAACTTTATGTCATCATTCATCACTACTTGTTATTTTATTTTATTTTTATATAACTATTGCAGTATTATTATTATTATTGTGTTTTTTTCTTAAACTTGTACTGTCTTACTCAGTTGTTTTGTTTTATTATTTATTTTCCTTTCAATATTATACTTAAAATAAAATGCAGGATTACACATCTTATACTGAATTAAATACATATATTTCTTGTCTTATTTTGCAAAAATGTAATTTAAATTTTTTATTTGTTCAGTATTGTTTTACTGTGTATACATATATATATATATATATCAACGAAACAAGTTTATATAAAGTTATTAAAATACATATTTTGGTTTATTATTTGTTTCATCATTGTTTATTACATTATGTGTAATCTGTGTTTGTTTATATTTACAGTCACTTGTAATTTTGAAAGTTAAAGTAAATATCAACTGATTGCCTTTGATTATTTTACTAATTGTTTTTAGTTTATACTTTTTAAATTTCCTTACATTATATATTATTTATGTTTTGTATATATAGGAGTAATGTGGGTCTGTAAATGTTTAAGATGTATTTCTATTTAGTCTTTTTTGAAAATTTAAATTAATTTCAACTGTTAGTCTTTAGTTATACAATCACTTGGTCTGTATTTCATTTATTTTCATTTCTTCACATTATAATTCGTAGTGCATGTGTTTGCTTTATTGTTTATACTTATATAATATTTTGTAATTTGTTACCGAGTGAGGTCTATGAATTATTTTAGTAACATTTATACGTATATTATTATCACGTTTATTGTGTAAATATTGTAATGTATGGGTATAACACTATGGAAGTATATTAACACTGATATGATATCAGGAGTACAGGCCAATGTCACCTAAGCGTGCCTGTATAATACATGCTCTGTGTGCACATTTATTCTAAGTTTTATGTTATATATTCATTTCTTTTAATTTGTTGTATGATTGTGCTGAATGTATGTGTGCTTGTAGAGTCCAGCTTTGTGCTGCCGACTGTGGTCTGTGGTGCCCCGTGGTCCATCACACTTTTCTTTGTTGAAATTAAATGAATGAAAATGAAATGGAAAAAAGTTTTATTTTGTGAGGCAAAGTTAGGACCAATAGGTCCTCTCTTACACTTAACCTCATAAAGAAAAATTAAAACATAATTACAATGACTATATCTAAGAGTTCATACGCGTTCACTGCTGCTGAGCACATTATTTACAAGTTAAACAACAATAAAAAATTTGAGTTTTAAGATAATTAAAACTAAACAAATTAAGCATAAAGCGTGAAAGAACATACAACAAAGGAGAAAACAAAAACTATTACTTACATGAAAAAAATAAAATAAACAAATAAAAAATAAATAAATACAAAAATAAATAAATAAACAAATAAAAATAAATAAATACAAAAATAAATAAATAAACAAATAAAAAATAATAAATAAATAAATAATAAAAAAATAAAAATTATTCCATGAACTGATCACAACAATCACACATCACACATACACCCAGTCCAACATTGACAGCACGGCCAAGGCCTACAACCCCCACGAATCCGCCAACACCTACTCCCTTAGTGCCGCAACAAACCGAGCTCGACTATCAATATTTCGAGTTGAAGGATCAAGTTTATTCCACAATCTGCAGGCAGTGACAGTAAAATATCTATTGTAAAGTGCTGTTCGATGAGCTGGAATAGTTAACATTGAAGAATCCTGACGCGTGTCCCGATTACTTATGCTGAAGTTAAACACAAAATTTGAAGCTAAATAAGAAGGATATTTGGATTGAAGAACATTGTACAGTAAAGATAAAATTTTGACCTTTCTGTACTCAGTGTTGCTGAATTCTACCAGTATTTTATATGCAGATGACACTACCTTCTTTAATATTGGCAACAGTTTAGACTCTAAAAATCTTATCCGAAAATACAATGAGAGAAGCTTCATTTTGGTTTAAATCAAATGATTTCCTCCTGAATGAGCCAAAAACACAAAACATAATATTTAGCTTAAGATCAGATTACAACAATAAATTTGATAATGACTCTGTAGTTTCTATAATGTTCTTAGGGGTATATTTCAATTCAATTCAAAATTATCTTTATTTCACAAAAACTACATGTAGAATAGTACAAAAATAACCTAACCTAATAAACAATAAATTAAACTGTCTACTTTATTATGTAAACTAAAATACTTTTTGTGAAAAATGTTCGGCACCCCAAAGGAAAATCCTGTGTTGGGGTTACCTGCATTGTAAAAAGAAACAAATTAATTTGCTCTAAAAAGAAAGAGTTTGCGCCGGCCAAG